>OZ022247.1:12875471-13297971 GCA_963978895.1 Erpobdella octoculata
TTATCATTCCTTCTTTTACTGCTTATGAGAGATTGGTTTTTTTGTTTTGGTAAATGTGAAAACCAAGCATGGAAATCAAATTGCCTTGTCAAAGATCGCTCCTCGTTTTTCTGATCTCATCGATTAAAAGCCACAACAAAGATATTAAATAAAAAAACTTTATGCAAATCACTTACTTATTATTTTTAAATGCAAAAGTAGGGGTGAAAAAAGACAGAAAGACACAAACGTGCCAGTAATACTATCAAAAACATAAAAAAACAAAATAAAAAAAAACATCAATAGCAAATTGACTGAATAAGTTCGGATCCAATTGAAAACGAAGCAAAATGTTCCTTTAGATGGGTTTTGAAAGCTTCTGAAGACTTGGTCGTCACAACACTAGGAGGCAAGTTGTTTCAAACTTCCACTATTCTGTTGGTGAAGAAATACTTGACCCAGTAAGACGAGGATGGAATTTTGCAAAGCTTGTAGGGATGGCCTCCTGTACGTTCTTGAAAATTGTATCAGTGCCTTGGTCAGTAGGGTGTCGACAAGCTGGTGCATAATTTTATAGCACAGCGACAGATCAATTTCAAGACGGCGTTGCTTCAATGACTGCAGGTTGAAAACTTTCAGTCTATTTACGTAAGAGACGTTTCTGAGACCTTCCAGTCTTTTAGTGAAAGATCGTTGGACTTTTTCTATGTCGTCACACAAATACTTCAGGTGAGGCGACCAGGCTTCGCTGCAAAATTCCAATAACGGTCGGACGTTTACACAAAAAGCCGTCTTCGCTTTTTTGCTCTCAGTTTCTTTTTTGTTCCCTCTTGCTTTCCCGTTTCCGCTCATTTTTTAATTCCCGTTTCCGCTAGCTCTCCCGTTTCGCTCTGCTCAGTTTTTTGTCTGATTTCAATTTTTTTGCTATAATTGCCTCTCAAGCTTGTGTAAAAATTGCATTACGATCGGATGAATGGTGTAGCAATGCATAAAAGACTAACTTGTTTACTTACAAAATCTAATTTATATATGTATATATATATATATATATATATATATATATATATATAGACTATGCTGTTGTTCATTTTCTGTAACTGTCAGTAAGCTATATAATGGCGGAAAAATTTTGCCCATCTGGAAAATGCTGGATTCACGTCCCTGTCTTCAAAATTGGGCCCATGGACAACTCTGACCCTAACAGTTTTGATAACTTATTAAATATTTAATGTGCAAAATAATTCTTAACTCAAATATGTCTCCGAATACACTGGCACGTGCGTCACTTCAACATCAACATTGGCAAGCTATCGGATGGCCCGGGCCCCCATAGCTGCGCCACTGACGTTTAGTGCGAATGGAGCCGCAGATATTAATTTTATGTTCTTTTCTGTCTCAGTGATGAAATCAGAAATAGGTTGAAACAAATTTCTAAAAACCCCAGTTGCAGCCCAGAAACGAATCCAACCAGGGCCGCCAAGAGACCATTGCGAGCCAGGGGCGTCATTTGTGAGGGGCAAAGAAGGACATTTCTCCCCCAAAAATTTAAAAAAAAATTTTTGAAAAAATAGTTACCACATTTTTGGAGATGTTTTTGCAAAAGTTTTTAAAAAGGAACTGTGACTACCTCTTCCCGGGCCTTCAGCGTTCAAAAAAAAGTGTATACGTTTTTGGAATTGTATTTTTTTTTATAGAAAGGTAGCTATCAGAGCTGGAAACAGTATTTTGGAAACCATGGAAAGCGCTGTGCGTTAACAAATAAGTAGTATGCATTGTGTAATTTCTGTTTTTGACTTTTATTTAAAAACATTAAAATATTTGTAAATATTTGCTCACTGTATTTTGTCAATTCATCATCAGTGCAACCTAAACAAAATTGTACCCACACAGCAATGATCAAAGTTGTTACCAAATTTCAAAACTGCACTTCGTCTTAGGGTTTTCAGTACGAGCCGAAGCCAATGTGCCGAGTCGTGGGATGTTGTGCTTGTAAAAACGAAAATACCGGACGAGGGATTTTGTGCCTATATAACAGACCGTGCCTCAAAAATTTGGCCCGTGCAAGGCTTTGCAAGTTAAGTTTAATAGATGAACCCAACTGGTAATGTTTTTACACCAATTATTAAAAATTATTATTAAATTATTAAATGTAAATTTATAATGCGCTTTTTTTAAAAAGTCACAAAAGCGCGTCGCGTCAAATCATAAATTTAAGAATAATGTTCGGTCTTAAGCAGCTTCCTGAAACCGCCGAGGTCCAAAGCTGGATTCCTCAGGTCAGCAGATAGGCTGTTCCAAACAACTGGACCAGCAGTGGAGAATCCGCGCCTGCCGAGAGTCGTTGTCTTTGACGATGGAACGAACAAGTCGCCAGCAGCCGCCGATCGAAGGTGGGACCGACCAGCAAGCGTTGAGATCGGTACACACAATTGCTGCAGGTAGACCGGAGCCGTGTGGTGGAGGCACTTGTATACCATCAGACCCAACTTGAACTGAATTCTCTGCGGGAAAGGAAGCCAGTGAAGTTGCGTCCGCATGAGATCTGATACGGGAGACCAGCCGGGCAGCTGAAGAACAAGACGAGCGGCTGCTCGGAGAATGGATTGGAGCCTATTGATTTGAAACTGTCTAAGTCCGGCCATGACACCATTACAGTAATCAAGCCGGCTGTGCACGAGTGCTCTGATGAGTGAATGGGCGGAGTCCATGGTGAGGCTACGGCGGACGACGCGCAGTTGACGGAGATGATAGAAGCATGAACGAGTAAGATGAGAGATGTGTGCCTCCATAGACAAGCTACTGTCGACCATCACGCCAAGATTACGAACATAAGTGGAGGGCCTGACTGAGACACCAGCGATGACCAGATCCCCCTTTGGACAGAAGCTGAGTCGACCAGGCGAGCCCAACCAGATCACTTCGGTCTTAGAAGGATTGAGTTGCAAGCGATTGCTCGCCATCCAAGTGCCAATCTCGCTGATACATGCAGACATCCTAGGGACCAGATCGGAACACGACGCTGGCGGGGAGTGATCGTAAATCTGCAGGTCGTCAGCATAAGAATGGACAGAAAACCGATGTTTCGTGGCAATATGTAGGACGTCCGCGGAATAGAGAAGAAACAACAACGGGCCCAGAACGGATCCCTGCGGGACGCCACACAGGACAGAGGTAGGCGTGGACAAAACACCTCCGGAGCGGATGCAGTGGGACCGATCAGTCAAATAGGAACGAAACCATTCGAGGACGACGTCTCCGAAACCATACGAGAAATGGAGCCTGTTGACCAAAATTTGATGGTCAACAGTGTCGAAAGCAGCGGAGAGGTCCAGAAGTCCCAGTAGCGTGATCCGACCCGAATCAGCCGCAGCGTAAATATCAGACAGTACCTTCAGGACAGCAGTTTCAGTGGAGTGCTGATTTCTGTACGCCGACTGAAACATCGGGAGAAGGTTGTTTTCACGGAGGTAGATGTTTATCTGGGCGGCTACGCATCGTTCCAGTAGTTTTGACAGATAGGACAGATTCGAGATTGGGCGGTAGTTACCGGTGTTGAGCGGATCTAGATTCGGCTTCTTCAGGATCGGTGTGATGACAGCATTTTTCTGGGCAGGAGGAAACTGTCCCCGCTCTAGCGATGAATTTACCAGGAATGTCACAAACGGTGCCAGTTCACTAGAGTATTGCTTGATCATCCATGTCGGTATTGGGTCCAGGGAACAATTTTTGTTTGGTGAAGATTTGATGAGCCGGGTAATGTCGTCGACACTCACAGGTTTAAACCTCAGCAGATCGCAGGAACAACAGCCGGGGTAGAATCGTGGACCAATGATAACACAAATTCAATGAAACATGTCAAGACCACCCAGTAACTATACAAAACATTTAAAGAAAGAAATTAAATACATGTAACTGCTATAGCTCAATTTTGATAATTTTCAACGTGGCATAATGTCAATTGATTTTTCAGTCACAAACTACGAGTGAATGTTGTTGATTCACTTTAACACAGATTCTGTCCTAAAGCAACTCCATCTTCATAACTGGTAATTTTAACTTTAAGAGTGTACAAAATTTGTTCAAAAAATCAAAACCACTGACACAAATTAGACAAGTAATTAAATAAATACTCAAAAAATAGCAACATCCATTTTCATAGTCTTAATATTTGGTAAATAAAACAATAGGTGATAATATATCAGCTTCAAAGTATGACTTAAATACATGAGTATTCCTGTGAGATTTTGATATATAAAATTATACACAGCAAAAATAAAACATTATTTTATTTATTTGTTTTTTGAAAAAATGCCAGAAGGGCTAGTAAGCCACTAACACTAGCATGAAAAAAAACAATAAAAAAACCACAGACATTCCCAGTCATGGACACAAGAAACAGAAACCATCAAGACGTGACAACAACAAAAAAACTACCCAGACACAACAGAACAGCAGAAAAGCAAAAAAATAGCTCTAGCTGTAGTATAAGAAAGTGTCCAAGTTAACTGATTTCAATGATAATTTAAATAAAGAAACGCTGGAACAATTTACAACATTGGCGGGGAGAGAGTTCCAAACCGCAACTATGCTGTTAGTGTAGAAATATTTTACAGCATCAGATGTAAATTTATTTAATCTTAATTTATAACTATGACCCCGCGTTGATATTATATTGGTAGGAGCAAATGACAATGACATAGAAGTATTAACTAAATGGTTTATTAATTTATAACAGAAAACTAGATCAGCAATTAAACGGTGTTTTCCAAAGATTGAAGATCAAGAAATTGAAGACGATCTTTATAGGAAAGACCATTAATTAATTGGGGTTATATAGGTTGTCTGTCATATGATTTTCCATTTTGTCCAAAAATCCAAAAATGAACGAAAACTTTTTACGTAAATTCGCAAACACAACGTTAATACAAGACCAAAAATTATAAAATAATATTACGAAAAATATTACTTTTTTTTTAAAACACGCTTTTATTTATGTTTGGAAAGTGCACTAAAAAGTATAAAATATTTTTTTCCTTTCCTTCTATATGTCATCAAATAATCTTTGACTAAAAATAAAAGCGTGGACGCTCATCATAATCCATGGATTATGATGGACATGGAAATGGATTAGGATGAGCTCCCACGCTTTTATTTTTAGTCAAAAATCATTTGATGATTAAATAGAGCATTTATTCAGGAGCGCAGCCAGGGGAGGCGGGGGCCCGGACCCCCCCCCCCCAAACCTAGCCAAAGTGGATTTTGAAGTGACGGGCGGGTCTGTAAATTTGGGATGTTTTTCAATTCGTTCCTCTTTTATTTAATTAACCTTTGTCGAATTTATTGAAAAACAATTCAGAATTAATTATCTATTAATTTGGTTTTGAAATTTTTGTTAGAGAGTTTCATATTCACCCTTTCCCTTATATATACGATTTGCCCCAAATGAGCGAGTCTGCATTCAGATTCAGCGTCTCCTTCCAAGGCTTCTTGACCAAGGATCCTTTCTTCGCTTAGAGGAGACACTCAAATATTACGCCTGCAACCTTGGTCACGTCTGCTGTGTGGGTGAATATTTGCGCTGGAAAACCAAATGGTTGAATGTCCCAGTGGCAGAGCGGCCACATACCGCAATTGATGTTTTGTAACATTGTAAGGAATCCGTTTACCCCCAGATAAATACGCTGCTGAAACTCTTCATCACGTTGCCCCTCTCTTCCGCGACAGCCGAGAGATCCTTCTCAACTATGCGCAGACTTAAATCATATCTACGCACCACAATGGGCCAGGCCAGGCTGAATGAAGAAGCCGTCATTGACATATTTGCAAAAAAGCGGTTTAATTTGTTATTGTAATAAATTGGTTCAAATTAAATGTTTTATAGTTTGATATTACTAATTGCTGCTTAAACTGTCTTTTAGCCTTGACTTTTGTGGGTCGTAAACTTTTCAGAAAACTCTTTACTTAAGTTTTCCCCCCGGCCCCCCCAGAAAAAAATCCTGGCTTCGCCCCTGCATTTAATAGAAAATTGGATTATTTTCCAATCACTATTGTGAACCAAATATAGGGAAGGGTCAATGCGATATTTTAACAAAACTGTCATTTTGTAAAAGTTGTGCCAAAGTTTTTAAGAAAAAAATTTGTTTACCAGTTTATAAAATTTGACTCAACCTTTTTACTAAAACGGTCCGATTTCAGCGCATGGGCGTATGGGCACAGCTATTTTTACGACTACACCACTGTATATGACCGTTCAGCTTCTTCAACAGTTACAGATATCGTACAAGTTTGTGAAATGCGAAACCAAAGCCCTAATTTGGTCAATGGTCTGGGCCCCCTTTACAATGCCCCTGTGCATTCCCCCTTCCCGCGGCCCTGAATCCAACAATCTTTTTCAGTGCAGTATCACTAGCATTTCTTGATATTTAAAAACAATAAAATTAAAATAAATTATATCAAATTAAAATTTTGAAAATTTCTACTAAGGGAAAATTTTCACTGGTGGAAAATTTCCCGATTAAATTTTCAACACGGATTGTGTTGTGCTGCGTTTTGTTGTGTTGCTTTGCGTTGCGTTGCGTTACGTTGTTGTAAAACTAGCCACGTAAATTTTTAAATTATATTTTGTTTAGCATTAAAATTTTTTTTAAATTTTTTTTAAAGTTGATGAATTGGTAATGAACAATTTTAGACTGATCTCTAGTTGATGTAATTTACGTTTAAGTTTACTTTTGTTAACTTTTCGATTCAAAACATAATATTATTATTTAAACTCGATCACAAAAGTAGACTAAATTGTATGACTACAACTCATACAACTGTAAATATCCACCGGTGATGGAAGTTTTTTTTACATATTTAAATTAAAAATTATTTAATTCTGCGGATTTAGTTTTAATATTTTATGCGTGTAATTTAAATTTATAAGTTTCTTCGAAGAACGTTTGGCGTTTGGAAATAAAATAAAACACAACAAGCCGAAGCTCTTGGACTCGGATTCTTTATTTTATTTATTCTGATTTTTAGTTTTGATCTTGATGGTTAAGAAATTAGTAAAAATACTGTTATTTTGATTTTTTTCGGTTTTATTTTTGCATGGAATATATAGAAATATGACAACAAAGCAAATTTTCAATAGTACAATTACTTCAGAATTAAACTGCTCTTGGGATAGTCCTCAGCCAGTATCGATACCAGCCTGCGTGGATTTAGTTGGTAAATTGTCTGATCATCCAGTCAATTCAGACTTTATGAAAAATCAGGAAAGTGAAACAGTTTTGTTTAATGACAAGTCCAAAGTTAATAAGCATCAGAAAACATCAATTCTTCAGAAAGTTCAGTGCACCGCAAAAACTAATGATGCTGGCAAAGTAAGACCTCAAAGATTGGAAGCAGGTATTTCACCATTCTATCATCATTTGCATGGGACTTATTCTTCAATCCATCAAACCTATTATCATTTTAAAATATAGGCAGTCATGTCACAAACTTTATACCCCATCCCTAAGGGGAGATACAGGGACATACGTAATTTAATTGATAGTGAAATAATTTAAATAAAGTTTTTTTTATACAGTAATTGTTCTACAGTTGCATAAAAAATATTATGACACTATTTTTGCATTATACATAGCTGTATAAGACTTTTTTTAAATCTGTGTACGGCTGCATGTCGCTTGCATATTTCAGCTGTGTGACTGCTTTATATATACCTATAAACTATAATGAATAATCTAATATTTGTAAATGCTTAAACAATAAAATCAAATTTCAGTTAATTAAAAATGAATTAAGATTTTTGGATGATAGAGAAGAATTGAGAACATTTACGCCTGAACATGTTTTATAGAAATTTTTAAAAGCTTAGTTGATTTTATTCTGTAATTGATTTTGTCCAATCAATCTGAAATTTTAATAAAATGTTAAGTTTGCAGCGACAAATAAACCCACCAAATGTCGACTAGATTGGATTATGGGAACTTAGTTTTTTTGAGTGGCATAGGGTTCCAACGTATGGCTCTCAAGCAAGCAAGCAAACATGATGAAGTTAATAAAAAGGATTTTAAAAACTACTTTTCTTGCAGGCACAGTTTCAGTGTTAGAAAACTCCCAAAGAAGCAGCAAAGTCAAGAAATCAGCTGAAAGAAATTCTTCAAGAATGACGAACAGGAATGTTCTTAAAATTTCACCCAGAAATAACAATGAAAGCGATGCTGTCAACAAAGACAACAATAATCAATTTAAAATATCAAAATTTCAAAAATCTTCAACCTCTGTCATGGGAACGAGTAAACATTTAACATCTTCTAATAACTCTAATATTGATACAATTATTACTAAGGATGAACATCTTGTCAGAGATAATAATATCTCTAATGTTGATGATGGTAATGATGATGATGAACGTTTATTATTATCATCATGGGGATTACCTGATGTTGTCTTGCAACAATACAAAAAGGCTGGTATTGAAAAACTCTTTCTCTGGCAAGCTGAATGTCTTTGTACAGGAAAAGTGTTAGGTTTGTGTCTTATAACTCATTTCCAAATCCTTTTTCTATATTTCTACAGAATCAAATATACTAAACAAATGACCAATAGTTTTTAATTTTTAAAAATAAAATTATGATGATGCAAAGTACAAACATCCACTTTCTCTGGTTTTCTATCTTTACAGAAAGAGGCAACCTGGTATACAGTGCCCCCACAAGTGCTGGCAAAACAATGGTGGCTGAACTGCTGATGCTCAAATCTGTCGTGGAGACAAAAATGAAAGCACTTTTTGTTTTTCCTTTTGTTTCCGTTGCAAGAGAGAAAGCTGCTTACCTTCAGGTAGTTTTAAGAAATATTTACTATTTAAATGTTTACTCTGTTTGGCATGAAATTATAAAACTTTTGTTTGTTTTCTTCAGAGAATGTTTCAAAACGCTTCCATAAGAGTTGGCGGTTACTACGGAAACTCGTCTCCTGCTGGAGGACTTGCTTGCGTTGATATTGCTGTGTGCACGATTGAAAAAGCCAACAATCTTGTAAATCGGCTGCTCGAAGAAGGGAATCTCAATCAACTAGGTAAAACAAAAATGTTCTTTTTTTCTTGATTTTCAGTGATTTTTTCTGCACTTTATTGATTGAACTTGTAATTGCAATGAACAGGAAATTAATTATTTAAATATAAAAAGCAAATCTGCAAAATTTCTGAAATTAAGATATTTTTGCTTTCAAACGGTTCATTCTTATTTATATGCTTTTATTTAACTTCATCTGTTGGTTGCATGTTTAGTGGTTCATATTTGTAAATCAAATTTTAGATCTCAAGCCTTTATACCATTGAGCCCAAACTTGCAATAGAAATGTATTATCATTGACAATAAATTCGAGTTACAAAAATATTTAATAAAAATATAATTAAGAATAAAATCTTTAATATGGGTGATATATCCAATGTCGTTTACGTATGAAAACCATATATTGAAAATTTAAGAAAAATGTACTTTAAAATATTTATAACTGTTAATTTTGCTTAATTGATATGATTTCATAATTATTGGGAGAAATCGGTATTTTTTTCATATTTCTTTTTTTGGTTCTTAAAAATCGATTGCAAAGATCAAAGACTAAAAAGTTGAAAATAATACTATTAAAAAAAAGATTTTTAAAAACAAACTCTTATTTAAATGCACTAAAAGGATAAATTAAATTGTAAACATAAAAGCATGGTCTCTTTCCTTTACACTCACATGCAACAATTGCCTGCCACGTTTTGTTTACAATTTATTTTATCGCTTTTAGTGCATTTAAATAAAAACATGTTATTAAAAATCTTTTTTGTAATAGTATTATTAATGATTACTTGGATAAAAGTAGCATGATAAGCCTTAATTATCAGACTGGACATGTTGCATAGTTAGGCTGTATCCAAATTGCATAACAACAAAATTGGAAACTCAGCTTATAGAACTCATCTATGGAATGAGGTGAATTCAAAATTCTACTGAATAATTTTTGGCTTTATTGATATTTAAAAGTTTTTATGTATGACAGTTAAAAATTTTTCTTGCATCGTCAAGTTAGCTTTTTTAAAACATTGCATTTTAGAGGTGTTGACATTTTGTGATCTTAAAACATCTTGATATTTTGTGATGTGATATCTGGATAGATGTGAATAATAAGACTATTCAAAGGAATGAAAATTATATGAAAGTTTGATTTTCAAGTTGATATTCTTTAACATTATAGAGAGGTTTTTGTTACAGAAAAACTGACAAATAGGGAAAAAGATAGACAGATATATGTTCTTTGTGTTTTATTGTATAGATTAATAGTTCTGACTTCTTAGTTTTGTTACACATATAAACTGTGATTGCAGCATTCTTTGTTCCTTGAATTTGTCCAAGCTATTAAAGTTCGGTACGATGAATTGAGTAAACTAAAGATAGCTTAAATGTAGTACAGCAACTATTTTGTGATGCATCAAATTCATCATATTTGAGAGTTTGATCAAATTGACTTATTTTCACCTTTCTCTTTCTTTAGCTGAACCTAGAAACCTAGAAACCTAGAAACCTAGAAACCAAATGTATTTAATACATAACATTCAGTCAACCAATCATTACAATGTTTAAAATTTTATATTTTTTAATTGTTTGACAAATCAGGTTGTGTGGTGATAGATGAATTACACATGGTTGGTGATCGTCACAGGGGTTACCTTTTAGAGCTTCTCATTACTAAGATAAGATATGTTACTGCACTGAAGAAAAATTCCAATGATAAAAACAAGTGAGTTATTTGTTTAATTTAAAATTTTATAAAAATGTTTGTTAACTCACACTTGGTTGAGAATTTCTTATTATTAGTAATCATAACTAACTTCCAATATTATAATTATATTGTATTATTGATAATCCTAGGCATGCACATGTATTATATTATATTACTTTTTTCTTATTTTTATATGACTTTAATGATTATAATGGTTATTTTTTTACTTACAACCAGCTTTCAAAATCCACTGGTGCCAACTTCTTCAATGACAACATCTTCACCAGTTCAAATAATAGGAATGAGTGCCACACTTCCTAACCTTGATCTTCTGGCAGAATGGTTAGATGCAGATCTCTTCACAACTGATTTTCGACCCGTGCCATTATTGGAGACTGTGAAAATCGGATTGGACATTCTCAATGAAAAGGAGGACAAGATAAGAACTCTTCCACCTAGTTGGTCAGTTTGATTAATTAGTTAAATTTTTATTTATTTAATAAACAAATCATGTAAAATACTTTTGTTCTTTAAGAATAATTATTGAGTTATTTTAAAAAAAATTGAAACCTTTATGTTAATTTTATCTTTTTGTTTCAACAAGTTTCAAGAATGATGAAGATCATGTGATTCATTTGTGTTCGGAAACTGTAATGGGAGATAGATGTTCGGTCCTCGTGTTTTGTCCAACGAAGAATTGGTGCGAAAAGTTGGCAGATACGATTGCTCGAGAGTTTTTCAATCTTCTTACTGCTCAGCAGCAGAAAACAGGTTTGATTATATTTGATTTATGAATATCTAAATGTTTAAATATTATATTTGATTTATGAATATCTGATTCTTTGAATATTATATTTGATTTATGAATATCTGAATTTTTAAATATTATATTTGATTTATGAATATCTGAATTTTTAAATATTATGTTTGATTTATGAATATCTGAATTTTTAAATATAATATTTATTGATATTTGATATTTAAATATAATATTTATTAATATTTGATTTATTGAATTTCTGAATTTTTAAATATCTTATTTGATTTATGAATATCTGAATTTCAAACTACACAGAGGGTGACTTCATTTTGGATAAGAAAAGTTTAATGGATGTCCTTGAGCTTTTACAAAGGTCACCATCTGGTCTTGATTCCTCACTGGGCAAAATGGTGAGATGTGGAGTGGCCTATCATCATGCTGGTGAGTTTTAGTGAGATTTTTTTCTGTAGAGGAAATCAAAGTAATTGAGTTAGATTGAAAAATAACTGATTATATTTGAAAGATCAGAAATCCGATAATTTGTTAATATTAAATTTACAGGGCTCACATTTGAAGAAAGGGACATCATAGAAGGAGCATTTAGATCTGGTACTTTGAAAGTTCTTGTGGCCACTTCAACCCTGTCGTCCGGAGTGAACCTTCCGGCCAGGAGGGTCATAATCCGATCCCCCATGTTTTACGGGGGCTGTATTGATGCAATGGTTTACAAGCAGATGATTGGACGAGCAGGAAGAAAGGGTGTCGACATTAAAGGTGAAGGATTTAAATTTATTTTTTTTTGTTTATTAATTTAAAAAAAAATTTCTTATAAATTGCACGAATTATTGTTCGAAATTTAGGTGAAAGTGTTTTAGTTTGCAAGACATCAGAAAGAAGACTCGGATTTGAACTTTTAAACTCAAAACTTCCTCCAATCAGCAGCTGTCTGGTTTTCAATCCTAAGGAAGGACTCAGTTCAAGTATGAAAAGAGCCATTCTTGAAGTACGCCAGTAGATGATGATTATTTATTTATTTATTTGATCTGAATTGTTGTTCAATTTTTGTTTAAACTTCATCGTATCTTGCAACAGATTATTGTCAGTAAAGTTGCTTCGAGTTTATCTGAAATTGATTTGTATGCTCGTTGTACGATGCTGTCTGCTTCTTTAACTCTTGAGAGTAAAAAAAGAGAAGGAGAAAATATTGCAGATGATGAAAATAAGTTGGATGCCATTTCAGTTTGCATTGAATATCTCAAAGAAAATGAGTTTATTCAATTACATAAAGGTCTGTTGATAGTGCTGTAATGTGGCAAATTTTTTTACATGTTACACTAGAATCGATATTACATTATTTTGAATTATATTGAATTGTTTAAATATATATTTTTTAATTTTTATATTTTTGTATAAAAAACAAAGCAGATGGTGAGGAAGATGAAACGTATGTTGCATCTCGATTGGGTTGTGCGGTCGTGTCATCGGGTCTTTCTCCTGAAGAAGGATTGAAAATTTTTGTGGAATTTCAAAGAGCGAGTCGATGTTTTGTTCTCGAGAATGATCTTCATCTTGTTTATCTGGTTAGTTAAATTGTCGAGTGGACTTATTTCAAGTTGTTTCTGATTAATTGTCGTTTTTGGTTATTAGAATTCAAGTGTTGTAATAAAAATAATTGTTTTTGCATCTTAACCTTAACATTTTTATAATCAAAAAAATATCAAACATCGGGTAGATCTATTTACCACAGATTCGAAATATTTTAGTGAGTTAATTTATTATAAAAATAACCCCAGGTGACACCAGTGTACATGCAAGATCAATTTACAGTAGACTGGTACCACTATCTTTGTTTGTGGGAAAGTTTGTCTCTCGAGCTGAAAAGAGTTGGAGAGGTGGTTGGCGTACAAGACAGGTTTTTATCGAAGGCCGTCACTGGGAAGTTTGCTGGAATCGGAGACAGGAGTGAGTTTTCGTTGGTTTAATTTGAGAGTGCTAAATATTTGTTTCACATTTTTTTTAATATGCTTATTATTCCATTGTGTTATTATGTTGAAGATGTCTGAGGTGTTGCATGAAATTACAGCTGTTTTTTTTTTATAAAAAAGTTGAATAAATCATGACTATTTTAATTTGTTTTATTATTTTTTAATGTTCTTGTTATTATAATTTATAATGTTATTTCTTTAATTAAAAAAAATTGAATAAATCATGACTATTTTGAACATTTTATAGTTTGTGGAAGTAAGAATAAGTTGATTGTGCATTTTATGTATTCTTTGAGCTACATTTTTGTGATTTAGGTGTTGAAAGACTTGTGGCAATACACAAGAGATTTTACATGGCACTTGCACTGTTTGATCTCATCAACGAATCACCTCTTGCATGCACCTGTATTAAGTTCAAGGTCAACAAAGGATCTATGCAAGCCCTGCAGCAATCCGCATCTACTTTTGCAGGTTGGAAAGATTTCTTAATGAGCATTTTTGATGATACAAGTTATGTTAGTGTAGCATCCATTTAATCTCATGAAGTATCTTGTGTTTGAATAATACTTGTTACACATTAAACGAAATAACTTCGCCTTACACTTGTTTTGTGATTATGATCTTCCATAAAGGCATGGCGACGTCATTCTGCAGCAAGTTAGGATGGCACAACATGGAAGCACTTCTTATTCACTTTCAGAGTCGACTTTCTTTTGGTGTTCAACAAGAACTTGTCGATCTTGTTCGAATTTCGCTGCTCACTGCTCAACTGGCCAGGTGTGTGTAATTGTATTGTTGTAAAGTAGGGATGTCACGGGTACCCGAACCCGAGTTCGGTACTACCCGGTCTTTTTCTGATACCCGAACTCGAACCCGAAAGTATGAAAATTTGATACCCGAACCCGAAAATGTGAAAACTTGATACCCGAACCCGAACCCGAAAATGAGAAAACTTGATACCCGAACCCGAACTCGAACCCGAAAATGTGAAAACTTGATACCCGAACCCGAAAATTTATAAGCCTAATACCCGAACTCGTAGTTGTGAACAAATAAATCTTTATAAAAGCTGTCTTAGAGATTAATAAATTACAAGTTTTGTTGACGTAACATATTATAGTTATTATACTGATCGTGAGCGTAGAAGTTTTGTATTATCACCTTTGCGTAACAAATAACACAAATACGTCATTTTATTAGTGATTGTGTAAACTAAACCACTAATCCGTTTGATTATCAGGCCGGACCGAGCCGCGAACGAACTAAAATAATTAAGCCTCCTTCGGTCGAAGAAATTGCGGATAGCCATGACTCTAGACCTCCTAGCCACCGCCGGCCGCCGCCGGCGCCGAACTTTTTACAGCCGCCGTAAATCAGCCGAGAAAAAGTTACGGCTAGTCGGCGGCCAGCCGAAAATGCTACGCCGAAAATCCGCTATAAGATTTCCGAACGCCAGCTTAACCTAGACCTTTTTTGTATTAGTTACGTTTGACCATTATAAAACTAATTTTCAATGTAAAAGTGCAAAATCAACTATTATGTATACATTGGTTTGCAATGTTTAATTTCCTGAATTTCTTTCTGAAATCAATTACGTTGTCTAATTTTCATTATATTATCTTTGCTTTACTTATTATCGCTACTGACAGACGCTTTAAAATAGGAATAAATTTAAGTATCACAATTCTTTTCTCATGTTATATTAAATTTTAGCCTAATTTAAAATAATTATTGGCCACAAATTTGAATCATGAGCCGGATAATTTAAAATTCAAGCCGAATAATAATTTTACGCGTAAATTCGGCTAATCCGGATATCAGCCGAAATATTTGTTCAGCCAGCCACAAACATAAAAAAATTCGGCTAGGAGGTCTACATGACTCTAAACTTTTTACTTCAGTTATATAACCTTATATTTATTCATTCATATACTCAAAGTTTTTCTGATATAACAAAGACCCTTTGTTATAAAGATAATCTTGCATAATCCTAATCTTTAACTGGCAAAGTCTATATATGATCTATGCGCCACAGTTATTTTATTGGCAAATGTGTAAGCTAGAACACTAATCCGCCTGATTACCCGACCGGACCGAGCAGCGAAACAAATTAATAAATTACAATAATTTAAAAGGTAACGTATTATACTAATCGCAAGCCATGCAAGTTTTGTATTATCACCTTTGCGTAACAAATAACACAAATAGGTCATTTTATTGGTGAGTGTGTAAGCTAGACCACTAATCCGCCTGATTATCTGGCCGGACCGAGCCACGAACGAACTAAAATAATTAAGCCTCCTTCGGCCAAAGAAATCACATTATTTCGAAAGCTAAAAAAATAACTTGTTAGATTTTATTTAATACATGCAATGTCCAATGGATGAATTGATCGCTCTCGTTTGTATATGTGTATACACTAGGTAAATTTAAAATCAATCCAGGAATTTGAAATCATAAGCCACTACCCAAACCCGAACCCAAACCCGGTTTTTGGAAAACTACAAACCCGAACCCGAACCCAAAAACCTGAGTTTCGCAAACCCGAACCCGAAAACTCGAGTTTTACAAACCCGAACCCGAAAACTTTAGTTTTACAAACCCGAACCCGTACCCGAAAACTCCAAAAAGTACTACCCGTGACATCCCTATTGTAAAGTAATTACTATTAATCAGGTGTGTCTAATTGTATGCTGTAAAGTAATTACTATTAATCAGGTGTGTGTAATTGTATGCTGTAAAGTAATTACTATTAGCCAGGTGTGTGTGATTGTATTGTTGTAAAGTAATTACTATTAGCCAGGTGTGTGTAATTGTATTGTTGTAAAGTAATTACTATTAGCCAGGTGTTTGTAATTGTATGCTGTAAAGTTATTAATTTTAGCCAGGTGTGTGTAATTGTATTGTAAAGTAATTTCTATTAGCCAGGTGTGTAACTGTATTGATGTAAAGAAATTCAATTGCTGAATTTCAGTTTCTTAGTGTCTCGATCTATTTTACTCTGTTTATGTTTAATCTTTACCAAATATCAATTTTATATCATTGTTATTATTAACAAAATTTAATTTTTTTTCCAGGCGTTTTTACCTGGCAGGTTATGTGAATGTATCGTCACTGGCATCGGCTCCCATAGAAAAAATTGAACAGGTCTTAAGGAACATCTCCCCATTTTCCAGGTGAATTACTAGTTGACTCAAATTATGTGATTGGTATTGGATTTTCCATATAGTATTATTTTATTATGAATAAATGTTTTATATGAAACTAGTGGGGTACCGGGCGTTGCCTGAGGTTTTGCTATCGTTTTTCTCTCACTCCTGTTTCCTTCCCTGCTTGCTCTCCTGTTCTTGGTCGCTTTTCCGTTCCCGCTTGTTTTCCCGTTTTCGTTTCAACTCATTCTTCAGCAGGGCCGGATTAACACATATGGAGGCCCTGGCGCACTGAGGAAAATGAGGCCCCATTATAAAACTTACAAACTATGACTTTAGTGTTTCAATTCAAAGCCAAATGAAATGTATCATTACTTACACAGTTGAAATTTTTAAACTATAAACTCTCAAGTAAGTACCTACAACAAAAACATAGACCTACAGATTACAGAATACATTACTGTAATTATGATTTACAATGATTTCTTTCTACGTAGATTTAGCTGAAATAATTTTAGAAAAATTCAACTCCTGAAGTACATCACTTTCAATGTTTAAGAGAGATAGGTTGTTTAGTCTCTCTTGAGTCTGTGTTGACCTCAGAGGAGATTTGATGCGTTTGAGGTGGCTTAAAGATAGCTCATCGGCACAATTAGTCACAGGCAGTGTCAAGTAATGACGAAGAAGAAGGTAGGTGTTCGGGAAGGCCTTACTGAAATCATTCTGCAGCATCAATTTCTGAACAGGTGGTCCACTTTTAAGTAAGCTTTGATTCGCTTGTCCAGGTCGAGAAGAAAAGAGTCAATAATCAACAGGAAAGTGGATATTCTGACTTCTTCAGAGCAAGACAAGCTAACACCTTCAGCACTTAGGTCATCTGCTGTTCGTCGGAAATACTTTTTTTGTTTCTCAGTGAACTGTAAAGTTCCAGATTGTTTCTTTCCATGTTCAACAAACTCATCAAACTTGTTTTTTTACGTAGCATTCCGACAAACTCACTCAGAGACTGGAGAAGATTCGCGAAAGATCCCAGGTCGGAGAAGCTTACAGGTCATGTTTATTCTCTTCAGAACACAGCTCCAAAATGCTGTCAGAAAGCCTGTTTCCAGCTTCGCCAAAACTTTAGTGATAGATTTAGCTTCAGCTTTAAGTAGCCTTATTCTGCAAAGGGTCTCCAGCAATCTGTTACAAAACTTCAATGTACACATTGTAGTTTGAGATCAAACTGTTTTGCGCATCAGCACGTGCAGACCAACGAGTTTCACTCAGTCGCTTTGGAACAGTACATGATCCTTCAGTAGTTTGTAACTTGTCCGTTAGTACACGCCACCGTGAAATAGAGGAAGATAGAAACACGTACAGTTTCTGCACAACACCGAAGAAGGTAACGGCTTGGAAACATGACTCAGCTGCAGCATTTCCAGAAAAAATTAGACAATGAGCCATGCAAGGGATAAAAGGTGCCCTTGGGTTGTCATGGAGCACTCGGGCTGGGACTCCATTGTAGATTCCGGACATGTTGGATGCGTTGTCGTATGTCTGACCTATGCAAGGACCACCAATAGACATAGTTGTGACACATTTGCACTAACGAACTTAGCAATCTTTATCCACAATGTAGCTTTTGGAATATTACGCTTGCAAAATAATTTTTTATTGTAAAATTTTGAGGCCCCAAAGCTCGGAGGCCCTGCGCCATGGTTAATCTGCCAATGTTCTTCAGTTCCCGTTTCCACTTTCTCTCGCTCATTTTCTGACTGATTTCAATTGTTTTCACAAAACCTTCCTCTATTGACTCTCAATAGATGATCAATGTTTTGTTTTCGATGAATGGTTTAGATTGGATGAATGGTTTAGATATGCATAAAAGACAAACAGACAGTCTTCTTTTTGTTTTACATCTATTTTTCCATGCTTGCACGGGTTAGACGGTTTCTTCCAATTTGACGCCGTATGCCTCATTGAAAGTTCCGGAGCTAATTTTATGCCGGATGTCCTTCCTTTTGTGTCCACTGTTGTTGGCCGTGACCCTAGGCTGATCTGTCTAAAAGGACTAAGCGAGCTCTGCCTACCCCGGTTTTCCTCGAAGCCTTAGAATAAACAGCCAACTCACAAGGCAGCGATAACCAATTCTGAGTTGGTCGAAGGATTAGGGCAAAGTCTTACCTTTAGGTTAGGACTTTCCTGTAAACCTCCCTTTAATCGCCTTTTACGACCACAGAGCACAGTCATTTATATATATAGATTATTTATTTTAATGTATATTTATGTTGACCATTTTAATATATTTGTTCATTATGTATTCAAGTATATAAATGTTTTCTTACATCTAACCAATCAGCAAGAAAAGATTTGAAGGAGAAAGCGAATGGGAACTCGAAGAAAGAATGCGAACAAGTTGCTGTTTTTTCGTTGCCGGTGGAAACCGAGGATTGACGGAACGAGAAGCTGCCGAGGAAATTGTAAAAGAAGCGAAACGAATTGTTGAAGATGATCTTTTGAAGTTAGGTGTTGTCGCTTTTGTAAGGAAAGATGATGACAAGTTGCTCGTGTCACAAGGTTTGTGTTTATTATATTTATTACAATTATTTTAATAATTTATAATTAATACTTATTATAATCATTTATATTTAAAAATAATTAATTATAAAACAAATTATTATTTATATACACTTCAGATGACGGAGCCAAAAAGTCGGAAATACTTTCTACTAACATCATTAGCAAAGGAAGAAGAAGATCGAAAACAAATCATGTTTCACCTGGTTTGACATCTACTAAGTTGATTACTAAAGTGAAATCTAGGAAGAAAAATTTATCACGGCTATCGCAAGATCATAATCCTGGTAATGATACTAACAAAAGTAGAAATCCTGATAATGATACTAACAGAGATTCTTCTATTCTGACTCCACCAGTGATTTTTACAAAATCGCAAAAACACATCACAGCAAGTGATGAATGCAAATTGAAGAAATCGGATCAAACGAATGTTGTTGGAAGTGAGGTTCCTGATGAAATTAAACAGGGAAATAAAGAAAAGTTTATTGAAAAAGTTTCCACAGATGTTTCTTCGTCAACCATTCCAACGAAACTCAATGATATTCAGAAAATGATATTTCCATTTGATGATGATGATGATATTATTGGTGATATTGAAATTAAGAAGCCTGCATGCAAGATATTTAATAAAAGTATAAATCAAAAAGAACAAAACATTCCTAACTACATCACAGCAGCTACTCCTCATTCAAACATTGTTCTCCCCACTTCCTCAAGGTCTACAGTTAAAAGTACGGATGTGAGAGTTGATGGCGAAAATAGCAACATGGTGGAAGATGTTGCAGACTATCGAGACGACAGTAAATTAAATGTTTCGAGCGAAATGAATTTCAACTGTAATGCTGTTGATGATTTCAATTTTTCTGTTGACAGCCAGCTCATGCTGCTTGTATCAGAAAATGTTGAAACTCCCAAAAATGTTGAAAATGTTGAAACTCTCAAAACCACTTTAGTGGCATCGAAAAAAAATTTCCCGGTGAATAACGATGTGGTTGTGGCAACTTCTACTCCTAAGCATGGCATCACCGAATCAACCACTAAAAAGAAGAGCAGTGAGCTTGTTTCAAAGAATATTCCAATAAGTAAAAATGCTGATTTAAATGATAGATATAAAATGAGCGATGTTTTTCTGCAATTTCATGAAGAAATTTTAGCAGGATCTCAAATTGTTGGCGATTTGATGTTTAATACGTTTAACACAACCAATAATAAACATATAAAAAAGCACATTAGTGGAGCTGACGATGATAACAACGCGTCTCCAACACGTGGGAAAAAAACTTCAACGCCGAAGAATAAACCTCGTACTCCCGGTAAGAATGTTTCTTCCAAGAAAACCAAAAAAGTGAAAATTAATGATATTAATGAAGAGGTAGGTGAAAGTTTCTCCGATATCAAATTGCAGAGTGTCTCCAAGCAGTACTGCCGCATCAATTTTGAAGGCAGTGGATCTAAGAGGTCGGTGACCTTGTTCGATAGCCATAATAAGAAAAATTCAAGTTCTACTAAAAAGAGAGAAGTTAAAAAACCAAGAAGTGTTGAATCACCTGAACCAGATCTATTCGAAACAAGCGCATGTGAAAAGAGACAGTTTGGCTCGATACTTCTTGATAGTCGAATGCCTTACTCGGAAGAACTGTTTGAAGATGAAGATGATATTTTGATGGTGAATGATGAAATTAAGAAATTAGATTTTTGCGAGATCGATGATGACTTTGATAGAAAAACTGCTGAAAATGATAAGAGACCTCGTGGGAGGGTTTTGCCAGATTTGGTCGAGTACACTCAACTCAGGAAAGTAACGCCTGTTTGTCAACCGGATAGTGTTAATAAATATTCGAAAGAAAATCCAGCGAATGTGAACAAAAGTACAAATTTAAAAAATAGTGAAGTTTATTTTGAAAATTCAACTGAAATTTCATTTGACACAAGTGAACTGTTCGATTCATTTCATTGCACTCCCGATAAACCGAACGACCAAAGAACGGAGCAGAAAGATTTTAATAGCAAGAAAAAAAATAAAATTGTTGAATCAAAACATTTAAATGTTGCTACCACAGATAATGTTTTTGCAGACAATTTAATAACTCCAACTGCAGTGGCACAGCTGATGGATTCTGGAAATTTCGATGACATTTCTTTCAGCTGCAACGACTTCACGAATAACAAACAAGTTTTTCAAGAACAAAAAGTACCAGCCACAAGCAAGACTACATCGAACGGCAGCACTCCTGGTGCAGGTGGAGAAATCAGTTTGAAGAAATTCAAGTCTTTCGAAGCCTCCGCTTGTAATTTGAATGCGGACGTTGAAATGATAATGAGGAGCCTTTGTGGTGGTGATGATGATGATGTTGGTGGTGGTGGTGGAGTTTTGATGAGAAAGAAAAAAGCACCGAAAAGGTGCAACTCTTCAGAAAGTAGAACATCTGCAACAACACCGAGTGATAAGAAATCCGCACTTCACTGGTCACGAACGGTTGAAGGAAAAAGAATGAGAATTGAAGGAGATAATGAAAATAACATTCTTATCAAACAACACATCGGTTCCACAACTGAACGTCAACAACAGAACTCAACAGCAACTACTAAATTGATACACAACGAAAGTGACCACATGAGTTTTGATTACGATTCCGATACGTTTATACCTCCGACTCCTCCGAGAAGTCCGGAAAAAGATCCGTCGAAAATGTTCTGCTCTGGAAGTTCCACTCCTCGCAGGCTTCTGGTCGGTGTCGTCAGACCTTCACCGAAGTTCCAAGGAAAAGATATCTTCAACAATCCCAGTCATAACTTCTCAGAATTTGCAGCTAATGAAATCAATCAGGCAAAGTTAATTTCTGGTAAGCATGCAAGTACAATTTCTTCTTCTATGAGAACACTTGATTTGGACCTTCAAAAAAAGGGTTAATAGCTTTTATTTTATTTCTATTTTATTTGGATAAAAATTAGGGATGATCTGAGCAGCAAATTTGGCTCCGATGCGGAGCACCGAGTTTTTGGGGTCATTTTTCACCGAGTCCGAGTTTAAGTGTATATAAAATAATATATAGAAGAGACTAGTGCTGAATGAACCTTTGGCTTTAAAATTTCAATTTTCATCTTATTACACCTAAAATTTAGTTATAGCTTGCTTCTAGACGGATATATACATGCTTCTACCACCACTAGTTGAATCGTGTGAATGTAGCATTCCAAGTCGTCTAATTCTGCAAGACGAGTTGCTAGTTTCATACTGGTGCCATTGTCTCTGACTAAAACGCCTTTCTTCGCCCCATTGATATTCTAATCTGCAATCATGGATTTTAGATGATTCGAAATCAATTCTCCAGTGTGCCTACCTTCCAATGGCTGAAGTTTTAGAAGAACGGATATCCTATGCCGATCGGTGTCTATCCAGTGCACAGTCAAACTGAGGAAAGCATCCAAATTGTTTGTGCTCGTTCAGACATCGCTGGTGAACTTGTGTAACTTGCATCATCGACCATGACTTGCAAACGATTTCGTATACGAGAAAACATGTCCGGAACTAAGGTGCGCGAGAAATGTTTCCTGGATGGCAACGAATATCGAGGTTCGAGTTCATGCATTAAGTTATTAAATCTAGCATCTTCACCTACATGAAAAGGCAGCATATCAACGCTCATCATTTCCGCAATTTTATTAGTGATTGCAAGATGCCACGGATGATTAACTTAAAACAATTTACCGTTCTACACAAAAAATCCATGGTGTGTTGTTCTTTGTTTGAACTTGGTGACATTTGCTTCCTCTTCGTGTTATCGTTTCTTATATTGCTCTTGCTCTGCTTCATATTCTTTGAATTGCACTGGATGCTCTGTCTGCAGATGAGTCATCATTGACGTTGTGCCGTATGTTCCTGCATTTTTTCCACCACGCATTATTTTGTCATGACATATTAAGCCTTACTTTTGTCGATGGCGTCCACAATATAAAAGTCCCAAACTTTACTAGATTTCTGAGACATTTTTAGTGTAAACTTTGGTGTAAAGTTTGAAGTTATTAATAGGACAATATTTCTATAATTCCAATTATGGTTTTAATTTTATTTATATAAAACAAAACAGAGACACACATTATATTAACACATTATATTAACATAGATGGAAACTTTTTTAAACTCGGCGACTCCTTTTTTGCCGAGGTTTTGCCTAGTACCACCAAATCGACCGAGTCCGAGTTGCCGAGATAAGTTTCGGTCCATCCCTAATACAAATTAAATAATAATGATAATAAATTTATTGAGTATTTAATAAATTTTTATTTATTTAATTATAAGTGATAAGTTTTTCAGAAATTTTTTAATTAAATTGTTGCATCAATAAAATATTAACTCATCACGATATTAATAAAACAAAGACCAGATCACTGAGAAGAAATTGAAGGAGAAAGATGAAACAATTTCAGGTACAAAACTTTTCTGCAATAAAAACCTCAACAACATTTTCAACAAAGACTCCGAAACATCCGATACGATCACAAACGCAGACACGTCAAAAGACATCCCACCTGCCACCTGCGAATCATTCACCATCTACGACGTGACATCCGACAGGTGCTTGTTCGAAACGTTCTTCAAGGAGTGGAAATCCAGGCCCAACTTTTCCTTGTGCATTGCTTGTGATAAAGTTCCATCGAAGGAGCAGGTCGTTGCTATTTCAACTGTGCAGATTGGAGCAAAATTTTCTAAGAAGAAAAGTGATGGTAATAATAATTCAATTTTCAGGTTTTATTATTTTTTAATAAAAATTTTTGTTAATATTTTAAGAAAATTATTTATTTATTTATTTTTATATCTATTCAAACTATATAATGAATTATTTTTGCAGAAGCTGCAGAAAGAGTTGAACAGAAGAAGAAAGAAAGTAACGAATCTGTCAGATTTGCAGTGCAGGACTCCGATTTGAAAGTTGTCGGATTTGCAGTTTCGTGGGATGCTTTGGATGTTTATTATGTTTCTCTCCTTCCTTTTAATGAATATTGTTAGTTCTTTTTGTTATTATTATTATAAATAGATATTTGGTTAGATATCTAACAATTCAGGTATTTAAGTTAATCTCATTCTGACACATGACTTAAATATAGCAGAACAGACTGTTTTATCCCCATATGCATGCATGAGCTGTTTTTTAGTATTAGAACTGTACTTTTATATTTATTTATATTTAAACACTGAGAAAAAATTATATATTATATTCAAAGGTTCTTATTTATTTTTATTTAAGTAAAAAAATTATGTTATTATTTATCATATAAACAATATATATCATCAACTTATTTATACAAATATTTCTTCTTCACTATCAGCTGACCTTGATAGATCAATGTCTGCTCCAGATCAGGATCCAACATTGAGTATCGATGAAAGATTGCAGGCATTCAAAAATGTATTGGAAAGTCAGTTTTTAGATTTTTATTCTCTTTCATTTTTAGTTGATCTGTAATTAATACAAACACTCAATTCATTCACTCTTTGCTTATAGAACTTTCTATTTTTAGTGAAAACTCGCAATCTGGTGTGTGTAAGTTTCAGTGTAACACTTTGAGTGCAACTCGCAAATTATATTTTGTTTTTAGGATACAATTAATATTTATAGTTTGCTAGCTGGGTCACTTGGCATGGCCTGGGTTTTTTAGAGAGGCTCAATTATTAATAATTTTTAGTTTAAGTCTTTTCTGGTTGGCAAGTTTTACATTGGTTCTGGAGTTTTTAAAAAACAAATACCGTACATTAGTGTTTTATATATTAGATTTAAAAATCTTTTATTTCAGATTTTTTGTCGGAATTTGAAAAAATTGATATTATTATTAAGCAGTATTTTTTAGTTTTGATTTTTTTAAATTTAAAATTTTGTAATTAGCAAAAAAATATGTATTTTTTGGGAATCAGTTATGCCGATATTATTGTTAAATTATTTAATTACTTTTATGTTGGCCGAAACGTAAACCAGTCTTGTGGTCGTTAACAGATTGTTGGTTCAGAAATTTAATTTTTTTTTGTATTTAAAAAATACTTTCATTTTAAAAATTACAAAAGTTTGTCATCTTTTATTAACCCTATGTCGTCAACCCTTTATTGCAACACATTCTGTCAACCTGGGGTGTAAGACACCCCAGCTTCAAACATGATAACATTATGCATTTTAAAGTATTTTATTGAACGTATCTAAGCAAGATGTGGTCATTGAGATAACACTGATGAAAAATTACAATGTTGTTGTTAACAAATAAACTCTAAAATGCAAAAATTGTCACTTCTTAAACAACCGATTGCTTTATTTATATATTGGCCGGACGTGCATAGATGTCCAGATTTTTGCAAACCAGTATGTATAAGCACTCCTATGAAAGCCATATCTTTTACTTTTTTAGTTTCTACCCACACATGTTGTTCAACATCTTCATTTTTATGTGTTTTATTCTATTCATGAAAATTTTCATTTGCTCGACGATTAGTCTTTCTCACGATCAGAAAAACCATGTCATCTGTCATAAGTAATCCAAAACTGTTAGACAAGTCTTGGAAGCTTTGTCCAACAGCAGTAATGCCCTGTTTTTCAGTCAAAACATTTGCTGCTGCCGTCTGTGCTAATGGTTTTGCAGTTTGCAACCAACAAAGGCAATTTTTGCCAGTGAGAAATGGAGCAGCGATTTTTGGATGATTTTGAGTCGGCTGAATTTTACGACGTACCGGTGGCGGTCCACGGTTGGATCTCGCTCCAGATTCTACATCACTTGCTTCCTCAGAATCACTTCTGCCATTTTCATTACAGTCGTGATTCACTTTTTCAGATTCTGGTAATTATAATTTTGTTGAAATGGGCTTCAACGTTGATAGGGTGTCGAACACTCCAGGATGACGTAATATGCCGTATGACCCTTTAACCATTTGCATTTCCAAAATCCATCATTCAAATATTGTCGTAGTCTTGGGAAGGTAGGGCTACTAGATGTCACAGAAGCATTTAATTTTATTTAGTAAGTGAGAAACAGGCTCAATTATACCCTCTGGGGTGTGATACACCCCAGGTTGACGACATAGGGTTAAAAGTTTATAATGCCATTTATGGCATTCTAGTTTTCTAATTTAAAATATTTTGTTAGTTTTATTGTACATCATTTTATTAAAATTTTTTATTAATTTTGCATAATAATACAATGGTTTTTAATGTTTACTTCCTATTATTGTGGTTTAAGAATAAGATTAACAGACAATAGCATTAAATGATATTATTTTGAATGTGCTATTTTTGTAGATTATTAATATGATTATATGTTATTAAAATAATGTCCTCACTCTCTCATCTCAAAACATACAAACACATAAAACAGCAGTTTTAATTTGGCTATTAATTAGAAAACTCATTGTAATTGTGTCTTGTTTGATTTTCTTAATATCTTTTTTTGTTTACCATGAATTTGAAGCAAAGAGAATTATTTTTCTTTGAACAGACACCCAGGAAGGTGTTCAGATTGTGGCATTCGACTCAAAATCTCAATTTAAAGTCTTGAGCGGAGCTTGCGGCATTCTCACCCGAGGTGTCATGTTGGATCCGAAAGTAGCTTGCTGGATTCTCGATCCTGGAATGCGGGAGAAACCACTCCATGGATTAGTTGCTTCCTGCTGTCCACAATTTCTTTATTTACTTGAAGGTCAGTTGGATGTTGTTTACAGGTTGAGATTGATAAAGTAATGATGATGATGATGATGATAACAGTTACAATTGTGATAACAATAATAAATATCTAATAATATAAAGTTTCTATTTCATTTTAGTGTGACAAAATTATTATTACAGTTTTCTTCCATAGTATAAATAGTCATTTCGTGTTACCATTGCAGATGTAGAATCGAGTTCTGGTCTTTCTAGCCTTGGCATGACTCCTTCAGAGATGACCTCACCAAGGTTGAGATCTTGCATTGAAAGTCTGTTAGCCAGACTTGCAATGGACTCATTAAAGATTCAGCTTTCAAATATGAAAACTAGTGAAAATAATAAAGAAGAAACTAATTCAAAGATTGTATCGCAGAATTTATGGAATACATTTGTTAACATTGAGATGCCGGTAGTTATTCTGCTGGCCAAAATGGAACTCAATGGAATGGGTTGGTTTGTTTATGATGATGATGATGGGGATAGTTATGATAATAGGGATTAGAGTATTTTAAGATGGGTTTAGTGACCATTGACTTTCTTAAACCATTTTTTTAAACCACATGTCAGTGTTCCAGACTGAGTGAGTGAGACTGGTAGATTATATAAGTAGATAGATTATTGTTCATATAAATTCCTGTTCATTTCCATCACTTTAATTAAGCTTATAATTTTATTCATCAACAGAATTTTCTTACTTTTACACTGTTAATTGCTATCATTGTTTATATTATTATTATTTTTAAAATCAAATTCACTTTTAATATTGTTGTTGTTACTAACAGATTAGTTTTTTTGTAACTTAATAATTTTCATTCTCAGGTTTCGATGACAAAGAATGCGAACGTCAAAAATGTTTGATTTTAAAGCGACTGAAACATCTAGAAGATACGGCTTACCATCTGGCAGGACATACTTTCAGTTTAACTTCTCCGGACGATGTCAGTCGCGTCCTGTTCATTGAACTGGGCCTGCCTCCATCCGGTGAGCCGGGGGTTGCAGCAAAACCAAAGAGCAAACGAGGTGGACAGAGTGCACGTCCCGTCGCTTCTGCACTCCCACGATTCAGTGCGGCAAAAGACGTGTTGGAAAAATTAAAAAAACTTCACCCACTTCCGGGGGTGATAATGGAGTGGCGCAGACTGACTGCAGTTCTGGCAAAAAACGTTTTCCCACTACAGAGGGCCAGTGTCCTCGAAGTGAATGTGTTGAACATGGGTAGGATACATGGGGTGACTGATACTCACACCGCTACTGGACGGGTTACCATGAGGGAACCAAATTTGCAAAATGTCCCGAAAGATTTCAGTGTTGATGAAAAATTCTCACTTTCTAAAGGTTGGAATGTTTGAATAATAGTTATTATGGTTATTATATATTAATATTATTATGGTTACTGGGTAATGGAACCCAAAGTTCGGTACTACCCTGTCTTTTTTGGATATCCGAACTTTTGAAAATTTGAAACCCGAAACCGAACCCAAACTTTCTAAAAATTGAAACTTGAACTCAGACTTTTGAAAAAAAGAAACCCAAACACAAATTTTTGAAAAGGAGAAAGCCGAACCCGATGTTTTAGAAATTAAAACTCGAACCTCAACTTAAACGCAAACCCAGAGTTTTCAAAACTTGATATATTTATTCAAATCTTGGTACATCTAATGAAATCTAGTATTAAAAATCATTTTCAAGCATTTCGTTTTCACGAACAACTTTTTTTCTCCAGTGTGGTTCAATCAATATATGAGTAGTACCTCTGAACAGTTGCTTAGATAGAACGCTGGTTAATGGGTAGATAAACAGCGTTTAGTTATAATCACCAAGTTCACCAAATTTAGTTAATTTTGTTTACCTCTTCCTTTACCGAAACTTAGTTTGCACAGAAATACTTAAAATATCAATCCTTAAAAAAGAATTATAACAAACAGCAACTACAACAATATTTTAATACATCTTTCAAATATAGTTTTGTCTATTGTTGTAACATTCAAATAGACACTTTGAAAAAATTTAAAAATCACGTATTTTATTTTATAGCTACAGAATTTGTTACGATAAAAATGCAACACTCATATGTAAAGCCAGACTAATTTCAGAAAATGATTTACTTTTTAACAGAATTCAAGGGAAATTAAATTAAATTGTAGACAATATTGAACAACATAAGTAGTTACTGTAGTACTTATGTCGTTTATTATCGTAATACAGAACCTCCCATGTATTTCGCTAAATCCGTTAAGCCAATCAAATCATAAAATATTATATATTAGTGCTTAGATCACTTTCAGGCACATTTCCAAAATTATGAAATTAAAAATAATTTCATAATTTTGATGTTGTACGCTCGACTAATATAGTTGAAAGGCGTAGTTAACTGGCACAGTAGCCGCATAAGAGAAAGCAACTCAAAAGTTCTTTTATTCAAAAAACTTTTTATCAGTTCGAGCTTTCGCATAACAACAGTGTTGGAAAAAGTACTGTGTTTCAGTACTTAAGTAAAAGTACAAGTAACGCCTCAAAAAGTTACTTAAGTAAAAGTAAAAGTATTTTCTAAAAAATGTACTTAAGTAAAAGTAACAGCACTTTAAAGTTACTTTTAAAGTAAAAAGTAAAAGTACTGAAGCCGCTTTTTGTAATGGTCATTCGTCAATCATCTAACTCTATTTTATTATAATTCCATCGTCTTTCAAACGCTACTGCGTTGATGATACTGATAAACTAATTGATAACACGCAAACTAAGGAAAACATTCTATTTTTACGTGCCTTTTTGTCAATTTTTCGTATTTCGATACATGCGTATCACGTGTTTCTTCAAGTTTGACGGAGAATTGTGGAATGCTAAACACATAATTACTTTACTTTAGGTTTGCCCAGCAAGCATGTGAATCTGAACGTTTTAGCTTCAATCGATTGAAATCTGAACATTTTAACTAAATATGACCATGGGCGTTCTTTATTAAGTTCATTGTTGTTACGCGCCTATCATCGCCACCACTGCTCACGTTCGCTCCTTTGGAAGATTCCATAGTAGGTAATCTCGAACAATCTATTGTACACCAAAACAAGTATGACCGCGAAAATCTTAGCTCCACCCACAAGCTTCAATACTACTAACTACTAACATAAAAGTAAAATGGGGTTCGAAAATGCATACGTTAATAATCATAGATAATTAATACAACATCGATTTAGACTTTATGTCGTTTTATTAATTTTTTACAGTACTTTGTAACGGTTTGTCCTGGAAAAGTAACGAAGTAAAAGTAAGTCCGAAAATATTACTTCGTTACAAGTAAAAAGTACTGAAAATAATCTGTACTCCGTTACAGGCAAAAAGTACGTCTGATGTACTTAAGTAAAGTAACGCGTTACTTTTACTTCGTTACCGAACAACACTGCATAACAATGCTTTATCGGGAACAATTTAGGACTGAGTACGAAAGGCTTTAAATACAGCCAGCTAGTCAGTCTCGGCTAGCCGGCTAGAAACAAAAAACGAAACGGAAAGGCTTGCACGGGCTAGACGGTTCCTTCCAATTCGATGTCTCCATTCATCTCTATCCTGCGCCATCTCAGCCCTAAGGCCAAGACTGTGCAGATCATGGCTGACACATTCTCCTCAGGACTTCTTGCACCTGCTTTTTCATTACAGATGCCCAAACCGCCTCAGCCGACTACTCCTCACAACATCTGCACAGTTTGGTACTGCGTATTCTGTTTTTGAGACTCACACCACACATCCACCGGATCATCATTCGTTCTGTTCTTTCCATGCAGTGCAAATCCTCTGCCTTCACTGGCCAGCTCTCACTGCCATACACAAACACTCTCTATATACAAGTTCTGTAAACCTGACCTTTAACTTTCAGTGAGCCAACTCCCTTAACTTTTCCCCACGTTATCTCATTCTAGTTCTAGATGTTGGGCAAAAAATTAGTTTCTTTTAGTTTTTTGTGACCAAATATGTGCAGCTATCAAGGCCAAAATAGTTCAGGCAATAGAAACAAACGTTGCTGCTGAAAACATCCTAAACGACTAAAAATTGAAATAAAAACAATATTGCATCACTAAATATGTGAAATTTTTTTTCTAAAACACCACGAAATATTTTTAAACTCTTGTTATTGCTTCAGACTGGATAAAAAATTTTTGGAACCGTGATAGTTTTTGCGAAGCATCTTGCTTCTGTAGTGACGAAAAGGGGTTCCCCTCATTTAAAAACACAATCAAATTCTCACTAAAAATCAAAGGCAAAAACAGGTGCTGATATAAGTAGTCTTTGAACACCGAAAACAATTTTCAGACTCCAAGAAATCAATGGTCGCTAATTTTGAATTAGCGGTTTTATGGTGAAAGAATTAGACGATTTGTTAATGTTTTTTGATCTCTTGAAACGTCTTACAAAAATTTAATTTTTGATTGTTTATAACATTTAAAAATAACAAATAATTATAATAATTTAAATTTTGAAAAATGCCACCATACTACTTAGCGATTGAAATCATTTACATAGAAAATTTCATTCCCGATGTGGCACGTCTTAATGTTGAAATATGGCAGCCATTTTTTGCATGTTAGCATATTATATCAAAAAGAACATAATCTGTGGCTGGTCCATGCATTTACTGAAAAAAAGTTTTTTGATCACTGCTCTAATATATGGTTTATAAGTCTGGTTTATCAACAGAACAACCTGCAGATCTGATCAATGAGAGCATGAACTTTAACCTTTCTGATGATGATGAAGATGATTCTTCAAATTTTTCAGTCAGCATGAGACATGCATTTGTAGCTTTTGAAGGTACAATGTATTTCAATTTGAATTTATATCAATTTTAATATATTTTGATGTTTAATATATTTTGATGTTAATATATTTTGATGTTTAATATATTTTGATGTTAATATATTTTAATTTTTCATATATTTTGATAAACTTCTGTAAATTATGCAAATTAAATTATGTACACTATATATAAAATTGTTATGTATAGATGCATACTTACATCAATTTATTGCATAAATTATTAAATGTTTAAGTTCTAAGATGCAATGTTGAGCTTGTGTTTTCAATACAACTTAATGTTGGAGACAGTGACAAAACTGATAAAGGACGAAATTAAGCCGCTGGTTGATAAAATAAAGTCCATAACGGAGGAAAACAAAACTCTACAGATTCGAGTTGACAGACTGGAGATGCAATTGAGAAGCAACGATCTCGTCATTCACGGAATCCCTGAATCGTCCTACGCTGAGGTGGCTTCGGGTGTGACTGCTGGAGAAGGTGATTCCTCTAAACATATGTCTCGGCAGGATACAATGAGTGCTGTCGTGGAGTGTTGCAGGACGAGGTTAGATCTCGACATATCTATATCTATGAAGGATATAACTGCCGGGTACAGAATACCTGGCATTAAAAATGCACCACGACCGATAGTTATAACTCTCGCTTCAAAGACAGTCAGAGACCGAATTTACTCTTCAAGACGCCTACTTCACAAACAAGAAGATAAACATAAAATTTATATCAACGAACATTTAACTAAGAGGTGCTCAGAAATCTTTTCGAGAGGCAGGAGACTACTCAAAGAAAAGAAAATCTCCTCCATCTGGACATGGAATGGCGTTGTTTTTGCAAAAAGAGTTGAATCTGACAAGCCAATTAAAATCCTAAGTCTCGAGGAGGTTGAAAAGTTACAGACTTGTTAAAATGGCTTATGATACGACGAACACTGAAGAAGAACGTTTAAGTTTACTGAAGTCTATAAGAAGCTGTTCTTTGTTTGATTATAACATTGATCCTGATGAAAATATCTTCCACCCAATCTATGATAATAGAAATGTTTATGTTACTTCTGATGAGTTAAACGAGCTAACCGGTCGATTAGCTTCTGATCATTTTTCATTTCTTCACGTCAATTGCAGAAGCTTAAAAAATAAATTGCATGACTTAGCAATGTTACTTCACTGGAGTAGATCTAGGATTTTGGCAGTTACAGAGACCTGGCTGGATGACAATTCATCCTTGAGCGTGGAAATACCGGGCTTTGTTTTCGTATCTAGACATAGAGTTATGAAAAAAGGTGGCGGAGTTGGTTTTTTTATTGACTCTGACTTAAAATATTCTGTTCTTGATGTTAGTTCCTGGAGTGTTGATATTACTTCATTTGAAATTCTCTTGGTATCTGCGGAGTGTCGAGGAATTGGAAGTTTTACTGTTGGAGTAATCTTTCGCCCACCGGATACCAATATACGTGTTTTTAATGCAGAGCTGAGTAACATCTTGGATTACGTTGATAGAAAAAATATGAAGATATTTCTACTGGGCGACTTCAACATTGATTTTCTTGACAAAGAATGGAACTCACTTACAGCTGAGTTTTTTTAATTTACTAGCTTCCCACTGCCTTCTTCCAGCCTTTACAACGCCAACTAGAAAATGCCCTTCAACCGCCACCGCAAATGATAATATATTTACTAATTATCCACTACAGAAGACTCTCGCCAGGATTGTACTCGATGATGTCTCGGACCACTTCCCTATTTTTCTCTCTGCCACATTATCGACACCTGATTGCGTAGGAAAAAATCATGTCTTTTCCTTAAGAAGGAGTTTCGTTAATAAAGAAATTTTTGAGCAAACGCTGCATGGAGCCGATTGGTCTAGGGTAATAGAGGTGGCCGAGTGTGGCGACGCGTCATCCGCCTATTCAATGTTTATCAATAGATACCTTGAGATATATAATAATTCCTTTCCTCTGGTGAGCTGCAGCGGCAAATCTAACGGACCTAACAAGTTTGATAAAGAATGGATGACACCTGAACTTATGAAAAGCTGCAAGAAAAAAAATGCGCTTTACCGAGCATACACCAGGAATCCATCTCCGTCTAACAAACAGAAATTTACTACATTTAGAAACCTCTTCAAATCAACTAAGGTAAAAACCATCAAACAATTCTACTCCGAAAAGTTTAAATTAAACAACAACAACATGAAAGGAACATGGAAGTTAATTGGGAACATTTTAAATAAAAAGACCAACATGGAACAATGCAAGACTTTCAGTACGGATGACGGTAGTCTATTGACATCTTCCTCTGTTATTGCTGAGTCATTTAATAATTACTTTTCTAATATTGGCTCCAACCTCGCAAGAAAGATATCCCCACCGGATACAACGTTTGAAAAATATCTTGGCAATCCTGTGACTCACTCTTTTTATATCGCACCCACTACGCCCGATGAGATTATCAAAATAGCTTCAAACTTAAAGATCTCTCACAGCTGCGGATCCGATGGAGTCGACCCATGCATCGCACGAAATTCAATTACGGCGATCGCTAGTCCTCTGTCTGCCATAATAAATTGCTCAATAACTTCAGGAGTATTCCCCGATCAACTAAAAACAGCCAAAGTCATTCCAATTTACAAATCTGGGAAAAAAGAAAACTTTTCTAATTACCGGCCAATATCTGTCTTGTGCTATTTCTCAAAGTTTTTTGAAAGAGTGATGCACTCCAGACTTTATAATTATCTTGATAAATTTTCCATTATTACACCAAATCAGTTTGGATTTAGAAAAAATCACTCAACTTATATGCCACTGGTCATGTTACACTCAAAGATTGCCGAGGCCATGGATCGTGGGAAATATGTAGTTGGCATCTTCCTGGACCTAGCTAAAGCCTTCGATACGGTTGATCACGGCATTCTGGTGGAAAAATTGAGGTACTATGGAATCCGGGGAACTCCACTATCATGGTTCAGTGACTATCTTAGCTGTAGATCACAATGCGTCCAGTACAGCAACTCTATCTCTTCGATGAAGCAGGTAACTTGTGGGGTGCCTCAAGGGTCGGTGGTGGGACCGCTTCTATTCCTCATCTATATTAACGACCTATGCTCAGTTTCAGATCGCCTTGAATTTGTTTTGTTTGCGGACGATACTAACCTCTTTGCGACTGGCGATAACTTAGAAAATTTATATTACGATACCAACAGTGAATTGCTTTCTGTTTCTAAATGGTTCTCTGCTAGTAGACTTTCCTTAAATGTTAGCAAAACGAATTATATTTTATTTCACCATATAAACAAAAATACTTTCTGTAATTGTCAGCTGAAGATTGAAGATATACCAATTTTGCGGGTTCCTTATTGCAAGTTCTTGGGCGTGTTGCTTGATGAACACCTTACATTAAAAACTCACATTGAACATGTTACATCTAAGGTTGCAAAAAATTGTGGAGTGCTATCTCGTATACATCAGTTTGTTGATGCCAATATTTCTATGATGTTATACTATGCACTTATATTTCCGTACTTATCATACTGAAATATTGTCTGGGCATCAAATTATTCAACTCGTTTAAAGCCTCTTCATATTTTGCAAAAGCGAATTATTCGAATTATTTTTCACATGCCTCCCACATCGTCTTGTAAAATTCAAATGGCTAACAACAACATTCTTAATATTTATCAGATTAATTTCTTCCAAACTGGCATTTTCATGTATAAATATGATAATTTTATATTACCCTCATCATTCGATAACATGTTTGTAAAATTATCTGATGTTCATTCCTATGATCTGCGCCCCGGTCGCTGTTTTCGAACGGATTTTGCTTGGACAACTCTTAAAACATTCTCTATTAAATGCTCTGGCCCTTGTATTTATTCAAACATTCCAATATCTGTCTCCTCCTTGAAACGTATTTCGCTATTTAAGCAAGCTCTGAAATCTTACTTATTATTGTCTCACTCATAACTACTCAATACCTATTACCTTAGCATACCAATTTCAGTCTCTTCCTTGATAAGTTTATTGAACTACTATTTGAAATGTCTTAACTCAACCAGCTCATTTGGTTCTTTTTGTAAAGGTTGTCCATTAAGCGGGAAGGAATTCCCTTCGGACGAACCTTTTGGGCACCTTATTTCTTTCTCAACCAATCGATTTTTTTCTTTTTTTTGAAATTTTGGTTCTATATTTTTCTTGTCGTTTTGGTTATTTTCTTTTGTTTACGTTTAATACTTATGTTGGTGCTCAATAAATGAAATGAATTAAATAAATAAATATCTGAAATATTTTTTTATTTTTTTTATTTCAACTTATGTAAATTTGTGTACCAATTTTATCGAAATAATTGTAAATTATAGTTCTATGCCTGTTCTTAGAAATATAATTTCGTTGTCCAATCACAGGTGGAATCCTGCTAGCAGCTGATTATTCACAGCTGGAGTTACGTGTTATCGCTCACATGTCAGGAGATAAAAAGTTGATTGATCTCCTGAACAGGGGAGGAGATGTCTTTAAAGGTATTGCTGCTCAATTGAAGGGCGTATCTGAAGAAGAAGTCACTGATATTCAGCGTCAGCATGCTAAACAGGTGTGCGATAAATAAATTAGTTAAAGTTAAATTATATTGTTTAGAGGTGTTAATGGTTTTTATAATTATAATACTGCTGTGATGTCGGTAATGTAAGATGTAGTTATGATTATTATTATTTGAAAATGTTATCGTACAAATTTTAGGTTTGTTATGGCATGATATACGGCATTGGTGGAAAATCTCTTGGTCAGCAACTGGGCATCGATGAAGACAGTGCTTCTGTTTTCATAGAAACTTTCAAGTCTAAGTACAAAGGTACATGATTTGTTTTTAATACAAGCTTTAAGATGGAAGCAACTAGCCATAGTGCTTGAAAAAGAACTTGTGCTCAGAATTTCTCAACATTTCAGCTTTTGCATAACCCTTAAGATAGCATTATTGTTGTAAGAAAAGTGTTCGGTTTGTAAAAGTTTCAGCCAGAAAGTGCTCAATTAATATTATTATTTCTTTAAAAATCTCTTATTAATGTCTAGCAGAATACCAGTTGGGTAATTGCTTATTAGATAACACAAAACAGGATTTTATATATCTGTTTAGCTTCATTTTTTATGACGTCCCTATTAAATATAAAATAATTGGTTTAGATAACTATAGATATGTAGTGTAATCACTTTTTAAATGATCATATTTGTCTTTTAAGGAATAAGAACATTCCTTCATGAAACAGTTCACACGTGTCGACGAAATGGATTCGTGGAAACAATAACAGGAAGAAGAAGATATCTTCCATCCATCAAAGACGAAAATACTTTTTCAAGAGCTCACGTGAGCGAATAACATTTTGATCCGAGTCTGTTTCCAGACGAATTGTTTTAAAATTATTTTCAGCAATTGTGAATCATTTGCAGGCTGAACGGCAAGCTGTGAATACAACCATTCAAGGTTCGGGAGCAGATCTAGTGAAAATGGCGATGGTAAAAATTGATCGTGAACTTTCAACCATGTTTCCTCGATGCCAAGTTCCTCATCGACATAACAGAAACGTCGCAGGTGACAACTCAATTGAAACGAAATTGATTAATAAATAAATCATTTAGCTACTTTTATTATATTTTTACAAAACAGAGAAAACTGGTGAACCACGAAATATGCAACCTGTCGGAGCTTACTTGATTCTGCAACTTCACGATGAAGTGATCTATGAAGTAAACAAGGCTGCTCTACCTGTAGTGGCTCGAGTGGTGAAGTCATGCATGGAAAATGCCACAAAATTATCTGTCGTGCTTCCTGTGAAGTTGAAAGTCGGCAATTCATGGGGTCGGATGTCAGATTATGTGACCTCGTGACAGTAAAAGTTCTTATTTCATTTCAATTATTTATTTATATATATATATATATATATATTTTTGTGTTGTATTTTTTTTCTTTAGTTTATTTGTTTTTCTGTACATATTTTATTTATTTATTTTTAAGGTTTATTAGACACGTCTGTGATCCTATTTAATGTGTTCTACTCAGTACGTGCTGCATGAAATGATTTGTTTTTATATTTCAATAATATTCCTTATTCCTTGTTTTGTCAAATTTAGTTTAATTTAAATAACATGAGATTGTGGGTGGCATTTCAATATATAACTATATCCTATCCTTTATCCTATCTATCATAGGCTCCTTCATCGCTGTCTACTCCTGTTTTCTTACTTGCAGGGATATTTTGCAGTAGCAAAAATAGCTGTCACTTGAAAGGCGTCTCCACACACACCAACGGTTGCCGTTTACTTTAAATTAGAACCAAATTAACTAAATTAGAACCTCTGTTCTTTTCTTCCTCTTTCATACCACGAATAAAAGCTTTAAAACCGAATTCGATAAGTTTTCACAAATATAATTTAATCTAATAAACAAATTTCAGAATAAATTAAATTATTTAATTTTGCTAGGCATTTCAACAACCGAATAAAGTTTTTTTCGGCTATAAAACTTAAAAGCAGATTTATTTCAAAAGCCGACTAAATTCTTTTATGTTCATCTAGTGTATGAAATTTCAATCAGATCACTTCAGGCGTTAAAATCTGTATAATTGATACAAACCCAAGCTCTATGATTTCTTATAGATTAATACAATTTTAATTTCGATTGATGAAATAATATCTGGAGCCATCACGACACTGCCTCAGTCAAAACACGGTAGATTTTTGATGCACTTAACTAGAACACCTTAATGCAGGTAGATTACCTCAGTTCAACGAAATAAATGAAACTATAAAAAAAATCAGCAGCAGTCACAATGTTCAGCCCGTCAAATACGTTGTTGATTCGCGTAATCTTACTCTTAATAAGTAGCACGTTACTTCATCATTAATTAGATTTAGGTTATTTGGTTGCTACAAACCACTCAACTTTCCTTTTATAGCAAGCCAGCCTGGAGGGGAATAACAGATAATATCAAATCCCTTTTCAACATGCTGCCATTTTCTGTCGTAAAACAACTAGTTTACAAAGAAAGATTATTTTGTGACTGCTTCAATAAAGCTCAGCAACCGCAGCAATTAAACCTAAAGTCACATTAACAGATTGTCGACAATAACACAAATAAATTAAGAGCGCCATTGAGCTTCAGTTAAAGGAAAAATCAGAGGAAGGTGATTTATTGGAATAAGGCCAACTGGAAACATACCAAATGACCTCCAGAAGTGAATTTATCTTAATATTTCTTTCGACATAATAAAACACCACAACCAACCAACCGTTTAACATGTACGTCGTACGTATAATACAAATTGCCATGTTGGAAGCACAAATGCAATCTTTCTACTAATCAATTAAAAAAATATTCCAGCCATCCACACACTTTAAAACATTTACAGAATTGAGAAAAAAATAATTTCAAGACAATAAGCTACAGACAATGTTGACAACCAATGAGAGCCTCCCATTTGAACCACAAAACACACAAAAGAATTAACAAAGATACGAAACAATAATAATGATAATAATAATAATCTATTAATATAACTTAATCGTTCACTGTCCAACAGAAATGGAAACTGCAACAAAGTTCTCAAAAACCAATGTAACATTAGTTGCCACGGTTACGGAGGTCTTTTACTTTATAGATGCGAACGAGCCAGTGCTCTGTAGTGTAGGCCTCTTCAAGTACGTCAAGTTCAAAATCTTTGTTGCCGATCTCAACGTTGCGAACCCTGTCGTAACCAGTAGGCTTACCTGGAAGTGCAATAAATTTACTGATTAAGCTGACGAAAAAAAAACAGTACACACAATTTGAAGTGAGATAGATTTAAGTACTAACACCAAATTAATTTGCATGACAAATTAAAGTAGTTTTATTTCTGTGGGCAAAAGAAATAAAACACCACAAAAGATAAAAGTTTTTATCACACACCTGATTCTGTGTAGACGGACCCGAACCTGTAGTAACACATCTTGTACATGAGACAGTTTAGCAGAGTTGGTGAACCTTCCTTGTCTACCTTAAATTCTCCTTGTGGTGTGAAATAATCAGTTTCCTTAATGTGAGCTCCCCTGTCCGTACTACCTCCGATTCTCACCATCCACAAGAACTTGTTGATGTCTTTAAAAAAAAATCATTTATAACTAGAGATAGCCACTCAAAAGTGACAGTTATTTTCAAATATAATTTTAAGAATAACCTAACAGCTTTACGCAAAGTTATAACCAGTGTTGACGTAAGTACTCAGAAAATGTACTTAAGTATAAGTACTAAGTACACTGTGTTAAATGTACTTTAAGTACAAGTACATTATTTATCTTGTACAAGTACAGTTTTTTTAAATTGTACTTATAAGTACAAGTACTCAAGTACCTTGAAAATTTTTATTGATCAGCATAAAACCAAATATTTATTAAGAAACATCACCAAAATGTCTTTTTGAGTTGAATCATTACTTTCTGAACCTGGTTCATAAAACCCATAGAAATTGCCAATTGATGCTGTCACAACCTCTGCTTCGGGAAAATTATTTATTTCATTCATACGATTGACTTCAACTATGAACAGTTTTTCAGCCATCTTACAATGTGTCAATGGCAGCCAGCGAACCTTAAAGTATGGGTGTGACACAGCGGGATATCTGTAGATAACTAGTCTCGTATTCGATGTCCCAGGATCACTGTATTTGCTCTCTGATGGTTCCAACTCTAATATGCATGATTCATCATACTCTTTAAATGCTTTTACAAAATTTTTCTCATTATAAGTCACAACATGGTTTTCTGACATTTTGTCTAACCGTATGTGCTTGCATATGAACTAGGGCTATTAATATTTCCAAACGCCCTTCGTTTGACTTGCATGCTTTGCACGTGCATTGAGTCAATGTGGTTTTTACCATGAGCTCTATGAAACCAAATAATACAAACTTTATAGTTCTTAGTTTTTAGGTTTACAAATTATAAATAATTTAAATAATTCGTTGTAAAAATGAAAATGAAGCAATTTTTTTAAAAGTACTTAGCTACTTTTGAAATGTACTTACTTAAGAAGTACATTAAAAATGTATTTAAGTACAAGTACTAAGTACACATTCGAGAAAGGACTTAAGTACAAGTACTCAAGTACACCTATTGTACTTAAGTACGTACTTAAGTACATATGTACTTAAGTACTCGTCATCACTGGTTATAACATACAAACATATGAACATACAGACATCGGAAATTATGTATTTTGTTAAAAACACATTTGTACATCATGCATATTAAATTGTATTCACGTATTTATTAAGACTAACCGTCTGATGAATATCCAGTGAGTCCACCAAAGATGACTAAAACATAATTAACATCAAGCTCTCTCATGATTTCATAAGCCTTGTCTTCTGTTGAGGACATGGCCTTGATAAGAAAGTTAAACATGAGTTGAAGAAGAAAACATTTATGAACTACTAATATTCTATTCTAACAATGTAACATCTCCCAATATAGTGACATCAATTTTTTTACCACAATTCACTTTTACTCCTCACCTGTCCGACTCTTGAGATGTGCGTGTTATTCCAGGTGTTGTTGTCAACAAGAATGGTTCTGTTAGCCATGGCTGTGATCTGATAACCATAATCCCACCATGACATGACTTTGGCATCCTATGAAATTATTCAATGTAAAACCAAATAAATAAACTAGAAATTCACAAATACAATCGACTTGACATTTATTACTCATCCACTAAACTCCACATCCTCATAATTATTCAATTCACCTCAGGAGTATTGTATCTCAACCAATAGTAAGCCTCTCTGAAATCATCAAAGATGATTCTGTTTCCGTCGCCCCCTCTGGCAGCCAATACGATCGAAGGACTTGAATAAGCCTCAGAAGTGACCCACGAGCAATGGAAGGTGTATGCCACCAGGAAAAGAGTTATCATGCAAACGACACCAGTTGCAACCTTAAGAGGACAAAAGAAAATCAATCAATTTGTGTTTATACTATTATCACTATGACTTCCAAGTAATATATGGTTTTAATATTACCATTATTTTGCCAAAATGTTCCATTAAATCTAATCTTAATTGTTATCCCATATTTTAATAAATATATCGATATTGTAAAAAATTGATAATTCTAAAGACATATTGCAATTCTAAACCACATACGAAAAAATGCAGGAACTATTAAACAAGAAAAGCATTTAATATATAAAAAGAATATAATGCATCAATAAAAACTATTTTACCTCATTTTTAATTGGATAACTGGCATCAGGCTTTTTGGTTTTCTTATTTTTTTGGACACTGTCTAAATTTTTCATGTACGATGCTAGTGTTGAAGAAACAGCAATACCAGAGAGGATACACATGACCGGTGCCAGGACCAGCATAAGACGTACCATGACACCCTGTGAAACAGAATTCATACGAAAATCTTCATATGATCTACGAAACCTTAGAAAAATCAATACAAAATATATAACTGCTTAATGCAGCAACATATATCATAAATCATAACTGAGTACTGCATAAATAACAGAAATTTCAGATCCAAAAAAATATACAACAAAGTTCATACAATTTGCTAAGAAAATGATAAAAATAAATATTAAGAACTAACAGCAAAATAAATGCTTGTCACTCCATACAGAATGATGAAGATATTGGCATCTGTCAGATTCTTAAAACAGAAATACAAGCCAGCTAAAATAAAAAAAATATTTTTCAGAAAATACTAATAATATCTAAAAACATTTGATTACTTCACACATTATAAGAAAATATCATCAGATATTAGGAAAAAATAAATAAAATAAATAAGATGTGTAAATTAATGAAACATCAACCATGAATTATGCATTTAACAATTCATGATTAATCACTGTGATAATTCATCAGCTGCAGTGTCAAACACATTACACAATCAGTAGTCATTTCTCCATCGAGAAGTAGATAAAAAATAATCTTTCTCAATTTATTCTTATGTAATATTTAATATATTCATGTTCATCATTTGCATTCATATCATCTCATCAGAGCACATGCATCAAAAAAATCTCAAACAACTGACCAGGGAATAGGATGACAAGTATTTGTAAATCAAAAAAGAAGGAACTCCATGAAGTAGGTTGATGTTCAGATACGGAAGCAATGATCGGGATGTTGTTCTTGGCGTACGATGGATCGAGGAGAGAATAAAATCGACCGGTCCATGGAGAAATTTCTGCAAGTTTATTTATACGAAACTCAAATAACAATTTCATGCTATCAAACAAATAATAACTTGTATTATCTATTATTACTATTTAGTATTATTATGCATGAAGTGTTTGGCTTTAATGATGAGGTGTGAAGTTCAATACCCATCTTTACAATGATGCACATTGCTGATATTCCTTGAAAACAGTTTTCAAACACTGCTCCAGTCAAATCAGCATTTCATTTTAATGCTGTCGTCATGAAATAAGAAATATTTGGATGGCAAACAAATGGCTGTGATACCAACATACCAATTCTTAAAACCTCTTAATCTATGACACACTAACATTTGTAAATTGTCTAATTATTATTATGACTTATGTCAATGTCACATGACATGATAGAACCACCTTAGCAACTATCACCCTCAAAACTAACTTCCAAAAGCAGTGGCCACTCCAAAGGCAGCAGTACTGAGGACACCAGCAAAGATGATAAGACCTCTGAAGAGAACATCAAACTGCTCCTTCGACAAGCGAGATCGAACGTAATCAACAAAAGCATGAATCTGACACAAGCCGAACACACCGAGAGCCTGAAAATAAATACATGCTGCCATTTATTTACATTTATAATTAAAATAATGTGCAACGATTTTTAAGGGAGCCCTAAATCTACTAGCAGCTTAACAGCAAAAAAATGTATTGAATGTATTTGCAATAGCTGTAAATATTTTTGAGAATAAAAACACACAATTAACTAGAATAAGAGATTTCATGAGTACGGGTTTATGATTTTCATGTTAACATACAACCATCGTATTGAGCATGCTTCAATATTTACAAACTAGAGAATTTACATAGACATATTTCTTGTTTGATCAAATAGTAAAATAATAGCATATGGCAGGGGCGGATCCAGAATTTTGTTAACCCGTTTAGGTCCAAAACTTTATTAATTAGATTTCTATTATTTTTTTTTTTTATTTCTAAGTTACTTGCTTATGTTTTAACAGATTTATTTTTAATTATTTTTTATTTGAAAGAAAACTTTGAAAATTCACTATGCTCGTTTTTCGAACGGTGGTCGTATAGACTAATGAAAACGACGAAATGTTTAAAAGTCAATTTCTTTTTTTTTTCAACGCAAACAATTATAATATAAATTTTAGGCTATAAACAGAAAAGCTAAAAACACATTTCTGACTTTATCAGTAACACAGTTCAATAAAATCCAAAAATTTAACATTCAATAAATCAGTCAAGCAGTTCATGATAGTCGTTTCAGAACCGGAGTGTGCGGAAAGCACCAAAACAATTCCGATGAAGTCGTTTGCCGCACTTGGCCCACATGTACAGTGTTTTGCCACAATTTTCCAGCTTGTAGCGACCTACTGTTTCCACCTTTTCCAGATCGTGACCATGGCCAGTTGCTGAATCTTCCCTATCGTTTTGTTTCTTCAACCGTGCATGAATTCATTTCATCGGTATAAAACAACCTAAACAGCCTATATGGGGTTTATCAAGCAAAGCACCATTGTGGTGTTTCAAACTCGTTATATATAGACTGTTTTAAAAGTGGCTATTCAAATTACTCTTTTTGGTCCAAGTGCATTTCAATCGTTTTTGGCGTTTTGGTTGCCGCGGCATTGAACTGACCGTATTTGCGACCTACATTTCTTCACCCAAAAAACCGACACAGTCTAATCTCATCCCATCATTAGTATAATCAACTTCTACCTTCCCGGATATATTACAAAGAATAACATTTCTTCTTCATTTGCTTATTCATCAGTCACGTGTTATGATGCACCGGGCGGAATAATGACAAGTATGTCAACCTCAATGCTATCATCATCATCAAGAATTAGTTCCATAGCTTCTTTCAACGTGAAAAAACATTCTTTTTGACGCCTTTCATTTTTAAACTATACAAACATTTCATTCGAAGAATGAAATTTGCAAAAAACACTATCACCAATTCAACCACTGCACAACTATAAGCTGAATGAACTAGTTTCGACTTGTTCGCATAAAGTACTCTATACGCCCAACGATCGTAGAACGAGCATGACTCATACATGTTCAGATTGTGGGTTAGTGTAAACACAATAAAATTTAATTAACGTTGCTGTTTACTTTTGAGTACATCCTCTTTCGATATTTCAAACTTTTGTTATGATAACTCTCATGAAATTAGCATAATAAATTTTTAAAGTAATATCGGTCGAAAACCTTGAAAATGCTCATATTCTAACCCAGATTAAACTACTTAATACAAATAAAAAAATTATTTAAAAAATTTTATACAGTGTATTGAAGCTTTCTTAACATAAAAAAAAACTTTTAACAGAAAAAAAATTTCAGCCTAATTTTATGCAACGCCAAAAATAAGTGTGTTCGTAAAACGTACGATGGTCTAAAACGGGTTAAGGGGGGGCTCATCCATGAGTGCCCGCCCATAGGGGCGAGAAAAGTCCCTCCTCCTGAAAAATGGATGACATTTTTTATACCATTGTTTACAAATTTATTCGTGTATAATGGATTTACCCCTCATACAAAAATATTAAATTTAACTACCTAATAATGGTAAAAATGTTTGTGCTATAAATGGAAATCCATAAATGTTTTTATACTTGAAATGAGCGTATACATTGATTGAGAGCTTAACTCTTTACTAAATTTACTTTTATTTAAAATTGATTTTATTTATAAGTTTATTAATAAATATTATGTACATAATTTAAATTTTTTTAATGTAAATTATTTTTATTTTTTCCCCCTCGCCCCATCCCCCTGGATCCGCCCCTGGCATATGGTATTACATGATGTTTATATATAAATTGATAATAATAATAATAATAATAATAATAATAATAACAAAAATAATATTATTATTATTTATTATTAACTTGATAATGTGTTTGTTAAAATGAAATAAAGTAAATTAAAACATACGGCCATGTGTTCACTGGATTGGACGGGTTGAAATCCAACAAAAGGAATTTGCATGGAAAGTATCGTTCCAACACAATATACCTGTTATTTCAAAAACATTTTACAACTACATTGGATATCATAAATTATATTTGCATCATTCATAACAAAACAAAAATTAATTTTAATTATTATTGATCACTTAACAAAAGAAAAAAAATATTCTAAAAAAGTAAAGTTTGCAAATATAAATCCAGAGAATAATTATAATTAAGAACAACTTACAGCAGAGTAGGCCACATAAACCCGATGTGAGAACCTTCCAGTAACCATGAGTGCCAGAACATGAAGAGGAATAAGATTTATCAAAAAGACGTAACCACCCCATGAAGAAACCTGCATTGTTTATTATTAATTTATTATATCTATAAAACTTCATTTTAAACCATTATTTTCATTTAATTGAACTGCTACTTTTTTGTACTCCTATTTCTTATCGGTTCCATAAAATGCATTTAATACAGTCATTAATTTTTATCTCAAGATAAGATAGAATTAATTACAACTATTAATTTAAAACCAACCATGTAAAAATAGGCAACAGCACAGAGAACCGACCAATAAAGAGAGCCAGTTTTTACTGACTTGATCCAAAAGGTGTACGTCAACAACATGCAGAAAATGGCGATACCTACAATTTCAGATTAGAATGTCATAATTTAAAACAATGCTTATAAAATATACAAATAAAATTTATTATTTTCACAAATGATTCAATACCATTAAAACTGTTTAAGATAAACGAAACAAAGAAGAAATTATTGTAATGAAATCACAGTAGGCTTATTATTCACGTGAGTTTAATATATAAAACAATGTACCTTCATTATCATATGATCCAGCAACAGAACGAGAAATGTATCCAGGAACAATTGATATCATTGCTGCTGCAACCAATCCTGCTCTAGCATCCTTTAAATAAACATACCTATTTTTAAAATCAATAAATAATGTATACATTAATTATAGGTCATACGATTTTAATATAGATAAGTGTTTAATCCCTATAAATAAACATACAGCACAAATGCATAAAGTTAAAGTTTTGAATTTCAAGCGGCCTTTTGTGGAGCACCTCAGGCTCCTTTACAAATTCAACGTTGCAGATCAGACTAGCGTATGCAGCATGCGGTGTTTGAGGGTCCGCTGGCAGCCCACACATTGTTCACTAGCTCCACAAGCGCACAAAGGACTTCCCCCAACTGAAGTTGCTACTCATTTATCAACCACTAAAGGATGAAACGCTGGCTGCGTTAATTTCTTGCTCAAGGAAATTACATGTTCGAACCTGGAATCGAACCCGGGTACTCCGGATATCCAAACCGGTGTCTAAAGCACTAGACCAACACGTCTCGCATTGTTTCATTGACCTGTATATTATTTCTATATAACAACAAATATTAAAGCAAATGCTATAATTAGAAAAAAGATTTTTACTTTGAGTTCCTTGGTGAGATGATAAGTAACGATGACAGTAAGACTTGAGAAAAGAGGAGCCAGAAAGACACAGACGTCCCTAATGTGGATGGTGATGTTCAGAAAGTTCATGACGTGATGAAGTAGTGATGAGGTTAACATCAGTCCTATAAATTGTGTTGGAATTTCGAATTGTTAGCACAGTACAACATATTTAATTTCATTCAGAATATATTCATATCAGCAAGAAAAAAAGCTTACCAGGATAGATTGTTCCCCCAATAATTCTGCCCAAAGGATACCATGCCCGATCATCAAACCAGTTGTGAAAGTTGTAGAAGCCTTCCTCAGATAGGAAGCGAGTCGTTCTGTAGTTGAAATACGGATCAAACTCGTGGATGACGCTTTCATACCTCAACACAGAAAACAGCCTGACACTGAAAGCTGTGTGCAAATAAAAAAAAAATTTAAAAATTACTATAATTAATGCCTGAAAAATTTATTTGTTATTAGTGTTCAAATATATTTGAATCAAAACATTCAACGTGCTAAAATAAGCTTAAATTTGAACATTTCTATGAACATATTTATTAGAAAATTAACGTAAATATAACAATAATACATCTAAAAACCGTGTTTAGTTAATTCATAAGATAATTGTATTGAGTTGCTGAACAGGACAGTGCACTAACATAAAATGGCAGCAATTGTGAGGATGCTCAACTTGAGAAGAGTGTCCTGCCTTTCTGTGGACATCCGTAAGAACCAAATCGAAGATTTTGTCACAGTCATGGCAGCAAATTGACCTTATAAAAGAATAGAACATAAACCTTTAATAATAAAATATCAAAAGCATCAAAACCACTGAAATAATCATTTTGTATCTTGTATGTTTTTATTAATATAAAAGTTTACTTTAATCTGTGAAAGTAGTTTGAAATTTCATGTTTCATGTTTCAAATTAGGTCAACTTTTTTTGTTTTTGAGAGACAAAATGTTGTAAGTAAGTTTATAACTAATGTTGCTCTTGTGATCTTTAAAATAACTGCATAAAACAACACATCCAGAAAAAATACAAAAGAGATTGCAACGTGTGAGCAGTAAAGACTAAAGACTAAACTGACTAAAGACTAAAGAGCATTTAATAGTCACACAAATCCTAAAATCAAATTCAATCACAAATATTCTTTAGAAAAGCAGATCAGATTATAGTGGTCATAAAACATTTTCTAGTGATAGTCCTGATATTGCAGTTAGATTAGATAGTTAGATAGTGGTTTTACGTTTCTGACTCCGGACCTCTTCTGTGGACGAATACTCAAACCAATGATGATGCAAAACAAATTTTGTAAAAAAAACATCCCACCTGCTAACGATGATTGTGCTGAAACGTCAAACTAAAGCTTGGAAACTTTATTTAACAGTTTAATCAACGAAACCGGTGCCACCTCACTTCGGTGACGTGTGTAAAGTGTAAAAGGACTCTTACCGACTGCTGTTGGCCATTACCGAATGTCTGAAAGTCCAAACTAATTTTTTTAGAAATTAAATAAGCCAAACAATTTAATTAAAAAATAAAAAAAAATATTTAATGATATTTTAAACCTACCATTTATCCATCATGCAATTTGTATAGCGCTCTGCTACAATTTCTTTTCAGGCCTCGCCAGAAAGCAGTAGGAAATCTCAAGGTGACGGAGAAAACAAACAGCTCTATAAATATTGTCTACAAAGATAAGAAGATCAAGCAGTTAGCAATGCTCATTTGGTTTAGATAGTTCTGAGGGCCCACCAATTTCTTAAAAATTCGAACTTTTTCAAAACCCTCCTTTCATTTTTTCTCACACAAAACCTGATGACCGGAGGAAGGTAGTCAGAGCTACACATTTTTTTAAGGGATCCAGTATAATATCACAGGGGGCCCGCTCCACCGTCATAGGGAGACCGCCTATACCTTTATACCTTTACAAAAAAAAAATGTGGGACGTGTTGTTCTAGTGGTATAGACACCGGCTTTGAGAGTCGGAGGACCTGGGTTCGATTCCCGGTCCGGGCACGCACTTTCCTTAAGCAGGAAACTAACTCACTAATTTGCATGTGCTCACGTCAACTCAGCGCTTCATCCTTAAGTGGTCGATAAATGAGTACCAATTCGGTTGGGGGTTAAAGTCCTTCGTGCACTTGTGGAGCTATCGAGTAGTAAGCGGCGACGTAAAACACCGCATACGCCGTTAGTCTTATCTGCAAGTTGCCAACATTGTACAGCGCTCTTAAAGCGGCTTCTGCTGTATATGGCGCTATATAAATTGTCGTATAAAAAAGGCCCGCACAAACATCTCAAGCTTCAACTTTACCTTTCTCAGCTCATTTTTGGAGCATAATTTTTATTTTTGGGGGCCCAAAACTGCTTCAGGGCCACTCAAACGTCGAGGGAGAGCAATGGCTCCCCTGTCCCCTCTACTGACTTGATCTCCATGGATATAGACAGGGCCAGTATGCACAGTAGGCACTGTGCCTAGGGCCTACGAACAATTAGGGGCTTAAAAAAATCATAAAATTAATTGGTTTTTTCTTTCATTTTTTAGTGATTAAAAATAGAGAAAAAGGCAAAAAAAATCAAAATCAATCACTTTTATAATTAGAAACGTTTTTATTTAAGTTTTTGTACACAGTAGACTAAATTATAGACTCAACTATGTAAACTTTGCGACTCTTTGCATGAGCAAAATCACATATAACATCTTCAAATGAATTTTCCCGCATTAAATCTTTTTCAATTGAAAACAAGTAAATTAAAAACGAATTTTTAAGACCCAATGCTTTATTACACAGTCCACTAGTCAACCAGTCAGATCAAATTGCCTTTTAATCTGCCCAACCATGATAATGATAATTGACAAATTCCTTAGCTGATTATCATAAAAAACTTACTCTCTATTTATTCATAGAAAACTAGGTCTCCAAGCCAGTCCAATCACCTAATGTTGAGTTGAATAAACAAACCGCTTTACTTGACTAGCTTCACAATTCCCTTGGCAAACTTCCAGACTACCACATCATGTTAAATAAACAACTTAGCTAGCTTCCCATGAGACAAATTTTATTCAATTTGCGGTTTCTTGTTTATTTTAAAACTAATAATTGAATATTGCATTGTCTTCTATTTTGAGCACGTATGCAAAATTTGAAAAAAATCTATCATCAGGAAGTGACTCAAAAATTGATTGCAAGATTTGAAACAGACAGAGAAACAAACAGACAGACAGAGAAACAAACAGAGACGACGAGTAGATAAAAGCATTGGGAAAAAATGCAAGAGAAGATAATTATTCTTGTCCCATCGTTGACCACAGATAGTTTTTGATAAGTTTCAGTTTTGAAAAAGATCGTTCACCTCCACAACTTGATCCAAAAATTGAAAGATAAATTCGAAAGGCAATATTTACATTTGGAAAACTTGTGACCAACTTATTTTCTATTTGGGCCTTCATAATTTCAGCAACAGATTTTGTGTCGGCGAACATTCTATAAAACAAAAAAAACTCATCAGCAAATGCCTCTTCCAGGTCTGATGAATAAATCTTAATTAATTCGTTTGCTTTCGAAACTATTTCATTACTTGAACAAAATCTGTCAAGAAGAAAACTGAACCTGTAATGTAATATTGCGTAAGCTGCTCGCCGTTTTTCCATCTCAATGATAAGTCTGTCTATGGGCCCACGACGACCTTAAAACGGCTCTGGTGCCTAGAGCCTACGACTACCTAAATCCGGCCCTGGATATAGATGGGCATGACTAGAGAGATAACACTTCAATTAAGGTTGTTTTCAGGGCATAAAAAACGTGCCTGCCTTTTCAAAATCAGTGCTTCCAAATTGTGTATTCAAGTCAATCGTGGTGACGTTGCAGTGATTTCCAAAAAGGATCGCTAACTCGCTGTGCAGATATTCCTGCATAAATCGCTTTCATGGATTCTATCTTTAGCGATTTACCGTTTGTTTTTGTGTATATCGACGACATCCTTATTGCTTTGACAATTTCTGATGATCGTAAGATTCTCTATTGCGTGATTATATTTCCATTGGTTGCTCTCATAGTCATTTCGATTATAATTTTTATATAAATATTTTTTTCTCTTTGTCTCCACCATCTGCTGGGGGACTATTGTAGTGGGTCGGCATTCTTACGCATGTACACGCTTATGCCTAGCCAGCGTCTACCTATTCTACGTCTACCTGTACTGTATAGCTATTTGTAGCGCTTTTTCGTTTTTTTCGCCATGTTCCATACCTACTGTCTGAAATAGTGTCGTCGTCCGTTGTCGGAGATACTGTTAAGTCGTTTCTGTAAATAATAAAGATTTTAATTAACTGCCTTCAATTGTTTTCAACTCTAATAAAATACGTAGTTTTGCCAAAGTGACGTAGTCAAGATAAAGCGACCACAATTGGTTACCCTGACTAGTTTTGGCGACCCCGACCAGAGGCGTGGATTGGGGGGGGCTGAGGGGGGCCACGCCCCCCCCCCCAAGATTTTTCCACCAAATAGAAAAACTATTTTTATTAGCTCACTCACAATTGAGTATTTAGACTAGTTGATAAACGTAAAATTTTTCATACCTTTTGAATTATATCTACTTAGTTATATCATATATTTCTGCTAATATCTTGAAGCCGAAAGATCTGAAACTGCATGGAATTTATTATTAAAACAGGCAATGAAATTTGAAAAATTTGCCGAAATCGAAATTGATTTTGATACGAGCACATCAGATGCAGCCTCAGTTCTACCAAGACGATCAAAAAAATCTCATCATTTTTTAAAGATTATTTATCAAGCAGCACTATGGGAAAAAGAGATGTAACAAGCCAAACACTTAGCTTCTTTGAAAAAAATGTAAAGATTATATTATAGCATTTTGGATAGATTTGTAGCTGAGTTTAATTGGCCTTTTGCATAAAATGGGTCGTTTTTAATGCTATTCAAACTTTTGACCATCATAACTGTAAGCAATTTTTAGATGTGGAAAAATGCGGAACTCTTGCCAATTTATACCGATTTCATTATGATGAAGTAGTTTTCGATCACAAATACATAAGCTGCAAAATCGTTTCATGGAACCTGTTGTCAGTCTGAAGGAAAGGTTTTGGATCTTCCTGAGTTAAATCACAACTAGAGCAATTTCCATGTGCTTATTCAGAAGTTCTAAAATTATTAAAAATTGTGCTGACATTACCTGTTAGCACTGCAGCAAATGAACAATTTTGTTCAGTTTTAAAACATGTGAAGACTTATCTAAGTAGTATCAGTAGTAGAAAATTTGTAAGGCGCACTGTAGTGTTATGAAACTTCAGAGGCGCCGGAACGGCTCGTGCATATGGGATTACATAGTTTCCTGCCACCCACACATGTATCCGAAATCGGAATATGCCGAACTCTATTACACCCCAGTCGTGAAACTGCATGGTACTCATTTATCGACCAGTGAAGAATGAAAGGCTGAGTTGGCCTGAACAGTGTGAGTTGATTTCTTGCTCAAGGAAACTACGTGCCCGAACCTGGAATCAAACCCGGAATTGAACCGATCAACGTGTGGCGACGAAAGACTTAATATTTCATTACTGATGGCAGTGGAACATGACTTAGAAAAAACATTTGATCTTGATGATTTAGTGAACAATTTTGCCAAAATTAAAGAACATCGATACCCTTTGTTACATTCATAATTTAAAAGTTTTTTTGTCTGCGTTCAATATTAAATAAAAGTTAATACTTTTGTATACTGTTTTTTTAATTAATATATGTCTTACATGAAAATGCAACAGGCTAGTGTATATTGGCATGTTCATTTTAGTTTGAAGATTCTCTAGGTTAAATTTAAAAAATCTTCGCCCCCCTCAAGATTTTGCTGAATCCACGCCTCTGACCCCGACTACAACTTGTTTGTTTTTTAATTTCTTAAAATAACTTCACCGCCGGTCTTGCTTGAAAGTGAAAAATTACGAGTTTCCCGTCATCCAATCGAGCTGAAATTTAAAATATAGGATTGTGCTTTTTATGACAATATATTTTAATGAAGTTTAATTTTTTTTGAAAATATGAAAGTATGAAATTTTTTTAAAGTGGTCGACCGAGCTTCGGAGCCACTAACTATGAATGGAAACATAGATATATATCTATGAACGGTAAAAAATATTTTGAGCAGACTACACCACTCCGTTTCGGATGTTGCAATTTTTTTAATTGAAAATAATAATTTATTTATGTTTTAAAACAAAAAAAATAAATACAATTATATAGATGCTTACATACATAAATTCAAAAATTTCATTTTAAAAGAGCTTCTTGAAATACATGAAACGCCTGTGAATTCTGAAATATAAGAAATTTGTGAACAAATGAAGTTTTTTACGGCTTACTTGGTTGTTTTTATGATAGTTTATAGTCCTTTACACCAGGTGCTTTAAGACTGAAATGGCTGTGTGTAGTAAGCACCAAGTACTTCCTGTCGTAGATCATATTTGATCTTTTAAACTGACCCTCCTCCTTTATCCAGGCTTGGGACTGGCTCGCAATTTGCGAGGCGAAGTTTTACTTGCTTTTGTATAAGTTTGCTATAGTTTGTTTGAATTGCTGCTGGTTTTTGGTGTTTTTCTTTCACTTGTTGGTTATGAGACGAAACGTATAAAGACGAACAAGTAAGGAGACGAATGGTATAAACACCCTGGTCTCATTTTCATCTTTCTTGTCCGGTAGAAACCAGTTGTTTTCAATGCAGACTATGAACCGTCGATACTTGATTTTCTGATAACACAATTTTAGGATGACAATAATTTTAAGTTGTATAAGTAAGTTTTTTTTTCATACGCTTACAGAATTTGAACAGATTGACAGTTTACAGCAGATTTATTTTTAAATTAAATTGTTTAGTGTTATAGCCTTTTTGTGGGTTAATAAAGACAGACATGCAGACATTGTCATTATTTTTCATGTCATTATTTATTTTTCAACTAAAGCGCTACACGAAAGTATGTTGATAAATTGTTTGTTGTTATAGAAACCGCCGTGTCTCAAGTTTTCCGAAAAGATTTTGAAACTCAAAATAAAGAAATTAACATCTTTTAGAACAACGTAAACGATTTCAAAAGCTTACATTTAGCTGTTTAGTTTTAAAGTGATTTTATATACAAATTAAAAATTTACTAACAAATTAGAAAAAGTTACTAATAGTATAATAGTAAATAGTTCAATAAAATATAATATAATAACAAATATTAAGATATATAAAGTCATAATGAACAGATCCCGAAGCAACAGCAAACATCGAACGTCTAAATTTTATCCTGAGACAATCAACTCGGACAGTTCCAAAAATGACGATCTTGTAATTGTAAAAGGTTAGCACAGAAACTTAGTAGGTATCTGCAGATTGCAGAGTTTTTGAAAGTTTAACAAACTAGTAAAAAAATTGGCAAAAGCAAAAATGTTATTTTTAATTAGGCTGTTGAATTTTCTTTAAGATTTTTGTGTTTGAAAAAAGGTGGACTGAGTGTACTAATTAATTGTGTATTGACTCATCAAATTTTTCATATTCATAATTATTGTCGATTATTCTTTTTTTTAATAAATCGATTTTTGTTATTAGTAAAAACGTTTTGAATCCAAAGTTTTTTTTAAGAAGAATAGCGAGATTGTTATTTTTTCTCAGATGGTCACTGTAGAAAATTAAATCCAGCAAAAAACTATGATGTTTTATCATTTGCAAGAGCAATGAATCCAGACATTGGACAAAGAGTGCAGAAATTATTTGAAGTTGAAAAAGAAGCTGCAATAGAAGCTACAGAATCAGGTTTGTTAAAAATAATTAAAGGCTTAAAAAAATAAAAAGTAGATAAGTTAGTTCAACCTATGAGTGTTATTGATATGAAAAGAACAAGTAAAGGAAAAAACGAGTTTTTTAACACAAACTTTAATTTCAAATACACTCGATTTAGATATACGAAAGATGTTCAAATAAAGTTTTTTGTTTTTTATTTAAATTGAATCATGTATTGTCATCCAATATAAAGCTATGCAGAAAATTTCAGCTTCATAGCTAGTCAAAAAGCTGGTTAAATTTTACTTGCAAGATTTGTGTACAGAGAAAGCCACACACAAACAGAGATTGTAACCTAAATAAAAGTTTGTAAAAACATTCAGTAATCACTATTTTAAAGAAATAACTTGGCCGATGCACTCTTTAAAACATCACTATTGTTTGTCGGAGTTTAAAGCACTGATAATTATAAGCTATTAATTTTTCAATTCTGAAAAGCTATTGTTTGTTTTATGTAATCTCAACATGTTTTTAAAGGAGTTTATGTAAGTTGGAGATGTCCAGATCAGCAATGGGATTGTCAGAGAGTGGCCATGTCATCACTTTGCTTCTGTGGTCATAAACTTCTTGATCACAAGCTAAATCTTAGTTTGTATTTTAACCATTTTGTCATTTAATTTGAATGTAATCTATTAATTTTCAAAGCTACAAAGTCATCGGCGGATCCAGAAATTTCGTAAGGGTCCAAAAATTATTGTTTTTTAGTTTTTTTTTAAATCTTGATTACTGTCGTTATGCAGCTCGCTGTAAGATATCTTGAATTTCATTTAATCATTTAAAGGAATTAAAATTAAACTTTTTATTTATACTTTTTATCCCTCGTTTTTTTCTCACTTTTTTTCTGTATTTTGTTTTCTCCATGTTGCAATTTCAACACATGACACCTTTTTTTCAAACGTGCTATGGATGCCGCAGAGTTAAAAACTTCAGAAACATTTGTAGAGCCGTACATAGGAATTATTGAACTCATTTCATTACAATTTTTATTGAGGCAAGGAAGTAAGATGTTTGTTAAATGCAACTTCAAATTGAATGAAAATTATTTTAGTAAGCTGGTTTTGTTGCAAGCTTGCATGGTTTTTACTAGTATATTACTTCAGAGTACATAGTGGGCAGCTGTGTTGTCTAGCACAGACTGTTGTTTATCTTTGCATTTGTATTAGTTTCAACAACGGAGGCTGAAAAGTTTTCTGTAAAGTTGAGCAAGCTCTCACTTTTCTACACAGCACAACATTCGAAAATTATTTAGAAGCTTTCATTCTGCTGGAAAAACAACGCGAAAAACTTCCTAACACAGAGCTAGTCATTCAAAAATATTTGCGAAACTTGGGAATTATTGGAGAGATTTAAAAAAAACTAGAATAATCATTAACAATTTGATACTGTTGATTTTGTTTTTCATATAAACATGCATAAGATTTATTACAATTTATGCACCACTCAGTTTACCACACCCCAAACCCTTGATCGAAGAAAGCCCCCTCCCATAGCATTTAAGAAGCTCTAAGATTATGGTCACTCAATTTGAAATTAAGATTTATATTAATCATTGTTATTATACCTACAAAAATTATTGGATGAAACAAGGCCTTACGACGGCCAAGCATTAGCCATATAACTTATCAGTAAACGGGTCTCTAATGTTTTTGTTTAGGGAAACTCACACCAAAACCAGGGTACTGTATGCACTTTGAAATATCAGAAATAAAAAATTTGCTACAAAAGATTACTTTTAGCAAAAAGCTTTTAAACTAAAATAAGTAAAACAAGCAAAATATAAAAAAAGTGTTCTCTAGTTTCTAGAGCTATGCTAACATTGCAAGTCCAACCTCAAACTCCCCCCTTCAAAGTCGACTAGATCCGCCAGTGAGCTTTCAGATACGAACAAACACAGTTGACAACAGTAAAAAGTGTGATTTTATAATTAAAAGTCATGATAATAATGCTTTTGAACATTAATTCAATGTAAGGAAAACCTTAAAAAACATTTTTGCCGTCTTTCACTAAACATAACAAGTAAAGGAAAAAACGAGTTTTTTAACACAAACTTTTATTTCAAATACACTCGATTTAGAAATACGAAAGATGTTCAAATTAAGTTTTTTTTAATTGAATCATGTATTGTCATCCAACATAAAGCTATGCTGAAAGTTTCAGCTTCCTAGATAGTCAAAAAGCTGGTTAAATTTTACTTGCAAGATTTGTGTACAGAGAAAGCCACACACCCACACAAACAAAGATTGTAACTTAAATAAAAGTTTGTAAAAACGTCAGGTTTTTTCAACCAAACTCAGAAAATAATATTTTCACGACTGACAAAAAAGCAAATTGAATGATAATAAAATGATTAAAAGCCGTAAGACTATAATATGTCTTATATAAATTTATAATTAGTCTTAATTATGAAAACATATATTTGAAATTTGTTCATGTTTAACTTGAAATTGTGTAAATCTAGAAAAAATGCAATCGACACCTTGTTCTAGCACTGGCTGCTTATGCAAAACATTTTCTTGGGTTCCCTCAAGACCTGAAGAAATCGGAGAGTTTTGGCAGAGAAGAAGAAAAAATTTTGAACCTGAAAAATGGAGAGTAACTTGCAAGTGTAAACACAATCATGAGCAGCATGAACCGAAGGGCTTCAAAAAATGCAAAAGTGAAGTTTAATTTTTTGATCGATATCAAATTCAAATATGCAACTAGTTTTTATAGCAAACGTTGTTTAATTTGCATTTATGTAATTACTGCACAATAATTTCTCAATGTCTACTGATCAATGAATTTTATAAGTTTTCATTTCAACTGCGTACAAAATAAATAAACCATTATGTTTATAATCCTAGATAAAGAGTGTGGGCTGGCAACAGTGCAACAGTTTCTATTATATCTTTTTTTGTAAAGAAATTTTATTGTTTTTCCAAATATTATAAATGCTGCCTCAGTAGAATTTTTATTGAAAATGTGAAATAAATAACTGCAAATGATTTTAAACTTTAACTCTAATAAATTTAAATCTTCAAAATGTCTTTTAAGGTTTTATTTTTTTTATTTGTCCCAGTCAACAACTGATTTCTTGAATGATTTATTTTCATTGTTTATTAAAACTCGGATTCATTATCATTATCATTAATTGTTTTGTTACGCAAACAAAAACTGATCAGGATCCTGTCACTACCCCTACTGATTAAAAAAAAATTAAAGTTTTACAATAATACTTTGGTTTGTGTTTTACTACATAGAGTGTCCATGTTCATCGTTTAAATCTAATTTCCTTTGTGCTGCATGTGACAAACACTGGGAGAACCACGAAACCTTTATAGAAACTGCTGCCGAAAGAAAACAGCAAAACCTCACAACTGGTTGACATTTTGTTTTTTTTATTGCCATTTTGCATAAAATCAACTATTCAAATTTCAATAAAATGCATTATCATGAGGAGCGAGCTAATATTTTAAATTTAAACTTTATTGGAACGGGAAGTTAGTTAATTTTCACTATCAACGTTTGCAATTATTCAAGCAAGCAAGCAAGACCGGCGGTGATGTTAATATAAGAAATTTAAAAAACAAGATTTTGTTGTTGATTGGGACTTGTATAAACAATAAAAACAAAAATTTTAATGATGTTGTTTCATTAATAAATAATCCACACAATTTCTTATCTGAGGATTTAATACGGTAGCAACTAAGGAAGTCCTTAAGGTGCATTCCCACATCCCACATAACCCGGCTCAAGTGATGCCGATGGGGATTAAACCACCGATCTTCCGGTCCATGAGTGAACGCTTTATCATTGTCATTATGCTGTTTGAAAACTCAAAAACTACAAAATTAAATATATTATTTGAATTTTTAGGGCAAGATTTTCTTCCATTTTCTGAAATGCCGTCTTTAAGGAACATGGTGCTGACCGGCAAAGATGACGGTGATACATCATATTTCAAAAAACAAGGCAAACTACAAAGTGGTTTTATAAGTAAAGAAATTGAACAAGAGGCAAATCGAGGCAACCAAGATTTATGATTCGCCAACTTTTTTATACCTATTGACTTAAAAACCCAATTTACAGTGGTAACTTCATATTGATTTATGACTGCACCTTTCTTTTGCAATTTATTCAACAATGCCCACTCATTACACTATTTTCTATATTGTGTTATTTAATTGTTCATCTAATCATGAACGTCAGTATAACTAAACCTGAAAGATAAGCTTCAAATTTTATCGCTTGCGCTGATGAACCTGTCTAATACGATAGTTGTCCGATTTTCTTACTATAATATTTTAGTTCTACGCTGATGATGGACAATTATCAGCGTTAGATATAGGAATTTTTTAAAGAAGGGCAATTTTTTTTAATTTGATTACTGTCGTTATGCAGCCCGTTGTAAATATCTAGAATTTTTTTAATCAATAAAACTAAACAAAAGAAAATGCAATAAAACTAATTGTTTACTCTCATTTTCTTTTTTCTCTATTTTTTCTTTCTCTTTTCTATTTTTCTGTGTTTTGCTTTTCTCTGGAGCAATGTCAACATAAGACACCTTTTATATCAGTTACTTAATTGCTAAGAATGTATTTTTATCTGCAGTATAGTATTAGATAGTATGATCGTCTCAATCAAAAGGAAAAAAGTTATCACTTATCACAGATGGCAAAATATTTTTTTCGAAGAGAATTTTTTTTATGTCTCTTGGTAGGCGTTTTTTGTGGCAGTGACTAGACGAGACTTCTTTACGTTTAACTTCTAAACTAGAACTGTTTAAGCCAAACTCTAACAGCTCAACTAATTTTATGATTTTAGGCAGCGATAAATTTTTATGGTTTCATGGATAACTTTGAGCAGTTGCGTTTATTTTTGGAAAGGCTATGCTTAAAAGAAAGTAGTTGATCATGATCAGACCTTCAGTCCAGTGGTCAGAAATACAACTGTTAGAACTCTTTTAAGCGTTGCAGCCAGTGAAAGAATGCATCTGATGCAGTTTGATGTCTCGACGGCATTCCTATATGGTGATCTGCCAGAAGGAATCTATATGAAACAGCCTAAAGAGTTTACTGATAATTCTGCTAGAGTGTGTAAACTGAAAAAAGTTTGTGCTGACTTAAGCAAGCTCCCAGATGTTGGAAGACACGGTTTGGCAATTTTTTAAAGAACCTCGGATTGAAACAAAGTGATGCTGATCCGTGTCTGTTTATATTGGAAAAAAATATGAAAAATTTGTTTCTTGCTTTATATACCTGTGAACATTCATACCTGGGGCCTATATGGGTCCTAAATGGGCATCTTAGTGGGTCCCAGATGGGTTGTCCGTATAGGACCCCTGTCCAGGTTACACACCAAATCAAGTAGGTCCTATATGGGCTAAAATAAAGACTTAAATTGGGCCTGGACCGGGAATCGAACCCGGGTCCTACGACTCTCAAAGCCGGTGTCTATACCACTACACCAACCTAATTAAAGGGAAACGTAATTTGTCAGTCAAATATCGTGAAATGATGTAAATCTTCACAACAGTGGATAATAAAATTTTCGTTGAAAACTATGTTTATTTAAAAAATAAATAAAAGAATAAGTAACTTTTATTGATACATTTAATAAAACAAACAAATTGAAACAAATTTGGCTTAGCCCACTTATAGCCCAGATATAAATTAGTCCATGAACCCCGTGTGGGACCCATATACCTCCCATATAGAGGTTTTGATTTTGCAAAAGCCCATTTAGCTTATATAGGACCCATATACAACCCATATAGGCTATCCATAGCCAAGGAATCCTACATAGGATCTATATAGAATGTTCAGATAAGGAGGGCTTGGAATGTTTTAATCAGCTGGTGATGTTACAGGATCCATATGGTATTTTCTTTTTCTTTTGCCTTTCGAGCATGTTTTTACATTTAATACAGTCCCCAACTTAGAAACAAGTTCTATAAACCATGCAGTCCCTGTCCATTGGATTTGACCATTTCTATGTAGTATTTGAAAGCATTTACAGTAGACTCAGAAAATATGGAAAGAGATAGTTTAACTGAAACTTTATTTATATTGGATGGATTAAAAACTTTGGAATGTAATTGGTGAGCTTTTTTTTATTGACATGCTCATTTCCATCTTATATAATTCTTCAATGTGATGGAAGCTGGCAGGAAAATTAGGTGTTATATTTTTATTCACATATCAAATCAAATCAAATCAAATCAAATCAAATCAAATCAAATCAAATCAAATCAAATCAAATCAAATCAAATCAAATCAAATCAAATCAAATCAAATCAAATCAAAGAATCATTTGATTAGGCGCTCCCTTATCGACAATGCGTGTGAAGTTAGCCTCGAGGCTGGCAATGCTAATTAAAACAAAAACAAAATTGCTTGTCCTGGGGCTGTGCTATACATTGTTGGATGGGGTATAAAAAATGAAATCGAATGGTATATTTGGATTGTCTTCGGTTCAACAAATAAAAAAGTTATAAGCAAAAAACGACGATTTTCCGCCGAAAATTGCATAAAATCAACATTGGCTCTTCTTTGAGAAAATCGATCTTGTTTTAAACTTCTGCCCTGGGTATATCCGAGACGCTTGTTTTTAGATAATTCAATATCAAATCCAACAATATAACTTTCGCTTCTCAAAGTTAATAAATAAAAAAGTTATCGAATAAAACGTTGGACCGTATACCAAAGAAACCGAGAAACCGAAACATAAACAGACGCTGCGATTGGACAATCGAGTCTAGCTCACTGTGGCTAATTATGCGAAATATTCAAATATGCAAAGTGGCTACTCGTTAACACTTTAAAGTTTTATTTTTAAGAAACCTCTATTGAACTTAAATAATAAATATATATAGTAGCAAAATCTTTTTATTGTTTTTCTCGCTCCCGTTTCCTTGCTCTCACGATCCCGGTCGTTCTCACGATCCCGGTCGTTCTCACGATCCCGGTCGCTCTCACGATCCCGGTCGCTTTCCCGATTTATTGCTACGGTGCAATTAGGTCCTTTATATAAATATATATATAACGAACTTTAGGCAAAATTTTATTTTTAAGAAAATATATTGAAGTTTACGATTAAAAATTAAAAAACGTGCATTTTTTGGTGAACCCAACTTCAACATTTTTCACACTCCATCATGACAAATTATTGTTTGTATTGCGGGACCGGTGGAGAGGGTGCAGGTGGGGACTGTGTGGAGTGTGAAAAATGTAAAAGGTGGGTTCACCAAAAATGCACGTTTTTAATGTATTCAAAGGAAGAGTTTAAAACGAAACATTTCACTTGCGTGCTATGCTTAGATTTTATTAAATAGTTAATTTTTTTTACAAAAATTTTCATTAATAAAAATTTATAATCGTAAACTTCAATATATTTTCTTAAAAATAAAATTTTGCCTAAAGTTCGTTATATATATATTTATATAAAGGACCTAATTGCACCGTAGCAATAAATCGGGAAAGCGACCGGGATCGTGAGAGCGACCGGGATCGTGAGAACGACCGGGATTGTGAGAGCAAAGAAACGGGAGCGAGAAAAACAATAAAAAAATTTTGCTACTATATATATTTATTATTTAAGTTCAATAGAGGTTTCTTAAAAATAAAATTTTAACGTGTTAACGAGTAGCCACTTTGCATATTTGAATATTTTGCATAATTAGCCACAGTGAGCTAGACTCTATTGTCCAATCGCAGCGTCTGTTTATGTTTCGGTTTCTCGGTTTCTTTGGTATACGGTCCGACGTTTTATTCGATAACTTTTTTATTTATTAACTTTGAGAAGCGAAAGTTATATTGTTGGATTTGATATTGAATTATCTAAAAACAAGCGTCTCGGATATACCCAGGGCAGAAGTTTAAAACAAGATCGATTTTCTCAAAGTAGAGCCAATGTTGATTTTATGCAATTTTCGGCGGAAAATCGTCGTTTTTCGCTTATAACTTTTTTATTTGTTGAACCGAAGACAATCCAAATATACCATTCGATTTCATTTTTTATACCCCATCCAACAATGTATAGCACAGCCCCAGGGCAAGCAATTTTGTTTTTTTTTTAATTAGCATTGCCAGCCTCGAGGCTAACTTCACACACGTTTATCGACATATGGAGGAAAAGTGAATATTTTTCTATTAAGAAAATTGTTATACATATTTTTAATATTGTGAACGGCATCGAATAATAGAAAAATTGGCTCTTTTGTTGTTTTATTTATTACCGATATCTTCAAAGTGCCATTACATAATTGTTCGATATAAAACTTTCTATTTGCTGCTGCATTATCAAGTGAGATTGCAACTATGTGAATATTTACTTTATTCAACATTTCCATAACTTCTTGAAAAGATTCATTCAGTTGGAAAGCAGTTAAATTATTAATAGGATAGATAGCAACCATATCTTTAAATTTGTGGCACAATGATTTCACCATGAAACAAACAAGAGTTCGTTGCTGGTTCGTTACTTTCAGATCGTCTTTTCTGCAATCGGGATTTGTTTAGCAGTTTTTTCGTTATCCACGCTGGCATATCCACTCTTGCAACCATAAGCAGAACATTTATTCATCATTTTAGTTTATATTAATATTTTATTAAACACGTTTTACGATAACACGATAAACGACTACGATGAAGAATAAACAGTTAGCACGTGCAGGCATTCACTTATCTGCGTTATAGTAGAGCTACAGCTATAGATGCAGCCTAGGCCCAAACAGTATACGCTAAGATCGAACTTGAGCTAGGTGGCTAGGTTGTGGATCCAGGTGTTATATCTAGATATCCATGACCAAGGCTAAAACAACTGATGATCCACACGGGACTCGGTTAACTTATCCTGGAAAATTAAGAATGAAACTGATCAGACTGATAGTTGTTAAGATTTATGCTCAAAATGAGATGTTGGATATAGTTTTTGTTCATAAATCGAACAGTTTATTCATCTTTTATGAATCAATCCTTATGTTCTATTCTATGGCACTTCCGTCGTGTTTTGCCAGAGTCGACGTGTTGCTTATAGATAGGTATACTAAATTCGGGTTTACTCTGAATTAAACTTAAAACACAACAGTTTTTCGTTTATGTGAAAAGATAACCTCTGATATCTTCATCAATGGTTTACTAATTTAGGGATTGTGGATTCTAGATGATTTGCATGCAGAGATTTGATATTATTGTTTCATCCGATATCTGTTCAAACAGACATTTTATACAGTTTATTTAAAGCTAAGTATCGAGTCTCCGTGGCGCAATGGATAGCGCGTCGGACTTCTAGCGGTTACCCGGTGTTGCCCGGGTTTTTTGCTTAGTTTTTTTTATTTTGCCAATGAAACGTCAAAAATAAAAAACTGATTTTTTAATTTTTAAAAAATTTTTCATCAATGAAGTTTACTTGCATGTCAAATGTTGTTCAGATTGCTCCTGCGGCTTGGATGTAATAAGCGAATGCTCTCTCATACACACACATTACCTTTAATATCTCTATAATTACGTATATACAAGTAGGGAGGGGTGGGAAGATGCACCCCCCCACCAGAGTATCAGTTGATTTTTTTTTGAAAATGGTTGTAGCTTTTTTGGGAAGAGAAAGTGGAAGTCTTTGAAACAAAACTTGGAAAAATACTTACGACAACCCCTCACCGGTCATCAGTTATTTTGAAAAGAACCTGAAAAATTTCTGAAATGCATCTCCTCACCAGGAATTTCTGGATGCACCACTGGGTGTAAAGGGATGAATGATTTAATTATTAATAATATTGCAGGGGCAAGTACAGGATTAGTAACAAAAAAGGAAGTCCAAAATGGGGTGGGTAGAGTTTTGTTTTATTTTTGTGTAATAAATAATAATAATAGTTTTGATGTAGACAGCCGTGAGAGAATTAACATTGTATCAATATACAACTAATAGGGTACAATTTCACGAGTTCGCTGATTGTATTTTGGCCAAAAAAACAGCTAAACTATGGACCAACGCTGATACACTGTTTATTACCCTGCAGTTAATGGTAAATCGATCTCAGATATAAAATTGTCTACTCACGCAAAAAGAAATCCAATACGCATTGAATCATCACGAGTTTAAGTAAAATATATAGTAAACTCTGGGTTAAAAAAATTAAATTTTGGAAAGCAGGGGGGTAAATTGTCTACCCACGCCAGAAGGATTCCAATACGCCAATACGCACTGAATCATCACTAGGTTGAGTAAAGTTAAAATTTAAGAAAAAATTTAGTAAATTCTGACTAAAAAAATTTATATTTTGAAAATCAGGGGGGAGCAAATGCCCCTCCTCAATTTACGTCCCTGGACTTATCTCTACATGTTTCCAGAAGCTAAATTGAAATTTACTGGCTGAGACCTCTTTAGGCTTTGGCTTGCGCAGCTAGCACACAAATTTAAAAATTTTAGCATAGCATTGAATGCGGCCCCGGAGATACAGATTTATCATCTTCAACATCTTAAGTACGTTGGAGGACGGCATTTCGGTAACGCCAAACTTAAACATTTATCCGCGCTTTTCTTGAAACGCCTTTGATAATACAATTGTGCCTTTGAATTTTTGAAATGGGCGCTTTACATGTTTGTTTGTTAAATTGATTAATAGCCAGAAAACTAGGACCTAAGACGAGCATTATATTTATATTCATTTCTATTCATTATAGTGAGGATTGAAAGCAGCATATGTTTCCCACATGGTCTAGTGGTTAGGATTCCAGCCTTTCACGTTGGCGGCCCGGGTTCGATTCCCGGTGTGGGAACTATGTCTTTTTTGCATAGTGTCATTCAATCCGTATGATCGACAAAAAACATACGTCGGCCACCGGGGAAGGTGGGTTTATGCCCAGACCCGGGATTGAACCGGGGACCTTTACATCAGTGATCGAAAATTCCCAGCAGACACTGAGCCATTTCCTATTTAACCCTCGGAGGCTCTTGGGGTTCATATCTTTTCAATCCGTATCAAAATGAAAATGCAAAGATAGACCCATAAAATTTTATGACATTATGCATTAGGATGAAGTGAAAAATTTTTTCAAAATTTTGTTTTCCAATTCTCTGCAAAAGTTGTCTATGGTATTAATGAATATACAAAAAAATATTATTGTTCTATGTTACATCTTCCACCCTCAACCTCCATTTTAATTACGCCACCTTATCGGTGCTTCAAATTTTTTAAATAAATTAATATTTCTTAAAAAATAATTAAATTTTAAAATTTTTGACTTTTTTAACATTATTTGATATATATCCTATATCTATGGTTGGGACCCTTTACCACTAAAAAAACCAACTTCCCGTTATCCAATCGAGTTGAAGTTTGGTGGGTTTATTTGTTGCTGTGCAATTCTAAAATTGGGGAGGGGGTGTTTTTCAAAAAAATTGAGACTTCCACTTTTTTCTTCCAAAAACGCTGATGACCGGGTGTAGTCGTAGGTATTTTTCAGTAATTTTACTTTCAGCAGTCATTTTCCAAAACCATGTATTCTACCCAAAAAATACTTTAATCTGGGGAATGCATTCCCCGCCCCCGGGTTCCGTCCTTGGTTATCACTTCAACTGGCATTTCTAAACTGAAAGGTGTCAAAAAAACAGAAATATTCAGAAGACTGTGTTCAGCATAGTTTCACTTTTATCACCGACAAAGACGACACACAACTAACGACCGAATTGTTTCTAATGCGTATAAAATCCTGTCAAACGACAATTTAAAACAGAACGAGCTGAAAGAGCAGTGCATTCCAACAATTCCGAATTCACTGACGTTCATAACCAGAAAAGAGTTCGGTGTAACGCCGCAGCAAGTTTACTTCAACTAGGATTTTGGTCAATTATTGACAAACAAATCCTAATTGTCTCTTACCTAGTTACTTATCGAATTGTTAAAAGTAAAAAGCCTCACAGTCTTTTTTAGATAGATACCCAGCTTTGGCTAAAAGTGCTCTGACATTCATCATTCTTTTTGCTACTGCCTACATGTGTGAGATTAGCTTTTCTGCTTTGCTAAATGTGGAAACCAAGCAAAGACTTTTGAGGCCGGTGATGATATGCGAATTGCCTTGTTAAAGATTGGTTTTTATTTTTTAACAGAAATTAAATTAAATAAAAAACTTAATGCAAATTACTTACATTTTAGTTATTAATTTTTTTATTCGAAAAAGTAGGGGGGTGCGGTCAAATCGAGTTTGTCCAAAGGGGGCGCGGGAAAAAAATGTTATGAACCACTGATATAAATACTTGTGAAAGTTCTTAATAGAATCAACTATTTCCAATAACTCGCATCTGGTGACGCAATAATTGCGCTCTGGTTTCGACAAAGTTCTGCTATAATAAGCTACAACTTTCTCATTGCCGTCAACAAGTTGACTAAGTACGGCCCATATTCCTTCACAACTTGCATCGGTGTATAATACAAAATCCTTTTCTGGAAAACTTTTCCAAGATTGCGTAGATGCTCTTCAAACGTCTTTCCAACAGCAATAATGTCATCCAAATAAACAAGACACGTTCTTCAATTTAATTCTTGTAACACATACTCTATAAGTCGCTCGAAAGTTGCAGGTGCATCGCACAAGCCAAATGGCATAACTGTAAATTGCCACAATCTTTCACCGATTGAAAAGGCATTTTTCTCTCGATCCTGGGGATGTATTCCCACCTGCCAATATACGCTCTTAAGATCTAAAGTAGAAAACATTCGAGATCCCGCAAATGTATCGATGGTGTCATCGATTCTGGGCAGAGGGTAACTATCTTTTTGTGTGACCTCGTTTAACATTCTGTAGTCGACACAAAACATAGCGAATTATCATTCTTCTTAACAAGTACTACCGGTGAACTCCATGGATTATTGGATGGTTCAATAACTCCATGCTTCTTCATCTTTTCCAGCATCTTTCTAGTTTTTTCTCGCTTTGCCAGTGGAAGCCTTCGTGGCAATTGACAGATGGGCTCTGTATTACCAGTTCGAATTCAGTGTTCAACGATTTTTGTTTTTTCAATGCCTTCTTCGTCAATAGCTCTTATATCACAATACTCTTCAATCAACTTTTCCGCTTTTACATAGTCCATTGGTTTTAGTAAAGTTTTAGGGACTTCAAGCAGTGCCTGAATTTGCGAGTACTTCAATCTGTTTTTTTATTATTATTTTTACCAATCACCGTCTTACATGCCAATATGTGATCGACTGAGCTGCATACCACAATTTCGTCACCTTTTGTTAGTCGCTTGTCGCATTCTGTCACATTCATAACTCTGACTGGCACGTAGCTTCACGACTCCGTTCGTACCAGTGTTTTTCCGATCATTAATTTTTCCCAAACCAAAGATTCCGACTGAGCAGGTACAATGATGCCTTTTGTTGCCAAAACTCGCTTTACAGAAATTTTTTGCTTTTATAACAAACAGGTATTTCCATATCCCCTTGTATAAATGTTCCCATCTTTAATCCGTCCATTTGTCCGGAGGCGGTCCAGGAGCTCAAACTTTTTTTCTTTATCATTGAGCTTTCGTTTTTTAAATTTCCGCCTCAACTCAAATATCAAGAGCCAGGGCCGTAACCAGCTATGGGGCCGAGAGCACAGGCCCCCCAGTTTTGTTCAGACCCTCCCAGTTTTGGTCTGGCCCCCTCAGCTCAATAAGGCTCCCCCAAGTTTTTTGTATTGCTGTCCAGTTCAACAAAGCAAATGAAAGTGGCTTATTCAATAAGTTGTTTAAATTTGCTACGGCGAAGAATGATAAATTGCGTAGGATTTCCCAAAACATGCCTCAAAATGCCAAGTAGGTACATGTTACCTCTTATCCAAAGCGAGGTAATCGAATTGATAGCACAGATGGTACATATGCGATTATCAAAGAATGCAAAGATTTTTACATTAACTGGTATTCGATCAAGTGCGACAAAACTTAAGATTGGTGCAGTGTTAAGAATATGTTGATTGTCATTTGCTATATGCGCGATGGAAATGCAGTAGAGCACATGCTCTCAATGATCAAGGTTAGTGATTCAGATGCTATAAGCCTGACACGTTCGTTGTTTACAGAGCTTCAGGCTAGAGAGTGACACGGGAACAACATTTCTTTCCCATCCCCACCCCGCAAAAAAAACTCTCTTCCCGTCCCCTCACTGTCCCCTCGCCCCATGTCCCCATCCCCACCCCATCCCCTCACTATCTGTCCCCATCCCCGCAGCTATCATTCCCAAACCCTCATTGTTCCCGCATTTTAATTTTTTATGCAAGTTTATTTTGAAGTTAATTATTAAAAAAATTTGCAAATTAAATAAGTAAGTAAAAAATATTAGTTCTTCAATCCATGAGTGCCTTGACATTTGTCGAATCGCAAGCGTTCACTTTTAATTGAAATTAATTTTTCGATGTCGCATTTTCCCATTTCCATGTTATTTAAAACTAGAAGCAAAAATGTACTATTGAAATTAAACCGATTCAAGACCAAGACATTCAACCGAAATGAAATACAAAAAGAAAGATAGTCCGGTAGAATTAGCTAAACAAAGTACAAAAACGATAAAACAAAGTAAAAAAAAATTAAAAAAATTATTTTTGAATTTTTAAAAATTAGTTTAAAACTTTATTACCGTTCCCGCGAAATTACCGTCAACATTTTCCCCATTACCGCAAATTTCCCCCCCATTTTTTCCCCGTTACCGCGCGGTAATGGTGAAATTATTGAAATTTGTTCCCGTTACCGCGGTATTTACCGCGGTCGGTATTACCGTGTCACTCTCTACTTCAGGTTCGGCAGCTGGATCCCGCTCAAATTTTGAGTCAATGGTATGACGAAGCCAGTGTAATGAGAGGCGGAAAGGTAGGTGTCCAGAAAACATTGCCAGACACTCTGGGCTGCCGAGTTCCGTACGTGCACTACAATAATCACCAACTCCATCTTGTGGATGCGCACGCTATGGAATCAAAGATAAAGGTGAAAAACTTTTTCAGCTTATGTGAGCAATCATGTTTTTCTGCCGAAATTTTGTGGCAAACACTTATGGAGGTGAAACAATAAAACAATAAAAGCGGGGCTGCTCAACAAAGTTTTAAAATCGAAATTTGTTTTTTTATTTTATTTCAAATACCTTTGTCAAAATACTGAGCTTGCTGTCATCGGGCAATGCTTTGTTTCAAGGTCGCTCGTGCAATTTGTCTCTTGCTATGGAACTTGCGTCCTGCAGAGGTCTTTGATCAAATGGCAGATGCTGCTGGCTTTCCATCAAATGAGGATGACCACGTAGTGTCAGCAAAACGTAGACGAGTTCAGAGCACCTGGCTCACCTGCTCTGTGTTCACCTCCACTTTGGGCCATGACCATGTTATTGGTTCTAAAATTACTTCACGCAAGCTAATTCTACAACATCATAGATTCTGTCCATTTTGACGAGTCCAACTTGGCTTTGTTTCAGGCTGTAAAATGTCTCGTTCCATCATCTCAGAATTTTCTTGTTAAGAAGTGCTTAGAACCACTCAGCCAGCTCCTTTGCCTCGACCAAGATGCCGTCGCTGGCAAATTGCCTATTGCAATGCGACTGTGTTAGAATTGAGTAACGCAGTTTGTAAGTTTTAATCGATTTATTAAGTACACATAACATACAACTTGAGAGGCACAACGATAAAAAAGCCGGAAACACGAGCACTAAACAACATAGATAAAACAAAGATATGTCTCGCATAAATAATTCCAACATCCCACTTTATGCGATACCCAGGTCAGACAGGCCCATCCGAGGGGTTGACCACTCTCCAGATGGGTGTACGACGCAAAAATTCCAAATGGAATTTTTGCGTATTTTGGAATTTTTTTTGGAATGTTTGCGTTTTTTGGAATTTTTTAAAATTTTTGCGTTTTTGAGAATTTTTTTTTGATTTTTTGCGTTTTTTGGAAATTTTTTTGGAATTTTTGCGTATTTTGGAATATTTTTAGAATTTTTGCGTAATTCGAAATTTTAGCGTACCTCGAAATTACGTGATTTGGAATTTTTTTGAATTTGTTTGGCGGTTTAATTTTTTTGTTTATTTTTGTTGATTTTTTGAGAATTTTACAACACTAAAACTAAATAAGTAAAGCTTCTTTCGAGTTACACGTTTATTAAGAACCGTTGAGAAAGTTTTCAAGATTTACAACATTTTCATTGGCCATCACAACACAATAATTTTCATTGATAATGACACATTTTAGTGGAGGAATACTACAAATATAAGTTTCACAAGGATAATAACCATGAAGGCTCATCGGCTGATCGATAAGATGACCTAGTTGATTTGAGAAGGGGTCGAGATTAAGTTGAAACCAATAACATTGGACCCCGATATTCTTATCGCCTGATCTCCAACTATTGATTGCGAATTTTTTATTTTTAGCATTTCTTCCTGATAATAAACTAAACGACAAAACGTGGCCTATCAATACGGTTTTAAAATTAATATTGCGAGCTTTGGAAGTCTTTTTTTCGCGATCAAAAACAAAGTTTGAACTTTGAGTGACCCTCTTAGAGCGATCATTGCTCTGCTTCTTCACTCCATTTTCGACGGCCCACACTATAGTCCTTTTTCTGATTACCAGTTGAATTCCATCACTTCGTGTAAGTTGAACAAATGGACTTGATAAAATAGCATGATTGATGTCACGTTGAGGAAATCCCTTTGCTCGCCACAGTTCTTCGCAATGCTCTTCTCAAAGACTGATGTTAAGTCACTGAAATTACCATCGGCAAGGGTACTCATAAGACTCTTTTCATATTCATCCACCTCATCTATTGGTTCAACTATATCTTCTAAATCCTCATCATCACTTTCGATTTCTTCTTCCCATAGATCTACGGGGTTAACTAATGGCTTGAAATCTAGCATTGCATCAAAATCAAAACAAAGAGCATTAGGGTCGTCTAGTAAAACGCCTAGTTTCTCCATGAAAAGTCTGGCATCTTTTTTCGCCTTATGGATAGTAGCCGCCATTTCCTCTAGATTAGGTAGGGAAGTGCAAACAAAAGATTCCCCAGAGGATCCTCCATAGCGCTCTAAGTTTTTAATATGCCTTGGATAAACGATACCATCAGAAGTACTGAGACCATTTAACCGAGTGTGTGCGTCTACTTTACAACAACAGTTGTACAAAAAGTCCAACAATGAAAACGTCAACATCGAGCTGTCGACTGGAGTGAACAAGCGTGTTGCTTTGAAATATGACTCGCAAGGCTGGCTAGTTTACAACCAAGGCTTAAAAAGTTCAGGTGTACCAATACGATCAAGTTTCAAAATGAGATAAATCAAAGCATGAGCATTTATTTCGGCAACTAAGTAGGAGATAGATTAAATGAAATGATCATTCTAGGGGTAGGCACTGTCACACGATAACCAGAAACGCCAAATTCTAAAACAAAACACACAGCGCCACATTTGATAGACACGAGTTAATGGATCAAGTTTTTTATTCAAGTAACTGGACACCAACTGATCCATCATTTCAAGGAAAAAAATGGTTCCTTCAGAGCCTGGTATCTTCTGGCTTAGAAGTTCACGAAGAATGGGATTTGAGAGGCGACGGACGGCGTCGAAATTCATTTTGTCTTCGAGAAGAAGATCACCTACTCGTAGGCCATGATAATCTTTTCCCACGAGCTGAGTTAATGCCGTGATGTGAGCAGGGCCAGCGATTTTTTGACCGAAAGACATAAACTTCTGGGTTTTTAAAAGCCTGTTGCGGAGTTTAGTACCAAGATGAACAGGGTCCTGGACCATGGCAGGATCGTCGCTGGCTAAATCACAGACAAACTCGGGTATTGCCAATCGCAGCTTCTCGTTGAGAGTGAGTTGGTCCGTAGAGTGTCCTGGACGTCGACGTGGTCTTGAGATTTGACGAGAGGCCAGCTTCAACCTATATGGCATCACTTTCATTTCACGGGAATCGCCGTCAGTTGAATAGGAGAGGACAGTGATCCCAGCCTGTTCAAGCTTTTCCGTCATGTAGTTCAGGCGGTTGTTCACATCAACTGCAGTATGGTTGTTATTGGTCCCGAAAGCGAATAAGCGAATGGGCGGCAGGCCATCCACTAGGTGCTGAACCATCCCGAGCATCACGAGACTGAAAATATATTGAGCAACTTATAAAAATATTCAAAAACGTTTTAAAATATTTATTTATAATACCTTGCTCGTTCATAAAGCCTAAACTGCCTCAATATATCTTGAGCTGTCCTAGCAAAAAATTGAGACAAGTCTGGGAATCCATTGTCTTGTAGTAAACCAGAAAATCCCAAGAGATAGTTGGTTTTGGGGTGGTATTCAATTCGGCCCACTACGCCGGTTGCATCAGCTGACAATCCCACAACCAGCGGTGCTTTGTTGGACATGAGATATTCCTTTACAGCTGTTATGTTGAGGAATCCTTCTTCCACTGACAAGTCAAACTTTTTGAGCTTTAAATGAATGTTTTTGGGAGATGGGAAAACCCCCTTAAAATTGGCATTAAAATATCTTGTACAGCCTACGTCCACCAAGTATCAATACGTTGAGACAGAAATGTTCAAGTACTGGATCCTCAAAGCGGTGGCCTCTTGGATTTTTTCCCGCTTGCTGAACAGCTTGCTGCATCATTCTATGAAGAAGCGATCCCTCTGGCAGTTTTTGCAGAGAGGATGATGAGTTGAATTGTTTTTCCATACGGTTCATTCGAGACGATAGATTTTCATTTTGCAGTTTCAGATCAGCGAATCTTTTTTCAAGATTGTTTGCAATGTTAAAGTAGTCGAGTATTTTTGTTTGTCCAGGAAGGCTTGCTTGATTTTGTCGTTGTCTTTGCCGTCTAAACTTCCGACTGTTCCATTTTGCACTGGAGGAAAGGGACGGCGATGGGTTCCCTCCAGTGGGATCTAGTCAATCCGAAAAAGATCTACTCCTGGATCCACCGCTGCCCCCATTGGGAGCAGTTTCATCTTGCTGACTGACGCCTCCACGTCCTAAAATGTTAAAAAAATCAGTCTCGAAAAGTTGTCAATGAATGTACCTTTTCCGAGACGACCATCGTTCAAATAGGAGCGTATACTGTTCCTTGGCTGGGAATGGCTACTGGATTTGCTGCGGGAGCGACGGGAACCACGTGGAGATCGGCTGCGTGAACGCCGCACTGAATTTGGTGACGATGGAGAGCTGCCTGAGTTATCCGTCATAATATCGACTCTTGTCCTTCGTCTCTCAAGCGTTGTCAATTTACACCTTATTAGTCTGTCATTTTAACATAAATCTTGCATTTCTTTTATAAATTTTGTTGCTCAGTCTTTTTTGGGGCACTTTATCAAATGTTTTGGCAAAGTCAAGGTAAATGACATCTACTGATGACATTATCCAATGCATCATGTGTGTCCTCAAAAAATTCCAAAAGATTTGTCAGTCAAGATTTCTTATTTATAAATTCATGTTGACTTTTATCAATTAACTTGTGATTTTCTATGTGTTTCATCATATCCTCTTTGATAATTTTTTCCATAACTTTACATATAATGCATGTTAGACTGACAGGTCTATAGTTACCTGCTTGATAGTTCGCAGTACCATTTTGTCACCAGGCAAGAACTGGAAACGCTTCGGCTGGGAAGCGAACAATGGACCAAAGATTGAGACCATGCTCTGGGATTCTTTCTCTTTAATCATTTCATCGGAAGCAAGGACTGTTTTGACAAACGTCTCAATTTCATTTATAAGTTTGTCATCAATCTGTGCTAGGACTCGGATCCCGACCATATTCATTTGTTTGAGAATTTTTTTTATATGAGTTGGTATGGTAACCCGATTCTCCCTCAACAAGATCCAAGTTTCATCGTCATCATATTCAGATTCATTCATTTTGGGTTAAAAGAGAACAATTTTAAGATGAAAAAGTCAAGGAAGTCAAAGCCGTTAGCGTGACAGATAGAAAACGAAAAGTCGATAAATTGACAAAACGCTTAGCTTAGCGTGTAGCCGGAAAGTAGACGAGAATTTGCGTCATCCGATCGGCTTGCTATGTTTTCAAATTTAGTTGTGCGCTGTGCGTAAAATACTTTTAAGTTTTTGTTTAAAAATCTTAATAATTTTCGGAATTTTGCTATATTTTTGAAATATTATGAAATTTTTCCACTTTCTCAAAATATTTTGGAATTTTTTAAAAATATTCTGGAATTTTTTCCAAATATTTTCGAATTTTTTCAAAATATTCTGGAATTTTTTCAAAATATTTTGGAATTTTTTCAAAATATTCTGGAATTTTTTCAAATAATTCTGGAATTTTTGCGTTTTTGGAATTTTTGCGTTATTTGCAATTTTTTTTGGAATTTTTGCGTGATTTGGATTTTTTTTGGAATTTTTGCGTAAATTCCAAGGGTGTACGAGGAATTTTTTGAGTGGTCAACCGCTCGGGCCCATCCATGATTTACATCTTTCATGTGCATCTTTATCTAAACCCTTAGTCAAGACATCAGCAATCATTTTTTCCGTCGCCAATTTTTCGACTTGGATACACAGTTCCAATCATCTGACTCTGGAAAATGAAGTGCTTCCCAAAGGGTTGTTGGATCTTGATTTGTGCACTGAGCTGCCTGATACACTATGAGCTGCTCATTGAAGATATTCCTGTTGGGTACTCTGTTTTTTTTTAAGTCTATCTTCTGCAGGGAGTATTTTGTCAGCTTCTTTAAGATTTAAAAGATTTATCATCATTTATTAATCGCTTAAAACAAAACAAATTTTGATCGAAAGCGATCGCGTAGGAAAAGTAAGCTATTATAAAGAAAGCAAGTATGTTTTTAATTTAATTTTAAATTCATGAAGAGTTGTGGATTCTCTAATAGATGTGGGTATTGCGTTCCAGGCTGTCGGTCCAGCAACGGAGAATGCTTTGTCTGAGAAGGCGCGATGAGTCCGAGGGACAGTAAGATCCCGTCGGGAGGAGGAGCGAAGTCTCTGTCTGCCGGGGCAATCAGAGCACAGAATAAGGGACTCTAGTAGATATATTGGAGAGCGATTATTGAAGATTTTATAGATTAGAAGACAGAGCTTGAAGATGATCCTGGAGGAATTAGGAAGCAAACATAGTTGGCGTAAGATTGGCGAGATATGATCCCTGCGAGAAGCATGAGCCACCAGACGAGCGGCTGAATGAAGAACAGAGGTGTAGGGGCGAAGAGTCGTAACTGGAAGTCGTGCGAGGACAGCATTACAGTAGTCCAGTTTTAGGGAACAAGTACTTGGACGATAGTTTTAAGAGAGTAGTGGTCGAGAGACGGTCTAATTTGATGAATACGACGAAGATGAAAAAAACAAGCTCAAGCAACTGATGAGTTTTAAGTTCATCAAACTCATCATCTTGAGACTCAGAAGAAACACGGTCTCTTTGTATGTTCCCCACTTCAACAGGAGTTCAGATGATCTCGTGTTGAACATCACCCGCACCAATGTCATTCTTGTTCACTACAACAGGAATCTTTGTTGCTTGATCTGACAATCCATCACTGCTAAAAGGAGAGACATTTTCAAATGATACAAACTGGTTTTCAAAGAAAACTACATCTCTGGCTATCCTCATTTTTTTTAGATAGATCAATTAGCCTGTACCCTTTTGTATTCTCACCGTAACCAACAAATATGTATTCTTTAGACTTAGAATCAAATTTCTTTCTGAACGATGCAGGAATATGTACCAATGCCTTGCAACCAAAAATTCGGAGATGACTTAAATTGGGTTTTCTTTTTGTCCATGCTTCGTAAGGTGTAACCTTTTTTAATGCTTTGGTAGGAGATCGGTTCTTTAGATAAGCGGCTGTAGCAACTGCTTTAGCCCAAGGATCACTGCTGACTCCTGAATCCAAAAGTATACTTCTGGCACATTCAACCAAGGTTCTATTGAATCTTTCTGTAATCCCGTTTTGTTCTGGGGTGTACGAAACAGTTTTTCATGTCTAATGCCATTTTGACTAAGAATTCTGAGAAACTGGTCATTAACGTATTCTGAACTATTGTCTGTCCGGAGGGTTTTGATTTTTTTATTCATTTGATTTTCGACTAGAGATTTGAATTCTCTGAACTTTTCAACAACTTGAGTCTTGGAGTTCAAAAAATAAACAAAACTGTACCTTGTGATATCATCAATAAACGTTAGAAAGTACGTTGCCTTGCCAACTGATAGCATTAAGAACGGACCACAAACATCTGAGTGAACCAGTTCCAGAGGTTTTTTAGAACACCTTGTACCAGTTGCCACAAACGGTTTTCGACTCTGTTTGCTCTTGACGCAAGCCTCACAAGAACTTGTGTTATTTTTATTTTGTTTAATACCAGTGGCCATATTTTGACACAATTGATTAATCGACTGGTGATTCAGATGACCTAATCTGCGATGCCACAAATTATGAGTGAGGACACTCGTTGCAGAAAAAACAGAAGCTTTTTTACTTTTGTCAAGCTTATACAGCCCATTAACATTAGTTGCAGTCCCAAGAATAGACTTTTCTGATACATTGATGATTTTGTTAACAATTTTGCAGCCAGATTCATCAAAGATTACACTTCTTCCATAAGACGCTAATTTGTTCACCGCTAACAAGTTTATGGACAACTTCCATCATCTTTTGATTCTTAAGCAAAATTGAAGTCTTTACAGATCCAGCACTGTTTAATGTTGCACCATCTGCTATTTTTACAGAATAAACATTGTTCGATTTAAAATCTGTCAAAAGTTCCTTTTTTGAACACAAATGAGATGTTGCCCCGGAGTCGAGATACCATTTTTCAGAAGTCAGCGAGCTCTTTGCAGAAAAAACAGCAAAATGTGACTCATCAGCATGATCTTGTTTTTCCTCCTTGTGCAAACATCTGACTTTGGGAAATTGGTTTTAATGTGACAAAATTCGTTGCAATTGAAACATCGAGTTTTCTTTTTCTTCGAGACTTGGCTGCTAAAAACATTGTCTGCTTTATGAAACCCAGCAAGATCTTTTACTCCATCCTGAAGAAGTAACTGATTTACAAACTCCACCGACGTATTCTGTTGAGAACCTTGGATTCCCAAAATTAATGGAGTAATTAATGGAAGACCTCATAGAATGATTGCACCAATAACATTATCAGCAAATGATTGACCTAGAGATTCCAACTGCTCTGAAATGTTCAAGATATGTTCGATGTATGTTTCCATGTTAAAAAGTTTTCGAAATTTGTTTTAAACAGATTTGAATACAACTTTATCAGTCGAACAATGGAACTATTTTCAAATTCTCTTCTGAGAGCTTCCCATGCGGAAGATACTCTCTCGCACTTCTTGGTTATTTTTGCCGTCGAAGGTTTCATATTTAGATTAATTTTTGCAAGAATCCTCTGATCAAGGTCTGGATCTATTGATTGACCTTTCTTTAGTTGAACAAACGACCACAAACCAGCATCAATCAGAAAATTTTTCATCCAAAACTTCCAATCATTATAATTGCTACCATCCGGCAAGAAGATCTCTGAGCTTGAAGTTGTTGTTGAAGCTGTTTTAGCTGAAGTTGGAGATCACTCAAAGATGGCGTCACCATTTTTTTTAAACTCAGACAAAAATCGAAAAAAAACGTCAAACGAATCACAAAACGTACAAAAATTTTAATCTGCGTTGTCTGGGCCCATAACCTGTTAGAATTGAGTAACGCAGTTTGTAAGTTTTAATCGATTTACTAAGTACACATAACATACAACTTGAGAAGCACAACGATAAAGAATCCGGAAAGCACGTGCACTAAACAACATAGATTAAACAAATATATGTCTAGCATAAATAATTCCAACAGACTGTGCCGTAACAAGTTCCAGCCAAATTCGTCGTTGGAAGATGCAATATATGCAATGTTGTAGTACCGTGACGCATTTCCAAATGTGTATCAGCTGTATGCCGGAGCAATCATCATCGGTGTGTCGGCTGCTACGTGAGAGAGCAGTTCTCCACTCTGATGCGGATTCTGCGGCTTTATCGCCAATCAATGGTCTTTGAGCGTAAATTTCAAATGGTACCTACTTAAGGATGTATCCGCATGCCGGTATACCAGCCGGTTTTTGGCAATACCGGCAAATACCGGTTCCGCCGGTATGAAGGGTGTCTGTATTGAACCATCGGCATTCAGTACATCACGCATAAAGGACAAAAAAGTTAAAGAACTACAGCAGCAGTATGGGCAGTGCAATTTACCTGTATGCCCATTGTTTGCTACATTTCTATTATAGACAACGGTTCTTAGCAATAGCATAGCACTAACGGTCTAGCAACGTTTTGCTTTGTTAACTGAACCATGACTAATTGTAGTTTAGTTTAGTTTAGTTTTATTGTCCGAGCTGGCGATTGACCGCGGACTGTAAAACTAACGCACTTTCAAACACTTTTTCTAGCCATTTTCAGTCTTTCGACATTATACCGGTACCGGTAGTACCGGTTTTTGGCCCGGAAATACCGGTACCGGTACCGGCAGAAAAAAACCATACCGGCACAGCCCTAGTACCTACTATTAGCTTTTGAGAAGGATTTTACGCTAATAGTAGATCTGAACACTTTCGTAGAAAAGTTCTCTGACATTATGACCCATGTGATTTGTTTTTTTATAAAGTTTTTTCGTGTAAATTATAATGGTTTTTAAATGCTTCGGAAAGTTCTCATGTTGATTCAGATATTTTCAAATTCAATTAAATATGGTAGAATACGATTCAAATTACAATCGCAAAACTTGTTTTTTTTTGCGTGAAGCACATTTTGAGGGTCAAATCGCTGGAATGTGCACTTTATGTGAACAGAAAATTTATACAGTGCCCCCCAAAAAGTTCTTGGGCCTCCCCACTTCCAAATTCTTGGTTACGGCCCTGTCAAGAGCTCATCAAATGTTTTAACAACCATTTTTGTAATCCTACTTCTGACACCAAGTTACAATATTGCCAAATCGTATAACGGGTTCTCTTGAATGGTTTTGTAGTTTATTGGAAATTAAGAAATGAAACTTTGATAAGTCTTTTTTACCTGCTATAAAGTAACGTTTTGACTTTATAAAGTCAACGTGCGGTAATTACTGTTAAAAACAGCGATAAATATTTCAATATAATATATATAACCAGTGATGGGCACTTTAACTACTGTAGTTGTAACTACTGTAGTTATAACTACATTTATAGTAGTTACATGGTAGTTATAACTACTTTTGTTTTTGAGTAGTTGCCATGTAGTTATAACTACTTTTATGATCTAGTTTGGTAGTTATAACTAGTCTAACTACTTTGACTTAGCGCTGTAACAAAATTATTAAAAAGCCAGATAATTTAAAAATATAATCTAAAGCATCAAATGTTCAATCACTGAAGGATTATCCATTTGTAGAATGAGCTTTCATAAAAGCCAATTCTACTCTTCCAAGCATGGCTGGTATGATTTTGACACCTCGAAGGTGCAAAATGAGTGACACTTTATTTGACCGTATGGTTTTTCTGAAAAGCCGTTCCAGTTTTAACAAATTTTGAACTTTGTCATTCAACCTTTATGTATCAATAAACACTTTGTTTTTCTAAAATTTGCTTAAAAATACTTTGTTTTTATTATATTTGCTTAAAAATACTTTGTTTTTATTATATTTGTTTAAAAATACTTTGTTTTTATTATATTTGCTTAAAAATACTTTGTTTTTATTATATTTAGTTAACAGTCATTATTATTCTTTAAAAAAAAATTATATGCAAATTTATTTTTTTTTGTTGTGTTTTTATATCTTACAGTACATGTTTTATAAATATACGAGTAGTTAAAAAGTAGTTGGAAAGTAGTTAACTACTTTAGTAGTAGTTAACAAACTAGTTATAACTACCTCTCTTCTAAAGTAGTTAACATGTAGTTATAACTACTTCTGTCATGAGGTAGTTGGCATGTAGTTGTAACTACAATTGAAGTAGTTGGTGCCCATCACTGTATATAACCGACTATTGCCCAGCGTTCTTATCTTCAAAGCAAAAGGTTTAGTTAAAAAAATGTTAATATAGAAATATTTTTTATTTTTAGTGTTCAAAATTTTTAAAATGTAAAAACGGATTATTGTATTTAATGTCACCCATCGAAGTACTAACCGAGCTTGACGGTGCTTAACTTCGTTGATCGTACGAGACACGGTGTTTTCAAAAACAACGTTTGCGCTGAAATAACAAACAAACAAACAGGGGCGGCGCCAGGAATTTTGTTCTGGGGGGTCCAAAATGTCCAAGGACAAGTTGAAGTATATATATATACATATATATATATATATATATATATATATATATATATATATATATATATATATATATATATATATAGTTTATAGTCCTTTGCTCATTTTTTTAAAAACTGAAATAGAACTATGTAAGAAATAAATACTGAAGTATTTACACTAGCAGATCACAATTGAGTCCTGTTTTTCTCTAGTTTATCTATGTTTGTTATGGCAAAGCAAAGTTTAAATAAAAACTGTTATATATATATATGTATATATATATGTATATATATATGTATATTATATATATATATATATATATATATATATATATATATATATATATATATATATATATATATATATATATATATATATATATATATATATATATATATATATATATATATATATATATATATATATATATATGTGTGTGTGTGTGTGTGTGTGTGTGTGTGTGTGTGTGTGTGTGTGTGTGTGTGTGTATATATATGTATATGTATGTAAATTAATATCTATGAACTATTTCCATAAAAGTAACGTCCCGGTTACAAGAGATATAAATTAGTTCATGTTTGACTTTTCTAGTTATATGATTATTCTAAAACCAGTTACATTCTGTAAATCGATACCTGATTTCTGAACAAATAAACATCACAACAATTGGCGACGAAGGATAGGAATAAAATCACGCAATGGCAGATATTCAAAAGATATTTTTTGTTATTACTAGTGTTTTTCAAAAAATAAAATTTATTTAACTAACACGAAGTAAGAGTTCAGAAAACAAACGAAGCTAATAAAATTATTATTCAATAATATCATTAAGTACTTATCAGTAAAAAAACAGTGAACTATCATAAAAAAAACATAGAATCATCATCAAACTATACATAGATACAGCCACAGTCAATTTCTGTAACCGGTTTCCAGTCCCGAGCTGAGCTGTTCAAATGTCTATGTACGAACAATCTGCAACAGGGCTCGTTGGTCTAGGGGTATGATTCTCGCTTTGGGTGCGAGAGGCCCCGGGTTCAAATCCCGGACGAGCCCTATGTTTTTGTCAAAATATTAACCCTCTGTGGTACTTATTGCTTAAACACAAATATATATATATATAGTTCCCGCTTGCTCACCCGCTCCGCTCCGCTCATTTTGTGACGGATTTCAAATTTTTTTTCTCTATATTTGATTCCCCTTGACTCTCAAGGTTGTGTGATAATTTCATTACGATCGGATGAATGGTGTAGCAATGCATAAATAACATATGTGTATATACATACAAACATTCATTTATATATATATATATATATATATATATATATATATATATATATATATATATATATATATATATATATATATATATATATATATATATATATATATATATATATATATATATATATATATATATATATATATATATATATATATATATATATAGATGAAAGTTCGGTTTTATCTAATCTCATACGGTTTTGAAAATAATTTTCTTCCGTTTGTTGTTATTTTAATCACTTCTAAACATTTCTGTTGGCTTATAATTTTAATGATACATTATTACGAAGCGTATCTGTCAGGATGGCCGAGCGGTCTAAGGCGCTGCGTTCAGGTCGCAGTCTAGTTCTCTAGGCGTGGGTTCAAATCCCACTTCTGACATGTTAATTTTTGCTTTGCTCTTAAACGTATATACTAGAGTTGCTTTTTTACCGGTACAGGGGGGTTTCAGTGCTGGACCACCCCTTTTTTTGTGCCGAATATTAATTGTACTTATTTTATTTCTAGTGATACTGTTTAGTATTTAGTGAAACCCGATTTAGTATCTTCTGTTTTTCGAGTATTGCATTGCTTTAAGCGAGCCAATCTGAGCGCATGTAAACTCCCGCATTTATTAATTGGTGTACGTTTCTTGGTATAGCGACATTTTTACCGATTAATTTTTGATAAAAATTTCATGGATTTAAGATTAGGTATATCTTTATAGTTTATCAAAATTTGATACACTCGCAATCGAGATTTAGGTAGATAATTGCGTGTTTACATCAGCCTGTTTAATATTAATTGATATTGATTTTTAGTCGGCGAATCAGATAGGCCGATTGTGATCACGTGATCAGATTTTGTTATATAAGGCGGCTCACGAATGCAGTTCTGGTCCTAAACGCTGAAAAAGTGACAAGGACCTAAATAAACAACAACAACAACAGTTGTGTTTTTTTTATAATAGTTTATGTAAAGGACTATAAACTATTATAAAAAATGCAGTAGTGTTGCCTTTCCTCTTTCTTTTCGATGGGTTGACTCATTATCGTCGCTCCCGTGCTATTTTAGGAGAAGAAGAAGTTTCTCGAATGCGTTAACGATGTTTTTCTAGTTTTTACTTTAACTGAATAGAATATAATTTCGTCGACCAGTTTTTCAACTGCTCTCACGTATCGACTTGTAGAAGGAAGTTCTGATTACTGGAAATGTCTCATTCTTTCAGAACAATTTCGCTATCTCTACAACAGCTTCAGCCACACCATTCAACATAACTTCACCTCCAATTCAGTGTTGTTTCAGTTAAGCGTAACTTTAACTGAATTTGGTCTAATAACTGAAAAAGGAGATTTAAGTTAAGTACTAACTGAAACTTTAACTGAAAAATAATATTAACTTTAATTGTAATACTAATAGTAAAAAAAGTAGTAACTGTAATACAAACTGAAAAAAAATGTTTTCGGAAAATCCAATACAGAATTGCGCCAAAATTTTATTTCTTTGTTTTTGTTTGGTAACCGGACCCACTTGTGTCTTTTATCTCTACTATGATTTGCTTTTTTATCGCTTTATTTGCATTTAACGACGTATGAACAATGTTAAAATTAAATTCTGGCCGAAAACAAGACAATGGAGTTTGGCGTTATTTATGTTACGAACCCTCTACTGATAAAAGCCAGTGCAACGTTTGGGAGAAAAAGATTCGGAAGCTCACGTGGTCAAAACTTGCGTAGCTCTGTTGAAAAGTAAATCATCTAAGTCATAGACATGAGGAAGTGGTAAAAGAACTTAAGGTTTTGGAGACAAATCGCTAAAAGCTAAAGGCCAAGCGCAAACTAATCGAAAATGATATAGGAAACACGGTTAACCAGAATAGCGCACTGCTTTTATTAACCAAAAAAGAATGGAATTCAGATGCACAAGAAGTGAAACTGAGAGAGCGTTTGCTTAGTAATATCAGTACTAGGTTATATTAATAACTGATATACTATCTGTAATAGTAACTGAAAAAATTATTAACTCTAATATTAACTGGAACAAATGAAAAAAATTAACTTTAACTGTAATACTAACTAAAAAATATTAAATTGGCTAACTTTAACTGATACTCTAACTGAAAAACCCTAACTGAAACAACACTGCTCCAATTCCAGCGTTATAGCCACCTTCACCACTTCATGTTCGACGTGTCCAGCCTGACTCTCTCTTCTTTCCAGTTTTGAGAAGAGGAAGTTTTATCTGGAAACTGTCTTGAGCTCTATTGTATTACTGTTGTTGTTTCTCCTGCCTTTTAACAGTTTTTAACCAAGATGTCCATTTAAATAATTAGACAATCAAAGAAGTAATTTTTGCTGTTTTTCTTAAGTTGTTTTAGAAAGTAGGAAGTTTGAAGATTATTCTGCGGTGAGGTGTTTGTTGCCACTTTCTGTGTTTCTTCTACGCAAAAATCAAGTTATCTTGGAGACTGAGGACTTACGGGGAGGTGCGGCAGCCCTTTTCCAAAGATATCTGAAGATTGCCAGTTTCTTACAAACAACTTCAACTACACGAAATGGGGCATAGGAAGATTGGCAGTTTGAAACTTTGTCTGCGGTCCACGGTTTGCGCTTTTCTTCCTATGGTTGTACGGAAGAAAGTGCCACAGCCCTCTTCCAAAGATATATAAATTTTAAGTTTGAAACTTTGTATGCGGTCCACGGTTTGCGCTTTTTTTCCTATGGTTGTATGGAGGAAAGTGCAGCAGCCCTCTTACAACGACAAATGAAAATAACCTCCCTCTCCTTTAAACCAATACAAAAATGTCTATTCAGAATAATAGACAATCGAAGAAGTCTCTGGGTTTGAAACCCATGAATTGTTTTAGAAAGTGTAAGTTTGAAGATTATTCTGCGGTGATGTATTTGTTGCCGCCTTCTGTGTTTCTTCTACGCGAAAATCAAGTTATCTTGGAGACTGAGGACTCACGGGGGAGGTGCAGCAGCCTTTTTCCAAAGATATCTAAAGATAACCGATTTCTTACAAACAATTTCAACTACACGAAATGAAGCATAGGAACATTGGCAGTTTGAAACTTTGTCTGCGGTCCACGGTTTGCGCTTTCTTCCTATGGTTGTACGGAGGAAAGTGCAGCAGCCCTCTTCCAACGTTAAATGAAAATAACCTCTCTCTTCTTCAAACCAATACAAATATAAAGTTTCTTTGATGAAATGAAGATACAGATCTTTCTTTACAATAGACACTTGGACTCTTCAAAGAGTGAATATAGCATGTCTGTAAGTTCGCGGATCATGGTACTCGCTTTCTTCCTAATGTCCCTGTGGGAGAAAGTGCAGCACAATCCTCTTCCAAGAACTTCTATAGACAATCTATGAAACGCAGAAAAACAATCTTTGAAGTTATGTGGACACCAAAGACTTTTTGCGGATAACAGAACTGACGATCCCTGGAGAGGAATTGCAGCTGTCTACAGCCAATGAGAACAGAAGTCAGCATGACACGGACAGTCAAAAGTAGAACAATTTATCGTGACAAATTTCTGCTGTACAGATGACTTTTCGAATTTGGATTTGTACATAATCATTTTCATGAACTACAAAAGTTTATAGATGTTCTAACATAACATGTACTGATTATTTGACAATACACTAATTTTCATGACAAAATTACACTTGTGTAATCATTTCATGGACAATTTCTTGTTATTAAATAATTTACTAATCTAACTTACATTTTTGTACAATATCTACACATGTTATGACATAATATGTAATGATTCTTTGACATTACATAAATATTCATTATCGTTATGATAAAATTACATTTTTGTAAGATTTCATAGACATATCAATTTTTCTTTATGAAGTAATTTACTAAGCTAATGTGCTTTTCTGTACAATATCTACAGACGTTATGACATAATATGTACCGATTCTTTGACAATACATTAATATTTATATTGATTATGATAAAATTACACTTGTGTAATGATTTCATGGACATATACATTTTTCGTTATGAAATTATTTGCTAATCTAACTTACATTTTTGTACAATTTCAAGTTATTTTTTGTGTCCAAATCGACTAAGTCGGATAAGGACGTTAAATAAATTTAAAAAAAAGTAGTAGTGTCGCAAGGCTGGGTTTTTTTGCTAGAGGGAAAGTCCTGTGCAACTTTTCCGCGTTACCTCCTTCACTGATTAAAATTTCTAGCTTGTTTTTAAGTTAAATAAAGTTCTGCTTAATATCTTCTTCAAGTGTTTTTTGGTGTCAACAAGTTTGGAAGGCTCGGCGCTGACAGGGGGGTCAATAGAAACTACTTCCAAAGCCGACCGGAAGTCTGTGCGACCACGCCCATTTCCGTTTTTAAGCTATAAACGCTTGCGGATTCGACGTTGAATATCTCCGGAACCACGTGACCTTGAAAAACCAAACTCAAAAGAAACATAGAAGTGCATGAGCCCTAACTCGAATTTAAATCGCAGAGTCACGTGACTTTCGGTTCCGGAGTTATGAGCGCTCGAAAATGGGTACACGGATTCTGCACTATTTTTGTCCAACGCTACAGCCACCCCATCAGGCGAAACGGAGCTGCACTCTATATGACTAAATAAGAAGACGACCCCTGAATGGGACCATCTAATGAGGAAAGAATTTTTCGAATTTGTATTCCGAATATGGATATCTAGGCGTTCAAAGATGGCCATTTTTTTCAATTTTGGATAATTTCGCTTGCGGAGTCGACGTCGAATATTTCCGGAACCACGTGACCTTGAAAAACCAAACTCAAAATGAACATAGGGGTGCATGTGTCCTAACTCGAGTTCAAATCGCAGGGTTACGTAAATTTTGGTTCCGGAGTTATTAGCGCTCGAAAATAGGTACCCCGGATTCGGCACTATTTTTTTGTCCAACGTTACAGCCACCACATCAGGCGAAACGGCGCTTCACTCTACATGAAAAGACGACCCCTGAATGAGACCATCTGATGGGGAAGAATCTTTCAAATTTGTATTCCGGATATGGATTTATGGACGTTCAAAGATTGCGGGTTTCTTTTTCAAATTTTTTCAGTTTCATATCTGTAAGTTTGCACTCTCATTTATTCGTGAATGGAATCGAGTCCGAATACGCTAAGTGTTTTGTGTGTCAGGCAGTGATGGGCAACAAACTACTTTCAAGTAGTTAAACTTTTCTGTAGTTACATTTACTTTTTAGTAGTTAAACTATGTAGTTAACTATTTTTTGTCAGAGGTAGTTTAACTAAAGTAGTTAAATACTGTAAAGTAGTTAACTACTTTTAACTACTTTTTTCTATAAACTTGTACACTAATACATTGCATTGCTGTATTAGGGCTCACATGATCACCATTAATTATTATTATTATTAATTATGTATACACGAGCAGTGAGTTTGTTGTTGAGTCATTTGAAGCCAGATCTTTGCGTAAAATATTATACAGGCTGATTTAATTTTTTAGACTTTAACTACTTTTAGGCAGTTAAACTAATTGTAGTTAACTACTCTAAAAAGTAGTTAAACTATTCTTTAACTACCGGTTACTTTCGGGTAGTTAAACTTTTTGCCTTAACTACTCCCTTGTAGTTAAACTAGTAGTTAACTACTCCCTTGTAGTTAAACTAGTAGTTAACTACTAAAGTAGTTAAAAGTAGTTAACTACTGCCCATCACTGGTGTCAGGTAACATAGTGATCAACAAACAAGCATAAATCAGACCAAAAAATGTGAACATTTGAGTAACATTTTGTGAACATTTGTGAACATTTGAGTAACAGGAATAAATTAGACTTGTTACCAGTGATGGGCAGTAGTTAACTACTTTTAACTACTTTAGTAGTTAACTATTAGTTTAACTACATGGGAGTAGTTAAGGCAAAAAGTTTAACTACCCGAAAATAACCGGTAGTTAAAGAATAGTTTAACTACTTTTTAGAGTAGTTAACTACAATTAGTTTAACTACCTAAAAGTAGTTAAAGTCTAAAAAAACTAAATCAGCCTGTATAATATTTTACGCAAAGATCTGGCTTCAAATGACTCAACAACAAACTCACTGCTCATGTATCCTCATCTAACAAGAGTTTTTCTCAAGTTTGATACAAGTCTAACAAGCAGTGCTGCTGTTGAAAGATTGTTCAGTTGTGCAGGTCAAATATTAGTGCCAAGATGGTGCAAAGTGTCTGACAGTATGTTTGAAAAGCTTGTTTTCCTGCGTCATGTACTCAAAAGATAATCATCTACAGGTAATAAGACGATGTTTGACTCCGTCTGAAGTGGATTGATTGACTGGATATTTAACTTATAAAATATGAGTCTTTTCATTAATAAATTAAAAAACAATTTGTCATGGCTTTATTTAATAAATTTGATGGTGAACATAATTAATGGTGATCATGTGAGGCCTAATACAGCAATGCAATGTATTAGTGTACAAGTTTATAGAAAAAAGTAGTTAAAAGTAGTTAACTACTTCACAGTATTTAACTACTTTAGTTAAACTACCTCTGACAAAAAGTAGTTAACTACATAGTTTAACTACTAAAAAGTAAATGTAACTACAGAAAAGTTTAACTACTTGAAAGTAGTTTGTTGCCCATCACTGCTTGTTACTATAAACTATAAAACATATAGCTATAAATAATGTTAAAAACTTAAAATACATGCTATATGAAGTACTGAGTTTGTGAAATAGAAATGGTATCTAAAATATTGCGTTAAAATCACGATTAATGAGACGGTTTTGAAATTTAGTATCTAGAGTCTTTAAGAAAAAAAATAAATACGTGTTTTAAGGCTCAGCCTACCCTGGGCTCTGTTACATTCAACCTAAACTTTTTTGCTACACTTTCCAACATCTGTAAGGGCTGTAATTTCGATCTGACGTAATTTGATCTATAGTCAAACCAAAACATGTAGTTTAGTGATATAAAAAAATTTGCCAGTTTGACTTATTTTTTTTGCGTATTGGTCTTATCTCCCGAATACGATTGTCAGGCGTAGCACTAGCAACATCTTTGGCTATTAGAATTTAGCTTGAAACGTTCCAAACAGAAATTGAATCAATTTAAAAAAAAATGACTGACCCCGACGTGATTTGAACACGCATACCAAAACATGTAGTTTAATGATGAAAAAAAACAAAATTGCCAATTTGACTTAATTCTTCTGCGTATTTGTCGTTGCATGCTGACTAAGGATTACTTTCCTACCTTCCAAAAACGATGGCCAAACGTAGCAGCATCTTAGGCTAATTGAATTTAGCTTGACAATAAGCTTGTCCTTATTTCGCAAATCGTTCCAAATAAAAATTGAAAAGAACTTAAACAAAAAATGACTGACACCGACGTGATATGAACACGCAACCTTCTGATCTGGAGTCAGACGCGCTACCGTTGCGCCACGGAGTCAATGAATTAATTGAAAGTATTGTTCTCCTGGGTAAGCACCATGTTTTAAAAAGTGATTTGACAAAATCAAAGACCTCTCGCAACCAAAACGATAACCATATCCCAAGACCAAGGGGCCTTTTTTGCACTCATTCATTGCTGAACTCTTGAGCAGCTCTGCTTGTCGCTGAAAACCATTTACAGATATTGGCTGTACCTATGATCAGATTCTAATAGATTAGCATCCAACGGCAAACCACTGTTATTGTTTTCATCAAAAGCCTTTCAAATCTTTTTTCTAATAGTCCTTTACACCAGGTGTTTTAAGACTCAAGCCTTTCAAATCCGTTGAAAACTGTTTTTATAGACTACGTGTCTATATAGCCGCTCCAAGCAATCAACTTCAGACAGGCGTCGAGAAGACCTTGCCTTTACAAGGTCAAAAGGTTCCATGGCAATCGCAAAATTAATAGTCAGGGCTCGTCCGGGATTTGAACCCGGGACCTCTCGCACCCTAAGCGAGAATCATACCCCTAGACCAACGAGCCACAGATGTAAGACGAAGCAATTAATTCATAGATACCTATCTATCTAGGAGTCCATGCCTCATTTAAATACTTACCCAGTGCAATGAGTTGAATACAATTTGAGATATCAGTTGATTTATCCAACTGGAGAAAGATCTTCAGGGAACTAGACCTAACACTGTCTTTTTACTCTGCTAGTTAAGTTTCGCACCCCCTGAAATATTATCTCGCACTCCTGGTTGGGAACCCCTGTGCTAGATGGATCGTCGAGGATCGGACATTTCCCCCCCCCCCCCCCCCCCCGGACATTTCCCCCCACGGACATTCCCCCCCCCCCCCGGACATTCCCCCCCCCCCCCGGACATTTCCCCCCCCCCCCCCGGACGTTCCCCCCCCCCGGAGTAGGACAATTCCCCCCCCCGGGTTAGGGTTAGGGTTAGGGTTAGGACGAAGCAATGGCGTCAACCTCAGCCGTTCTTTGCATAGAAATGTAGGGTTAGGGTTAGGACGAAGCAATGGCGTCAACCTCAGCCGTTCTTTGCATAGAAATGTAGGGTTAGGGTTAGGGTTAGGGTTAGGACGAAGCAATGGCGTCCACCTCAATCCTAAGGGAGGCTCGAGGAGAACCACCAGCCAAGAGAGTGAAGCGATCGACGAAGGCGCTTCAATCGGCTCTTTTTTCGCTAACGGATGCACGCCGAAAAAACATAAAAACATTGGAAGATGTCCTAGAGGGTCTAGGACACATTATTCGTTTTAACAATATTTAACTCTGGCAAACCAATAACCAATAAATGTTTAATAATTTTGTTTGTGTTTCTTAGAAAAACTACTACATAACCACAGGGGGGGGGAAATGTCCTACCTTGGGGGGGGAAATGTCCGGGGGGGAAATGTCCTAGGGTCTATCGGGGGGGGGGGGAAATGTCCTAGGGTCTATCGGGGGGGGAAATGTCCTAGGGTCTATCGGGGGGGGGGGAAATGTCCGGGGGGGAAACGTCCGGGGGGGGGGGAAATGTCCTACATTCGGATCGTCTGATGTGGACGAGCAAAAAAGGGCACTGCCGTGACCAGGATTCGAACCTGGGTTGTCTCGGCCACTATACGATAACGGCCAAATCCACACACAGACAATGGCCTAATTGGTTCTTTCTGTTACTAAGCTGGAATTATAAGAAATCTTACTGACCAATTCTAACGATTAAATAACATAAGCCGTAGAAAACCAGGCTTTTTTCTCAAATACCTTATATTTCCGGATTTGCCGACTTTTCATTTACTGCATAAACTTTTCTTTTAAAACGACATTTTTTGGAATTGATATATTTAAAAAACATTTATATAATTGAAATTTATTTTTGTTTTGTTTTAAAACCTAGATAATTATTATTTTCAATTACACAATTTTTTTAAACTTTAATAAAATCATTGTCATAAGGAGCGAGCCTATATTTCAAATTTCAGCTCGATTGCATCACGGGAAGTTAGTTAATTTTTACTTTCAAGGTCTGCAAACATTCAAGCAAGCAAGCAAGACCGGCGGTGAAATTAATATAAGGAATTTATGAAAAAACGACTGATTTAATTTTTTTTTTGAGTCCTGTTTTTGTGTCAACACTAATAATAATATTAATGTTTGACAATATTTAGAGTGGCGTAAATTCTAAAGGACTTCAAGGCCACTGAAGGGTTTTTTGCAGAGGCAGCCATTTATAGGCGCCTACCCCTTTAGCAATGCGAATGAAGTCCTTGCTTAAGGGAGTTACGCTGGTGACGCCGGTGAGGCTTGAACTGCCTGTAAGATGAAGATAATTCATCTTACGTATTTTTCATAGTATTTGTTTATTTTATTTTATTATGTGTGCATTTTATTAGGATTGGATATTTCGTAACAATAAGTCATATATATATGTATATGTATATATATATATATATATATATATATGTATATATATGTATGTATATATATGTTTTTATATATATGTATGTGTGTATGTGTGTGCGTATTTACTAATTTTTTTTATCTAGAAATTATATATATATATATATATATATATATATATATATATATATATATATATATATATATATATATATATATATATATATATATATATATATATATATATATATATATCTTTTTCCTGATTTTGATTGGTAAGAATGTAAATATTATTTTGTGCATGAGTTTTGAGAATTAAGATAGTGTGTTTTAAGGTTGAGTGTTCGAGAAGAAAATAAAAGTTTAAAGAGACGTGCTGCAGAGAGAAATTGGAATTAACAAAAGATTTGATAGAACCGTGCGAAATTCTACAAAGTGAGAAAATTCAGTTTTGTTTGAGTCCAGTTAAACGATTATATTCAAGGAAGAATAATTAAGTTAAAATAAATTCGAGAAATATTGTGTTAAAAATAACTTCGACTTTAACGTTACGAATCGCTAGAAAGCATATTCCTCTACGTTTACATTGGTGACCTCGACGTATTTACGCATTTTCATACGTAAATATATTTTTCTGAAGTTGTTTGATCACAAGTGACCGAATTTTTTTTTCTTTCGTGAAAGATGTCTGACGAGAAATTCATTGCGATGGGACAGGCCCTAGGCTATTCCGGAGAAGATTTAAGGAATTATGTCAAAGAGTTAAAGGATGAAGAAAGAGTTAGGAGATTAGAAGAACGTGAAGAAAAAAAACAAGAACGGGAAGAGCGAGAAAAAAAGGCTCAGCAAGAACGGGAAGAGCGAGAACGGGAACGTGAACACGAAGAGAAGAAGAATCAAGAAGCTAAAGAAGAGCGAGAACGGGAACGTGAACACGAAGAGAAGAAGAATCAAGAAGCTAAAGAAGAACGAGAACGGGAACGGGAACACGAGTTAGAACTAAAAAAGCTGGAATTAGAGGCCCTAACGAAAAAAGAGCCAAAGGTAGAGGTAACAAAGATTCCTTATCCAAAGTTTTCTGAAGGTGATGACATCGACGCATTTTTGCTGAGATTTGAGTCATTGGCAAAAGCCAATGGTCACCCTCAGAAGGATTGGGGAATGCTTCTAGGGTCGTTGCTTAGTGCGAAGACTTTGGAAGTGTTTGGCCAACTTAGCGATAGTCAGATGCAGGACTACAGAACGGCAAAGGAGGCACTCCTTCGTCGTTTTGGGAAGTCAGCGGAAGACTATCGCATAATGTTTCGAGAGTCAATGCCTGAAACGGAGGAGACCTGGGAACATTATCTAGTGCGGCTAGATAGCCACCTCAGGCGCTGGGTAGATCTCGCGGGCAAACAAAATCTGTTGTTTTTGTTTCTGAAAGAGCAGTTTTTCGGAAAGTGCCCGGCGGGAATGGTCGAATACTTGTTGGATAAAGAGAGCATAGATGTCAATGAGCTGTGCCTTTGGGTAAACAAGTACAGCCAAGCCCATCCAGAGAAGAGGTTGGCAAAATTGGACAGCAATAGCAGGATGGGTTGGAACCGGGGTCAGTCGGTCAGTGACGCCAAAATGGTTGAACCTCGCTGCTACAACTGTCATCAAACGGGGCACATGGCAAGAGAGTGTCGGCAGAGTAGCCCTAGTAATCCTGTACTTTTTCAAACACGGAAAGAGACGACTACGTCAGCACCATGCAAGGATTCCGGTGTTGTGAATGCATGCGCTGCCATGGTGATGGAAGAAAAAATGGATGAGGTGGAATTGAAGTGTGGATGCATTTTTCCTGTCATTGCGGATGGTTGTTTGCACTCAGGAGAAAAATTTAAATTAACCAGAGGGTTTGTGAACAGAAAACCGGTAAAAGTTTTGAGGGACACTGGCTGTACTTCCATAATAGTAAAGGAATCATTAGTGCACCCGCGTCAGATGACCGGAAGAACAAGACCCTGTGTTTTGATCGACGGCACAGTTCGAGTAGCTCCAACAGCAGTGGTAAAAATCAAAACAGACTGGTTCAGAGGAACTAGAGAGGTGGTCTGCATGAAAAACCTACTTTGCGATCTCGTGCTGGGAAATGTTGAAGGGGTAAGAGGTTTTGATGCAATGGCGGCAGGAAAACGCTTTGGTCGGAAACCACAGAAATCCGCTTCCAACTACGACAGCACTCAGAGGAATGATCAGGTAAATTTTGGAAAATCGTCGGCTAACTCGGAGCTGTATCAAAGCAAGGAAAGAAACACGTCTGCCATTTCAAAAGTAGGAAATAAAGTTGAGGCAAAAGTTCAAGCTTTGAATCCGCCAAAAGAAAGACCAAGGCTCAATCTTCTGCCTAGAGGCCAACATGGAGGGGTGGGGAAAGTTGGAAAGTTGAATTCGGCAATCTTCGGAGATGCCCGCCCTGTTGACACAGCACGCAGAGAGATAGAGATTGAGAATAAGTTGAAAGGAAACTATTTCAAAGGCAAGGAGAACATCGGTGCTGACTTTCTTAGTCGTAAAGAGAGTGACGATGTAATCAAGAAACACTGACGCGTTTCTTTTTTCGAAGAGGGGGGATATGTAAGATGAAGATAATTCATCTTACGTATTTTTCATAGTATTTGTTTATTTTATTTTATTATGTGTGCATTTTATTAGGATTGGATATTTCGTAACAATAAGTCATATATATATGTATATGTATATATATATCTTATATATAAAAATGAAATGTTTGTTTGTTTGTTCGGACATCAAATGTAAACGGCCGAACAGATTTAATTGAAATTTGGCACACTTATGTATCTTATTTAAGCGGTGGTTCCTGTAAAATTTTAAATAAATTGGTTTCTCCGTTGATGTTTTATGGACAAAAAACGTTTTGGTCAGCGGTAGTAAGTTATGTATATATATATATATATATATATATATATATGTATATATATATGTATATATATGTATATATATATATATATATATATATATATATCTTTTATATATATATATCTTTTTCCTATTGACTGAGTTCATGATTTATATTTTTCATTTTAACAATTCTATCTTATATATAAAAATGAAATGTTTGTTTGTTTGTTCGGACATAAAATGTAAACGGCCGAACAGATTTAATTGAAATTTATCACACTTATGTATCTTATTCAAGCGGTGGTTTCTGTAAAATTTTAAATAAATTGGTTTCTCCGTTGATGTTTTATGGACAAACAACGTTTTGGTCAGTGGTAGTAAGTTGGAGTAAATTTTTTTTCTACAAAATAAAATAAAATTAATTTATAGTTAAATTATACAAAATATTTTTATTTTTTTTTCTCAAGTTTTAATGGTTTTAAATATAAATATTAAATTAAATAAATGTGTGTTGTTTAGTGCCGCCCATAGATATCTATGGTGCCGCCGGATACCTTTGTTTTGATTTCATAGAGCTCATTGAGGCTCATTCTCTTCTGAACCTCCGATACGACAGCTCTGCTATCGGTAAACTTTATATTTGATTTTAGCAACTTATTTTTTAAATCTAGATAACTTTGGATTTCAGGACTAATCAATAAATTGCAGGTGGAATTTCTTATATTTAGAGATATTTTGTGCTTCACAAAAAGAGTTCCAGACTTAACAAGTTAAATCAAATTAGAAATTCATTGTTCATATCTCCCATTCAAAAGTAAGTGGCAAAGCTTTGGTAATTTGTTTTTAGTTTTTAAAATCATGATTTACTGTGTATCTTTCAATTTGTTTCGTTTGTTGCATTGCACGTGTTTAATTATGTTATATTATTATTATAAGATTATCATTATGCTCTAACATTTTGTGTTTTACAAAAAGGAGTTGCAGATTGGAAAAATAAATTTAAATTCATTGTTCATATTTATCGTTCAAGGCTTCTGACTTCAATTGTTCCTTATCTAATATTGTTGAGCGACGAGCTTGCTATCAGCCTATCGGTAAATGAGAAGTTTTTTTTTATGTGATGGCATTACAACCATTATTATTCACGAGTAGTTATGACTATAAGATTATGAATTAATTTATCGGTCTTATTTTATTTTTTACTTTTCAGAGGAAATTAGAAAATTACATTTAAAGAAAATCTTACATGCAACACCAATTTATTGTAAAAGTTTCACTGATATATGAGGTGCATGAAATTTGAAAGAAATGAAAGCAAGTGCAGTATTTTTGTGTTTCAACAAAATCATGAACAAAGTTCTCAAGCCAGCCTATCAATCTGCTGCTGTTTTGTTCAATTTATAATTGCATCATTTGCTAAATAAAAGTGGTACTCTTCGATTGTTCCAAATTGATGATCTCAGAAAACTCTCGGAAAATTCATTAAGTTAATGCTTTGAAGGTTTTTAATATTATTATTACTTCATGTTTTATTTCAATCTGTGTTTTATATCACATTTTTTAAAGCCACGGGTCAACATTTATTAACATGCCACATATAGCGTTATATGCTTTCTGTAGACATGACACTTAAAAACTAAGAACAACTCAAAAACTAAGACTAGCGATTTTACGAAAAGCAGCTGTTGAACAGTGTGTGATAAATCTATTGTAACCATTTATAATCTTACAAGTATTTAAAATAAATATAACCTGTTGAGATATATGAGCGGATTTTAACATTATTGCAGCCGTTAACTAATAAATTCTTTTTTTTTTCAGCTTCAGTCAATCATAATAAGCCTATGCAGAAGATCACCCTTGCAGAGTGGAACCAATACATTAAAGAACACTAATTAAAATTGAGGAAGTTCAGACGTAACCAAACGAGCAAACCAAACAACAAAGTGTTAACGAGAGAACAGATCAATTTTGATGACTGTGCACAGCATTCCGCTACAGCCCATCTAAGCCACATTGGGAAGGCTCTAAAATTTAATGGAGGAACAGAAGAGCGAAAAGAAGAGCAAGCTGGAGCGGTAAAGCGTAAAAGCAACCGGGATCGGGAAAAGTAAAAGAGACCGGGGCCGGAAAAGCGACCGTGAGCAGAAATGCGACCAGGAGTGAGAAATCGACATGGAACGGGAAGGCAAGCGGTTAAGGAAACGGGAGCCAGAGAGAAAACGATAAAAAGCCTTTAAAATCCCCGGGCAACGCCGGGTAACCCAGCTAGTATATATATATATGTATATATATGTATGTATATATATGTTTTTATATATATGTATGTGTGTATGTGTGTGCGTATTTACTAATTTTTTTTATCTAGAAATTATATATATATATATATATATATATATATATATATATATATATATATATATATATATATATATATATATATATATCTTTTTCCTGATTTTGATTGGTAAGAATGTAAATATTATTTTGTGCATGAGTTTTGAGAATTAAGATAGTGTGTTTTAAGGTTGAGTGTTCGAGAAGAAAATAAAAGTTTAAAGAGACGTGCTGCAGAGAGAAATTGGAATTAACAAAAGATTTGATAGAACCGTGCGAAATTCTACAAAGTGAGAAAATTCAGTTTTGTTTGAGTCCAGTTAAACGATTATATTCAAGGAAGAATAATTAAGTTAAAATAAATTCGAGAAATATTGTGTTAAAAATAACTTCGACTTTAACGTTACGAATCGCTAGAAAGCATATTCCTCTACGTTTACACTGCCGACCTAATGATCGACAGGCGAACGCTCTACCGCTCTGCCACCAGCGCCTCAAATAGTTGAATATAAAAAAAATGTAAGTTTAATGTATCGGCTTATTTTATTTTGAGATTGTGGATTCTAAATGATTTGCGCACAGAGACTTGATGTTGTTTCTTTCATCCGACATTTGGGCAAAGCGACATTTGGTGCAGTTTATCTAAGACCTTAAACTGCGTCTCCGTGGCGCAATGGATAGCGCGTCGGACTTCTAGCGGTTGTTCATTCACTGAAGAGTTATTCGGAGGTTGTGGGTTCGAGTCCCACCGGAGACGTAATTTTAACAAATAACGTCCAACGTTATGAAAGTGAATCGAGAAATCCAAACTCCTATTTGATCGATCCTTCAATTGAATGCTTCTTTCTTTAAAAAAATTTGCCATCGTGCAGTGTCGGCCTCCTTTCTCGTGATCTTTATCGGTTTAATTTGAATTAGCAAAAAAACAAATGCTCTAAAAACAGTAACACATAGTTTTTGTCTGCATGACCGTTTGTTTTTCTCGGCTCAGTTTTTCTATTCGACGTTTTTACAAGCGTTCAGACAGAACTGTCAGACTGGTCGCTCGTTTTGATTGACCTCAAAAATCTGGTCACGTCTAGAGAGAAAATGAAGACTTTCTGTTTAGGACTCTCCGACCATCATTGAATGCTCTTTAATTCCATTAGAATGTAGTGCTGACATTGTCGTTGGATATCGCAATTCGTTAGACAGAGGAAAACGGTTAATGGAATGAGAATGAAAATCATGAAGCCGTAAAACTAGTAGCAATGAGTGATTTATTTATTGTAATTAGAATGTGTTTCCCACATGGTCTAGTGGTTAGGATTCCAGCCTTTCACGTTGGCGGCCCGGGTTCGATTCCCGGTGTGGGAAGCTTTTGCTTATTCTATCCAGTCATTAATGGGAATTAATTCTCTTTTAATTAGAGGGTAACAAGTAAATTAAAATTGAATTTTTAAAACCAATGCTCTTATATGTAATTAAAACACAAATTTTGCAATCAATTTTTTCTTATATTACTCTTTTATTTTATATTAAAGTCGAAATATCTTAATTATATCAAAATATCGAAATTAATTAAAATTAACTAGATTAATTGACTTATTGTAAAACTAATAATTGAATATTGCATTGTCTTCTATTTTGAGCATGTATGCAAAATTTGAAAAAAATCTATCATCAGGAAGTGACTAAAAAATTGATTGCAAGATTTGAAACAGACAGAGAAACAAACAGACAGAAAGAGAAACAGAGACGACGAGTTAATAAAAGCATTGGTAAAAATATACGTCGGCCACCGGGGAAGGTGGGTTTCATGCCCAGACCCGGGATTGAACCGGGGACCTTTAGATCTTCAGTCTAACGCTCTCCCAACTGAGCTATCTAGGCCGACGATGTAAAGGACGTCATTTCTAGGATCAACAAAGCACCTAATTGATTTGCATGAACTCGACTTACGATTTCGTTTTTCTTGTCGATACGATGCTTGTTCATTGCATGGACAAATCTGAGCCGAGTGTAAGTCGTCATTGCTTCAATTAATTTGTACTCAAACTGTTACGCAAACGTTGCTTTGAACGTAATTGTTTCTGGCTGTCTTAGGTGACCGTCAAAACCAACAGATGGTCTATGAAATAGCAATAGGTAAAAAATAATAAAATATTTCTTGGCGCGGATCCTAATTCTAACTCATTTATTAATATAAGCATCAAAAGAAGTTTAGCTTTTCTAAACTGATCGTACACCAGATTGAACGTCTCTGTAATATTCCTATTGGTGGTTCTATGGTTCTAGCAACGTAAGCGTGCGTCATGAATACGAGTTCAAATCTAGGTAGAACCTCCCACAACTTTTAAGTTCTCCGTCATATGGTCAAGAACGTCTACGTTGCTTTCATGCACATTCCAAATAAAACAAAAAAAGCGCTCGTCCGATGTTTAAACCAAATATCTCTTGCACCAGAAACATGAATCATGCCACACTTTCCAACATCTGTAAGGGCCTTAATTTCAATCTGACATAATTCGATCTATAGTCAAACCACAACATGTAGTTGAGTGATATAAAAAAAATTGCCAGTTTGACTTAATTTTTTTGCGTATTGGTCATACCTCCCGATTGCGATTGTCAAACGTAGCAACATCGTTGGCTAATAGAATTTGACTTGAAACGTTCCAAATAGAATTATATCAACTTAAAAAAATGAGTGACCACGACGTGATTTGAACACGCAACCATCTGATCTGGAGTCAAACGCGCTACCGTTTTGCCACGGAGTCAATGCAATAATTTTAAATATTGTTCTCTTGGGTAAGCACCATGTTTTGAAACGTGATTTGACAAAATCGAAGACCTTTCGCAACAAAAGCGAGAATCCTATCCCTAGACCAAGGGGCCTTTCTTATTCTCATTCATTGCTGGACTCTTGAGCAGCTCTGCTTGGCGCTGAAAACCATTTATAAATATTAGCTGTATTTATGATTAGATTATAATAGATTAGCATCCAGCTGCGAACCACTGTTTTCATCAAAAGTTTTTCAAATCCGTTGAAATCTATTTCTATAGACTACGTGTCTATATAGCCGCTCCAAGCAATCAACTTCAGACAGGTGTCGAGAAAACCTTGCCCCTACTAGGTCGAAAGGTTCCATGGCAATCGCAAAACTAATAGTCGGGGTTCATCCGGGATTTGATTTAAGCGAGAATCATACCCCTAGACCAACGAGCCACAGGTGTAAGCAGAGGCAATTAATTCATAGATACCTCTCGACCAAACGCCTCTCAATTTTCTTCTTCCACAAGCAAGATGCCCACTGGCCGCTTATGACTTTACCGCTATTTTGTTTAAAAAACCAGTCACAATATTTATTTTAACTTGACTTTTGCGCTTTTGATCTAATGCTGATGGACCAGAGCGAACCACCGTTATCTACTTTGAGAATTAACGCCACAAAAAATAACTGCTTTTACTTTTCAGTTCGACTCTTTGACAATTGTTTGTTGTGCTTGATGAATCGCCTGATGTTGACAAGCAAAAAAAGGGCACTTAGCTTGACAATAAGCTTGTCCTTATTTCGCAAATCGTTCCAAATAAAAACTAAAACAAAAAATGACTGACCCCGACGTGATTTGAACACGCAACCTTCTGATCTGGAGTCAGACGCGCTACCGTTGCGCCACGGAGTCAATGAATTAATTTAAAGTATTGTTCTCTTGCGTAAGCACCAAAACGTGATTTTACAAAATCGAAGACCTCTCGCAACAAAAGCGAGAATCCTATCCCTAGACCAAGGGGCCTTTCTTACTCTCATTCATTGCTGGACTCTTGAGCAGCCCTGATTGGCGCTGAAAACCATTTATAAAAATTGGCTGTATTAATGATTAGATGCTAATAGATTAGCATCCAACGGCCTTTCAAATCTTTTTTTTATAATAGTTTATAGTCCTTTACACCAAGTGTTTTAAGACTGAAACGGCTGTATCAGAAGCACCTAAGTACTTCCAATCGTGGATCATAATTTGATCCTTTTAACTTTTCCCACCTCTTTTCTCCAGGCTTGGGACTAGCTTGCAAAAGCAAGGCAGAGTTGCCTTTCAAATCCGTTGAAAACTATTTTTATATAGCCGCTCCAAGCAATCAACTTCAGACAGGTGTCGAGAAGACCTTCCCCCTAAGAGGTCGAAAGGTTCCATGGCAATCGCAAAACTACTAGTCGGGGCTCGTCCGGGATTTGAACCCGGGACCTCTCGCACCCTAAGCGAGAATCATACCCCTAGACCAACGAGCCACAGATGTAAGTCGAGGCAATTAATTCATAGATACCTCTCGAAAAACGCCTATTTTCTTCTTCCACAAGCAAGATGCCCACTGGCCGCTTATGACTTTACCGCTATTTTGTTTAAAAAATCAGACACACTATTTATTTTTACTTGACTCTTGCGCTTTTGATCTAATGCTGATCAACCAGAGCGAACTACCGTTATCTACTTTGAGTAATTAACGCCACATAAAATAACCGCTTTTACTTTTCAGTTCGACTCTTTGACGATTGTTTGTTGTGTTTGATGGATCGTGACCAGGATTCGAAGATGGGTTGTCTCGGCCACTATACGATCACGGCCAAAGCTACACAGAGACCATTGCCTAATTGATCTTTTTTGAACTAACCTTCAATTATAAGAAATCTCATTGTTAGCCGTTAAAAACCAGTGTTTTTGTCACAAATACCTTATATTTTCGGATTTACTGAATTTTCATTTATAGCAAAAACTTGTTTTTAAAAAAATCATTTTTTGGAATTGATATATGTAAAAAAACATCTATATAATGGCATTTAATTTGTTGGTGCTTTAAAACTAAGATTATTATATTTGAATAAATTTTTTTAATTTTAATAAAATTAATATCGTGAGGAGCAAACTTATATTTTAAATTTCAGCTTGATTGGATAACGGGAAGTTAGTTAATTTTCACTTTCAAGTTCTGCAATCATTCACGCAAAACCGGCGGTAAAGTTAATACATATATATACTCCGTGGTTAATATAAGGGATTTAAAAAAAGCAACTGATTTAACTTTTTTTTTAGTCTTGTTTTTTGTGTCAACACTAGGTAAATGTAACATAAATTGTAAGTTTAATGTATCGGCTTATCTTCATCAATAATTTGAGATTGTGGATCTTAGATTGTGAGTCTGGAAGGCAAGCTGGTCCCAGCATCACGTTTGGCCTACTTATTCTTATGTCGGATAAAACTGATGTCACAACTAGTTAATATAATGTAATTAATATAACACGGAACTTTTCGCATCCTAGACAAAAATTATACTTCTAGAATTCTTGACCAACGTGCCACAGATTCAAATTGAGGCAATTAATTAATTAATACCACTCGTATAGGGCCGCATGCCAACATGCCAATCCTGGAGGATGCCAGGGTGTAACCATCACATTTTCCGACAAAGTTTTAAGTCTTTTTAAAATAAATTAATGGTTTCATATATTGTTTATTTAGAGAGCATGTAAAGTCGGCAATGGTGGATATAAGAATTTCATAAAGGACCAAAAGTTTTTTTTATTTTGATTTATTTGAAACATTGCAACATCGTGACGTGATATTTCAGTAACTGAAACTGAAACTAAAACTGAAAACTTTGATGATTTCACGCAGGTGTTTTAAGACTGACATGGCTGTTGGTAGAAAGCACCTAATTACTTCCTGTGGTAGATCATTTTTGATCTTTTTGTCTGCCCCTCCTTCTTTATTCAGGCTTGGTACCTGCTCGTAATTACATAGAAAATTTTTAATTTGGCAAAACTGAAACTATATAGAAATAGAAATGATAGTTTTATCAGTAAACTGAAACTTGAAAGAAGATGTGTTGATAAACGATTTCAAAATTAAAATGATTTTTTTCACTTAGAAAATTTTAATAATATCGTCCTTTGAATATAGCACCAAGTTTTCGAAATCAGAATTTTTTGGCTCAATCAGTTACAAGAAAATTCTAAAGAATATAAGAAGCACATTTTAGATGCTGAAGAAATTGAGTAAGATGAAGCCAAGCATTAATCAGGTGATGGAAACATTAAAGATGCTCTTTTCGAGCAGCTAATTGGGAAGAATCACGGGAGCCATTTTCTGAACAAACAAACGTGCTTCAAAGTGATGCGCAAAAAATTTCTTACATATTTCTATCATTGTATGAGCTTTGTCATTCGTTCAGTCACAACTTGACCATTACCGTATTTTAGCCATTTTAGCGCATCTAAACCGCGGCTTATACAATTTTTTACACGCGCAAGGACCAAGATGCGGCTTATATTGGTACGCGGCTTATATTGGTACGCGGCTTATATTGGTACGCGGCTTATATTGGTACGCGGCTTATATTGGTACGCGGCTTATATTGGTACGCGGCTTATATTGGTACGCGGCTTATATTGGTACGCGGCTTATATTGGTACGCGGCTTATATTGGTACGCGGCTTATATTGGTACGCGGCTTATATTGGTACGCGGCTTATATTGGTACGCGGCTTATATTGGTACGCGGCTTGTATTGGTACGCGGCTTATATTGGTACGCGGCTTATATTGGTACGCGGCTTATATTGGTACGCGGCTTATATTGGTACGCGGCTTATATTGGTACGCGGCTTATATTGGTACGCGGCTTATAGAAAAACTTTTTTACACAAAAGGTAAAATCCAAGGCTTATACACGCGCGCGGCCTTTACACGAAGGCGGCCTATATGCGCTAAAATACGGTAATTATTGTACGTTTTTTGTAGCAATGTCAACACAAAACACCTGTTTTCTCCATGGTCCAGAAGAGAAGTACAAAAAAACTGGCTAAAAGTACGGTTTAGGGAGTCGGACAATTTCCCAAAGTAAGCACAACTGTTCATGTTATCCATGTAGCCATGAACAAATCTCGCTGTCCAAAATCATAGAAGAAGTCGAGTTTTTCGAGTTTGGCTTGCACCGTTCCAATTTGGAAGTTAACACATGGCAAAGTCTCGTATAGTCACTCCCACAAAAATGTCTTCCAATGAACATAAAAAGCCAATCTTTTCGAAAAAAATAATATTTCGTCATCTGTAATAAGTGATAATTTTTCCAGTCTGATTGAAACTATTCTAGTACTTAATACTACAGCTTAAAAGTTATTCTCAGCTTTGAGATAGAATGAGAAAAGAGACTATAAGTTGTAGAGAAAGATTCAGGGAAGGACCACTTAAAGGTCAGGGGGCCCACGTAGGTGCCGGGGACCCATTTAAGTGCAGGGGCCCATCTGAGATTGAGAGTGAGTGAGACCCACTTTAGTGCCGGGGGCTCTCTTAAATGCGTGGGGCTCACTTCAGTGCCGGGAGCACACTGAAAAGTCCGGAAAGGGCCACTTAAAAATCAGGAGAAACCCATTTAGGTGCCAGTGGCCCACTTGAGTGCAGGGGGCCACTTAAGGGTGGGGGACACTCAAATACGTGAAGCAACTTTAGTGACTGAGGCCCACTTAACTGCACGGGACCAAACTTATCAGGATTAAGTTTGATACACATAGAAAAACTTCATGAGATAATAGATTGAAAGCAGGCAGTTATTTAATTAACAACAAAACTCTAAACCAAGAAAAAGAGTAGAAAGACCAGAGTCGGAAGTAACAATTAGATTGTTGTAGAGTTTTAGTAGAGCAGTTTCAGTAGAGGGGCTAGCTCGAAAACCAGATTGGGGAAAATAAAAAAGTGAGAAAGTAGTAAATAAGAATTTATTTGCTTATAGGCAACTTTTTTATGATTTTAGAGATTAAAAATAGATTAGAGACAAGCCTATCGCTAGACAGAAAATAATGATCAATAGATGCATTTTTAATAGTAGGAATAATAAAAGAAGACTTAAGAGCAGAAGGAAACTTAGATGTAGATAACGATAGATTAATTAAATCAAGTAAAATTGGATAAAAAAAGATGGTTTTTTAAAAAGAGGATTGGGAATAAGATCTAATAAACAAATAGAAAAAACATGAAGTTAATACTTTTGTTAAGATAGTCAAGTGCAACAGGGGAGAAAGAAGTAAAAGTTTCAGTTAAGGAGTGGTTATTGCTACGAATGCGGACCAACAGAAAATTGACATCTATACAAATGAGCTAACCGTCCAGACAGGACACTCGTTCTGATTCTCTTGCTAAAACCCGGTCACGTCTAGAGAGAAAACATGTGAACCGTTAAAAACTTCGTTTTTTAGAAATCTTTTATATTTTCAAATTCGGTAGTTTCTAATTTTTGTGTGCAAACTAATTGTTTTTGAAAATAAGTCTTTAAAATTGAAAACATTGTTAACAGTCTTCTAATCACTGTTGGGTAAAATCATTTTTGAAATCAAAATCGTCAAGAAAAATATGATTTCCAATCAAAATCATTAATTACAAAATGATTTCAAATCAAAATCACTTTTAAAAATGATTTCAAATAATCAAACCAAAATAATTTTTTTTATAAATTATTATTACACGGTATGGTTTAATTTAACATAATTTTGTCTATAAAATTATGTTTTAACACAATTTGATCTAAAATCACTAAAACAATAAAATGTGACTAAAGTTTATTCATCTTCAAAAGCAACAATTTCTCAAATGTTGAATCAGTCAAACCGGCGGAACTGAACAATTTTTCGACAGGAGCTGACGAAGGCAGTGTTGTATTATATCGTATGAACACTTTTTTAATCAATTCATATGAACTAAAAATGGCAAAAGTGCTGTCAACATCCGATAAATAGTTCATTTTTATCTGAATGTTGTAGACATTGTTAGATGTACCGATGGTCTGTGAAGAACACTGGTCATCATAGTAGCCGTAGTCATTATCAATTCGTTCCATGCTTTGACTTTTGTTTGAGTCCTTCAGCAGTAGCTGACACAGATATGACGCTCATCCTTTAAATATTAAAATCAACAAAATTCAACTGCATTTGAGTTTTCGGCATATTAAGATAGCAACGTATTTGATTTAATTATTGTTCGGTAGGAAAGTACGGTTTTACCGTATCTATTATAGTATAATTATAGCACGTTACCTTCAAATTAGAGATGGGAATCGAACCGAACTTTTCGAACTCGAACCCACATTTTAGCATTTCGAACCGAACTCGAACGAACCCAAATTTTTATGCACCGAAATCGAACCGAACTCAAACCCAATGACGGTCGAACTCGAACCGAACTCGAACCCATTAATGGTCGAACTCGAACCGAACTCGAACCCAGTTAAAACATCATCTGAACAAAATTAAAAAAAGCCAACCTAGAAAATTAAATGACAATATTGGGCCAAGCTTTTTAATATCACTTATTTGATTATTTTTCTTTGCTTTTTTATCTATGAAAAAGAAAAAAACGGACCAGCGTTATTTGTTTTGTTATTGTTTTCATTGTTATAAGCGGTAGCATTCCTATCCGATAATTTATAATGGATTGTATCATTGTTTCTTCTCCATCGAAAAAACTTGATATAGCGAAAGTTAGAAGTGATTGTAAAAACTTTGATAAGCTGGTGTCTCAAAATCAGGCGCGATTAGTAGATGCGACATGGACAAAGAGTCCTATTTGGAATAGTTTCAAGTGTATTTGCCTTTTGAAGATGGTAAAGATGAAATGATTAAATTTAAATTATGTCTATTAAACTTTTATAACATTCAAAGTCATTACAGTTTGGGACTATAATTATAGTGTTATATAAAATATTTGTATGATTATGGTGCTATTTAAAATACTTTTATTTTTTACATTTACTTTATTTGCATTCAACAGATTTTGAAAGAGCAACTAATATTTTTAAAACACAATTACAATTTCTGATTTGTTCTTATTTTAAATAATGTTAAAATAAATGTACCTATTATTTGTGTATTAAAAAATTGAACTGAACTCAATCAATAGTCATCACATTTCGAGCTAAACTCGAACAAACTTTAACTGGTCGATTACATTCGAACTCGAATAAAAGTCGAACCGAACTCGAACCCCACAGCAACCGAACCCGAACCGAACTCGAACCCCACAGCAACCAAACCCGAACCGAACTCGAACCCAAAAGGGACCGAACCCGAACCGAACTCGAACCCAAAGGGGACCGAACCCAAACCGAACTCGAACCCAAAAATGATCAACCGAACCGAACTCGAACTTCTAATTTTGGGTTCGATTCCCATCTCTACTTCAAATGACGAAGAAAATTTTGATCCTGAAATTGACTTAGCGCAATTAACACACTTAGCTACCACTCTGTCACCTTTCCCGCTAGTTATTTAAAAAAAAATTATCATCAAGTAACGAAGGCAAATTACACATTCTTACGCAATTCAAATCGTAATCTATACTATCTGCCATGTTGTTAAAAACTATTTGTATAAGTTACCGCTCAAAGCGATTGTTGGCTTGGCATAGAAATAGCAGCATAGAAAAAATATGTTATGATTTTGATTTTCGAATATTAAAATAAAATCGAAAATCGTCAAAAAATGATTTCAAATCAAAATCATAATTAAACTTTGCAAAAGGATTTCAAATCAAAAATCAATATTTTGATTTGAAATCGTGATTTGAAATCATTTGATTTCAAATCCTACCCAACACTACTTCTAATTACTTGATATGTGAAGTATGTGAGGAATGTAAAGATAAGAAACTTTTGAATCAATACGAAAAAAACATTTATTACAAATTTTAAATTAAAAATTCAAATATTGTTCTTTTTAAATAATCTTACACTGATGGCTAATTTTTCTACAAAAACATAGCATTTTTTTTAATTTTGAAGTTTCAATTAGATTTATTCTATAATTCATTCAAATTTTGTTTAATCGATCTGAATATTTAACAGAATGTAGAGTCTTTAACGAAAAAGAAACCCACCAAATTTCAGCTTGATTAATTGTTTGAAAGTTGATTTTTTAAGCGTCAAAAGGTACCAGCGTATGGTTCTAGCAAGCACGCAAACAAGCACACTTGGTGAAGTTAATATAACAAATTTTAAGATTTAAGGAGAGGTTTTTGTTTAGAATTCTCCTACCATCACTGAATGTTCTTTAATCACATTAGTTAGAATATAGTGCTTGAATTGTCATTGGATATCGCAATACGGTTGGTGAAATGAGAATGACAATCATGTAGTACCAATGAATAGTTTATTTAATGTAACGCAAATGTTTCTCCCACATGGTCTAGTGGTTAGGATTCCTGCATTTCGAGTTTTTTGTACACTGTCATTCCAATATATGAGCGAGAAAAAATTTACGTCGGCCACCGGGGAAGGTGGGTTTTATGCCCAGACCCGGGATTGAACCGGGGACCTTTAGATCTTCAGTCTAACGCTCTCCCAACTGAGCTATCTAGGCCGACGAGTTTAGATGCGTGCCGTTTTAGCACAGACAAAGCACCTAACGCTGGTCAACAAAGTTTTTGCTGTATAGGAAAAAAACATTATTCTTAATAGAAATTAGTCTCCTGAGTTCAAATTTGACTTTCATTTTGACCTATCAGGTCAAGTTTCAAATTATCGAATAAATTAGGTTTGCGCCCAGCCCATACTTCTATAGATCTGGGCAGTGGTGTAGTCGTAAAAAAGCTGTGCCCATGCGCTAAAATCGGGCCGTTTTGGTATAAAGGTCGAGTCAAATTTTATAAACTGGTAAACCAAATTTTATCTTAAAAATGTTTAACAACTTTTACAAAATGACCCTTTTGGTCAAATATCGCACTGACCCTCCCCTATTTTGGGATCACAATAGTGAATAGGAAATAATCCTATTCTCTATCAAATGCTTTATTTAATTCTTCATCCTGTGCATGCTGGATTATAAAAATATTGACAAATAAATGAGTGACTAAATATAAACTGTTTACAACAGTTTCTATGAGGATTTTTTTCTGTCCGCCTTGTCTTTGCCATTTGATTCAACAGGTTTGATTTGAGTTCAAGTAGCAGAGCAATGCTCCAGCAGCCAGGATTCAACGTAAGACATCGGATTCCAGAGGCTGAGCGGTGGTCCATTTGAATGAATTGTCATTAGACTAGAGACAGTGCAATTTAGCAGGGAAGATCGAGTTTCAGTGATGATATTATTCATGAGACTGAAAATACGTTCACACTCAGCATTGCTGAAGGGTAAAATGTTGATACAAGTTTGAAGTGGCACAAGATCATTCGGAATCTGTGTGGAATCCTGAAAATAGTCGCGCATCCCATTTATGTATTGTGAGTCTTCCAAACCAAAGCGTTTCGAGAGCATGCGAATCTCCATTTCACTATATCAAATTCAGACATTTTGTGGCTAGTTGTCGGCATTGAGGATTGCAATAGCTGCAATAACTTCTTCTGCTCGAACGTTAGTGGAACTGCAAAGTCGCTGGCGCATGTTGTCTACAAAGGATTTAATAAGTTGCTTTGGGTTGATAGATCTTAATCGGTCGTTGCATGCCAACGTTTCTAAACACTTTCTGTTTTGATGCTTGCATCGCCATCGTTTGCATCGATATCGTTTGCATTTTACCAGGACCCTCTTTGAAAGATTCCAAAACGCGATTCGTTTTTTTTTATGATAAAATGTGCTTAGGAATGGTGACACTGAACGACTGCAACTCCATCAACTGATTTGACAGTTTGACAGCTCCTGTAATGAGTCATAGAGCAAGCCCAGGTCCAAGAAAAAGTTGGTGGTCTCCAGACGTATTTTGTATTTTCTGTGAGTACAATCATATTTATTTGCATAAACAGCAGAAGCTTCAAAGTGGCGATGCAAAGCCTCATATGAATCCCAAACGGTTATGACTGCTTGTAGAATACTGGCCACCCACCGCATAACCAAAATTTGGCTAATTTTTAACACGCGGGAGTCTCTTAATTTTCTGGTCATACACAAAAACAAACAAGTGGTGAACCGGTTTGCCTACGGATAAGGTAGCCTTGGTTTATCGTGTGTTAATACACAAGACGCCCCTCCGAGATATAAAAAAGTGCCAACTTCTACCCATACGGAAATCAAAATATAAAAAGCGGGGCCTATACGGAAGAATGAAAAAAAGCTGTGCCTATGCGGCGTATGGGATCGTATAGGCCCCACTACACCACTGGATCTGGGTTTGAGTCAATGTTCCCAGAATTCAAGTTTTTATGTTAGTAAATGCTCATATTAATATTCATGTTTGTGTATATCAAACATATAACTTAAAAATAATCTTTACATCCTTTCCAGGCGCGTAACCAGGAATTTCTGACGGGGAGAGGGGGGCATTTTTACAGAAAAAGATCATTGAGCAAAAGTATCACTTTTTTTCCATACAAAATATTTGGCAGTTCAAAAAACATTTTAGAACCAAAACTTTTATGGGATAGGCTGTTGTGTTTTGCAAATGTTCATTTAACAAAAATAACTTACTTTTTAAGTATGTTTCTGATTTAAAGTTTGCTTTCATTTCAATCACCACTTTCAAGCAACTTTATTTAAAAACTTTGTAAAGAATCAAGTCACAAAGCGACATGGGTGCCTGCAGGGGGGGCAAGAGAAAGCACTTACCCCCTGGATTTACTGATTAAATTTTCTTAAACAAATATGGAAAAACAATTTATAATTAAAACATTTATAATTAATTGTCACAACTGTCATATCTATTCCATACAATTTTTTCCAATTTTTTCTGCAAAGCCTCAAAGATACACAAATTTTTATCCAACATTAACAGGTTGACTGTGTAGGAGATATAAACCTTTCTAACTAAAGCATTTTTGTAATTTTTAGCGTTTTTTTTAAACATTTTGGAATTTTTATTATGATAGAAAATTTGCACTCTATATACCCAATTTTAAACAGAAAGTTTCCAAAATTATTTTCTTGGGGTTTAATTGAGCCCCAAGATTCAACACAATTTTGAAAAAAAAACCCTGAGAGAGAATATGAGAGAAGAGGCGAAGAGAGAAAAAATTAAAAAGCTTGTCCCCTCTGTGGTTTACAATAGTAGCTTAAGATTTAAATTCATCCAAACAACTTACTTCAAAAGCAGTACATACTTAGAATTTTTATCTACCGCTTGTTGATATAGACTATATAACTTTAACTAGCCGAAAAGGTTTTCCCCCCTTAAAAAGCTAAAACCACGTGTGTGTGGGGATGCGTAACATGTGAAAATAGCGTTAGGACGGTTAGAAAAAGTGCCCACAAACCCCAAGTCCTGATTTATATACCCTATTTACCAGCTGAAAAAGTTTCAAAAATTCTGCCGGGGGGGGAGAACAATCATCCATGTCTCCATCTGAATACGCGTCTGCTCCTTTCTCCCCTAGTTAAAATGTCCCTGTCTACTTTCGGGTCTGCATGTATTAAGGAACTTGAATGCGGCTCATTGTATCACAATATCGTCAATAAGATTGATGACTGTTTCAACGTTTGCTTTTCAAAAAGAGCAAAGAAAGATTAAAAACATTAAAAATTTGAATAAGTTTGTGCAGGAGGAAGAATAATTTTGAAATTCGCGTTTTTTAACCAAATGCTCTATCATTAATAATCTACACAAAAGACTGTAAAACATAAGGCAGTAGTAGATGGCCAAAATTCACGCAACAACTCATAATTTGTGCTTTCATGTTACAAAGCAATAAACAGAAAAAGCTTGATACAATTGCACACGCATTTGAAAGGGTTTGTCTGCTAAACAGTAAAAACAATTTCTTTTTTCAAAAACTAATAAATTGTGCTTTCATGTTTCAAAACAATAAGCAGTAAATACTCAAAATAATTGCAAATATTTTTGAAACTCAATGTCCGCTAAACAATATGAACATTTTTCTTCTCGAAACTTTTTTGTTGTAATGTGTGACACGCACTAATTTTTCCGATGAAATTGTTTGTAGTAATTAGCGGATGTTTCGGCTTGTAATATTGTGATTAATTACTGAAAATTGAAATTTTTGTTACGTTAAGGTTAAAAACGCTTGCCTGCTTTAACATACTCGAGCTTTCAATATAGTGCTTTAATAAATTGATGCCTACGTTTTTCTTAGCTTGTAAACTCTTGATAATAATTATTTGTCAAAATACCATTTTTATATCTAAACAATGAGTATCAACATTCAAATTTTCTTAATTTTATGTGAGTTACAAACAAAACATTTACACCAAATTTATTTTTTTAAATTTAATTTACAAAATAATTTATTACAGCGTTCTTTGCATGTGCATCAAATGAAGACAAAATAATCTCTAGATTGACCACCCAAAGCTCTTACAGTGGTACAAACACGGCGTTTCTAACAATTGACGGAGCTGCAGACATCAATTCTTGCGGTCAATCGACATCTTCTGGATACCAGTGGATCCTTGTTGATCTAATATGGAACTATGAAATTCAGAATGTTACCATCTTAAGCTACAATGTTACAGGAAAGCGTGTCATGTTCATTTTAAATTTTGTTTACTGTTCTATTTTTTTATAGCTAAGTGAAATTTGGCTGTAAAACAGAAATTTAAATAATTACAATAATTACAATTGGTTTATTATTAAATTCCTTATATTAATTTCATCACCGTTTTTGATTGCTTGATTGCTTGCTTGAATGTTTGCAAACCTTGAATGTTAAACTTAACTAAATTCCCATTATCCAATTGAGCTAAAATTTGAAATATAGGCTTACCCCTCATGACAATGCATTCTAATAATTTTTGAAAATTTTTGAATTTTTGTGAGTTAAAAAAAATTAATTATTTATCTTTGAAAAAAAAATTAAGTTTAATTAAGTTAATGCTTGCATATATAAATTCAAAAAACCGACAAATCTTGAAATATAAGGAATTTGTGAAAAAACCTCGTTTTTACGTCTTACTGGTTTTTGTTTTTTAGTCTTTGTAACATAACATAACACAACACAACACAACACAACACAACACAACACAACACAACACAACACAACACAACACAACACAACACAACACAACACAACACAACACAACACAACACAACACAACACAACACAACACAACACAACACAACACAACACAACACAACACAACACAACACAACACAACACAACACAACACAACACAACACAACACAACACAACACAACACAACACAACACAACACAACACAACACAACACAACACAACACAACACAACACAACATAACATAACACAACACAACACAACATAATTTTATTATAGTGACTAAGGAGTCAAATTACTGAAATAACTGTGTAATATTCACAATTATTTTAAAAAAAAATAACAAAAATTTAAAATTTAAAAACGACATAAGGATAAATTGTTATTAAAGCCGATCATTGATTCAAAGTTTATGGTTTCTTCTTTAAGCTTGTATCATCTATCGACGACCCTCGAACTGAAGAATTTCTGTTTCATAGGGCCTGTTCTTTTCTTGAAAAGCTTTTTGTTGTTGCTTCTTGTGTTTGATAAAGCTCTTGCAAAAGTTTTTCTGAATCAATGTTAACATCTTTTTTTTAATATGTTGTATATTATTAGGGTATTACTTACTTAAAGTTCAAAACTATTCAACAGCCAGTGTCAGTTGTTTGTAATGTTACTGACTCAAGTCGAAGTGGTTATGACTGACGTCGGTGACTTAGTCGCATCAATATGACTGACTTGAACAACTTACTCTGACTGCGGCGGCGACTCCGGTTTCTAGTACTAACTCATCCAAACAAAACTAGAAATAATGGTCCCAAACCATTTTTTACAATTTTTGTGTGCTTCTAGTACGTGGTTTTATTTGGTATAGTTATGAAAACCATAACTATGTTATACCATAAAAACAAAATGAATACTAAAAGTTAATGAGGTGTTATAAAAACTACTTAGATGGTCTTAAGGTTGCAATCGACAACGGGCTCTTCCGGGCATCACCGAAAGAAACAAAGATCACCAACCTTTGTGCTTTTCAGTCACTTTACTGGAATGGAATTTACTGGTGCAAGAATTATAGTTGTCTAGTCGCACAATCACCTGTTGGGAGGTACGTTATTCTAGCGCAACCTAGCAATGCGACAAAAAATCTGGTTATCTGTAGAGTTGACGTGGATGTTTTTTGGAACGAAGGTCAGAAAAACTATAAATAAATACACTTTTAGAAATTTTTTAAATTATTATTTTTATTTTTCATTGCAGCGCTTCCACCTAGAAAAAACATTCTTCTCCGGAAACCTACTAAGACATTCTCCGGTGGATCCGGAATAAATGATGCTTCCAGAGTCGTTGACGGATACAGAGATGGCAACATATATAAAAACAGTTGCTGGGAAACAAATGAAGTCAACTGGACGGAAAATTGGATAAAAGTGGACTTGTTGAAAGCTTACTACATAGATTACATAGCTGTATTCACACGAGGTGCTTCAGATGGTATGGAACATTCTTAACAATTTCTTGGTTGTTTTCGAAATTAAAAACATTTACACAATTTTAAATTTGATTAAGATACTTTTCCAACCAGTCGAACATGAAAAAAAATTTGAGGAAAAGGGGCTTTTGAAAAAATCACTTTAAAAATACTAAAACTAGATCAAACAGCAAAATTTTTCAATAAAAGTAATTCAAGTTTGAGTTCAAAAACAAATTTTTTTTTAATTCAAAATTTTATATATTTAAAAAGTCAAGAGAAACGTGGATTAGTTAAACAAATAAATCATTTTTCAAATAAATGTCGGAATTCTTGTTTTTCACCAGTTTTATTTTAAATAGTATTCTAGGACTGTTCATCAAAGGACGATTCATCAAAAGACTGTTCATCAAGGATCAGGGCCGTAACCAGGAATTTGGAAATGGGGGGGCCGAAAAACTTTTGGGGGGGCACTGTATACATTTTCTAATCATAAATTGCACATTCCAGTGATTTAACCCCCAAAATGCGCTTCACGTCACGCAAAAAACAGGTTTAGCGATTGAAATTTGAATCTTAATCTACCATATTTAATTGAATTTGAAAATATTCTGAATCAACATGTAAAAAACACATCACATTGATCATAATGTCAGAGAACAATACGGCGCGATTTTTGGGCAAACTTTTCTATGAAAGTGTTCAAATCTACTTTTAACGTAAAATCCTTCTCAAAAGCAAGTAGTACCAGTTTAAATTTACGCTCAAGGCCCATTGGTTGGCGATAAGGCCGCAGAATCCGCGTGAGAGTGGAGAAACTGCTCTCGCACGTAGCAGTCGACACACCGCTGGTGATTGCTTAGGCATACAGCTGATACACATTTGGAAATGCATCGCGGTACTGCAGCATTGCATATGTTGCATCTTCCTACGACGAATTTGGCTGGAATTTGTTACGGCACAGTGGCACAGTTGCATTGCACTAGGCAATTCGCTAGGGAGGGCAACTTGGTCGAGGCAAAGGAGCTGGCTGAGTGGTGGTTCCAAGCACTTATAAACAAGAATGTTCTGAGATGATGGAACGAAAGATTCTACAGCTTGAAACAAAGCCATGTTGGACTCCCCAAATTGGTGGTTCATTTCAAAATGGTGTTGTAGAGCTCATGAGCTCGCGTGAAGTAACTTTAAAACCAATAACATGGTAATGACCCAAAGTTGAGCTGACCACAGAACCGGTCAGCCAGGTTCTCTGAACTTGTTTGCACTTTACTGACACTACATGGTCATCCTCATTTGATGAAAAACCAGCAACATCTGCCATTTGATCAAAAACATCTGCAGACCACAAGACAAGAAGGCTCTCTTTAGCTGTGGAGATCAGTTCCATAGCAAGAGACAATTGCACAAGCGACCTTGCAACAAAGCACTGACCGTTGACAGCAAGCTCAGTATTTTGACAACGGCATTTGAAAAAAACCCTTCTTTTAAACTTTGTTGAGCAGCACAGCTGCTTCAACCAACACATCATCCGGAGCTTTTTCTAACTTGGCAACAATTTCGAGGGTCTGCAAAATAATTTCCTTTCTGTTGTTTTTGACAACCATTTCAGATTGATATGAGCCAGTCCATCTTTGAGCAAGTAGCTGCTTTATTGTGTCACCTCCTTATGTGTAATTCACAAAATTTCGGCGAAAAAACACATACAATTGCTCACATAAGCTGAAAAAGTTGTTCACCTTTATCTCTGATTTCACAGCGTGCACAACCACAAAATGGAATTGGTGATTATAACAGTGCACGTACGGAATTTGGCGGCCCAGAGTGTCTTGAAATATTTTCTGGACACCTCTCTTTCCGCCGTTCATTACACTGGCGTCGTCATAACATTGACTCAAAATTTGAGCGGGGCCCAGCTGCTGAGCCTGAAGCTCTGTAAGCAACGAACGTGTCAGGCTTTTAGAATCTAACTCACTAGCCTTGATCATTGAGATCATGTGCTCTATTGCTTTTCCACAACACACATAGCGAATGACAATCGACATATCCTCAACATTGCACTGATCTTGACTTTCGTGGCATTTGATCGAATACCAGCTAATGTCAGAATCTTTGCATTCTTCGACAATCAAAACTTGTACCATCTGTGCCATCAATTCGATTACCTCGTTTTGGATAAAAGACGACATGTACTTGGCATTTTGAGGCATGTTTTTTAAATCATACACAAGTTATCATCCTTCGCCTACATTTGCTTTATTGAACTAGACAGCAATACAAAAAACTGGGGGGCCTGATTGAGCTGGGGGGGCCCGAGCAAAACTAGGGGGGCCTGAAAAAAACTGGGGGGGCCCAGGCCCCCCCGGCCCCATAGCTGGTTACGGCCCTGTCAAGGATTATTTATCAAAGGACTATTAATCAAGAAGACGTTCATCGTAAGGACTGTTCATCTAATGTCTATTCATCCAGCGGACTATTCATCAAAAAAGTTAATAAAATAGTTTAAGATGTTATTTTCAACCAAAATATGTTACCAAAATGGAGGGTTATTTATATCAACTTTACAGTGCTACTGTGCTTCCATCCAAATACTTTATACTTTATAATAGAACTAGCGGGGTACCCGGCGTTGCCCGGGGTTTTTAGAGGTTTTTTGATCGTTTTTCTTTCGCTACCGTTTCCTTCCTTGCTTGCTCTTACGCTCCCGGTTGCTCTCTTTTCTCGCTTGTCTCCCGCTCGCCTTCGCCCTCCCGATCGCTTTCCCGCTCCCGGTTACAGCACCAGTAAAACTAAATTTGACTGTTTTCGTAAACCGTATATGTACACATTTACCAAAGACCACAAACACGTCAAAGCATCACGCATGTCAAATCTGGCATCGGTCGTTTAACACTAAGGATCCACGCTTCAAAGACATACATGCCTTGAGCAATCAACATGTTTGTTGAAAACATGGTTGTAATATACAACAATTTTATTCGTCACATACAGTAAATAAAACAACTGGACAAGAAATAACGTCAAGATCTTAAGATAAAACGAGCAAAAGACAATTGAATAAAAAGTTGAAAAAACTGTCTTCAACTGTTCGTACAAACTGTAGGTATATACACACTCAAACAACCATACACCTCAAAACATCACTAACACCCGGTATACCACTTCTGCCACACTTCAAAGAGACGCACACGCTCACTTTAGCGAGGTCAGGAAAGGTTCCACATTTCAAAGAGACGTTTACGCTCGTCGATAAATCAACTAGACTCAGATTTCATGCCTTCTTGAAATAAAAACTAAATACATTGAAAATCATTTAATTGATATAAAAAACCTATTTTGTTTTTTAATAAAAGTAGCGGTAGCGAATAGCGCTGAGAACAGCTACAAAAATGTAGCGGCGCTGCCATCAACAATCTTATGAGCCAATAGTACCGCTTTTAACAATCCTGGTTGCCATCACTATTTTTTTTTTAAATTACTTTGTTTAAAATTTATTTGATCACAGATGAAGAACTGTCTTTTAAAAATACATCAAATTACTTTACGCTGAAAATATCCTGGGTATATATTGATAAAGGTTGTTGAGAAGGAGTGGTTTCAAAATTTGATGAATAGTCCTCTTGATGAATAAACTTTATATGAACAGTCCTTATGATGAACCGTCCTCTTGATGAATAGTTTTTTGATGAATAGTCTCTTGATGAATAGTTTCTTGATGAATAGTCGTTGATGAACAGTCCTTTGATGAATCGTCCTTTGATGAAAAGTCCGCATGCCTTAAATAGAGTCTACTGTTGGTGTTAAATATCTATAGAAATAACAAATTAAAAGTTTAAAAAAAAAATTTTAAACTACGCTCTTGAGAAGGGATAGTCGTACGTACTTTTTCCAAAACAAAATTCTTACAAATAACATGGGAGACCAACAATATTTCCGCCCCCCAACTATTTTCAAAGCTTTCCATAATTATTTGTTATATAGGGAAATCCTTGGGGCATTTCCTGTGGTTTTTTCCAAATGACGCTTCTAGATTCAAATAATATATTTATTCCAAAAAATGTCTAAAACTTCCTCTACTTCAATTTTTGAAAAGAATGTTTTGCAAAATCTTTTGCATGCCCTTGCCCCCAAATGACGCTTCAAGATTTGTGTATGTTTTCAAGAATACGTTTGTGTGCAAATTTCGATGCCAAAAGATTATTGGGAAATGATCGAAAAATTGATTACAAGATTTTTGAAGCTAACCAATATCAGGTGAAACTAATAAAAGCGTAGTAAATTCTTTAAAAAATTTTATATGTAAACCCGAAATATTTACCATGCAAGCAATAATAAGAATGGACTGCAACATATATAATGGTTAATTAAAAAAATATTTTTACATCAGTCTTTCTTAGCTTTTATTATTACTAAAATGAGTTAATTGATATTATTCCTAAAACAATTTTTTGGAATAAAATCGGAAGTTAAAAAAACCCGGCGTTTTCAAATAATATCAAAACTATTAATGACCAGGTTATGAGTTTAGTGAAGATGGCACTTTAGTCTACAAACAAACAAAATTATGTTGGAAGCTAAGTAAAAAATATAACGTTAGTTTTTTGTTATTTTTCATAATGGAAACGGGGCTCCTGTTCCCTCTTCTGACTCCGCAATTGCACAGTCCACATAACAAAAACATCACTATTTTCTTAGAATCTTATTGAATAAAAAATATGAAACATTTTAGACCTTTTTTTGGACCTCATTACAGAATTCCTAATTGATCTATTTTTACAAAATACAAAAAAATTGAATTAGGGTATTACTGCAACCGTAATATTGAAATTTATGTAAATTTATCATTAGTGGCTTCACGCATGGATAACTTTCTCGTGGGACTTTCATCCGACAATTTTACTAATCTGATTCGTGGAGAATATCCTCTTTGCGGAAGATACTCTGGTCGAGTTCCTCCAATGACTAGGGTAACTATGAAGTGCAATGCCAATCTTCCTGCATACAGATATTTCATAGCTCAGCAGGCCTACGGAGCTGGAGATGGGCATTTTGGAGCTTGCGAATTAGAAGCTTATCCCGCCTACGATAACAATGGTTGATATTTCAACTTTTATAGATAATGCCATTATAATTTATTTATTGAAAATAACCTAAAATTCTCATGAAAGTAAAAATATGGAAAATGCGAAACGCAACTCTGAAATTGGATGGCGCAACGTTTGCAACAGTGGTGCCAAAGATCAAAAGAAGAACTCCTCTCAACTGCATCAAGTACTGCATCAAACTGGGATCTTACGAGTGCGATTCATTCAATTACCACATTGTTTCAGGTATCTGCGAATTGAATAAACACAGAAGTGGATATTCAACGAACAGTTTGGTTTCTAGCTTTGGATGGTCTTTCTGGACCGCTGAATTTGCTTCCATCAGCAATTTATGAACTTTGATTTAGAATACGTAACTGTGAGTTTCCTAAATAGTCTGAAGTTTATCAAACATTATCACTGGTTATTATTTAATTTTATCAAACTTCTAGAAAGACTATTTACAAAGCTTAGATACTTTTTTGTTTTTTTAAAACAACATGATCAAACAATTCAGATAGGTTGTCACGTTTATCTTGCGTAGTTTATATTTTCACTTTTATTGTTTATTGTTTATTGGGCATACAAAAACACATTAAAGAAACACATAAAAATTGAAATAAAAGCATGCAACAAAAAATGAATGAGTAGTGCCCAAAAGGAACATCCGAAGAGATGAATCTCGCTTGAGGATGACCAGTGCAGATGAAACATTTACAAATAATAATAATACAGGTACATACAATACAATAAATTTAGAATGGTAAAATAACTGAAATAAATTACTAAGATGAACAAAATAACAAAATTTAACATTTAACATTTAACATACAATATACCTAAACAATACACGTTCGAATCTGAGATGATAGAATATATTATAATTTTAATAAGTGAGATTTAAGACGAGATTTAAATAATGAAAAGGACTCAGAGGACTGTATTGAAATAGGGATGACTGAATATGTACGCGGACCTAAACATTTAATAGAGAAGGTTTTTAGTCTTGTGTTTGAAAATTCTGGACGGAAAAGATTAGATGATCGCAAAAAATGGGTATGAATATCGGACGACTTTAAGAAGAAATCATGAAAGGATTGAGGTAGAGTAGAATTAGAATATTTATACATAAAAGAACCAATTTGAAACAGATTGACTTGATAAATGTTTAAAAGCTTATGTTCAGTAAATTTTGACTTACAAGAAGAAAGAGGATGTAAGAAAAAATAATATGGATGAGTCGTTTGAGCAAAATGTGTAAAGAAAGAAGACGAGTTGGGTAATTAGAAGCCCAAACAATATTGCAGTAAGAAATATAGGGAAAGACAAATGCATAATACAACATAATACAAGTTTTTGTGTCTATAAAACGACGTAATCTATATATAATTCCAATATACTTAGAAACTTTAGATTTAACATGCTTAATGTGATCAGTCCATGTTAAATGTTGATCAAGAAGCACACCTAAAAATCTATACGAGGTGATACGGGTAATAGAAACACCAGAAATGCTGAAACATGACTTTGTAATAATAGATTTACTCTTTGGATGAAATATGATATGGTTGGTTTTTTTTTACATTTAAAGAAAGCTTATTGGCACAAAACCAATCATAAATACATATGAGACCATTATTAACGCTGTCAAATAAAATGTTCAAATTGTCACCAGAAGCAAACAGACTAGTGTCATCAGCAAATAAAGAAAAACTGAACAGGTTAGAAATTAAAGGTAAGTCATTGATATATATAATAAATAGGAGTGGACCCAATATAGAACCCTGTGGTACGCCACAGTTGATGGGTAAAGATTGTGATAACACATTGTTGTAGCAGACATATTGTGATCGGTTCTTCATGTAATCCCGAAACCAGTCAAGAGGAACTCCCCGGACTCCATAGTACTCAAGCTTCTTCAATAGTATTTCATGATTTACAGTGTCAAATGCTTTTGCAAGGTCTAGGAATAGGCCAATACCAAAGTTTCCTTGATCTAGAGCTTCTGCGATTTTGGATTGAAGAACAACTAGTGGCATGCATGTGGAGTGGTTTTTTCTAAATCCGTATAGGTATGGTGAAAGGAGAGAAAACTTTGATAGGTAACTGTATAATCTTGTGTGCATAACTTTTTCAAAGAATTTGGAAAAATAAGATAATATTGAAATGGGCCGATACATTATTTTTTTCACCAGATTTATGAAGTGGAACAACTTTAGCAATTTTTAATTGGTCAGGAAATATTCCAAATGTTAGGGAACTATTGATCAGAGATGTTAGAGGAAAGACAATTAGTTGGATAGATTGACTTGCTATTAGAGGATCAATACCATCTGGACCACAACTTCTAGATGTTTTTAAACTTTTTGCAATTTTGAGGATTTCAGTTGATGTTACTGGTGTGACATTCATGGAATCGACCACTTGGTTCTTGAGAAAGTCAGTGAAATAAGAACCCTGAGAGTGAATTTGTTTTGCAAGGCTTGACCCAATGTTTGAGAAATCAGAGAAGGTGAACTCATTTCGGATCCATCATTTGTTAGAAAATTTTCCTGATGCTCTTTTGATTTGAATTGGCCTAGTAAATTCTTTATCAATTTCCAGATTGCATTAATATTACCTTCAAAAGATTCAAATTTAGAAGAGTAGTGTTGTTTGATTGTGGTTGTTTTTAAGGATTTAAATTTATTGCGACAAGTTATGAATTTTCTTCTATTTTCTTCTGATGGGTGTTTTAAAAAATTACGATAGAGAATGTTCTTTTTACGGCAGTGTCTAAAGAGTGTAAAGTTCATCCATTCATGGTCAAATTTTACTTTTTTCTGTCTGGGTTTCTCTAAAGGAAAACAGAAATTATATGCAAAGAGATATTCTTTCACAAATAATGAATAAGCAGATGTCACTTTACCATTTTCACCTTGTTGAATGACTTCAGTCCAATCTTTGTTAGTTAATTTAACATGGAACAAATTACTGTTTTTAAATTGTCTGTTGAAGTTTTTTTGATCATTAGAAATGGTTATTTGAAAAGCAAGATCAAGAGAAAGGTAAAGTGGAAAATGGTCAGACAAATCATCAATCAGTATCTTTGAGAGCGTATTTTGAAGAGGGAAGTTTGTGAAGATATTGTCGATTGCTGTTGCTGTCGTAGAACTTTTCCGTGTTGGTTTTATAAAAGCAAGAAACAATAAATGAGATGCAAATGTGTTCAAAAAATCAGAAACAAGAGAAGCATGAACTTCATCTAACAAATTTATGTTAAAGTCACCCAGCAGTAGAATAGTAGTGTTATGGCGATCAATGGAAGTTAATAAATGATTCAATTCGTCAAGAAAAGTTTGTAAATTTGAGTTTGGTGGTCGATATATCACACCAGCAATAAATTTTTTATCATTACAACTAAAGGAAACCAGTAACGATTCGAATGAAGAGATTAGTAAATTTTTGTCCTTGTGGACCAAAATGGAGCAGGCGATAGAAGCATCGATGAAAAAACCCACACCCCCACCTTTTTTACCCTCATGAGGTTTTGAAAAAAAATTGTAGTGTGGGATGAATATACTGTCAGAGTTTTCTTTATTTAGCCAGGTTTCAGTTACAGCTACAATTTTAGCTGAGGACATGTGCATTAGTAAGATTAAATCTTGAACTTTATGTACGAGACTTCTGCAATTTACATGAAGGAATGATAATTTCTTATTGGTTGAGTTTTTAATTAAATTGGAAAGATTATCTGGTGTTAAATATGTAACTGGATTATAAAATTGATATAAAAAATGCTGATCTGGATCAATGTGTCTGTCAAATAAACCAAAAACTTCCTTCATTTCTCCTAACTCGTTATGCAGACTTGTCATATTCGTTGGTGTTAAAGTTGTAGACTTTTCAGGAGGATGCAGATGGAAAAGGCTGTCGAGATTCTCTTTTAGCACACCGCCTTTTGTAGGCCTCCTCTGCTTGAATACGAGTTAAGTCCCAGTTTATGTAAACTTGGCGAAATTTGACTTCAGAAGAGCTTCTAAGTATGACCGCAGAAGAGAGAAGATCTTTTACATCATCAGGACTGTTTAGCGTGACACAGATTTTGACATTGTCTTTTCCTAGTCTGCGAGTTTTGAGTATGCGAGGTTTAACAGTGAGGGCTTCTTCGCAGAAAGTTTCGACAAGTTTTTGATCAGTAATTTTAATATCTTCTCTTTCTTTATCCGTAACAAGAATTGCTTTAGAAGTTGCTTCAACTAGCTTCTGAGTTTGGACTTCAAGAGAAGAAACAGAAGTTTTATTTTCGTTGAGCTTGCTTTCTAAGCGGGCCATTCGCTGGCCGATCTCGTTTAGTTCAACTTTTCAATTGTCTATGTAATTGTCTTTTATGCATTTGTACTTGTAAAAATAGTTTTTTTTATAGTTTTAAACCTCTCTTTATATATATATATACTAGCGGAGTGCCCGGCGTTGCCCGGGGTTTTTAGAGGTTTTTCTAGTGTTTGTCTATCTCGCTCAGGTTTCCTTCTCCGGTTGCTTTCCCGCTCCCGTTTGCTTTCCCGTTCTCGGTCGCATTCCCGTTCCCGCTTGCTCTCCCGTTCTCGCTCATGCTTGCTCTCTCATTCCCGTTCTCGCACGCGCTCATTTTCTCTTTTTCATTTTTTCCTAACTTCTTTTAGCCCATAAAACATAAAATAGATTTGGCTAAATTTTGCTTGAAGCTTTCAAACGTTGTTACGTAACCTAAATTTGAATTTTATTACGCAATTACCGATTTTGAATTTTATTACTCACCCCCAAATATATATATATATATTTATATAAATATATATATATATATAAATAACATTTTGTGACGGATTTCTTTTTTTCTCTAAATTTGATTCCCCTTGACTCTCAAGCTTGTGTGAAAATTTCATTACGATCGGATGAATGGTGTACCAATGCATAAAGGACATACATACATACATACATACATACATACATACATACATACATACATACATACATACAAACATTCATATATATATATATATATATATATATATATATGTATATATATAATACTCTGTGAGTCTGTTTGTCCTTTATAGAAATCTGAACCACTGGAGCGATCTTGATGAAATTTGGCAAGGAGGTAGTTTAGTTCTCATACAGGGCAAAACAGTTTGGACTCCTTATTTTTTAAAAACGTAGAAAAACTGAGCAAAAAAAACAAATGATCATGTAGAAAATTATAACAAAGCGATGAGCTTCTTTTTAAAAATTCAAATTTTTACAATTTTAAACTTAACTGATCAAATAGGAATTTGGATTTCTGCAATTTTCTCGATTCAATTTGAAAACATTGGACGTTATTTTTGAAAAAATCCGTCTCCGGCGTGACTCGAACCCACAACCTCCGAATAACTCTTCAGTGAATGAACAACCGCTAGAAGTCCGACGGGCTATCAATTGCGCCACGGAGACGCAATACTAAGGTGCGTTTACACAGGCAAAGATTCGCTGGCGCCAAATGTCAATGTCGCGGCATCTTTGCGACAGTGACGGTTTACACGAGACAATTTCAATACACAATAATTTCTGCCAATACTGCGTGCGTAGGTGCGTTTTGCTAGGTTTTGCTCTAGTTTATTTTGCAAAAATGTGTTATAAAAATACTTTTACAATAAATCTTAATTATAGAAAAATTAAAAAAATACTTAGTACTAAATTCTACTTCAATAAACTTTATTTTATTATTTTTGTGATATGAAAAATTGCAAACAGCTGTTTCCACGCGGCCGACTATTTTCAACATATATATGTCGAAAATAAAAAAATTAAAAACAACATTTTCATAATTTTGAAAAACATTTAAAATTTATATTTTAAAAAAAATAATAAAATTTTAATTACTAAAAGTAACTTTAGTTAGGCTATTTTAGGAGAAATATTAAAAGCGCTCAAACGATACTTTAAATATTAATTATCATAAAAAATAAAATACAGTTTCAGTAAAAAATAAAATTGTACAAAATTTTTATGTTTTAAATAATTAAAATTTAAAAAAAAAGTAGAGCTGCAAATTAATTGCGATTAATTCCGTTAATTAACGCTAAAAAATTAGCTCGCATTAACAAAATTAACGCCGTTAAATATTTTAACGACTAATCTAAATTTTGCATCAAAATATAATAATAATATCTATTTTTTGTTATTAAATGTTTTTATTTAACTTCACTCGTCTCTCTGTTTCTTTGTTTGTTTGTCTGTGGTGATCAAATCTTAGAAACAAAAATTCACCCACATTTCGATCACCTAAAGCTCTAAAACTTTCAGGAAAACTTTATTCTGGATGACAATACATGAATTAAATGTTTCCGACATGAATTAGACCTTAAATCAATTAAATTATTCAAATCAAGTGGTTTATGTTGCCAGAGGTCCAAAATAATTAAACAGTACGGATATTTATTTATAAGTTTTAGATTCAAAAATTTCAGTTTGTTGACTCAGATAAAGAGGCGATTAAAAGCATTTGTTTAAATTTTATTTTTTTATCTTTACTTGCTCGACGTATTTTAATCCATTTTCTTGTACCTCTCTTGAGAAAAAGAGTGAGAGAGTACTGTGTTTGAAACAGAAAGTGTATCTAAACATATTGCGTTAAAATCACAATTAACTTTTGATTAAAATTTTTAATCGTATGCGATTAAACGATTAAAAATTATAATCGATTCACAGCTATAAAAAAAAGTAATAAGTAATGTGAGTAATGTGTTTGCACGTATGAATACATTATTTACTTGACTTGAAAGTTGGAAGGCAACCAACATTGAAAATCTTGGCTTCCAAGATGTCAATGTCATGCGTGAGAGCGTTTACACGTTCATTTTTTCTAACTTTAGGCGACATTGGCATTTGGCGCCAGCGAATCTATTCGCCATACGTTAAAAAGCGCTCAAGTGATACTTTAAATATTAATTATCATAAAAAATAAAATACAGTTTCAGTAAAAAATAAAATTGCACAATGTTTTTATGTTTTAAGTAATTAAAATTTATAAAAAAAAGTAATAAGTAATGTGAGTAATGTGTCTTGCGCGTATGAATACATTATTCACTTGGCTTGAAAGTTGGAAGGCAACCAACATTGAAAATCTTGGCTGCCAAGATGTGAATGTCATGCGTTAGAGCGTTTACACGTACATTTTTTCTAACTTTAGGCGACATTGACATTTGGAGCCAGCGAATCAATTCGCTGGCGCCAAATGTCAAGGTCGGGGCATCTTTGCGACAGTGAGGGCTAACACGAGACAATTTCAATACGCATTTTGTAGGGGTTATTTCTGTCAATATAGCGTGCGTGGGTGCACTTTGCTCTAGCTCATTTCGCAAAAATGTATTAAAAAAAACTTTTACTATAAATTTTAATAATTAAAAATTTACCATTTTATTTAGTATTCAATTTGACATCAATTAACTTTAAACAGTTAACAAAAAATCGCGTTCAAAACTAAAGAAATTTAAAATACAACATCTCCTAAAATTTTTAAAATTTATATTTTCATAATTAAATAAAAATTTAAATTATTAAAAGAGAAATATCAAAATTTTAGGAAAAATATTGCAGAGCGCTTAAGTGACGTTTTAAATATTAATTATTATAAAAATAAAATCTATTTTCAAAAAAATTTTTCACAAAGTTTTTATGTTTTAAATAATTCAAATTTATAAAAAAAGCATATATTTTTGTTTTGCGGAACAGTCGACCAATTAAATCGTTTATCTAATAAGTAACGTGTCTTGCGCGAATGAATACATTATTCACTTGTCCCATTGAAAATTGGAAGGCAATCAACATTGAAAATCTTGGCTGCCAATATGTCAATGTCATGCGTGAGAGCGTTGTTTACACGTGCATTTTTTCTGACTTTAGGCGACATTGACATTTGGCGCCAGCGAATCTATGCCTGTGTAAACGCGCCTTTAAGGTCTTAGATAAACTGCACCAAATGTCGTTTTGCACAAATGTCGGATGAAAGAAACAATATCAAATCTCTGTGCTCAAATCATTTAGAATCCACAATCTCAAAATAATCCAACTGTTTATAAAGATAAGCCGATACACTCAACTTACAATTTTAGTGTTGACACAAAAAAAGGACTAAAAAATTATTAAATCAGTCGATTTTTCTTAAATTTCTTATATTAATTTCACCGCCGGTCTTGCTTGAATTTTTACAGACCTTGAAAGTGAACTTTCCGTGCTGCAATCGAGCTGAAAGTTGAAATATAGACTTGCTCCTTATTACCAGGATTTTATTAAAATAAAAAAAAATTGAAAAAAATTGTGTAATTAAAAATAATAATTGTCTTTGTTTTAGAATAAAAACAAATTAAATTTCAGTTATATAGATGTTTTTTTAAATATATCAATTGGAAAAAAAGTCGTTTAAAAAGAAAAAATTTTGCAATGAATGAAAAGTCTGATCCGGAAATATAAGTATTTGAGAAAAAACTGGGGTTTTTACAGGTTACTTGGAATTGGTCAGTGAGATTTCTTATAATTCCAGTTTAGTTGCTGAAAGAATCAATTAGGTTACTGTCTTTATGTAGCTTTGGCCGTGATCGTATAGTGGTTAGTACTTCTCGTTGTGGCCGAGACAACCCAGGTTCGAATCCTGGTCACGGCAGTGCCCTTTTTTTTAAATGCTTTTATTTAACTTCACTCGTCTCTGTTTGTTGTTTGTTAGTTAGTTTGTCTGTGGAGATCAAATGTTAGAGAGCTTAGAAAAAAATGGGAGAGAAAGTGAATAATCTATATATATATATTTATATATATATATATCTTGCTTGTTTTCTTTCTTCTTCCAGCAATTTGTTTTTCAATTTTATACGCTTAACCACAGCTTCCTCGTCAATATCGAACAAATATTCAACGTCGTCAGGCCCATAGCCTTCCTTCACTAACGCGGCTAAGAGGCGTTCCATAAGTTCGTCCTTTTTACCTGTATCGCTCAGGCCACGTTTCTTCAGCTCGTCTTTCATTTCACTCGCCCAAAGCTCATCCAATGATTTCAAAACCATTTTTGTATCCCAATACTGACACCAATGTTACGATATCACCAAATCGTATACCGGGCTCAATAGAATGGTTTTGCAGTTTTATTGGAAAATAATAAATGAAGCTTTGTTAAAGCTATTTTATACCTTTTGATATATTAATAATGTCCATAATAGTTATTCCAAGTCCTTTAACCTCTATCAATGGGAAACTTATCCTAAAATCAGCGATTTTACATTAATATATATATATATATATATATATATATATAACTCAAATACCACTGACTGACTGGCTGACTCACCACGAAATTGCAAAAACCACTGAACGGAATGTACTGAAATTTGAGACATATCTTTTAGGTGTCTTTTTAGGTATCTTTTAGTTTTAGGTGCTCATTAAGAAAGGGTTTTGAAAAATTCGGCCTGGATCGCCTTATTTCGAAGAAGATACAATGCGTAACGTATATTTAAACGCGTCGTGGGTGGGTAAAATGCAGACCACGGACTTATTTTTAAATAAATGTTAACGAAAAATTTAGAGTTTTTTTGTTATTTTATTTATTAATAATAATTACAACTAAAATTCAACCAAATACGTTATTTACTGAATCCTGGTTATTTATTAAGCCGAATAGTTTCGGTTGCTAAGGTTACGATTATTTTTCATTATATGAATTAAATGTTAACGAAAAATTTAATATAAATACATATTCACAACTAAAATTCAACCGAATACGTTATTTACTGAATCTTGGTTATTTTATTTTAATAGTGTGATGAAATTCTTTATTCGATATAAAACTTCTTTATTCTGATAATAACAAGGGCATCGATACTGTCCAGAAACACACACAACACACAGAAAGAACTAAAACGACAAAACAATATACATGGTACAACTAACTTCAAGAAGAAGGGAAAAACAAAGATACTAAACAATAGACATCAATAAAATTAATGTTGTCATTGTCCACCTAAAATAGAAAAATACTGAGTTTTATTATTATCATAATACTCCTTCTCACTCTGAACTTTTACATTTTAGGTCTGTTCAACGCTCCTTAGTTCCAAGAGTAATCGTAGTCTCTGAAATCTAGGTTTAGGCATTGATGTAGTCATGATGTCTGCAACTTGGTTTTCACTAGCAATGTCTTCATTCTTGAGCTGATCTTCCCGATCTTTTATTTGAGCTTCGATTGACTGAACAGATGCTTCGTTTTTGTTCTTGACAAGATTGTCAAGTTCGACAAGTTTGCTTTTCAGGTCTTTATTCTGCTTCTCGAGAAGCATGTGATCTCTTTCCAGGTTGTGAAAAGAACTACGTTCATTTGAAAGGTCAACTGTCAGTTGTTCGAGTTGTAGCAACAACTTTCTGATTCTTTCGTTGGCAGTCTCCAAATCACCGAGCTGTTCAACCCTCGATTCAAGACGTCTCTTCTCCTCTGCAAATTAGAGAGTGACACGGTAATACCGACCGCGGTAAATACCGCGGTTATACCGCGGTAACGGGAACAAATTTCAATAATTCCACCATTACCGCGCGGTAACGGGGAAAAAATGGGAAATACATTTGCGGTAATGGGGAAAGTGTTGACGGTAATTCCGCGGGAACGGTAATGAAGTTTTAAACTAATTTGTAAAAATTTAAAAAAAATTTAATTTTTTTTAGTACTTTGTTTTATCGTCTTTGTACTTTGTTTTATCGTCTTTGTACTTTGTTTTATCGTCTTTGTACTTTGTTTAGCTAATTCTACCGGACTATCTTTCTTTTTGTATTTCATTTCGGTTGAATGTCTTAGTCTTGAATCGGTTTAATTTCAATAGTACATTTTCGCTTGTAGTTTGAAATAACATGGAAATGGGAAAATGCGACATCGAAAAATTAATTTCAATTAAAAGTGAACGCTTGCAATTCGACAAATGTCAAGGCACTCATGGATTGAAGAACTAATATTTTTTACTTTCTAATTTCATTTAAAACATAACTATCTTTTTGCAATTTTTTTATAATTAACTTCAAAATAAACGTGCATAAAAATTTTAAATGCGGGGACAATGAGGGTTTGGGAATGATAACTGCGGGGATGGGGACAGATATTGAGGGGATGGGGTGGGGATGGGGACATGGGGCGAGCGGACAGTGAGGAGACGGAAAGAGAGTCTTCTTTGCGGGGTGGGGATGGGGAAGAAATGTTGTCCCCGTGTCACTCTCTAATGCTAATCTATTAAAATCTAATCATAGATACAGCCAATTTTTATAAACGGTTTTCAGCGACAAGCAGAGCTGCTCAAGAGTTCAACAATGAATGAGTGTAAAAAACGCCCGTTGGTCGGTCATGGGATATGATTCTCACTTTGTTTGCGAAAGGCTCTCGATTTTGTCAAATCACGTTTCAAAACGTAGCCAACAGAAAGTTACTTTAAATTATCTAAGTGACTCCGTGGCGCAACGGTAGCGCGTCTGACTCCAGATCAGAAGGTTGCGTGTTCAAATCACGTCGGGGTCAGTCCTATTTTGTTTAGGTTATTTCAATTTTTATTTGGAACGATTTGCGAAAGCTTATTGTCAAGCCAAATGCTATTCGTCTAAGATGCTGCTACGTTTGGCCATCAGTGTCGGGAGGTAGTACAGTCCTTAGTCAGCATGCAACGATAAGTTCAAATTGGCAATTTTGTTTTTTTTTTATATCACTAAACTCAAGGGCGTCATTTCAGCAAAACCTTAGGGAGGCAACATTTTTGATAAAACCCACAGATTCGAAAATGTTATTTTTCTAATGTATATTTTTCTTACAAAAATAGCGTATAACCAGGTATAGGGTAGTCATAGATATTTTCAAAAAAATTATCAAAATCTCATACACTTTTTCTCCAAAAAACTGGGACTGGAGAAAAAAAAGTAAGTTGTGCTTGTAAATGCCAGTGACGGTTTTATGGGAGGACCCACATCGTGTGCCCCCGTTTATCAGCTAGCTTTGGAAGCAAAAGTGTTTAAGGTTTTCACAAAAATTTTAGAAAAGTACCTACTACAATTGCTCCATCCAATCTTCAGCTCTGTTTGGTTGAAAAATTTACAGATATGATTTTCTAGGGTCTTATTCCTTAGACCTTGCCCAGGGTGTCAAAAACTCTAGCTACGCCACAGCAGTTGCTGGGTTGTCTTGACCTATTTTTTACAAACCTTTATTTAGGTTACAATCTCTGTTTGTGTGTATCTGTAGAAAACTTTTTCGTAATATGTTCTGATAATGTTCTAAGATCATTCTATTAAACAGTTTTTCAAACCGTGTTTTTATAGAAATAGGCCGATGACGCTATACTAGAACTTTACTAAGAAAATAACAATGGCCGTTTCAATACCGATGGTAGATAAGATAAGATAAGATAACGTTTATTATAGTGGTTTAGAAGACTTTACGCCTATAGACAACCACTTCGAATTAAAAAATTAAAAAATAAATAAAAAATAATAATAAATAAAATAAAATAATGAAAAATAATAATAATAGATAAATAAACTAATAAAAAAAAATAATTTGTATAAAAATCAGTATCCATGCCTGGATAGTGCTACTTTAAAAGATGTGGTAGTTCAGATGCTACAGTGTCATCGTCCAAGTCATCCCATATATTTACCACTCTAGAAGTAAAAAAAGCCTTTTTATAATCTTTTCTTGTTTTTTAAAAAGCTTGAATTTATGTCCTCTAGTGTTTTGAATTGGTGGTTGTTCAAAAAACATTGTTAAATCTTCTTTTCCTGTTATTATCTTGTAGGCTTCGATCAAGTCACCCTTACTTCTCCTTTTTTCTAAAGTTAAGCCACATTGTTTTAATCTTTTTTCTGTAAGGTGACTGACTTAAATGCTTAATCAACTTTGTAGTCCTGCTTTGTACCTTCTCCAACACTACGGTGTCCTTTTTTAAAACAGGGCTCCAAGCTTGTACACAATATTCTAGAAATGGTCTTACCAAACATTTGTATATCCTGATAATTATTTATTACTAGCGGAGGCACCCGGCGTTGTCCGGGGTTGTTAGAGGTTTTTCTAATGTTTGTCTTTCTCGCTCTCGTTTCCTTCTCCGCTTTCCCGTTCCCGTCGCGTTCCCGGTCGTTTTTCCGCTCCCGGTCGCTTTTCCGCTCCCGGCAGTGTTGTTTCAGTTAAGCGTAACTCTAACTGAATTCAGTCTAATAACTGAAAAAAGAGATTTAAGTTAAGTACTAACTGAAACTGTAACTGAAAAATTAGATTAACTTTAAGTGCAATACTAATAGTAAAAAAAAAGTAGTAACTGTAATACAAACTGAAAAAAATGCTTTCGGAAAATTTAATACTGAAATGCGTCAAAAATTTATTTCTTTGTTTATATTAGGTAATCGGACCCACTTGTGTCTTTTATCGCTATTATGAATTCCTTTTTCATCGCTTTATTTGAATTTAACGTCGTATACAAAATGTTAAAAATAAATTCTGGCCGAAAACAAGAAAATGGAGTTTGGCGTTATTTCAGTTACGAACCCTCTACTGATAAAAGCCGGTGCAACGTGGTTTGTAGTGTGGGAGAAAAAGATTCGGAAGCTCTCGTGGTCGAAACTTGCGGAGCTCTGTTGAAAGGTAAAAATGCTACTAATTTATTAAATCATCTAAGTCATAGACGTAAGGAAGTAGCAAAAGAACTTGAGGTTTTGGAGACAAATCGCAAAACGTTAAAGGCCAAGCGCAAACTAATCGAAAATAATACAGGAAATACGGTTAACCAGAATAGCACACTGACTACTTTGCCTGCTTTTATTAGCAATAAAAAAGAATGGAATTCAGATGCACAAGAAGTGAAACTGAGACAGCGTTTGCTTAGTAATATGTTTATCAGCACTGGGTTATCGACCTCATTTTTGGATAATCCTGATGTCAGAACATATTTTGAAACAGTTGATCCCCGTTTCAAGTTACCAGGTATACAAATTTATAATTTTAAAGTTTATTACAGTTTTTTAATTCTTATATTTTTTAAATTAGGTTCTGGGAAGATGGACTCTTTGCTAATTAAGGGAATGGAGATAATGAGCGAAGCAGTCCAGAAAGATATTTTAGAAGCTCGACGTGGGGTTATAGCAGCTGACTGTCTGACAGCTTCATTTTTGGCTATTTCAGCTGCCTTTTTTCAGCCAAAAAAACGCATGGCAATGCATATTTTATTAAATTTTCATCAAATAGAACATCCTCATACTGGAGATATGTTGGCCAGTAGATTAAATTCCACACTGGACAACTGGGGCATAGATAGGTCTAAAATTCTGGCAGTCATAACAGATAACGGGTCAAAAATGATTAAGGCCATTAAAATTGTTAATGTCATGAGTAGTAAAAATCTTGAAGAGGACTGGGAATCTGATGGAATGGAGGACTCTGATGAACCAGAGGATTTAGGTGACATAGATGTTACTATTTCTGACCTAACTAATCTACATAGAATTCCATGCATTGCGCACACACTTCAACTGGTTTTAAAAGAACTGAATAAAATTCAGTCATACATTGATCTTGTTGAGAAGATTAGGACAATTGTTCACTACATTGTTAAAATGAACAAAAAATTTTATTAACTGGGTTTTCGGCATGAAAATAAAATCTTGAATCGATATCTATTTTGTTTTCCTGTTTTGAATATTAATAACTGTTATACTAACTGTAATAGTAACTGAAAAGAATATTAACTCTAATATTAACTGGAAAAAAAGAATTAAATTAACTTTAACTGTAATACTAACTGAAAAATATTAAATTGACTAACTTTAACTGATACTCTAACTGAAAAAACCTAACTGAAACAACACTGGCTCCCGGTCGCTTTTCCGCTCCCGGTAGCTTTTCCGCTCCCGGTCGTTTTTCCGCTCCCGGTCGCTTTCCCGCACTCGGTCGTTTTCCAGCTCCCGGTCGCTTTCTCGCTCCCGGTTGCTTTCCCGTTCTCGGTCGCTTTCCCTTTCCCGCTCTATCTTTTTTTGTCAGTTGGCTTCCCGTTCCCGTTTTCGCTCATTTATGTATGTGTATATATTTATGTATATAGTTCCCGCTCACTCACCCGCTCCGCTCTGCTCATTTTGTGACGGATTTCAAATTTTTTTCACTATATTTGATTCCCCTTGACTCTCAAGGTTTTGTGAAAATTTCATTACGATCGGATGAATGGTGTCGCAATGCATAAAGGACATACATACATACATTTATCTATATATATAAAAGAACAGGTCTTGACTGACTGACTGACTGACTGACTGACTGACTGACTGACTGATAATAAACGCCGAGTTCAAACGCCTCATTCTAGGAACGTGAAATTTGGAACTTATATTACTTTTATTGCGTAAGCATCCACTAAGAATGGATTTTTGAAAATGTTCCTCCTGAGGGGAAGAAACTGGAAAACAAACTTTTTTCTAAAACAATGTATATCTCGAAAACCAAAAATGAGGAGATTTTGAAATTTGGTATATGGATTCTTCTTGAAAAATAAAAAGATACGTGTTTCACCATTTTTTGAAAATTCGGTTTCCCGGACCTCAAATGTGGGTTGGAAAATTGGGTTATTTGGTTTTTAAAGTAGCTGCTACTCAAAAACTATGAATGATACAGGAGTAAAAATTAGTATTTAGTTTCTACTCCAAAAATAATGTAATACGTGTTTTAGCATTTTTTGAAAATTTGGTTATCAGGACTTCAAATGTGGGGTGGAAATAGGGTTATTTGTTTTTTAAAGTAACTGCTACTCAAAAACTGTAAATACCACAGATGTAAAAATTAGTATTTAGTTTCTATTCTAAAAATAAAGATATACGTGTTTTACCATTTTTTACAAATTTGATTTCCAGGACCTCAAATATGGGGTGGAAAATAAGGTTATTTGGTTTTTAATGTAACTGCTACTCGAAAACTGTAGATGTTACAGGAGTAAAAATTAGTATTTGGTTTCTACTCCAGAAATAATGATATAATTGTTTCACCATTTTTTGAAAATTTGGTTTCCAGGACTTCAACTGTGGGGTGGAAAATAGGGTTACTTTGTTTTTAAAGTAACTGCTACTCAAAAACTGTAAATGCTACAAAAGTTAAATTAGTATTTAGTTTCTACTCTAAAAATAATTATATACGTGTTTCACCATTTTTTGAAAATTTGGTTTTCAGGACCTCAAATGTGAAGTGGAAAAAGGGTTATTTGATTTTAAAATAACTGCTACTCAAAAACTGTAAGTGCTACAGATGTGAAAATTAGTCTTTTGAGGTTTTGTGCCGGTTAAAAGTAGATGAGTTCAGTTTATCACCGGACGGACGGGCCAAGCCGTTATTTTAGGGTCTTCATACGGCCCTGCCCAAACCTTAAATCAAGGTGGGACGGGCCGAGATTTTTAAACAAGTATATAGACATTTTAGTGATTTTAGGGTGTTCAGACGGGTCGGGCTAAACCTGAAATCAAGGTGGGACGGGCCGAAGTTTTTCATCAAGTATATAGAGCTTCTAGGCCAGTAAAAACGGGCCGGGCCCATATTAGACGGGCCATGCCGGGCCAGAAATTTTTGAAACGGGCTGGGCCAAGTTGTCGACGGGCTGAGCCGTGACCTAAAAAATTGATCCGTGCAGTACTCTACTATGTATGCACGGTTCAAATTCTCTAATTTCATGCGAACGAAGCCGCTACGGGCACTGCTAGTATTTATATATATAGATAGCCCAAAACTGCGATTTTTTAAGCGATTTTGCTGTTCAAATAATGCCATCTGTTCTCATAAGCGTAGACTTCGGGGGGAGCAACAGGGCAAGTTGCCCCCAATCAATTTTTCCCTCCCGGATCAAATCTCCCTCCTAGGAAAAGTGTCTGCCCCTAGGAAAAATTAAAAAATTGCATTTTTAATCATTTATGGGTGTGTACATCTGTATTATTTCCCTGTTCATGTGCAAGCCGCAGAAAAAAGCCAAATTACAATGAAGCAGACGAGGTTAAATGCAGCATGTGCTTTCCCACTTTGACGCAGCATCGAGTGATAAATTGTTTGTAATGGTAGAACCGAGGTTTGTAAACTGGTTGACTACCACTAACGTATGACAGCTAATGGTGATGTTTGGGAGATCCAGACCATGACACATCACATTTATTTTTTTAAACTGATGGTCAGACCAAACATTTTGCATGCCGCAGCAAAGCGGTCCACTAGGCGCTGTAGTTCTGCCCAGACAAACAACAACGGGGGCGAAAGGGCAAAAGCTCCCCGAGAAGATAATTAGTCTTCTAGAAAATTTTAAAATATATAGTTTTTTGAACTTTATAAGCCTGTTAACCGTTACACAAGTAAATGGCCGGATAAAGAAGCGTATTTCACCTCCACCCCAAAATCTAAGATATGTGTGTTTTCAAACTTTATAAACCTGTTAGCGGCTTTACAAGTTCATAGTTAGATAAGTAAGCAGATTTCGCCCCACCCTCTGAACAATTTTATGACATGTACTTTTTGAACTTTATAAACCTGTTTAAACCTTTAACTCAGTGGTTCCCACACTTTTTCAAACGAAAGGTTTCTGGAAATTTGGATAGCCCTAGCTCATCTGTCAAGCAATTACTGTTAGACGAAAGTTTACATCTCAACAAGTAAAGAAAAAACCGTGTTTTTCAACACACTTTTATTTTAAATACACTCAATTTAGAGATACGAAGAGTTTCGAATTAAGTTTTTGGTTTTTGTAAATACAACTAAATTTATTATAAAAATTATTTCGAAATCAATTGAATCCTGTATTGTCATCCAATATAAATCTATACTGAAAATTTCAACTTCCTGTAGCTTGTCAAAAAGGTGGTTAAATTTCACTTGCAAGATTTGCGTACAGAGAAACACACACGCAAACAAACAAACAGAGAATAGAAGTGTAATAATATAACATATAAAAAAGTATTCTTTTAAAACAACGTTCGTACATTTAACACTGAGTAACTTAAGTACATTTTCTTCGTACTTTCGTCAACACTGGGTTCTACATTGTCTTTCAACTCACTATATAAGTTTTTGTGTTTTTTAACCTTTCATTTCGCCCCTCTTTAGCGATGTCTGCCAATTTAAAGCGACCACAGAATGTTAAACAAACAAACTACTTCACTGAACTTATTTTTCCAGGGAACAACATTTTCCAACTAATTAAAAAGTTATATGCCAGCAAAAACTTAATGAAATTTGGATATGTTATAGTTTAATATTGATTGAATATATATACAAATTAACAAGAAATAATATCTAATATCATGTATTTAAAAAGTTAACACTATCTCTCCGCGAAACTTTGATGCCGCACTCAAGCTGTACCGCACCATCTTCACAAGCGCACAGCAGCACGAAAATCAGACCGTGCGACTGCTTATATATGAATTATCGAATCGACGTAAAAAGCTGAGCTTTCAAATACTTTTTTTTAGCGTGAACATCTTAAAATTAATGTTTGGTCCTCACGAGTCCAACGAGACCAACTTTCAGATCGATTGGATGAATGGAAATGGGTTTGTTTTCATTCATTCAGACAGACAGACAGAAAAGCGAAGTTAATATGAAGGATTAAAAATGGGAGTTGTACATGTCTATACGGTTCCACGACAAAACGTTCACAGACAAAATTATGATGATAATGTTTACGTACGGCCGGCTATATTTCGGCGCATGTTATCATCGATTTTCTCTTAAATATTAGTCTGAACTATTTGGTTATCGGTGCGGGTCGACTTGCGTGCCTGTTTTACTTCAATACCGTCGGTTTTTTCAACGCGTAAACAACTTTTTCACGTTTTTTCCGTCGGTTGATAGTGGTTTGAATTATCGCCCAGCATGGCCGATGTGGTTAAAACTCGTAAGGAGTCTAAACAGGAGGCTTCCGACGTCTTTCAGAAATTGGGACTGAGCCTGTGCGATAAGTGTGCCAGGTGCAATACAGAGGCAATGAATAGTCTGCTAGGAAGACTTCACACAAGCAGCGAAGACGGTTCAAAAGGGTTGGAGGTGATTGCTCAGGATATCAAGGAAATCAGAGATACCATAAAGAAAGACTCCGGAAAAAGGGAGGAGAGACTTGCAGACGAGAAAAAAGAACTTTCCCTCAACAGGAAAAAACTCAACGAGGTCCTCGAAGAAGTTAGGGTTTTGACAAAGAAAATTGCAGATGTTGATCTTGAACCTCTCTCAAATAAGGTTGATACAGCAACAAAAAAGTGGTCCGATCTTTTCAAAGAAAGGGTTGACGAATTATCAGAAGGCGTCAAGAAAATACACCATTCTGTTCTGACTGAGAAGGGTGAGCAGGCATCAGGCCTACAGCTTTGCCTTAAAAAAGCTCTCGACGCAAAGACACAGGATGACAAAGATGAGGAAGCCGACAAGCTCAGGAGAAGGACCTCTGTTGTTGTCTATGGGCTGGGCGAGTCGAGTTCGTCTACACCTGATAAGCGCAAATCGGATGACAAATCGAAGATCGAGGAATTGCTGAAGTTAATCTCTTGTGATGGTGTCGAAATTGTTAACTTAATTAGACTTGGGAAAAGAATCGAAGGAAAGAGTGAACCTGCTCGACCAAGACCGTTGAAACTGGTATTGAAAAACGAAAATCAACAGTCGAATCTTCTCAAGTTGGCAAAAAACTTGAGGATGATGAAGGAAGGAGGTTGGTCAGCAGTTTTTATACATCGGGATATGACTCCAAAAGAAAGAGAAGCACGAAAACTCCTAGTCGAAAGTATGAAGCAGAGAATACGAGCTGGAGAGACGAATCTGTTCATCGCGGGGGACAGGATAGTTACCAGAAGACTTCCCGTTGCGGGAAAAATCTGAAAGGCTCCAACACAGAATCATACGTTCGAAACAAGTACTTGACTATTGGATATTTGAATTGTCAGTCGATCGGAGATAAAAGTGCATCGCTGACAAATATCATCGCTGAACATGATCTTGATGCTTTCGCAGTTGCCGAGACTTTTCACGAATCATCAGAAGACATCACTCTCGCAAGAATCACACCGGATGGATACACGTGCGTGGATTAGGCACGAGAACGAAAACGTTTGGCGAGGTCTGCTACACAAAAGATGCAATCTGGTCGTCTACTGGGGGGCGGGGTTGCGTGGATTTGCAAAGAATCGTGCAAAGCCCGCCGAATGAATCTTACCAGCAAAGTTGAGACTTTTGAATTCGTTTCTGTAATGCTTATCTTAAGGAGTGTTAGAACAATTGCTGTGGTCATTTACCGGCCTGGAAGTGAACGAGTTTCTGACCAGTTCTTGGAGGATTTCAGCCAGATGCTTGAAGAATTAACTGTTCACAGCTGCCATATTCTTGTCGTTGGAGATATCAATATTCACTTGGACAAACCGGATGATGTATGGACAATGAAATTCAACACGATCGTGGATTGCTTTGGCCTTGTCCAGAATATTTCTTCACCAACCCACAAAGCCGGACATACCTTAGACGTTGTCATCACGAAGGACCCAGCTCAGTCATCTTCTGTTGCTTGTGAAGTGTATGTTCCATCTGTGTCCGATCATTCTCTCATCATTTCAAGACTGCCACTCATGAAACCAAATCCTGTATCACTAATGGTAACAGGCAGGGCATGGAAGACCTTTGATCGTGATCTTTTTTTACAGGATCTCAAATCAAGCAAACTCTGCACTGAGGACAGCAGCTGGAGTGGCCTTGGACCGGATGAAATGGCTGCGATGTACAACAGAATACTGACCGATCTTGTTGAGAAGCATGCTCCATGTCGGTCAGCCTTGAGAAATTATCGTCCGATCACTCCATGGTTCAATACTGCTTGCGGCGAGCAGAAGCGAAAAGCTCGTTCTCTTGAAAGAATTTACAGAAGAACCGACTGATCTCTGACCGTGATAAATGGGTTGCGCAGTTACGTTTTTGCCAGGATTTTTATAGGAGAGCACAGGATGCGTACTGGCGAAATACGATTGCGGAGAGTGCAGGAAACGCAAGCAGGCTGTGGAGAGATTTGTCTGCCGTGATGGGAAAGAAACGATCTTTCATTCTTCAGGATGGTCTGACTGCAGAGCAATTCATGAGTTCTTTTGAGAAGAAGGTCACGGACGTCCGAGCGTCTACCCTTGATTCGGATACGCCTGAGTTCAACACCTTCTCTGGAGAACGTTTCAGCAACTTTGCGACTCTTACTAAGGATGACGTCAAGGACCTAATTAAGAACTCTCCAAACAAGTCATGTGGTCTAGACCCGGCGCCAACATGGCTCATCAAAGAATTTTCAGAAACTTTGTCCCTATTTGTTACAGATCTGTTTAATAAATCGTTGGACACTGGTCACTTTCCGGTCCCATTCAGAGTGGCCGAGGTCACGCCAATCTTGAAAAAATCTACGCTGGATGTTTCTCTGCCTGCCAGTTATCGCCCAGTTTCGAATCTTCAGTTCATCTCTAAGGTTTTGGAACGGGCTGTAAACAAACAAATTCAACATCACCTGGATGGACACAACCTTCTACCGGAGCATCAGTCTGCCTATCGGAGGTGCCGTTCGACGGAAACAGCATTACTCAAGGTTACTTCGGATGTTCTCTTGGCAACCGATCGAGGGATGGTAACACTGCTCGCTATGCTCGATCTCAGCGCTGCATTCGATTGCGTTGATCATAGAATCCTCGTGACCAGATTGGAGCGTACATTTGGCATTGATTCTGTTGCTCTTCGGTGGATCGGTTCGTATCTTTGCGATCGGAGGCAGTGTGTTCGTTATGGAGGTATCCTTTCTGGTTGGTCCTCGATTGTGTGTGGTGTTCCACAAGGTTCAATTCTAGGACCGCTATTCTTCATTGCATACACTTCAGATGTTTTTGCCCTGGTTGCTCAACGTGGTTTCAATATTCATGGTTATGCTGATGATCTACAAATCTACGATCATTGCGGCACTGAGAGTATCGGTGTGCTCGCGGACAGATTGGACGGCTGCGTTTCGGAGATAATGGAATGGATGAAATGCAATCGACTAAAGTTAAATGCTTCCAAGACAGAGGTCATTCTACTGGGATCCTCTAGACGTCGGTTGAACTGCATCTTTGACGAGATCAATATAGCTGGAAACATCATTCGTCTCGTCGATAGGGTTCGCAATCTTGGGGTCATCATGGATTCTCAACTGACTTTCAGCGAACACGTTGCAAAATTGGTCAACACCAGTTACTACCATCTACGACAGATGAGGTCAGTTCGCAAATCCCTCACGGTCGATTCTTCGCATGCACTTGCCCGCGCTTTGATCTTGTCTAGACTTGATTATTGTAATTGTCTACTCAGCGGAATACCGGATCTGTTAATGAGGCGGCTTGATGGTGTCATGCGTGCCACGGCTAGGCTGATTCTCCGATTGCCTCGATACGGTCATGTCACTAAAGCGATTCACGACCGACTACACTGGCTGAACATGCAGGCGCGTATCGACTTCAAGCTATCTCTCACTGCGTACCGATGCCTCCATGGTTCTGCGCCGTCATACCTCTCCGATCTGTGCATTCCGGTGACTCAGTTTCCTGGCCGATCTCACCTTCGCTCGGCTTCTTCCGGTCAGCTTCTTGTTCCTTCCTGCGGAACCAAGACGTTTGGACCGAGGGCTTTTGCAGTTTCTTGTCCAACTACCTGGAACAATCTACCGATTGAACTTACCGATCCGGCGTGTGTCGATAGCGTTTATGTTTTTAGGAAACGACTTAAAACTCATTTTTTTCTTCGTATGACGAACGGATATTGACCCTTTTTGTTTCTGATGTGTGATTCTGTTCGTTCGTTTATTTTGGCACTGCCGCCTCGTGCTCTGAGAAATTTTTCTTTTTAGAGAGCACGTTAAATAAATAAATAATAATAATAATAAAATGTTCAACGACAAAATGTTCCCGACAAAACGTTCACGACACAACGTTCACGACAAAATGTTCACGACAAAATGAACACCGACAAAACGTTCACAGACAAAATGTTCAACGACAAGATGTTCAACGACAAAATGTTCACGACAAAACGTTCACGACAAAACGTTCACGAAAAATGTTCACGCACAAAATGTTCACAGACAAAATGTTCACAGACAAAATGCTCACAGACAAAATGTTCAACGACAAAACGTTCACGACAAAACGTTCACAGACAAAATGTTCACAGACAAAATGTTCAACGAAAAAATGTTCACGATAAAACATTCACGACACAACGTTCACGACAAAATGTTCACGATTGCAACTTTTAAATTTAGTTTAGTTTTAAATGATAAAATATTTTGTGTTTCACAAAATGAGCGCAAATAAAACGTTAACAATAGTAAATGCAATGTTAAATTCCTCTTTTATACCCCTAACTCAAACGGCAACCAGATGAGTATGGATCGGAGGACTGTAAACTGTTTCAGCAAGAAGGAAAAAAACAGATGAAATGAGATAGCTATAATAGGAAAATACAATTGGTTACTAATTTGAGATCGTTTGAATTTTCAATTTCAATTAAGCAAACGACGTAAATATAAGGTTTGATGGCTGTATTTTAAAGATTAAAAAGTTAGGAGTATCCAAGAGAAAATTAACCAACCCGCATTAACTAGATAATAAATGGAATGGAACGATGATTAAAAGGGTCAAAATATGAAATCTTTATTAACTCCGATTAAAAAGAAAAAGAAATTCAATTAGTTATTAATTGAGATTCATTTGATGTTTCAATTTTAATTAAGTGAACGACAGAAAGAAGCCTTGATCGTTGCAGCCTAGCGATTAAGAAGTTATCGGCTTCCAAGAGCAATATAGCCTCCTTTAATTAGCTAATTAACGTAACGGTGACTTTGGTAAAGCAGCATGCAGCTACTTGCGTTTTTCAACTAGAATTGAAAATACATCTCTAGTAATTAAAAACTAAAAAGTTAGGGTATCCAAAAGCAAATTAACCGGCATTAACTAGTTAATAAATGGAACGATGATAAAAAGGATCAAAATATGGATGGAAAAGAAAAAAGCCAAATAGCTATAACTCCATACAATTATTTATTAATTGAAGATCATTTGATGCTGCCAATACGTATTAGTTTCATGCTGTCATGCACATATACTTTGCTTAGGTAAATAAAAAGGTGAATAGATACATCGCAAAAAATGACTTAATAATTAGTTTGCAAGTGATCTTGACATAATAAAAAAAAAATTATTTTTCAGTGTGAACATTTTGTCGTGAACGTTGTGTCGTGAACATTTTGTCGTGAACTTTTTGTGCGTGAACATTTTTCGTGAACGTTTTGTCGTGAACGTTTTGTCGTGAACATTTTGTCGTTGAACATTTTGTCGTTGAACATTTTGTCTGTGAACGTTTTGTCGGTGTTCATTTTGTCGTGAACATTTTGTCTGTGAACGTTTTGTCGTGGAACCAGTTGTGTCTCAGCTCGTGAAATGGTACACAGTACACACGTTTAAGAGCAAATCTAAAATTAACATGTCAGAAGTGGGATTTGAACCCACGCCTAGAGAACTAGACTGCGACCTGAACGCAGCGCCTTAGACCGCTCGGCCATCCTAACATATATTTAGTATTTAATAATATGCTATTATTAATTAATAAGCCAACAGTAATGTTAAGAACTGTTTAAAATAACATGAAAAAAAAAATATTTTCGAAGCGTACAAAAAGTTTGTCGTTAAATTTATCTAGTATTCACAAAGCCTTGGTGACCGATTAACGAAGGGTTGAAATTTGTCAACATTTAACGATGCTTGCTCCCATCTTTAACTGAAATGGCCACTGTTATTCTCTCATTCTAACATGTAATTGAAAAAAATCGTTTGGTGTTGTTTGTCAGTGTGAAATGTTTCAATCGTATAATATTGATGGGGCTTAATGCACAGGCATTTTTGTGCTTTTTTGAAGAAAATAAAGTCCGCATATAATAATATGCTGTACTTTACTGATGCGCGTTGGCTCAGCACCGAAACCACGTTGAAGAGTTTTTGGAGTTCAGAACAGAAGCGAAAGCTTTCATAGAGAACGATGGGATGGTTGCTTCTGTGCTAATTAATTTGAAATGGCTAATAGATTTAGCTTTTTCTGTTGACATCACACAGAAGCTGAATGTACCGATCGAAAAGTAACAAGGTCAGGAATAGCTTTTCAGTGCTGCCTATGACAGTGTAAAAGCATTTTCCACAAAACCCATTTTAGGAAAACCGCAACTTTCTCAGGAAAACTTCTGCCATTTCCCAGCAGCCCAGTATGCATGGCACTTGTAGATGTGGACAGAGTGGACACGCCATTCAGTGGTGAAGACTATATTATTGATGACTAGACTATTGATGCCAATGAAAAACAATGGGAAAAAATAATCACAAATTGGCAGACTTTTCAGCAAGGAGCAAAGGCAGCAGAAGTGGTGCCATTAAACCAAATGTTAATTATAATGACTAAAATCGAGGAAACTGAACAGTTGTGTTTTTTGGTATTAACTTAATGCGGCCCAGCTCTACCCAGACTCTAACTTCTGTGGCCCCCAGCAGCGACGGATCTAGGATTTTCTGGTGGGGGGATGATCTAACCAAAACTTGACAGAGATATTTTTACAAGTTACAAAACAAACAGTATCCACAAAGACAACATTCAAAACAGAAGTCAAATTTATAGAATAAAAAATCTACAGTGCAAAATCAAGTCGTCTATTCTTGCTGGCCACAAATCTATCAATAACATAAATCTGTTTCTAAAGGCAATGCGTTATGGATATAAGTATACATAATAATGTCAGGCCAGTTAAACGCTATCTGTGGTTCTGTTTCGCAATGAGCTTTTTAATATTTTCATGGCACTGAAGCTTCCTTCAGTTGAATATAATAATGGGTTTCCCAGGCTGGTTATGATTCCTGTTTTAGGTTAAAAAGAATACCTATTGTACGGAAAACCAGAAAATATTAGACGAGTGCTCTTTTACATTTCACCGTGGAATACGTTTTACGCAAATCATTGAGACCATTGTTTTGTGCCTCTGTAGATGAAAGCAACACAGAGGTTCTTGATAGTATGACCATGGGCTCGTAGCTAAGCTTCAGTCTGGTGAGTTTTGTTTGTTCGAGTTGTGTGAAAAGTCGCGTAGTCTGCTTATGCGTAACGTGTTATATAAATTATCCAAATCGGTTGTGTTGTTTAAGTTAATTTTTCTAAGGACGCAAAACACTGAATTAACAACAAACTGGATATTAGCTGGTTATTTGAAATTTATTGCGAACTCAAACATTGGATTACAATTACTACAACAATTCATTATACATATTATCAAACCTAGCGGTTTATTGTTTGAGCAAAACACTAGATTAACTAAATCAGATTTAAAATTAGATGGTTATTTTTATTTAATTAGACAGTTCATTGTACATTCAAACAGATTTATAGTGCATACAATTTAGCCATTTCAAAACAGATTTAAAATTAGATGGTTATTTAATTAGACAGTTCATTGTACATTCAAACACTGGAATTACTGCAGCTGAACAGGGAATGAACGACTGGATATAAAAAAAAAAAGAGAGTTCCCACACCGGGAATCGAACCCGGGCCGCCAACGTGAAAGGCTGGAATCCTAACCACTAGACCATGTGGGAGATATATTTGCGTTGTAATAAATTATTTATTGGCACCAGTGATGGGCAACAAACTACTTTCAAGTAGTTTAACTTTTCTGTAGTTACATTTACTTTTAAGTAGTTAAACTTTGTAGTTAACTACTTTTTGTCAGAGGTAGTTTAACTAAAGTAGTTAAATACTGTAAAGTAGTTAATTACTTTTAACTACTTTTTTCTATAAACTTGTAGACTAATACATTGCATTGCTGTATTAGGCCTCACATGATCACAATTATGTTCACCATCTAATTTATTAAATAAAGCCATGACAAATTGTTTTTTTAATTTATTAATGAAAAGACACATATTTTATAAGTTAAATATCCAGTCCATCAATCTACTTCAGACGGTGTCAAACATCGTCTTATTACCTGTAGATGATTATCTTTTGAGTACATGACGCAGGAAAACAAGCTTTTCAAACATACTGTCAGACACTTTGCACTGTCTTGGCACTAATATTTGACCTGCACAACTGAACAGTTTCTCAACAGCAGCACTGCTTGGTAGACTTGTATTAAACTTGAGAAAAACTCTTGTTAGATGAGGATACATGAGCAGTGAGTTTGTTGTTGAGTCATTTGAAGCCAGATTTTTGCGTAAAATATTATACAGGCTGATTTAATTTTTTTAGGCTTCAACTACTTTTGGTAGTTAAACTAATTGTAGTTAACTACTCTAAAACGTAGTTAAACTATTCTTTAACTACCAGTTACTTTCGGGTAGTTAAACTTTTTGCCTTAACTACTCCCATGTAGTTAAACTAGTAGTTAACTACTAAAGTAGTTAAAAGTAGTTAACTACTGCCCATCACTGATTGGCACTAGTTATATATATATATATATAGGTTAGAAAATTTAACTTTTCAGATGGGTCGGGTTGGGTTGGGTCGCCAAAAATAGACCCATGTCCACCTCTCCAGTGATGGTTCAATATGACTAGCATCTTCAATTGCAAGATTTACATTGGTATCTTCTAAAAATGTATTCAATCCATCTCTCAAAGCTTCAAGAGTTGTTTTTATGATAGTTTATAGTCCTTTACACTAGGTGTTTTAAGACTGAAATGACACTTTGTAGGAAGAACCTATAAATCTATAAGTACTTCCTGTCGTGGATCATAAGTTAATCATTTTAACCTTCCTTTTTCTTTTCCTCAGGCTTGGGACTGGATTGCAGAAGCAAGGCGGAGTTCTTCAAGAGTTGCAATATTGTCCGCTGACATGATGTTTGCTTCAGAAAAATTACAATTTTCAATGTGAAGCATATTATATTATTTGAAGGCTTCTGAATAGATTAATGTATTTACAATTATAAAACCAACAACTTTAAACTCATTGTGAGACATTTTAGTTTTTAAGCCTAATGCTTCAATTTTTAAATCCGAAGCAGCTTTTGGTGAATTTGTAACAATTTCTAATGCTTCTAGTATGGAAACTATCATTTAACACAACGAAAGCGTTCATTCCAGGCCAATATAGACACTCACGTGCGCGACGCAGACATGCTTCAATGCCCATATGTGAAGAATGGGTTCTTTCGACCATTTCTCGCCTCAATGATGCCGGCACTATGACTCGCTTGCCACGGCACAGCAGATCGTCTTGTACTGATATTTCATCACGTACTGAATGATATGGCATTACTCGTAGATCCAACTTTGTTTTATCTGCAGGCCATCCTCGCATCATTGTCTCCTTCAATGCCTGCAATGCGATGAGTCTTGCCTCAGTGATTGAAACAAACCCGGTCATCATAACTTGTTCTAGATTTAGATGTTTCGCCGTCCCTGACAGGAATGCACGTGAAAGTGTATCGGCCAGATACATTGACTTTCCTTGTGTGTATCTGATGGATATGTCGTAGCGTTGTAAGCGTAATAGCATTCCTTGTAAACGTCTTGGCGCTTTGTATAGCGGTTTTTTTATGATGCTCTCTGGAGGTTTGTGATCTGATAAAATCGTGATTTTCCTACCATACGTGTACTGGTTGAATTTTTTCACGCTGTATACGATCGCCAATGCTTCTTTCTCAATCTGGGCATACCGCGTTTCTGTACCTGTCAAAGCGTGACTCGCATATGCGATGGGTTGTTCTTTTTGGAGCAGCGCTGCTCCCAAGCCTCTCTCACTGGCATCGCACTAAAATGTCAATTCCTTTTTCAGATCATAATAACGCAGTATTAGAGCCGTCGCCACGAGATTCTTGGTTTCCTGTAATGCATTGTCCTGTTCTTGACCCCATGACCATTCTGCATCGGCTCTGGTTAGCTTTCGCAGCGGCTCCATGACGTCACTCAAATGTGGCAAGAATTTGCCGAGATAGTTTACGAATTCATTAACCCGCTGTACTTTTTCGACGCTGGTCGGCACTGGCAGTTTGTTGACAGCCTCGACCTTCGCAGGGCCTGGTTTCAAACCTTCACTTGACACTAGGTGTCCCAGAAATAGAAAAAATATCTTTTCTAACTCACTCATGATTGAGTTTTTAGATTAGTTGATAAAAGCAGTATTTATCGTATTTTTTGAATTTTAGTTACTTAGTTATATTCCTGCTAGTATTTTTCAATCTTTTAGTGCCTTCTGTTCTTCCGATCAAACTCATATGAACTTTAGCTTCGTGTATCTGTCCTAGATTGACGAGCAATTATCCTACCCGGTTGCTTGAGCTTTCATAGTAAGTCATACCATGATTTTTTCAATTCATTTTAAATTATTTTTATTAGCTAACACACGATTGAGTATTTAGATTAGTTAATGAAAGCAGTATTTATCATACTTATTGAATAATATCCAGTTAGTTAAATATCTGCTATTATTTTCCAATCTATTAGTACCTTCAGTCTCTTTGAAATTGATGATTTAGTGGACAATTTTGTAAAAATGAAAGAACGTCGACACACTTCGTTACATTCATAATTACGTTTTTTGTCTGCATTCAATATTAAATAAAAGTTGAATTTTTTAAACTTTTTTTGAACTAATATGATGTTTTACATGAAAATACAACATACAAGTGTATATTCGGATGGTCATTTTTGTTTGAAGATTTTCTAGGTTAAATTTGACAAATGTTCGCCCCCTCAACATTTGGCTAAATCCACGCCTCTGCTTGACATATTCCACTTAACTCATTTATTGAACTCAACTAAAAAAACCTTGCACGAACCGACTTTTTGAGGTTCGGTCCGTTATATAAACACAAAATCATAAGCCCGATCCTGTCCGTTTTTACAAGCACAAAAACCCACCGTTTAGTATAATACACTCCATCTATGGTAACCTCGGTCCGGCCCGCTTTGATAACCTTGATATGAAGTCCAGTCCTAAAAACGGCCCGTGCAAGTATTTGGTCTAGTACCAACTTTAATCATGTGAATCTGTGAATACAATTTTTTAAAAATTCATTATTATCTCGAAAATATTTCTAATTTTTTTGTATTTATTTTTTTCTTAAAAATAATTTTTTTTTAAATCTATTGAAGGGAGGGCAATTACCCCATGCCCCCGCATATGACGCCCCTGCTATAATTCAATGACTCTGAATGTATAGCCTCTTTAAATAAGCTTTTTTTGTAATTTTTGTAACTTTTATTTAGTTTTTTTTAATTATTAATGTTTTGACTTCCTGTACCGTACCGTACCTGTTATTCAAAATTAAACGCATATGATGCCAAATTAGACTGCTTTTAACTTTTAAACATCCTCGCTACCATGGTGCCTTCTTAAAACACTGAGCTATTTTTACTATTTTAAGCGATTGTTGTTTATTGTTTACGGCGTGAATTGGATGATTTCAATAAAATATTTTTCTATTTTATAACCATGAAGTTATGACGAATAACTCAAACATTATTAAAAAAGTATATATCGATTCTCCAGTATTCACTGAAGAAGATGAAAAAATATTTAGATTTGTCGACCCTGACTGGAATTCAGAATCTCCCGATAAAGAGGACGGTAAGATTCAAAAGTTTTTTCCGAAAAAGTTTAATAATAAAAATGTAATCATTAGGACTGCTTCTATTGTGAAAAAGTCATTGGTTCAGTTTTCATTTAAAGTTATTTATGTTCTACTATCAAAATATCAACTCAATCAAACTTTATTTTTAGAATATACAATACGAAACTCAAGCTTGTGTGATGATGGTGTTGTGGAAAATGTTAAAAACCTCAACCTAAACAGAATAATAACCAAAAATGTAAACTATCCTGTGCATCAGCTTTTTCATAATCCGACAATTAATATTAATAATAAAAATAAAACAAAGTATTTTGATGAGGATGAAGATGAAATGGTAGAGAAGGCAGAAGTCCTAAAAGTTAAGGAAACAAAGAGACTTCAACGAGAGGAAGCTATAAAAAACAACATACCTCAACTTGATCTCGTTGATTCTGATGAAGAAATGTGTTTGCGTGACTCTTTGGAAGTTGAAAATTTAAAAGAAAACTTAGCAAGAGAACAGACTGGCAAGATTGTTGAAAAAGCTCAATTACAAACATTTTTTTTAAATAATTTGAAAAATGAATATTCTGAAGATTATAAAAATATCTGTAACCTAGAACAAAGTTTTAGACAAGATAATAATTTTGAAGTTCTAGCATATGCTTCACCACATTACCAAAACCACTTGAAATCCAAACCTAACACATCTCCTAGAAATACCTTGCACTTACCAACAATTACTTCGCATCAATCAAAAATGATTGGTGATGATAACCATATAAAATATATTTATTCACAAACCAAACCATCTGAAAATTCTACAAGTGCTAGAAGTGTTAATTATGATAATAACAAATCTGGTGAATGTTCTGATGAGTTGAACCAAGAACGTCATAAAGACTTTACAGCCGATTCACATATCACTTGCCAGAACAATAATAATAAGTTGGAGAATGATATTTCTGCCCAGACTTCTTCAAAATATTTTTCAGCTGATAATTTGCAAAAAAAGTTTTCTTCACAATCAGGATTGAAGCAGAAATTAGGAGTTGATTCTCATTACATTTATGATAAAAAGAAACCTCCTAAATCTTACACCAAAATGCTATCTCAGCAATTAAATAAAAAAACTCTAAAAAAAATAAATTTGTCCAGCATATCACCAGCAAACAATAAAGTAAAAGAAGCAAAACAACTATTTGAACATTTCACACATGAAAAAGATACTGAAAATTCTTCTCCTAGAAGGTATTCTTTAAACGTGTCAAGTACATCCCAGTCTCGGTGTACTGATGTTAGTTCTGCTAGATCTGACATGTCGAAAGTTGAAGAGACATGGTCAACAAAAGTACAGTTGTTGGAAAAAATTTCTATGAACAATCTTAAATCACCACAAAATCTAAAGAGATACACAAGTGACTTGATTTTAAATGAAAATTTACAGAAAATATTACAGGAAAAAGATTTTCTAAAATTAGAGCAAATTTCTAAGACAATTTCAGCTCCCGGGCCAGTAAAACGACGTCCACCACATCGAATTCTACCTCTTGAATCAGAACTGAAAGTTATTTCAATAAGTGCTCCCCTTAACAGAAAAGTTAGAGTCCTCACTCAGTATCAAGAAATGACAAACTCTGAGGAGAACCAGAACACACAAAATTCTAAAAAAACAAGACAGCAACCTTATTCTGATAGAGGCATTCCTGCTGTTTCTGGACATTGTAAAGCTGCAAAGCTGACTGATCAGGTTTTGGAAACATTTTCTAATTTCAGCAATGAGGATTTGAAAATGTTCAGTGAGATTTACTTGAAGAATGCTTCTGCAGTCCAGCTAAGGAAGACAGAATCACAAACGGTAAATGTTATTAATTAATATTTTATTGTGGTTTTAAGTTATTTTATGATCCATAAAAACTAAGCACTGAAAAATATCAGCTTGTTTCTTACTTCCAAATTAGAGTAAAATTGACTTTTGGTTTTTAAACTAACAAAAATAGTCATAATTTCTGAAAATGGAGGCTTAAACTTTATTTTAATTAAATTAATTAAAAGAAATTGTATAGCAATTTATTGCACATTTTATCTGTTACTAGAGCACTTTTGCTGTTCCCAGATAGAATATAAGTAGAAATATTGCAATAGTGCAAACACTTCTTAAATAATTTCTTAGACAAAACACGTCTGTTGGCATAATGGTAGGACGATTTGTAAACCTCAAAAGATCAGCAACTCTAATCCTTCTGTCGCATTCAGTATCAGCCAATCTAAATTGCGTGTGATATTGACAGGGTCTCCTAGTAGAAGGAACTTGAGACTCAAGATGTTTCTTGCAAACTTTGCAGCCAAAAAAGCATCTCGTTGAACCATCTGGCAAAGCTGATTTTTGTTTTGTCCCAAAAAAGCCAGGCCTGGAATAATATTTTCACAAAAAAGTAAAACAGAAAAAATTGTCAGCTACTTGGAGAGTATTTGATCTGCAAGTCTTTCTGAGCAACTTAAATGTGGAAAGGCTGACGCAACCTTTTTTGTCCTATGAACCTTCTTCCTCACAAGTTTGATGAGAGTGTAGTGGGATACAGCAGGGATTGTGCCAGTTTGTAAATCATAGTAATAGAAAACACCCAGCACTACAAAGGCCATCTACAAAAATATGCAGAGAAGCTTTGGGTTTTACGTCTCATTAGTGTATTGTTGTATATTAATGTGAATGGATGAGAATATCAGAATGGTTTGCAACACTGATTCATAGAATAAAATTAGGGCTGTTTGCTATTTTTTTTTTATATAAAAAGAGTACTAATGCGTAAAGTTTATTTTTCATTCTGGAAAGACTGAAAGTCATGTAAGTGTGGTTGCAACCATTGTTTAAGTACCCAGCCATATTGGTTCCCCAACAAAAAGATGTCAGACCGACTGGCTAAAAATGCAATCAGATGCAGCTCAAGAGGATTATCAGAAGAAAAATGTTTAAAGAGTGGCAGACTAGGCTCACTTATGTTTTCATTTGCCACTCTAAAGCCCTAATGATTGGTGTATCAACCGTTAACAGGCTCACTGCTATCCCCCAAAAAAGGATAAAAACAACTAAACTTTGCTTGAGTAAGTGCTTTCTTTCAGCTGACCACGAGATCCTGAACAAGAATGTGTAAGACTGTGTGTAAGTGAAGTATGCTTGTACAGTGATGCATTTCTTATTTCAGTGCAAGAATCACTAGCGAATGAGTGTCAGACTACAACGGGAGGCAGACAAGAATAAACTGAAATCTGCCGTAAATTCTATCTAGAATTAGCCACGATCTAAACTTGAATCCCCAAATTATATGGAATAATATCTAGCAGGGATTTGTACCCAACATTATTTAGTATTGTATCTGAATATCTTTCTCTACAGAAGGATACAATTAATTATTGTAAAGATGCCATTCTGTTATATGCAATTTGTGTGTATCTATTTGTTCAACAAGTTTTCTTATATTTGAACTAATTGAAAAAGCTTAAAATGAAAATTTTTAAGTTTTTAAACACTTTCTTAACTTGACTTCTCTGTCTGGGGTCAAAATTTTTGAATTAGTTTTTTACAAATTTTTAGACATGTTAGAACTTTCAGTATAGACTTTAGCCACCTGCCAAAACAATATTCAATAGTTTCCGAAGCGATTTTATCATTATTTCAAATAATTTCAAACTTTATTTTGTAAATTATTTCCTAGATGGCATTTAAATGAATTTTTAGATAATTATACTCTATAATCTCCATGAATGGCAGTGGATGAAAATTTTGCAATTTTATTACTCGACCTGGAGGGAAACATTCCTTTGTACTTTTTTGTAACATAATATATCTTTTTCGTCATTTTTTGAACTGTTGTTGGATGAGTCCTAACACCGTCATCAATTTTTCTGCAGCTCTACATTCAGTGGTGCTTTCCCAAAATTTTACCAGGGGGTTCGCATTCCCAGTGAATATTTCATTTTGTTAATAATAATATTTCCATTGAAATATTATTTGGAAGAGTAGCACACTAGCTGATGAACATTAAACTATCAGGAATAAACAATTTATCGTTTATATTCACTTTTAATTTGTTTACTAATTGAAAAAGACACAAAATTATTTATATAAACTAGAATTCTGAAATTTCCTATATTCCTACATATTAATATAAAGTAATTGAATCATTGAAAATATTAATAAATACCTACATGGTTTTCAATAATCAGGGGTGGAGCCAAACAATTTTTTGGGGGGTCCGGGGAGAGAAACTGATTAGTAAAGAGTTTTACTGAAAAATTTACGATTTACAAAAGTCAAGTCTTAACAAAAGGTTCAGCAATGATTAGTAATAACAAACCATAAGACATTTAATTTGGAACAGTAAATTACAATATTATATTCAGCCGACGTTTTTTCTGCGAATAAATGTCGATGAAGGTTTTTCAATTAATGTCAAGGTCGCGATTAATGGTCATCTGGAAAAGCTTATTCAGCCTTGTTTGGCCCATTGTGGTCCGTAGATAAGATTTGAATCTGCGCATAGTTAAGAAGAATTTATCGGCTGTCGCAGAAGAAAGAAGCAACGTGGTGAAGAGTTTAATCAGCGTATTTATCTGCGGGTAGATGGAATCTTGACAATGCTGCAAAACATCAACTGCGGTTTGGGATTTTATGGCGGGTCTGGTCTTCAAAATTAAATCAATGGACAACTCTGACCCTAACATTTTTGATAACTTATTAAGAATTTAATTTGAAAAATAATTGCTAACTCAAATATAATTCTAAATACATGGGCACGCGCCTCAATTCAACATCGACTAAAACAAGCTTTAAGGGAGGGCCCTCGCGCTCCCCCTGGCTGCGCCTCGGTTCACTATATTTCCTTGGGTTACGTTTGTTCACCCTGATATCATCTGTCGAGTTATGTTTCCTCAACCAACTTATTGCATAGGGAACTGCGTTCCAAGTGTTCAATGGGCGACCAATTACTAGAAAACATAGGTAGAGGAGGCGGGAAGCAAATGCCTCCCAACTTTCTGGCGTATGAGATAAAATCAAGAACTAAGTTTTGGTAATATTGATTAGCCCACACAACCGACAATAAGATTAATTTGAAGTAATTTTTTTCTGATTAACAGGGGGTTCGCACGAACCATACCATTCACATCAGGGGGTTCGCGTGAACCCCTGTGAACCCCCAGGAAAGCACTACTGTCTACATTGTATAGAACTTATCAACTTTTTTGGTTGCCATGGTTCTCTGTCCTGTTTTTCCAAGCGTATATAGTTTTTTTTCTGGGTTGAGCTTATGTGAGCCAAATCCAACCCAATGAGAGAAAATTAAATGGGATCAAATTATGATGTGTAAGAGGAAATACATAGATATTTCTTATAAAGTAAAAGTTTTAAATTCTCTCTTTCTCTCTCTCTCTCTCTCTCTCTGTTCTAGGAGCTTAATCTTGCATTTATCACATATGAATTATATAAGAGCGGAGATAAGTATTTGTACATTAACTAAGTAAATTGATTTGTTTGTTGTATAATGTGCTAAGGAAGAAGTTACTTTTAATTTCTTTTTTACTCCTGATTAGATAAATTAAAATGTGTCTCTCAGCAAGTCATTCAGAGCAACACAATTACATCAATTTTCTTTTTCTTAGTCAGATGAAAAGTTCAGTTTTCTTAAACTAAATTTGGGACTTTGTTCTGGAGCGACAATGTCCATTTGAGTCTCAGCAAATGGCTGTTTTTTTGGCTGTCAACAACCGAAAAGGGGTTTTCCCATTCCCAATTGAAAGTAATAATAAGCCCCTACTGGAACTGATTATTTTTTTTATTTGTTGGTTCAGTTTCTTTAACAGCTCGATGTATATCTTATGGTGGACGGTAGCTATGTTTAGTGTCGTGGGATGCTTACTCAAACCATCAGAGATAATTCTAGTACTTTAAGTATTTTGAGATGGGCTTCTAAATAGCAAATTGTTTTTCAAGCACTTTTATCTGCAAAAAGCAAAGCCAGTATGTCATGGATTGGTGTTTTGCAGAAACTGTCAGAACGAGTTGGAAATTGAGGAAAATCTCCAAGTATATTTCAGAGTTTTATCTTGACAATTATTTCAGATTACATCTTCTGGAAAGTTTTAGCCATAAGGCAGCCAACAATTTTCCGTTGCAAAACATTAGCTTTTTAATTTGAAATTAATTTTTGCACACAATTTTTACTGACTCTAACAAATAAAATAATTATTTTTTAGGAGCAAAAAATTGTTCAGAATCCAATGGTGACAGGGTCAGAAGCGGATTTATCCACTATTTCAGTGACTTCCGTTAGAGAGAAATTTGAAACTGAGAATTATAAACAATACAAAGTTGAAGATTACAAAAAACTCAAAGCAGAAATTCAACTTGGAATCAATATTGGATCTCTTGGTCCAGATCTTCAAAATGAATCTTATAAAGAAAAGGTTAGCTATTATTGTGGTGTTTTAGAAAAAAATCTATTTAGCAACTATAAATAATGTATTAAACAATATAGAAAAATGTAATCCTCTTCAGAGAGAAAAAGCTGAAAGACAAAAACTTTACAGTCAACAGATCTTAATAAAAAACAAAGTTGATTTGGAAGCTTCAAAAAGAAAAAAGCAACAGCTTTCAAGTGATGTAAAAACTGAAGAACAACTTAATGACAAAAGAAAAATGGTACGTTTTAACTAACTGGCAATGAAAACATGGGGTGGACAAAGAATAATTTGTTTTAATCAAATTTTCTAGTGCTTCTATTTAATTTCGGTGGTGAACAAATCTTAGAGTGAAAATTTTAATCACTTCCCAACCTCTGTTTTGGACCTGCTTGAGCAAAAAATATCCTTTATGACAAAGGTCCGCTATAACAAAAATTTGCCACCTGCTATTGCAAAAAACTGCCATATTTTTTTTAAATGATTAAGTAATTTCTTAATATTACTTAATCAGAATTAATAATTTTAAAATATCACTCTGCTTAGCTAAGCAAATGTCAGTGAGGAATAATATAAGAAATGGAAAGGCCAACAATTTTTTAGTTAGACTAGACCAGCGGTTCTTAAAGTGGTGGTCCACGGGACAGACGGGTGCCAGTCTGCGGAGCTTTAGTCACCGGTACGTGAAACAACTCATTGAAAATTTTACACAAAATATTCTTTGATAATAATATATAACTTTCTTTGCAAGAAATCAGTCTAGTTTCTAATTCTAGATCTAACATTCCATTATTGCAATACTTTCATTCATTATCATTAGGAAAATAAAATCCACTATTTTACAACAAGGTCTTGAATGATTACATTACTAAGAACAAAATCGATTGGAATATGAACTGATGGTGCATCTGCAACAACAGGAAAGCATTCTGGAATGGTTCCCATTTTAGCAGTGGCACCAAAATGTACATCTATTCACTGCTTTATTGACAGAGAAATGCTGAGTATTAAAGAATGAGTAAAGAACTGCACGAATTCCTAATGGTGTGATAAGAGTTGTAAATTTTCAACATGCAAGTGCATTGAATACTTGCCTATTTTCAGTGATCTGTTTTGCTTCTTCATACTGAAATTATATTGCTTACTCATGGTAAGATGCTTACTTGAGTGTTGAGTAAGTAGCTGGTCCCTGATTTTAAAACGTTTTTGAACCACTGGACTAGACTAGACAATAACTGGAGATTTTTCCTATTTAGATCCAAATGAACATGGACTACTTTACAAAGTGTCCAATGTGTACAATCTCTGTTTGTGTGCGTGTGTGACTTTCTCTGTACACAAATCCTGCAATTAAAATTTAACCAGCTTTTTGACTAGCTAGGAAGCTGAAACTTTTAGCATAGCTTCATATTGGATGACAATATATGATTCAATTAAAAATTTTTTTTAATTTGAACATCTTTCGTATTTCTAAATGAAGTGTATCTAAAATATAAGTTTGTGGTGAAAAACTCGTTTTTTCCTTTACTTGTTTAATTTTAACTTCACTTAACCTACTTAAAGTACGATGTTTCTTTTGGTGTTCCCCAAGGTTCAATCCTTGGTCCCCTTCTTTTCATTCTCTACACTTCTTATATTGTCAACATCGCCTCTCGACACGAAGTTCTTATTCACCTCTATGCTGATGACACCCAGCTATATATTCAACTTGCCACACAAGACATCTACCTAGCTAAAACAAAGCTTGCAAACTGTTTTGTTGAAATTCAAAAATGGTGCTCAGCCATGCGCCTGAAGCTCAATACTTCTAAAACAGAACTCATCTGGTTTGATCGAAGGCCTCAGCCCATATCCATGAGTTCAGGCTCTATTAATATCGGTGACTGCACGATCTCGCCTTCGAATGTTGTTCGTGATCTCGGAGTGTATCTTGACTCTGGCTTGTCAATGACCCACCATATCTCCGCCATTACAAGGGCCTGCTACTTCCATCTACGCCGAATCCGTCAAGTGAAGCGCTGCCTTAACGAGCAGTGCATTCGTACCCTAGTTCAGGCTTTTGTCATCTCAAGAGTAGACTACTGCAACTCAGTGCTGACAGGTCTACCATCATCATCCTTAAAACCCCTTACTTCTGTACTCCATGCGGCCGCTCGGCTTGTCAAAGATCTCGGTCCCCGAGACCACATCACCCCAACTTTACGTCAACTACATTGGCTACCTATCCCTGCTGGAATAAATTTTAAAATATGCCTCTTAATGTTTAACATATTCACTGGATCTTCTCCCTCCTATCTGTCATCTCTCGTTTCGCCATGCTCGTCGCTCCCTGCAAGGCGGCGTCTTCGTTCTACCAGCAGGGACGACTTCGTCTCTGTCCGGTCTCGTCTCCAATTTGGAAACAGAGCTTTTGCCATCTCTGGCCCAACTTACTGGAACAGCTTGCCTGTACATATTCGCCAATCTAAAGACGCTACTCAATTTAAAACTAAATTAAAAACTTATCTCTTTAGTAAGTTCTTTGACTAGGAGATATTGTCGAACTGCGCGCTTTTGCGAAAGACTTGTTTTTTATAAGGGCGCGTTATAAATTTTACTTTGTATTGTATTGTATTGTAACCTAGTGATGATTCAATGCGTATTGGAATTTTTCTGGTGTGTGTAAACAATTTGCCCCCTTCCCTGATTTCCAAAATTAAAATTTATTTACCTAGAGTTTACTATATAATTTGTTTTTTGTTGTTGAAAGTTTATTGAACAAAATATAAGCTAACTAAAACATAAATGCAACTAAAAATAAAACAAAATAATTTGCTCAAAAGGTACATATTTTGTTCAATAAACTTTCATAAAAAAAAAGTTTATTTTAACTTTACTTAACCTCGCGATGATTCAATACGTATTGGAATTCTTTTTGCTAATGTAGGCAATTTTATATCTCAGCTCGATGCAAGATTTACCAATAACTGTTGTAGAGTAATAAATTGTGTATCAACGTTGGTCCAAAGTTTAGCTGTTTTCTGTACCAAAATACAATCAGCGAACTTGTGGAACTTTACCCTATTAGTGGTATTGATACAATGTGGATTCCTTCACAGCTGTTTAAATCAAAGTTTTATATTTATTACACAAAAATAGAACAAAATTCTACCCAACACACTTTTGAATCTTTTTTTACTAATCCTGTACATACCCCTGCAATATGATTAAATGATCATTCATTTCCTTCATACCCAGTGGCGAATCGAGAAATTCCTGGTGGGGATGCACTTCAAAAATTTTTCACATTCTCTTCAAAAAAGCTGATGACCAGTGAGGGATAGTCGCTAGTAATTTTCGAAACTTTTTTCAAAGGCTCCTACTTTCTGCTCCCAAAAAAGCTACGGTTATCTTCCTAAAACCAGGTATACCCAAAAATATTTCAATTAATAATTTTAGTCAACAGGTGAGCTTCCACACACATTCATGTTTTCACAATAACCAACAGGTAAGCTTTACACACGTATTTATCTTACATTGTGAGGATGGGCTTAGTCAAGTATTTTAGATGCTTTATGATGCAAAAGGATTGGCTCACGTGTTTATCTTGAAAGCAAGAAAATGCCACAGGAACCTATTTAGTACCGAAACTTATGTTTTGAAATAAAAATAAATTATAAAACTAAAATTTATTTTTAAAAAAGCAATGGCAATGCTGTCTCCTTCAATCTACCCAATAATCAACAGCTAAACTCCACACACATAGCCATAGGTCCTACACGTACTCACGTATACAAACTTGTCTATTTTCACAATAACCAACATGTAAGCTTCCACACACATGTTGATTAAATTATGAAACTGACATAATTAAAATAAAAAAACCGACAATAACTATTTAAAAAGAGATTTGAGATTTAGTTTGCATTTAGGCATTTTTAAAACATGAAAAATATTTTACACTTCTTTTCAACTTTTGGCTTTTTGTTATTAAAATTTTGTGAACATTTTTACTTAGAACTATGACCATAAAATAACTGTCTGCTGTTATGCGGAAATTTCATATTTTAAGAGAGGGGGGATTTAAAGCTTTGGGGGCTGGGAAAAGTTACCCTCCTAAGACGTCTAGATGAAACACCTTACAGAGAACTATTTTTCTTGCTAATTACCAACAGCCTAGGCTACTACTAACAGACGAGCGGGAATAGAACCACGTTACTTTGATATTAAATTCTAGCGCTCTACAAACTCAAAGCTGAGCACAAAATGATTTTTTATTTTTAAAATTGAATTAAAAAAATTATTTAATTTACAGGCTCTTGAGTACGCAAAACACGTTCCAAAACCCAAGCCGGCGGTTCCAAAAACCGTCAGCAATATTCACGATTTTAAACACGAGGAGATTCCATACAGAAATTATGAAGGAGATGAAGAAAACATATCAAAAAAAGATATTCTTCTTAACGACGTCGACGTTAAATGGTTAAAAGAAAGGCATGATATTGAACGTCAGAAAATTGCCAGTTTTGCCAAATCTTGATTTTTATTGTTGATTTTTTTTTATATTTTTTACTACAATCTAATATGCATTAATAAATTTTTTTTCATCACAAACGTTTTTAAAAAACTTTTTTGAATAATGAATAATAGAATATAGAGAGTCACTGAGATGTAATAAAGGATTTTAGGCCCAGCTTGACCTAATTAGTGGTCGCTTTCTAATTTACATCCAACAATTTGAAAGCTTCTACAAGTTCTACAGGTTACTAAATATGCAGTAAAAACTGGCACATAATAAAAAATATATTGTGGTAATTTTTTCAAAAATTTTCCAAAGCATTATACACTTGTCTCCAAAAATATTTGATGAACGGGAGAGGGAGGTAGTCATAGGTATACTTTTTCCAAAAATCTTTTAAAACCTTACACACTTGTGTTTCCAAAAATAGCTGATTACATGGGGTTGTAGTCGTAGGTATGTTTCTTCCAAAAAAAAAAACTTCACGGTTATTCGAAAAATATTTTGATACTAGGAACAAGTGTCGTCCTGCACCTTAGCTACCTCTCTGACACTCAAAGGTCTTGATTTTCAAAATACCACTGCCAAAAAATAGATAACTGTTTGCCTCCTTGGCAAAATTGTCTTTGCAAGAAAATGTTATATGTGCAAATGCTGCTAAAGTTTTAGTCAGAAGCTGCATGTAATGAGAAATGCTGTCTATATATGACAAAAACAACTTGAATTTATTACGACATACTTTGAGTTTATGTTTGTTATATGTAGTTAGAGCATTAATGTATTTGTGTACAAAAGATTTTGCTGCTATAAGACCTTAACAATTCTGGTGTCATCCATTTTTTTTAATTTTGCTCTACAAAGTTTTTTTTGACAACAGACCACAGAAGTTGTAAATTTGTTGGTATTTGATGAAAAACGAATAAGCTAATGACACATCACCATTATCACACTCATTAATCACTTTTGTCTAATTATTTTTTTTTCTGTAAAGGCCCATTTTTTTTCATTGTCATTTTTCCTAAAGATTCTAATTTTTTTTAGATTTTTGGATATGTTTGAACTACTATCACATCGTTTTATTGGCGATGGTTTGGTACCTAAGCTAGTAAATTTAGTTTGCATAATGCGAGACGGTGTTTGTCGATGTTACAATCGTGGGCTCATCTATTTTTGCGTTATTTTGCTGTGGATTGTGCACCATCCAATTTTCATATATGTGGCTGGCTCATAAAACACATCTAAGGTGTGTTCAAACACTCCTTAGATCTAAAAACATTCTTTCTTCACGACATGGCCTGAGTCAACCGTCACTGGTAAAAACCTTCTACATGTTATTTGTATATTTTCCTAACTTAATGTTAAACTCCAAACTCACCTGAATGTTATATTTTATTAACCAACAGATGGATCAAAGTAGAATATAACACTTTCACCGGTGACACGCGGCGTTCAACTGGGACGTAAAAACAAGCGAATTAAAAAAAATCATTTCTCGTATGAGTTTTCTATATGCATTTTCCTTTTTTTCCAAGTATTAGTATTGATGCACTGTTAAGTTTATTTGCTTGATTGGATGGGTAAATTACCCCTTTAAAGTGCGTGCCACAACCATTTTGATACATAAAGTCACAAAGTTATAGTTTGTGCAGAAATTTAAAAAAACCTTTAGTTGTATGTATCAACAGCATTTTCATGATTTGAACTCTAGTTAAAATTTATTTGAAAATTGTATAAAACATTTTTAATTAGTTCAAACAAATTTAAGCACATAATATATTTAATTTATTAACGGAACTTAAACGATTCTGCAGAAAAAATTCAACTTAAGAATTTTTTATAGTTTTGTGTTCGTCAAACAGTTAATATCGCTGCTTCTGCTGTTGAAAAGATGTAACAAACATTCAACTGTCATAATCAAGGGCAGATAAAGTTTTGGAGAAAAAAGGAGAAGACCTTTGACGAGCCAGCTTTGAAAATGGATGAACCAGATCTTGATCATTGGCCATGTTGATCTCTTTTGTTGATCTACGCATAAAATTATTTGTAAAATTTTTTACTAAGCATACATAATTTTTTATAAATATTTGTTAGTGTTGGATGACAAATTTTTTTTATTTAACACTCAAACGTTTCAAAGTATTTATAAAGGTTTTTTTATATTGACAATTTTTTGGGGAAGGAAGATGAGTCTGGAACCTGATTTAGTAACCATACCCAAACCAAAAGTTTTAAAATTTGAAACCAATCTGTCTGTCTGTCTTTTATGCAAATTGAAACCACTGGACCATTTTTAACTAAATTTGGCATAGAGGTGGATCTCAAAAGTAAAAGGACAGAAGGTAATTTTTATTTTTTTTTAAATTTTTCCAGGCCAAAAATGCTAATGTACGAACATCAAAGCTTTGTATTAAAATTAAAATTTAGTTTTAGTAACAACGTTTGAAAGTTTCAAGCAGATTACAGCAAGTCTATTTTATGTTTTATAAGTAAAAAAAGTGGAAAAAAGAAAAAAAGCGGGAAAGCAAGTGGAAGGAGCAGAAAAGCGGGCAGGATTGGGAAAGCGAGTGGGGCGGGAGATTAAGCTGAAACGGGGGGAGCGAGCGGGAACGAGAGAGTGAACGAGAACGGCAGAGCAAGCAAGATCGGGAGAGCAAGCGGGAACGGGAGAGCAAGCGGAATCAGGAGAGCAAGCGGGAACGGAAAAGCGACCAGGAGCGGGAGAGTGAGCGGGAGCGGGAAAGCAAACGGGGAAGGTAAAAGAAGCGAGAGAAAAATGATAGAAAAACATCTAAACATCCTGAGCAACAACGGGTAAACCCGCTAGTGAAAAATAAATTGATTAAAAAAGTAATATAAGAAGTAAACATAAATTTTTTTTTTATAAAACTCAACATCTAAAAACAATATATATATATATATATATATATATATATATATATATATATATATATATATATATATATATATATATTGTTATAAAATCGTCAAATCGTATTCCGGGTCCAATGAATGGTTTTGTAGTTTATTGGATGATAATAAAATGAAGCTTGGATAAGTCTGTTTTTTACCTTCTAATATATAATAATCATAATAATAATTGTAATGTTTTTCTGAGGTGAATAAGCAATGATATAAAATTATAAACGTAGATATAACAATATATATATATATATATAATGCTACTTATACCTTCTAATATAATCAATGTTAATAAAAATACTTGTCGGGATATCAATAGATGGGACAAGTGAAATTAGTAATATTGATATAACACTACCCCCTTCTTAATCCTGTTCGTCTCGAACAGCATAGTCGCTTTTGGGAAATGCGACTCGGCCACAAACACAAAATACCTTGATCTTTACTTGTGGCCTTGACCGCAATTCGCAAACAACATGGTCAAGTCTCTTGACCGTTTGACGCAGTTTCTTCCAGTCCTTCTTTGGTTCATCAACAAAGTCTTTCTTTGGCTCATCGTCGCCATTTCTGCACGGTTCATCACAGACTTTTTTGCATGCCTCGTCCTGAACATCTTTGCACGGTTTATCGGAACTGTCTGCTTTTTCTTCTTCCTTCACATCTTTTAGATCTTTCTCAAGAAACTCTTCAAAAGGTTTTTCAAAAACACCTTCCATAAATCCATTAAATCCCTTCATCAGACTGTTATTTAATTTTAAAATGACTCTTAGTCCATCTGATCTAGAATCCTCTGTGGATTCATCTGATTCAGAATCCTCGGTACCGTTCTCTGTTCTTGGCTTATCTTTTTTAGAGTTTTTGCTAGCTGCATTGCTATTGTTGTTTTGGAGAAGTTCATCGCCGTCATCTTTGTTTTCTTCCAAGCTACAATCGAACGTTTTTTTCACATTCCAACTAAAATCTGACTCTGAATATTCGGTACCGTCGTCTGTTATGGAGGCTTCCGTTTCAGAACCGTCGCTGTATGGGTAAAAGCCATCGCTGTTATTGCCATTATTATAATCATCATCGTCACTTTCATCCTCATCGTTTTGCATTTCGTTTTCAACATTCTTTTCATCTTCTTTAGATTTGTTGTCGACGTCCAGACCAACTGTATCATTGTCACCATCTATGCCAGGCTTGTTATTACCATCTTTGCATGGTTCATCTTGAACATCTTTGCAAGGTTCCTTATCATGACCGTCTTTGACAGGCTCATCATCATGACCCATCCGTCACATGCATTGAGACACAGCTGGTGGACTCCAATTCAAATTGGGTTTCGTTGCAGCAACCCACATCACCAGCAACCCGCTGGTCCAGAACCGCGTCCACCATGCCTCAGCCAACCCTGCGACCAAACTCTCAACAGTTGTACCGGCTGCTGCTACTTTGTTTTCACGACTGTCACGCCCGCGTAAACGCAGGTGCGTGCCTGGATCTATACTTTGGGATTTCCGGCGCAGGTGGTGCAAGGGGTATTGCACAACGTTGCGTGTTCGGATTGTTGCGCGAATATTTGAACGTTTTAGCCTGTAGCCTGTAGCCTGGAGGGCTTGTATATATAAGGCTGTCGCGAACTACTTCTTCCCTTCTGGTTCTTGTTCGCCATTGTTCGCCATTGCTTGATCGAAGTTGAAACTGTTTTTTTTTTATATCTGTCGTGTTATTGCTGATAGTTTTGATAATCTTGATTGGTATTCGTGAAAGAGTGTCTTTAACTTGATTTCGACTTAAATTTTCTCCGGCATATCGACTATCGCAAAGGCGAAGTCGTGACAGTTATTTTTGGTGGCAGCGGTGGGATGGTCAGTCGATACACCGATCAGTTTTGGGTGAGATTCGTCCTGGGCGATAGAGTTCATCGAGTTGGTGAAGTTCTACCGAGTTTGGTGATCTAACGACTTTGGCGGTATCCAGTGGTTTTGGCGGGATCAGCGGAATTCGACCGGGATCTGCAAAACCGACCAGGGATTCGACGCAAATCGACCAGATCAAGGAGGATCCTCATCGCAAGATCGACGATTGACGATTCAGTGCTGGAGAAAGAGTCCAGACAGTTTCAGACCGTTCAGTTCGACCACGTGGCGACATCCGTTTCGCAAGGAGGGCCGATCCACATCTCAGGTTAGAGATTTTATCATTGCCGGATTGCCCAGTTAGGTTTTTCTTTCTTTTTCTGTGTAGTAGGTTTCATAAATATGATTAGAACCCCTACGGTTGAAGAGTCAGTCGCGCAGGATAGTCCAACAGGGATCCTTAGCGAGGAGCACTATCAATTTGTTGATGATAGTCGGCGTCCACGTAGAGTTAGTGAAGATACTAACGTTAGCAAAAATTTCAAATCAGAATTAGCTGAGCGTAAGTTAGCATTGCGCGAAGCAGAATTGGCGGCTAAAGAAGCTAAGTTAGAAGAGGATAGGGCGAACCGTAGACTTGCTGAAGCTAAGTTAGAACAGGAGCGTAGACTCGCTGACGCTAAGTTAGAAGAGGATAGGGCGAACCGTAGACTCGCCGAAGCGAAGTTAGAACAGGAGAGCAGACTCGCTGAAGCTAGGTTAGATGAGGATAGGGCAACCGCAGACTCGCTGAAGCTAAACTAGAGCTGGAACGTGAAAGGATTCAGGACCACAATAGTCTTGAGGTTTCCTTATCCGTTCGCACTAGTCGCTTTCTAAATGCCATGAAGGGTATAATGGCGGAGTTTCCTTCAGATCCTGCTGCAATACCGGGGTATTTTCAATATCTCGAGAATCAGTTTACATCATACCAAGTTGATGATGATGTGAAACCCAAAATATTGCAGGCCCATTTGAATAATAGAGCTCGCTCAATCTTGAGTCGATTGACCGTTGTTCAGTTAGGTGACTATGAGGAACTAAAGCAAATTCTATTGCAGGAATTTCGGGTCACTCCCAGTCTTTTAAGGGAGAGGTTTTATGCTGTAAAAAGGAGACCTGGTGAGACTTATTCACAGGTAGCTTCTGAATTACACACAGCGTTATCGTATTATATTAAAAGTAGGAATATTGATGAGAATTTCCATCAATTAGTTAGTTTGATGTGTGCCGATAGGTTGAAACAACTAATGTCTCCCAGTTGTGCAGATTTTATTTTAACTCAGGAAAAGGATGATTGGTTAAATCATCTAGAGCTTTCACGCGTTGCGGATAGCTACATGGCCACACACGAGCATGAGACTAGACCGCCTCGATTCAACAACCAAAAACCAACAGATAAAGGGTCAGGGTCTCCCATTCCTAATAGAATGACTAAAATATCCATTGATCCTAATATGGATAAGGATAAAAAGTATGGTTTATGCTTCAAATGCCATAAGAAGGGTCATTCGTTCAAGGAATGTCCTCTACATAAATTCCCTTCCTCAAACTTACCTAATCCCAAAATTAATTGTTGTCAAACAGAAAATTCCTTTAATTATCTCGGTGATAGGAAAACATTTGTTGATGATAAAAATTTGTCCTCTCAGTCAAAAAATTCCCATAATTGTCTCGTTGATAGGAAAATATTGTTTGATGGTCAAAAATCTTTTCCCGGTCCCGAGGCATGTCCCATTATAGATGTTGATGATTATCACATTAGGTCTTATGAGAATGTATTTATCGATCAATTACCATCTATTCCAGCTTTGATTGATGGTGGTGCAGAGGTGTGTTGCATTAGAGAAGATTTAGTTAAATCTCTTCATCGGGTACCACATAAATTTATTAAATTATCTGGCCTTAAAGGTCAACCAGAAATTGTAGGTTGTGTTAGATTAGTTGTTCGACCTGATCTTGTGGGTGATGACGTTGTGAACCTAGCACCCAAGGTTCGTGCATGGTTTGCTGTCGTCCCAAATCTTAATGAGCAAATTATTATCACTCCCTCCGTAAGCAACTTATTAAAAACGATATCATTGTATGATACCGTTGCATACCCTATTAAGAACAAACAAAATGCACATGATTCTGATGTGAATGTTCCCAGTCTTGAAATAACTAATTCACAATATTTTGTTTTAGATGAACCTCGTAATGATGAGCATAGTCCAGATGTTGCATTGATTCTAGGTGAAGGTGTTTCTCGTGCTGCTGACGCTAGGAAAGTTGATTCTCAGGCCGATACTTGTCAGGACATAGGTGCTTCTGTAGTTTCGGGTGATGATATTTGTCCAGGTGCTGATGCTAGGAAAGTTGATTCACAGACCGATACTTGTCAGGACATAGGTGTTTCTGTAGTTGCGGGTGAAGATATTTGTCCAGGTGCTGATGCAGGCGGAAATGATTCACGAACCGACGCTCGATTTACAACCATTAACGATGATTGTCAGGGGGTAGACGATAGTAATGATCCCGATGTGTTTGCTAAAGAACAACATGATTGTCCTTCACTGAAGTCCTTCTGGTTGCTAGGTATAGATAAGCGTAAAAACTTTTATATCGACCGGGGACTTTTGTTTCACAAGGAGAATCAGTGGGGTCATTCCATAAAACAGTTGTGTTTGCCCAGGAGTCGTATACTTGCAGTGTTACAGATGGGGCATGATGCTCCCTATTCGGGGCACATGGCTGCCAAGAGTACACGGCAGCGTATTCGACTCAGCTTTTGGTTTCCCGATATGGAGAAACAAGTCCAAACCTATTGTGAGTCGTGCCCCGTATGCCAGTTAAGGGCACCTGTTAGAAAAAGAGATCGGGTCCCCATAACTCCCATACCACGGGGAGATGAACTACCATTTAATCATTTAGTTATGGATTGTATAGGGCCCATAATTCCAGCGGGTGATAGTGTGACTATCCGACCCAAGTACAATTATGCCCTGGTTGTTGTCGATTTGTTCTCTAGATGGCCGATGGCTTACCCATTAAGGTCATTAGATGCTAAATCTGTATGTGAGATCCTTATTCAGATCTTTATGACGTTTTCCATACCGCGAATAATTAGTTCCGATTGTGGTACGAATTTCAAAAATCAGTTAACGACGACTTTTCTTAAATGTTTGGGGTGCAGTCCTAGGTTTAACACCCCAGGGCATCCTGAAGCATCCGGGTTAGTGGAGAGGTGTAACCAGAGTCTTAAGAACATGATTTTTAAATTGGTTGAGGCACATCCTAAGGAGTGGTTTAAGGTTCTTCCTTTTGTATTATGGAGTTTACGTGAGAAACCGTCATCTACAACTCATATTGCTCCTTATACATTAGTGTATGGTACTTTGCCGCGGGGACCACTTGCTATCCTCAGAGACTCTTGGAGTAACGAAAAGGAGTTGCCTTTTCATTTAGGTAAAAATCCGTACAAATACTTAGCCGATCTCAGACAAAACCTACAATTAGCTAAGGAATTTGCTGAAATTGCAGGAGACCAAGAGCAGAACAATTATGCACGAAAATATAACGTTAGGAGCAGTGATAGGTCTTTTTGTGTAGGTGACAGAGTAATAATTTTAGCACCTGTAAAAGGGGGGTCTAAATTTATGAAGAAATGGCAGGGTCCCGGGGTGATAGTGAAGGTGAAAGCACCATACTCTTATTTAGTGGAAATTGAGGGCTGTAAACACCATCTACATGCAAATAAGATTCGGAAATACCATGACCGAATAGAAACCGCCATTAATAACAATTGTTCTGTAGTATACGAGAAGGACCACGAATTTGGTTTGATTGATTTTCCAAGTAAGTTTGATCCTTATCAGGATAAACCTCCGAGTTGTAGGGTAGCAAAGGGCTGTTTTGACCATCTTTCACAGGATTATCGCTCACAATTATGTGACATAATTGATGATTTTCCCGAGATATTCTCAGAATCATTAGGAGTTTGTTCTGTAGTATCTCACAAAATCGCGATTTCTCCTGACTTTACCCCCAAACACCTGAGAGCCTATAGAACCCCTGAATTGTTGAAGGTAGAAGTGGCTAATCAGATACAAGATATGCTTCGCCAGGGTGTCATTGTACCATCGCAGAGTCCTATGGTAAGCCCGATGGTTTGCGTTTTGAAGGGACCTAAGGGAGAAAAGGGGGTCCGTATAGCCATCGACTATCGTCATGTTAATCGTTATACGAAGGGAGATTGCTTTCCCATTCCCGATATCCCCAACGTACTTCAGAAGGTCGGCAGAGCAAAATTCATAAGCTGTTTTGATGCACGCAAAGGGTACTGGCAAATTCCTATAGATCCGGAATCAGCATGGTTAACGGCATTTTCTTGTGAAGAAGGGTTGTTTGAGTTTCGCAGAATGCCCTTTGGTCTAAAATCGGCGGGAAATACTTTCATGAGGGCGATATCGATGATCCTTCAACCAATAAGATCCTTTACGGAGCCGTTTATTGATGATTTTGTCGTTATTTCGTCTAGTTGGGAAGAACACAAACTACATCTTTTGCAATTCTTCACCATCATTAAAAATGTAGGGTTGACCCTAAACCTGGAAAAATGTCGGTTTGTACAACCTAAGGTGGTATTTTTAGGACATGTCGTAGGTTCGGGGATTGTCGCACCTGATCCCGATAAAATAGCCATTGTACAAGAGATCAAACCTCCCACAAATAAAAAGGAAGTCAAGCGGATAATGGGGTTGTTCAGTTATTTCCGCAACTTCATACCCAATCTAGCCCAGACTGCCCATCCTATCACTGAGTTGACTAAAAAGGGTGTTCCCAACAAAATTCTTTGGGAAAGCAAACACCAGGTCGCCTTACAAAAACTCATAGACGACCTTACCAATGCTACAACCCTAAGTACAATTGATTATAGTAAAGGGTTTGGATTAGCAACGGATGCTAGTGGAGTGGCTGTTGGGTGTTGTTTGTTCCAGGGGAGTGGAGAAGGGGCAGAAGTCCCTATTGCTTTTGCCAGTCTGAAGTTAACCCCTACTCAGACGAGGTGGTCCACCATAGAGAGAGAGGCTTATGCTCTTATGCTGTCGTGTGGGCTCTAAGTAAATTCAAATCCTGGATATTGTTATCTGAGATCGTGATTTTTTCGGATCATAATCCTCTCACGTACCTTACCGAGTCAGTTTCCAAAAGCGCTAAATTGACTCGATGGGCACTTGCCATCCAGGAATTTAATCTGACTTTCAAATATAGGTCAGGTAAACAGAATATAGTAGCTGACGTCCTGTCTCGATTAAATTAGGTTTGGAGTAGCTGTGGCTACAATTAGGTTTATTTATCCTAGGGTGTATAATCTTTGGTTAAGTATTTCATTGTTATCAGAAATTGGTGTTAGTTTATATGGGTATTTTTGTAACCTTCTTTGGTTAATTTCTTTCTTTGGGCGATCTTGGTTAATGATAAAGTGGATCGGTCGTGAGTTTTTCTTTGCAGGTTTCCAGGAAGAAGAGCGCGTCACTGAACAAAGAGCTGCAGGACGTCTCATTTGTCCTTGCTCGGAAGGTTCTTCGACCACGTCTTTCTTTCGCGTGTGGCTCATCGTCGCGACTGTTCTGGATTTTCAGGTTCCCAAGACGAGCACCAGGAAACCCGACGACGAAGGAAGCCATTCAGTCAACCGGATCCACACTCAGCCAACCGGATCGACCCAGATCAAAGAATGAAGATATTGCCGATAACGAGAAGGATCGTTACCGACTTTAGGGGGGGAGGTATGTCACGCCCGCGTAAACGCAGGTGCGTGCCTGGATCTATACTTTGGGATTTCCGGCGCAGGTGGTGCAAGGGGTATTGCACAACGTTGCGTGTTCGGATTGTTGCGCGAATATTTGAACGTTTTAGCCTGTAGCCTGGAGGGCTTGTATATATAAGGCTGTCGCGAACTACTTCTTCCCTTCTGGTTCTTGTTCGCCATTGTTCGCCATTGCTTGATCGAAGTTGAAACTGTTTTTTTTTATATCTGTCGTGTTATTGCTGATAGTTTTGATAATCTTGATTGGTATTCGTGAAAGAGTGTCTTTAACTTGATTTCGACTTAAATTTTCTCCGGCATATCGACTATCGCAAAGGCGAAGTCGTGACACCGACCAAGAATCATTCCTTCTCCTGTCTTCCCCTGTGCTGCCATGTTTTCTCTCGATTGTTGTCTTTCTTTTTCCAGCAATTTGTTTTTTAGTTTTCTCAGCTTAACCACAGCTTCCTCGTCAATATCGAATAGATATTCATCGTCGTCAGGCCCATAGTCTTTATTCACTAACGCGGCTATGAGGCGTTCCCTAAGTTCGTTCTTTTCACCTGTATCGCTCAGGCCACGTTTCCCCAGCTCGTCTTTCAATTCACTTGCCCAAAGCTCATCCAATGATTTCAAAACCATTCTTCTAATCTCACTTCAAGACACCAGTGTTGTAAAATCGTTAAATCGTATTACAGGTCCAGAAGAATGGTTTTCTAGTTTATTGGATGATAATAAATAAAGTTTGGTTAATGCTACTTATACCTTCTAATAAAATCAATGTTAATAAAAAATATTTGTTGGGATATTAATAGATGGGAAAAGTGAAATCAGTACCATAGATATAACAATATATATATACTAGGAGTTAAAATGAAGAAATCTTACTAACATTGAAGTGCCAGCAACCAATCCGCGTTTAGCCCAAGCACCGCGGCATGTAGTCGTGTAGAAGTACTTGCTAAAATGCGTTAAAATAGATTTTTTTCATCCTAGATAAATATATTTAGATTTTCTATTTTATCCTTAAAAGCATTTACTCATCGAATCAACCTTATAAATAACTGCGATAACGTCATATTAACTGTGATATATCAAGTAATTCAATAGATTTTCGTTCGTAAATAATCTTCAACTCAACAGGAAGAAGTCGACTGAGATAATTTTTCAGAAAGGACAGTCGAGTGATGGTTTCTGAACTTCTGGATATACCAAGAGTTAAAGTCATAAAATTTTTGATATCGTGGTGAAGAAAGATCTTACCTTCGACGATCATATCAGTAAAATAATAAACTCGTGCGCCCAGTCTCTCCCTGCCCTGCCCTGCGGATACTGAAATCGCATGGGTTATCTGAGGAGTTGCTTCAGATAGTCTTCACGTCGTCTACTCTGGCAAAAATTCTCTATTGCTCACCTGTTTGGTGGGGTTTTCTGAAAGTGTCGGAAAAGGAAAGATTGGAGAGGATTTTGCGGAGATCAAAGCGTGCCGGTTTCTGTCCATCAAACCATTCGACGATTGCTGACCTGTGTCTAAAAACTGATCGAAACCTGTTCTTGTTTATATCATCCGACCCGGATCATAACCTCTCTAAACTTCTGCCACCAATGATAAATCATGGTCATAATCTTCACAAGAGGCAACATGATTTTGTACTCTCTTCAATGCAACATCACTCTGCTAGTTTTGCTTGAATTAGAATGCTCTTCTATGAATTAACTATTGCTAGTCATTATAACTAGCGGAATATTGTACGTTCGTTATAGACTTTTTTGTAATTTCTTGTTTTTTGCTTATTTGTTTAAGAATTCTTGCGTTCTGTCTGGTTTATTCTTAAAACACGAATAAATAAATAAATAGGTTGTATCTAAAACGTTTTAATATTATATTACTCGAAATGAAATGCCCACGAAAAGTAGTTGCAAGATGATCAAGTTGAACATTCAAATGAACAAATGTTGCCGTTTGGTACAATTAAACTGTTTGCATATTTTAAGACCTGTGGTGACAAGAACGGTGGTTGTTTAAAGAATCATATCTTATAGAATGTGGCCTGCAAATTCTAACTCAACTTGCAAATTCACTTAAAAGTTAATGTTTCTGCTAGATAATTTTTTAATTTTGACAAAATGCTCCATTAGTTAGTATGCATTTTATTCTACAATTATCCTCATACTTGCTCATATGTTTTTTATTCAAGCTCTTACAAAGATGTTTTCAGTCCATCATGCTTTTGTTCATCGATATGATCCAAGAACAATGATTTTAGATTGCTGATATCAACTTAGAAACTCTTTAGTTTTTTTATGGCTGAATGCTCGTAGTTTGCTTAGAAGTTAAAGCTGGAAAAGCCGATATTTTTTACTCCATCATGAATGTCGTATGAAAACATAGAACTGTTTTGCAGTAAATATCAATTGAAATGTTACGTGTGATATCAAATTTTTACAGAAATATCTTAGTTATGTTTTTACAAGTATTATTAGAATAAGATTGCCTTTCCGTACATGTGGCTACCACACACTAAAGCTGAGCCTTCAGCTTACATTAAAAAATTAATAATTAGCTGTATTCAGAGAAGTATATTGGAAGGGGGCATTTGCGTTTCTTATATACACTTCTAATTTAAACTTTACTCAAGCTAGTGCTTTATTTAGCTCTCTACGCGTGCATCGTCAAGGCAGTTTACACAATTTATAACCAGCTCCCGTTATTCAATTTTTCTAACTTTTGCACCCAAGCTCAATTTCCACGACTTGATCCAGAATAAAAGTGTTGGAGTTTGTGCCAAAATACAATCAGCAAACTCGTGGAACTAAACCTTACGTTCCTTGCTTTAGTTATGAAAATTAATCATTATATTTTTTAGAAATAGAACTGAATATAAACCAAAATTAATCAAGGCTTACTAGCAGTCAATTTTCTTTGAATTGCCCTCTTTGAAGTTTAGCAAAACGATGAATAAAAAAACGATGAAATACTTCATGTCAGCCTGCAAATAAATTTTAGTTTAAAATACTAAACTCACAAGATAATACTTGTATCATAAACTTGCGTTTTTTTATTACAAAAGTTTATTTGCTTTAAATACAATTTAAAAAAAAATCTCTGCATAACACGTCGTTTAAGGCAAATAAGCGTTACAGAGTAAGTGAGGCTAGTATGCAGTCAAAAGGTTATTTGTATAAATTGCAGACCAAAGCAATTTTATTCAGAAAAATAATTCTCGCACGCTGAAACGTCATCATCAGTATTTGAAAAACCATCGCCTATGCAATATGTTTTCAAATTTCAAACAAAAGTTAGCACGTGACATATACTTCCGAACCAATCAGGAACACAACAAATTTAAATTTTAAATCATTCTGAATAGACTGACAGCAACAATCAACGAATTTCCTGTTGATTAAAAGTTTATTCAACAACAATGCAAGGAAATTGACAAATTTTATTTGTAAAAGCTTTTATTTGTTACATTTTTCATTAATTTTTTATTGTTTTGATATTATTTCCTTTTAAAATTTAGCTGAATTTTTTGTTCAGTTATTTTATTTATTGACTCAAAATTTAATTTAGCACATACAATCGGGAGTGATATTTAGTAAAAATTTTATTATTAGCTTCGATTGTGAACAATCTGTTTTTGTAATTCATACCTATTTTGAGTAGCGTCATTTCGTGTATAAAATAAAGGAGATGGAAAAGATCGTAATCGTCATAATTTTTGCTAAACGTTTTGTATTTAATAGATTAAAAACACAATTTCAGTTAAAAATTATTGTATCAATTTTTTAAAGTAATTTGAGTGAAAAAGCGCCAGTCGAAATTGCGAAATTGCGCTTTCGATTAAAACATCAGTAAAGTAAAGTTACACATCTTTCCAATCAACTTTTCTCTGGTAAACTTTCAACATTACCTAAAAAGACTAAAGACAAAATGCTAAAGTTTTCGATGCTGTTGTTTACGGCATTTTATTGTTCATTATTTAGCCCGATATGTTTAACTAATAGTTAATAAAAAAATAAATAAAAATAATCTGCTCTGCATTAAGGAAACTGTTAGCGTGGTTTTCCTGTTTTTGACAATTATAAATTCCTTTATAAAAAAAATGAATTTTTACCTCAAAATTATGAGTTTTTGCGGGGTTCGTTTTCATTACGACATGTAAAGTAGAAATAAAACTTAAAAAATTGCACAGCTTTTTTCTCAAAATTTTAACATCTAATTAAGTTGACATATCTGCAATATTTGTTTGTAATGAATAAATAATAGACAAGGAATTGCTGATGAGTAGCATAAATGAGTGTGTTTGCAATTTGTTATATTCACATCTGTTCTCTACCATAACGATCTCCTCCCTATCTCTACCGTACATAAATAGAGTAAAATTTGGCAAAGGTGGAGGTTTTAATAGCTTAATAAATTATCTCAGGTGTTTTTATTAATATTTTCATTATAAAGTTTATTCAATTAAAAATAAAAATAAATGATCAATAAACGTATCTAATATCTTTTTTAAAATTATTTAAAAAAAAGTTAACGACAGAAAACCATCAGGTAGTAGCTAAAAAAAACTCATAAACAACAAACTAACTAAAGGTAAAGCGGAATGAAGTGAAATGTCTAAGAAGTAAAATTGTGCTTTTTTGAAAAACTTCTCCAAATTAGATCAACAATTTCTGTAACAAATTTCATTTCAGACTGCTGGACTAATATTTTTTCTAGAGCAGGGAACGGGCCTTGATTTTATAGTTTTAAAATAGGCCGGGTTAAGCCAAGATTTTTGTGCCTATTATAGGATCTTTAGGCCTATAAAAACAGATCAGACTAGGTCGGGACAAAATTAGCATGGGGCGGACTAGTTTATGACAACCCACACAGTACTCTAAATTTTTTCGTCATCACTTATTTACTGTACATTCATGTTTTTTTTATATTTTCTCACTTTTACCTCTTTTGTTTTTAGTTAGGCCGCATTGTTAAATTGCTTTCGCTAGGGAAATTCAGTGTTAACCCCAGTATCTCCAGTAGGAGTCAATTGATAGACTTAGGCGTTAAGATGGTGTGAGCCTGAAGCTATTAGAATTATTGATGTTAGCGCTTGTCAAACAAATCCGGTAACAAGTAAAGATAAAAAATATTTTTTAAAGAAATGCTTCTGAGTTGAGCCGTTTATATCTCGATAATTCAGGCGCTTGCTCTCCCGTTCTCGCTCACGCTTGCTCTCCCATTCCCGTTTTCGCTCGCGCTCATTTTCTTATTTTAATTCTTTCCTAACTTCTTTTAGCCCATAAAACGTTAAATAGATTTGCTAAAACTGGCTAAAACTTGCTTGAAGCCTTCAAACGTTGTTACGTGAACTAAATTTGAATTTTATTACGCAAATACCGATTTGAATTTTATTACGCACCCCCGACGCGTTTCATACCATAGACTTATACTATATATACCTAGACACGCAATGCACCGTATGTGCCTATTAGTCAGAACGTAGAAAATTTTGTTGCATTGGAAGTGTGAAAAAATCCTAGCAAGCATAGAATTTTCAGATTAGGTGTAAAATAGTGATAAGAACTTAGCATTCTAAATTCTATAAAAATTGGAGTTGTATGTCGTGAGTTATACGGCATTTAGTTTGATGGGCGATAGTTCGTAAAATTAGTGTCGTTCGCTTCTGTGCTTGGCGACTAGTATACGTTTAGATTAGGTGATTAGGTCTATTTGAAAGATAAATAAGACAAATTAGAAAATATCAACAGAAACAATTTTTTAGAAAATTGCTATTTTCTTTTCCGTTCTCACTGGAAGTTTGCTACATTTTTTGTCGAGTGGTTACTTTTAATTTAATGGTGCAGAAGTGTAGAACATGTATGTATGAAAAGAGGAAGTGAGGACTGAGATATCTTCTTCTGTAATTTCTGAGGAAACAGAAATAAATTCAGATTTTTTAAAATGTTCATTTTGTAAGCAAGAAACATCTGAACACACTGCTGAAGTTGTAAGAGCCATGCCCACTGTATTTAAAAAACTGGAAGTTACCGGTTGTTGTGATTTGGTAAATTATATTAATGTGCACTACAACAAACATGTAATTAAATTGCATTTGTCGTGCCGCATGGCTCTGCAAAGAAGCAATGCTACGGATGATGAGGTGTGCAGAGCTGGTTCTAGCCTGTTGGTCAGTCTGTATGGCTGGAAAGTAGGGGAAAGATTGGCTGATTTACGGTATGAGTCATATTTCAAATTGGCTCTGTCGTCGTTTTCAACCAGAAAGGCTGCCACTATCAGAATGTGCTGCTCACCTGCATGTCCGACTCGTTCATTTGCATGCTGTGATTTGGGGGACTCTGGACAAAGTAGTCTTGAAGGCAACCGGCTGGGACTGGGAATCAGTTGAAAGCTGCTTAAAACCCGTGAAAATAGTGGGTGACATTGCACCTCAGTCAGTCCTGAAGTTTGTTCGACGCTATTGTAATGGAAACTGCTCATCCAAGTGTGTTCATGTCTGCGAAACAATATGCACTGTGTTTCTGTGTGCGGAAATTGTCATGGAACGGATTGCTCAAATGGCGGTGTAACAGCAGATAAAACAAATAATATAAGCAGTGCCAGTGAAGAAGAATCTTGTGGCACAGAACATGTGGTTGAGAGCAATGATCCACAGTTTTTTTTTATGAAGACATTGATTTCTTCTATGTGGAATAAATTTAATATTTCTTGCTGCTTTCGAACTTAGACAGCAATTTTAGTTTTGACGTTTTGATTGTAGTTATTTGATATTCTAGTCTGACTTTTTCATGATCTCACTGAAAGCATTTATCAGTTGTGGTTATAGTATCATTCAAACTGAAGATCTGAATGTTTGATAACAGCTTCATTTATGCTGGCTTAATTTTGGTTTTTGAAATTTTGAGGGCAAACGAACTAGTCAATTAGTCCTAAATGAAGATACGAACAGTTGCAGTTAAGACGGACTTGGAATTTAATTAAACATACCACCACCTGACAGTTGCGGTCTAACCGGACTCGGAATTTAATTAAACATACCACTGATACCACCACCTAACAGTTACGGTTAAACCGGGCTGAATGGTAAACTAACAAGTCATTTGTGTGTATGTGTTTTATATTTTATGTATGTGTTTTATATTTTATGTATGTGTTTTATATTTTATGTATGTGTTTTAATTTTTTTTTAAAGCTAGATGTGTGCACATGTTAAATTTATGATTTTCTTAATGTGTTTCCAAATATTCCAGCAGACCTAGAGGTGTGTGTATATTTAGATGTAAATATGTACATATGCTGATACGTTTCTTGTTTGTATGTTGTTTGTATATTTGTTTGTATGTTGTTTGTATAGGTGGTGAGTACGAGTCAGCCCTCACGTGGCACTCCCTGTGATTAACCAGGCATTAGGCAATAAATTGGGCAACCAAGTGAAACCAATGACTCAAAATATCAATATTTTCTAATTTATAAAAATGATTATTCACAATATGCTGGATGTTTACAATCAAGAATCTAAGAATAATGTCTTGCAATTTCCAGGGCAGGAAATAAAAATTGTTTTTCTGTTTGTTTTTTGTATTATATGTTGAAATTGGAAATTATTTATAGATGCATATGAATAAACATATTCTGGAACTAGTTTGTATTTGATTGTTGTTCATAGGTTCAATTTTGGCAGTAATGACTTTTGAAAACCATAAAAAGTCATTTTCCAAAATGGCTGATATCGCAAAATTCATAATCAATGTCAAATGATACCAGTGGATCTATGTACTACTGGACTAGCTTTAAAAGGCCCTCATTACCAATGTCATCCAGCCCATGGGGAGAAGGGTCTATAAATTTCTGTGGTTTTTCAACTTTTTCTTCAAAAATTTTATTAAAAAAATTTTTTTTTGAAAATTATTCAAGTAACAATGCTTTAAGACTATTAAAGTCAAGTTGTAACATTGTTATAAATAATTGTTTTGGAAAGATATTTTCGAATTGTCGGCCATCTTGTTATTTTGTTATCCTACACTCCCCCGCATTGTTATACAGTTATAGAATTCCGATTTTCATATTCTCCTAATTCATACCTTTCCAACGATATATAATAAGTGCTTGCTAGGATTTTTTCACGGTTAAATTTATTTCTGGCTGACTATATGGTAAGTAGCGAGGACCTTAAAAAAGAAATATGGCGGAGAAACGTTTAGATATGTTTTACAGAACACTTTCTTACTATCCAATAACCAAAACACAAAAATGTCGAGAATAACATAACATAGTTCATTACGTTTGATAACAATACATCAAAAAGCAACTAAAAATTATTAACAATATAAAAATGATTTTAGTTATAAAATAAAAAACTTGAAGGTTTTAAACAAATTTTGACAAGTTTATTTTTACAGGATCCATCCGTATATGTATATTAAGCTAAGGTACGTACGTATAAATACAATACAGTTACTAGATGACAGCCTTCTAGTATTCTTGAAAAAGAGGGATAAAAAGAAAAAGAGAAAGATTTGAACTAAGATATGTCGCATACACCGTGCAGTTCACTCCTGAATTCATCGTCATAATTGTTATTCTTGGTTTACTTTCATTCAACTGCCGATAGACATCTAAATACGGCATGCTCACTTGATTTGCAAAAAATGTCAAAAGTTATTCAAATGAAAGATAGAAAAAAAGTAAAGGAGAAAAATATAAAACAATTGAAGGAAAAATGAGTTTTTCAAGACAAACTTTGATTTCAAATACACTCAATTTAGAAATACGAAAGATGTTCAAATTAAGTTTTTTTTCTTTTATTAATTGAATCATGTATTGTCATCCAAAATAAAGCTATGCTGAAAGTTTCAGCTTCCTAGCTAGTCAAAAAGCTGGTTAAATTTTACTTGCAAGATTTGCAAAGTGAGAAAGACACACACACATACACAAACAGAGTGTAACCTAAATAAAATTTTGTAAAAAAGGTTTGTAAAAAAAAGAAAAACAAAAAATGGGAAAGAAAAATAAAAAAAAAAGAAAGAAAGCAAGAAAAAGAGAAAGATTAAACGAGAGAAGGATAGAGAGAAAATTGCATTAAAGTACTTCAACATTTCATGCCTTCCATGCTGCCCACACCAGTTTTTTAGACTACCTTGTTTCAATTTGGCTTCATTGCCAAACTAAAATATTATTGCTGTTTTTAGTTTATTTTCACCACACTGTCGATAGACATCGAAATACGGCAATACGGCATGCTCAATTAATTTTGTATTTATATCTACAATAACTTGCAAAATGTCAGAAATTATGAGAGAAAGAGAAAAAACTTTTTTGCCATAAATAAAAATTTGGCAATTCTGAAATATAAGGGGCATTGTGGAAATACCTATAATTTTATGGCTTTCTTGCTTTAATTTTTTTTATTTTTATTTCAAATTTAAAGTAGATTTCATTATAAAATTTTTGTTATGTTTCACTTCCAAGTTATACAATTAATAGCGCTATTATTAACAGCAAATAGAAAATTATTTGAAATTATAAAGCTTGATAACAGTTGAAAGATCTGACTCCATCACATTCAAATTACAATAACTTCTCGAAAATATAACAGCTGATCTGTATAACATTTGTATTTTTCATACGTTTTTTGTGAAGCAAAATAACTATTTTCTAAGCTTTGACGTTTGCCGACACACCAACAAAGCACCTGGGACAAAAATAGACTGCATACGACTAACTCAACATAGTCGAGAAATTTGTACGGGAATACTCAACATTGTCAATAAATTTGTACGGATAAAGTCAAAGGTTTTTGTAAATGAATATTATTACCTTTCTAATATCTTAATTTAAACCTAAAATAATAAAATAGTTGATAATATTGTTTTAAATGATTTATATACTATGACCCAAAATATAATCTTTTTTGTGTAACTGCCTTCTTGCATGTAAATAATTTTTAGTGTTGTTACTGATCTTTTCTTTAAAATAATAAGTGTATTTGTCAATTAAAGAGAAGATTATTCAAAACTTCTAGTAGAACTATAATCGATTCCTGGATTGAGTTATAAATAACTTGGAATTTTATAAACAGAGTTTTTAAAGTTAATGTTATATATCTTTAAAAAAAATTATGCTAGCAGTAATTGACAAAAATAAACACTTGCATTTTAATTACTGTACATTTAGAGAACAACTACTAATCAACATTTACCTGATCTTTAGAGAAAAATTAGCAAACTACATTTGCGTGATATATAGAAAAAAAAACACATATACACACTTACACTAATGGCAGAACTTGTTTTGAAAAAACTGACAAAATTTTAACCTGAAACTTAAAAAAGTTGCCAGCTTGGTGATGTTTTATATACGCAAAAACTCAACATCCACGCTACTTTTTCCTGGAAGTGTGACAATAAAGCCTATATATATATATATATATATATATATATATATATATATATATATATATATATATATATATATATATATATATATATATATATATATATATATATATATATATATATATATATATATATATATATATATATATATATATATATATATTATTCCTCACATAGTTAGGGACAATATTTTCTTTCAAGCATTTTTCGTTTAACTTTGTAGCCCATTTCGCATTCAGCAGTTTCTTGTATAAATTTTGCAACGCAACAATACCTTCTTTTCCGAAACTACACCAAGCAACGTTTTAAAATCTTTATTAAAACGACAGAAATGAAAGCGAGCGTGAAATCAGCTGTGTGCGTAACTAGTTATGTACTTAATTTGTATTTCAGTGAGACTTTGGCTGAACGCTTCGACACTTGTTTACTCACTGAAAGCGTGTTTATTAATACTCGACTACTTTTATTGATTTTAAGTTTAACTCTGCCGTTTAATTTAGTTTATTATTATAAGTTCGAAAAAGTGTTTTTTTCGATTTTGTTATTATAAAGTTTAAAATGAATAGCCAGTCAGCTGTAAAAAATAAAGATCTTTTTCAATATTTAAAAAAACATTTTCAAACATTGGAAAATAGATATTTTAAAAACTTTAATATTTTTAAATAAATTCAAAAGTATACAAAATGATTGTGAACGGTAAAAAAAGTCTACTAACGAAGTCAATGAACGGACACATGTGATAATTAAACTTACTTCCGGTCAAAGGAAGAAAAGAATTTGATTTTAGCAAGAATCATGAATTATATTTTATTCTTTGATAGTTGCAAAGTTTTATTAAATTTTCAGAGCACTGGTAGAAAAAACCACTGAGAAAAAATTTGGTGATTTCGTGTAAGCTCATCTGTATAAAGGTCGTGGAGTTGTTTGTGTGGCTAGACAAACAGTCTCATGAAATTGCTGCGAATTAATCAACTCTCCATTTTTCTGCAATTATTTTCAAACTTCTATCATAAACATTTCTCAGCTGACGAAACAGAAACAGGTCGGCCAAACAAATCTTTCAGAGAAACTCAAGAACGATTCAGAGCCGGATTAAGTTTTTGTAGGCCCGTTTCACAAATAAATTAATAGGCCCCCGCTGTCTTACACAAAACAGACACTATCTTAAAATATGAAATAATATGAATGCATTTTTAATCATAACTCTAACATACCGATATGCGCTGTATAATGTCAAAAATCTCTTCTACACTTCTAAGCGACTTAATTATTGAAAAAGAGTCGATATTATCCTGAAAGTCAAGGCTTTGAACGATATCAGATTCAATGTTCATCAGTGTTAAGCTGCTTAGTCTCTCTTGGCCCAACAGGGGCGTCATTTGCGGAGGGCAGGGGGGGGGGCAATGCCCAACCCTAAGGATTTAGCCAAAAACATTTATTGTCGAAAACATATAGCTACAAAGTTTTTGGAGAAGATTTTGAAGAATATTCCCTCCGATCATCTGCTCTTTTAGGAGAAAAGTGTCTAAAGTTTGGATTTTTTAAGTAGCTATCAAAGCTGGATGCTGATTTTGGGAACATGGGGCATCATCTTGCGTTAGCAAACAGGCAGTATACATTGTATAATTTCAGTTAAAAACATTAAAATATTTGTATAGACAACTATTTTTTTACAACGTGTTTTTCCATTTCATCAGTGTAATCTAAAAAAAAATTGTACTCACAAAACATTGATCAGAGTTGGTACTAAACTAGAGCCTTGCACGATGCTAGACTTTATATAAGGGTTATCAAACGGATCGGGCCAGACCAAAATTAGCATGGATCGAGGCTATTTAGCTGAGCCATGGTTTTTTGTGGCAATAAAAATGAACAGAACCAAGTTTGGGATTTTGTATCTATATAACGGGTCAGGTTTAAAAAAATCGGTCTGTGCAAGGATTTGAGAAGAAATAACTAAACACATTTGGTAAGGCTGCTTACACCAAGATTACAACAAGTTTAAACAAGTAAAGATAAAAAATAAATTAAATAAAGCTTTTATTTGCCTTTAAGCAAATTACATGTTTAGATTAGTAAACGCTATTGCAGACTCGGACTTAGATGCGAAATATCGATTGTCAAAGCTTTGTAGCCGGTTGTCAAACGATTTTATTACAGTCGCTAGATGACAGGAATTAATTTGATTTGGTTGATTTTACTTGATTTAAAGCCTAATTCATGTTGAAAACATTAAATTCATGTATTGTCATCCAGAATAAAACTTTCCTGAAAGTTTTAGAGCTCTAGGTGGTCGAAAAGTAGGTGAATTTTTGTTTCTAAGATTTGATCACCACAGACAAGCAAAAAAACAGAGAGACGAGTGAAGTCAAATAAAAGCATTTAAAAAAGGTCAAGACAACCCAGTAACTGCAGAAGCGTAGCTAGAGTTTTGGCACCCTAGGCAAAGTCTAAAGAATACGCCCCTAAAAAATCATATCTATAAATTTTTCTACCAAACAGAGCTGATGATTGGGGGGAGCAATATTTGTAGTTACTTTTCCAAAATTTGTGTGAAAACCTTAAACACTTTTTTTGCCTCCAAAATTAGCTGATGAACGGGGACACAAGATGTGGGTCCTACCATAAATCTTACTTACATTTTTCTTCAGTCCCAGTTTTTCGCAAAAAAGTGTATGAAATTTTTATCAAATGTTTTAAAAAGTATCTACGACTACCCCCTCCCCGACTATCCGCTATGTTTGGAAAAAAAATATAACATTAAAAAAATAAAATTTTATAATCTGTGGGTTTTATAAATTTTTTGCCCCCCTAAGGTTTTGCTGAAATGAGGCCCCTGGGCCCATAGTTAAAATCTTACTACTAAGACGCTTGAACTTGAACTGGCTTAATTTGTACGATTGCACGATGTTATGTACCATGTCATACTGCCATGATCTGCAGATGCAGGCTAGCCATTGCGTTATCCATATCGAAACTCGATACAGTCAGCAGCCTCCTCTAAACTCTAATGTTGTTGGCTCATTACAATGTAGTTATCACGCATCGGAAGAAACAGCATCAGTAGTACTATCACTAGGTACTACTAGAATTGCTGCAGTACTGAGACTATGAATGCCCATATTCTTTTATAAGATCTGTACGGAAGCATGACTCAGCATTATAAAACTTAGCCAGTATAATTAGAAACAGTAGGAATGCGATAATGTGAACAACTCTACAGGGTCGAAACCGTCTCCAGAGGATATTTCAAAGCTCATAAACAAATCATAATGATCAAGCCTATAGAAATGCTAATAATTACCAGTATTTGTTTCTTTATTTTTTCAAGTCGTTAACTTCAAAGTAGGCTTCCTAAATTACTAGAATTATTGGTAGGCCCGTTTCAATTGAAACATATGCAACGTGGTTAATCGGCCCTGGCACGATTACGCTAGCGTCTTGGTATCAGAAAGCTAAGTTTGTATAAACATCATATAAACTTGCAAATCTCATGTCAACAGCATCATCTATAGATCACTCACGAGAATTCGACTTATTCAAATTCTATTCATTTTGACAATTTTTAACGCAGCTCAAGTCAGCAGACTTTTAGGTCACACAAAATTCTCGAATACTTTTGTTCAAAAAACTTACAATCTCACATGGACATTTTTTTGGCTTACTTCATCGTTGAATTTTCTCCTGTTTTGAGCAAACACAAATTGAACGTATCCTAAAATGCTTCACAAGATCTTTTCCAACATTCATGGGTTTGTGTTCTTCAAACATGGTCATGTGACAAGCAATCTATGTAGATTATGTTTTTTCTGTAATGTCATGCATAGTTTTGTTACATGTGAGATTATTCTGGAGACCCAGATGTTCATTTACGACAGGAAAATTAATTCTACGACCCATGTCAACACTTTTTCACAAAACAATGTGATCAAATCACGAAACTCGCACCTGGTTAACATTTCTAAGTTTTTCACTTAATCTCACTTTACATCTTGTTTACCTGATAACAGTTTGGCCAGGTTTTTATCATATGCTAAAATTTGACCGACAAAAAAATTTGTTAGTTTTTCAACATCTCACAAAATTTTGTTTTTTTTTTTTAGTTTAGTTCTGTAGGTATTTACTTGTATGCTGTTTGAAAGACCATTTTTTTGGGTTTTTTCTCAGTCTAAGTTAAAAAAAAATTAACCCATAAAAACAAACATTTATTTGTATCATATTGGTCTCAGTTACAGTTAAATTAAATAAATTAAACAAGTGAAAGAAAAAAGGAGTTTTTCAACACAAACATTTATTTTAAGTAAACTCAATTTAGAAACACGAAAGATATTTAAATTATGTTTTTTTTAATTGAATTATGTATTGTCATCCAATATAAAGCTATGCTGAAAGTTTCAGCCTCCTAGCTAATCAAAAAGCTGGTTAAATTTTACTTGCAAGATTTGCGTACAGAGAAAGCCACACACACAAACAGAGATTGTAAGTTGAATACAAATTTGTACAAAAACATTGAAACCTATTTGTCACGGTCTTGTCTTGCATTGTTATATTTTTATTAAATCACCCTATGACCCTATATGGTCATATCTTTTAGACTGATGTTGATTGGTGCGCGAGTTACATTAGATTCTTGTTACTTTACCGTATAAAGTAATGTCCTGGAGACATAACCTTATTGGTTATACTCTTTATATTGACCTAATTAGGCGATTGTTTGTTGGTGCGTGTATTAGGTTATTAGTCGTACTTCCTCTTTCTTTTAAGTCACTGGCTTCCAAAAAGAAGGTGTAACACTTTTTACTTCATCTTGGCCTCAAAAATTACAAACAAGAATTTAAGATGTTGAGGAGTTTTTTAATTTAATAACATGCCCTGTCATCGAGTGAGAATAAGTTTTTGTTCAAAGTTTCAGCTTTATTGAATGATGGAAAGTAAGATAATAAGCTCTATAAAGCTAAGCAATTTATATAAAAACTTTTGGCGCATGTGAAGAGTTGTAAGGTAGGTGCAAAGCAATACGATTAAATCTTTTTCTGAGTTTAAGTAAGTAAAGCAGCTAGGATGGATAATTACAAACCCAAACTATAATACAGTAATCTTTTCCTTCAGGGAAGAGCAAAAATGTCTGCTTCTTGTGCCTGCCAGTTGCTCAGGGCACTGTTGGAACAAATAAGCCGTAAGAACCAGTTTTTTCACAAATCCATTCTATTTCAGGATTTGCCGGCTTTTCATTTAATGCAAACATTTTTTATAAATGAAATTTTTTGAATTTATAATATGTAAACATTTATTTAACTGTATTTGATTTGTTTTTGTTTTAAAACACAGATAATTATTATTTTTAATTACAACATTTTGTTTTCATTTGTTTTCAAACTTTAATAGGAGCGAGATTATATTTCGGTATTTGAACGTTTCATCTCCGGATGGTTTATCTCGGACGATTCATCTGCAGACTGTTCATCTAGCGATTACTAGCGAATGATTCATCTGGAGGACGGTTCATCTTTTATGGTTCACAACAGACGATTCATCTGCGAATTGTTTATCTGGAGGACTGTTCATCTTTATATTTAACGAAAACTCTACATGGGCTAAAACGTTTTAGTATAATTAGAGACATCCGTTGCATCAGTGTCGGATAGTTAATTGTTACTGACTGTTCACTTTATAGTGAACAATGATTATAAAAAAAAGTCGTACCATTAATCTACTTTCAGCTTTAAAGCATTCACTTTCAGTTCATCATATTTTCAACATACGGATAAGACTGCGAGGCCGCGGCAACAACTAAGAAACAGCTACGTTTCCTATTCCACGTTGGAACCAATTCATGTCTGCTAGTGACGGTATCGCACGTACTACCAGCATTGTTGAAGGATGACATCATGGTCTTCAGTCTCTTTCGATGTGCCTACAATGTGTTTGTTTATAGAAGGTCTTGATAAGGGCAGCCAAAAACATGCGGCAGCATTCATTGAAAGATCAACTGGAGTTCAAGAAGTTGGTGTCGAAAAACATCTGGAGTTGATCAGCAAAGTTCAACGTTTTGTTGGTGGTTATGGGAGATCAGATGTGCTTGTGTATTTGCGAGCTATAACACATCTGTCGCACAATTAACTTAAAATTTACTTTTTAGTTAAAAATACAACGTGACCTTTAAATATGTGACTAACTTTGTGCTTTGCTTAGTAATAAAAGTATTTAAAAAAATCAAACGTGAAGTTTAATAAAATTCACATAAATTGGCTAACCCGCATTATGGACAAAACGCATTCTGGATAAATCATCTGAAAGATGAAAACTCAGATGAATCGTAAAATTCCGAAGATGAACAATCCTCTTTAGATAAATCGTTTGCAAGATGAACAGTCCGTAGCTGAAATGTCCTAGAATCTATATTTAAAACCTCAGCTTGATTGGATGATAGGAAGTTAGTTTTCACTTTCAAGGTTTTCAAACATTTAAGCAAACAATCAAACAAACAAGATTGGCGTTGAAGTTAATATGAGAAATTAAAAAAAACGACCTATTTAATCGAAAACTCAAAAACTGGAAATGTGAAAACATTAAAATTCAGTGTTTAGATGCGTGTTTCATTATTTTTCGAGAAATTTGTTTCCGAGCTCTAAGGATATTTGTCCGTTAAAACTGGATGAATCCAATTCAGCACGGACCAGACCAAACCTCGACTTTTGAGTCTATGAAACGGGCCGGTTCGGGCCTGAGAATTTGTGTCTAAATTGAAAGTCAGACTTGGAATTTTCTGCTTATAAAATGAGCAGGGCCAGATCTAAAAAACCATGTAGGGGTCTATGGATGCACGGTTAAAATTCTCTAATTTTCAGCAAGCAAAGCAGCTACGGGCACTGCTAGTTTAGATATATAAATATGAAGAAATAGTATAACATTACAGCTATCGATAAGGTGATAAAATGACAGATATGGGAAATAATTCAGACGTTTTTTGAAATTTTTCTAATGAAATATTGAATAAGAGGTTTGAAAATATGGTGTTAATCAATGATGATTCAAAGAAATTTACAATTGTCAACTCAAGACAACAAGTAGCCGCTTATGCGGATGTGATGGCTGTCGAGTTATAATTTGTTTCATGAAATAATACATAAACAGTTTTCTCAACATTAAGAGATAAAAAATTAAATGCATACTAAACTCCGCTTTGCATTTGCAAGGCAGTCCCCAGCCTGGAAAAGGAGAAGGGAAAGTTAAAAGGATCAAATTAGTAACCACGACAGGAAGTGCTTCGGTGTTTCATACATATAACAAGTTCAGTCTTGAAACACCTGGTGTAAAAGACTATAAACTATTCTAATAAAAAAATAAATGTATAGATGTATACCAATTTATATTTTTAAGCTCGCTGTTCATCGTTGAATAGAGTTCATCAATGTCATACCCCGATAAAAAAAACCTTTTAAAGATTTTCTGTCACAGTTTTAGCAGAATATATATATATATACTAAATTTTATTGACTTTCGTTGTAGTGAAATGGCTTACATTACATAATAAACCAACATAAAAGCAGGATCATGACCTTCACACAAAAATTATCCGTGTAAACTCTCCAACTATTGAGGATGAGCAATATTTTTAAACACAATCATAACTAATATAATCATGGGAGCCTGCAGAAACTTATGCAGGTCAAGCCTTTCCTCTCTTTTCCTTTCTTCTCATTCTTTATCTCTTTTTTTACACCTGTGTGGGGGTCAAGGGGAAAGGACTGTAAAAAGTTCACCCCGGCATTTTGCTTCTGGTGCTGGGTATAACTATAAGTAAAAATGAACCTATTAACTTTTATATGCCAAAATAAAAATATAATAGAATAAAACTATTTGACAGGTTATAACGTTAACAAAATATTATCAAGATTAAAATAGACTATTTCAAAAATTTAGCTTTAGAATAATTATTATCATCCATTTTTTCTGCTTGCCCATTTTGCCCATGCTTGTCGGCATCAATTAATAAATAATTTATGGTCAATTTTGTCTACATTCGAAACCATTTTTCCTAGTCCGTCTGCAGTCTATGTGATCTTTCAATTCCGTGTTGTTGATTTAAAATCCACCCCACATCGTTTGCTCCAATTGTATTCTCACTTGATTGCTGATCACAGCAAGCGATGTTCACAAGCTGCTCCATAAACCTCATTGTCACCCAAACAGCTTCATGAAACGCTCTGAGGTCATAATTCATCTAGCCTTTGAATCCTCGCAACAGCATCTCAATATTTCCATCAAGCCGGAATTGTTTAATGTGCCCCGTGACATGAAAACTGTCAACCACGTCAGGAAAAATACTTCCACTACATCTCCACATCTGAACCAAGTTTTCGACGCGCGACAACCCATCAGCAGAACTAACATCGGACCTCTATGCAAAATTCCGGTTTTTCCAACAGGCCAGGAATGGCCTGCAACATGGCGCCGCACTACCAGGCTCCTCAGAAACTTTGACTGATCCGACAAATTCCCGATCATTTGTCAGAGTCCAGCAGCACTCAGCTACAGGCCCCACCTCGATAGCACCTCGCCACAAAACTGAATCAATTTTTTCCATGTTTTTTCCTGTCCCACACAATTTATGCAGTTTGTCCAGCCGTGAACCTGTCACATGTTCTAAGGCAAAGCTAGTGGACTCCGGTTTAAACTGGGTTTTGCCGCAGCAACCCACACAATTGTCTGAACCAGCAACACGCTGGTTAAGAACCGTGTCCAACACTGTTTCAGCCATGCAAACCACACTCAGGCAAACCACTGCCATTTTCATCCACTTTGTTGTTTTTTTTAAAGCAGCCCCTAACCGGCCACTGCCACTCTGATTTTAGGACAGACCTGACCGCTAAGAAATAATCCTCTCATCTTCTCTTGTGCTGCTTTGTTTTCTTCTTTCATTTTCTCTAGTTTTGTTGTGTTTTCTCCTAACATATTTATTTTTAACTTCTTCCGGTGTTTCAGGTCCTTTTCATTATTATCGAATTCATACTCATTATCTTCAGGTCCATAGCCTGCATTCACCAACGCTGCCTAGAGGCGTTCTTTAAATTTGTCCTTATTACTTAGGTTTTGCTTCTCGAGTTCATCTTTCGGTTCAAACATTAAAAAGGTTATCCAATGCTTTCAAAACCGTTTTTAAAAATCCCATTTCTGACCCAAAAGTACGTTATCGCCAATCGTATACAGTGTTTTTAGAATGGTTTTGTAGTTTATTGAAAAATAATAAAACAAAGCTTTTATATTTGTCTTTATTTACCTTAAAATAACTTTTTTATTTTTCAGATCGACCCGTTTTTTTTATTTTCTTTCGACAAAAAACTTCCCAGACCAAAGAGCCTATATACGAACATCAAAGGTCATTGCGTAACAGAATTCATATTTAGTTCACTTAGCAAAGTCCTCAAGAATAATAATGAGATAAGAACTGCACATTGCCGATGCTGACAAGTTTTAAATGCTACGCTTGGATAACTCTATGCACAGCATTTTATATTTATTTTTGTACCCTTGTACAATAGTTTGTTCGTTTTAATAAGTTGGATTGACTGCATACCATTCAAAAATTATTTCATCAAAAAATCAAGTGGAAGCGGGAACGGGAGAGCGATTTGGAGTGGGAAAGGGAGAGCGAGCGGGAGCGGGAATGCAACTGGGAAGGGGAGAAGAAGCGGGAGAGCGAGAATGAAAAAAAGAGCGAGCGGGAGCGGAAAAGCAAGGAAGAGAGAAAGAGAAAATGAGAAAGAGAGAGAAAGAGAGAAAGAAAGCGAAAAAGAGTAAAACGGTAAAAAAACCTCTAAAAACCTTTAAAAACCCCGGGTAACTCCGCTAGTTCAATAATAATAATAATTCGCTAGGTGACAGTTATCGAGTTGAAAACTTCATCTGCAGAAACTTTACGTACATGAGAACGTTACAACAGCCAACCTCACGATACCAGAACAAATGGTTCAAGTGAGCCTCATGGAACTATATCACGGAGACAAATCCTGACAAATGATCTTGTACTCACACAAGACTAGCGATTGAGATCTGCCACATGAAAACATGGCCATGTAGACAAGTACTTTGATTTTTGTGGTTTTTCTCACTGTATTTTTAACGTGAGTTCTTTTTTTATCTTTATTGCCAAAGATAGCTAGAAAAATCTACAGTAGCAATTGCTACAAACATTAAAAAAATATTTTTAATGGTTTTTTATAAAAAAACTAAAATAGAACATTGAATGGTAATTAAATCTGAAAACCGAATAGTTCCTATGGTGGCTTTAAAAAAAAAATGTCCAGTTTGGTGTTATTTCAACGAATAAAAAAAATTAAAGGTTTTTGATTTTCAAGAATAATTGAAAATAATTTCAAAACTGGTCGTTTTTTATTGAAATTTCAACAATATAAAAAAAACACCGTTTACAAGAATTTCTAATCAATTGATATTTGTCCACATGTATTTCAGCTCAATAATGTGAATTATTTTTAAACGATTCGATAGTCAATACTATCAAAAATCCAGGCTTTTTTAATTCAATTAAAGTAAAGAAAAATAACTATTGAAACTTTAAATAACTTGCTTTGAGCAGTTGAATAAAAATTTTTAAATCCAATGCTAAAAATATTATAGTAGAAAAAATTTGACTTGAAACATCGAAAAAAACCTGTAAAAACCAATTTAAAAGTTTTTTAAACTTGTATAACAGTTTTTATTTACCAAAATATAAATTAATATAATGAAGCAATACTTTATAGATTTGTGAATTTCGTGTAATAATACTGTTATTTAAGATATCACTCTTAGTTATTGATCACATTACTTTTCAGTATTTTGCAATCTTAAGTTATTGATTAGAACAATTTTAAATTAAAAAAGAAATAAAAATAAAAAGAAAAAAGGAAGAAAGAGAAAACAAAAACAAAGAGACAAGAAAAGAGAAAGAGAAAAAAGGCTAGAGAGAGAGAGAGAGAGGGAGGGAGGGAGAGAGAAGGAAGTGGACCAGCTTGAGCTCATCTCAGCACAACACATTCATACCAACGAGCCTACCTCAGCTCAGCAGAGAAAAATCTTTGAGATGGTCTTGCTTTGTTTAAAGTCGTTCATATTACTTATATTTATTAACAACAAATTAAACACTAAATTATTTCGGCAAACGTAAACTTTTTGAAGAAACGTTTGGACAGTTTGTGACTTATTGTTTCAAACACAAAAAGTTTAAAACGTATTAAAATTTAGTTATTTAAAGTTTAAATTTTTTAAGGTTGTTTTTTAAATGTTTTGCTTTGAATTCGATGCATTTTGTATTTGCCGACTTGATGGAACAGAGGTGAGTGATGACAAAACAATATTGAACTATTATTATTGGTTTTGTTGTAATTTAAGGCTATTTTGCGGGAACGTAAAGCAACAGATGTATTTGCATTGGGAAAGTATCACACAACTAGAGATAAAAAATATGGATTTGAATAAAGAATAAAATATAGAATTAAAATAAGATAAATGTATAATAATATAAGTGCTTGTTGTCCAATAAGAAACGCCTGAATAATTCACCACTGATTCTTCCTGGTCGTCACGCCACAAGAGGCAGGCACGAACACATGAAAATAAACAAGCCAATGTCAGTCTGCCTTGGAAGAATAAAAATTACCTAAAACAAACAGCAGTAATTACAACTACCTAATTGAATGTATTTATGAACATGCATTAGTTTTACAGTTGATGAACCATCTTCAAAATACTAAAACAACATGCAACAGTACTTATCTTTAGTTACGTGTATAAATAATAAATACAAACTTTTTAGAAAATAAGACAACAATGATTTCTTAAATCATCCTAAAATAAAAACCATGTGAAAAGGAAGAATAAAAAGACAGATAAGAAAATTAGAGAGAAAGATAAAAACAAATACAATAAGAGAAAGAAAGAGAGAGAAAAAGAGAGAAGAAATACAGAAAGAGAGAACGAAAAGGAAAATGAAAAAAAAGAAAAAAAAGAGATAAAAAAGAAAAAGAGAGACATATTTTTTATCATATTAACTCATAATTGCTAATTTCTACGTTCATCCGCCTGTCTGCCCATCCAGCCACTCTACCCAGAAACGTCTGATCAACTTTGAGCCGTCAACAACTTTTTCATATTCCTACTATTTACGAGTTTTATCATCATGTTGTACTGTTAAATAAAAAGTTATTACTAGTAGAATAAAACTTGTGAAAATACATTTGTACAGTTCAATAATACAAACAATAGCCAACATCTTATTCTCTGATATCATTTCAAGAACATGAGTTTTTAAATTTAAATATATATTTAAATATATTCTTAAATTCTCAACGCCGTTTGCTTGCTTGAGGAATGCGTTGGTACTTTTGAGACGCTTAACAAACTAAAATAATTTATAAAAAAATACACCTTTGATTCTAAATTTGATAAAAAGGAAGAAATAATTTATTTTGTGTTATCCAATTATATTTCTTAAATAGTTTGACAAAATCTGAAAGTGTGGGACGTTCATTTTTTTTATAAACTCTTTCAGTCATAAAAATATAAAACCCGTCGCAGTTTGAAATTATAATATTTAAGCCATTCATTATAGAGCTCTTCACAACTTTTTGACACCTGCTCCAGCTCAATTCATAGACAAAAAATTCCATGCCCGCCCCGTTTCATAGGCACAAAATTCCGGGCTAAACTGGACCAAGCCAGCTTAAACAAATCCTCAAAACATGGAAACTATTTTTCTGAAAAATTATGAACTACGTATTTTATTATACTTATAAAAGTCTAGGTACTATATTTCAAACATTGCCTTCAACTTGCTGGAGAAAAATTGGCGTAGAATTTCCGTTGGTCAGTGAAAAAGTTGTGTACGGACCCAGGGAATGCCATTGGGTTTTTTAAGGATATTAATGATGATGAATAACACAATTTTCAGATTTTTTAGTGCATATTGTGTTTTGATTCACTTGTGGTTAAAATGATGTTGTAATTTATACAGATTATCTTTGATGAAAATATTCAAATACAAATGTAGCCACATTTGAGTACAATAAAAAACAGAGATTGTTCCAAGAAAACATTTATCTATAAATAAATAAATTAAATTGTTTTGAAATTCTTTATTAATAAGTCTCAATAAAAAAAATTCTTATTATTATTGAATAATTCAACTGTTTAATTTCTTTATTAGAAAATTACATTTAATAGATTATTATTTATAAAGAAAACGTTCATAATGAACATACCAAAAGTATTATTGCTATATGTGGCATGTATTACCGCTATACCTGTTGCTACATTCTTATCTGACATTTACTAGGAGTTAAAAGTTTTCCAGGTTTCAAATTCAACATTAAAACAAATTATAAATTCAACGTATTGGTTTCTAAAAAAAAAACTTGTTTGACATGGAGAAAAACATATTTCCGGTTCTTCTAAATTTCAAACAGAAAGTTTTTTCTTTAATTTTTGTGGTTTTCTAGCCTTTTTTTATATTTTTGATCAAAAGATTTTGCAGTAATTTTGTACAAACATGGATAAATTTTACCCATTCTACCTCAATCTTAGAAAATATCCATTGCATATAAAACACGTTAACATAAAAAATTTCTGAGTTGCATCCAAAAACGATAATTAATTTGCTAAATAATTAATTGATTCATTAATTTAATATTCCATCGAACTTGAAGAAATTCCTACCCAGCACGAGATCTGCTTGCTGAATTTATGAGTGAATTGGGATCGATTGTTCGAATGACTGGTGCGAGTGTTTTGGAGTTGAAAAGAAGACTGAGGGGGTGAAAGAGAGAGAGAGAGAGAGAGAGAGAGAGAGAAAGAGAGAAAGAAAAAAAAAGAGAAAGAGAGAGAAAAAAAATAAATTGAACATGCCACATTCATTGAATTGTTCTTACCACTTGGCTTTTGAAAATTGAAATGAGTGTAAAGTAAACATAATAGATCATTATTATTACATTCAAACAACAAAATTCATAGTTTTGTATGTTTTGAAAAATGAAAAGATTAAAAACTTAAACTTTGCGCATTCTACATGCAATGATAACAGATGATAAAAAACATGTTAGAGAGCTGGCAGCCCGCTGCATACTAAAGGCACGCAGTATTCAACCTCCAACACCTAGACTGTTTCAAGTCCCATTGATAGATTTTAATGCTTCTACATACATTGATTTAATAAACTAACGGGAAAACTTAACCTAACCACCCAATTTTGAAAAACTTAGCGACCAGGAAATTCAGAATATCGTGGAATCTGGTGGTGAAATTGAACTATTGTTTATAAGGCTTCCCTGCCATACACAAGCTGTTGAAAGAGTTGTAAAGGCTACGACAGAAACTTCCATTTCTCAGTGCACGAGATAGTCGCAATAAGGTGCAATAAATGCCAAGCTGGAATCGCGGAATAAAATGCCTAAATTTGAAACTAAAAAATATTTGAAACCTACATAATAAATGTGTAATTTTTCAAGTTTGTTTCAAATTTTATTTTTCACAGCGATGTCTTAATAAATATTTTAATTATATATTGTTTATCATTTAATACTTACTTACCACTAAATTAGTCACAATTATAAATTTTAAACTTGTTTACCCTAATTTTCAATTTTTGGGGTCACTGCGGAGGTTGGAGATCTTAATCAAATGAAATGAAAAATAAATATTTTAATTATATATTGTTTATCATTTAATACTTACTTACCACTTAATTAGTCCCAATGTATCGCCTTATAAACTTTAAACTTTTTTACCCTAATTTTCAATTTTTGGGGTCACTGCGGAGGCTGGAGATCCTAATCAAATGAAATGAAAAATCCCACGTATTTTCACTTTAAAATAAGGCACAAACCCCTCTATTAAAACTCTAAATCATGAAATTTTTGTTATACATCCATGCTCCACCCTAGCGCCCATTCAATAGTAAACAAACATTATCTTTGTTAAAATAGAAATTATTTTTGTTAAACACCACAGCTACAAAGTTGACGTTTAGTAACTATATAAGCCAATTGAATATAGATGGGAGTGTTAACTGCGCCTCGCTAATTGCGAGCCAGTCCCAAGCCTGTATAAAGGAAGAGGGACAGTTGAAAAGATCAAATAAGGGCTACGACAGGAAGTATTTAGGTCCTTCCTACACAGCCATTTCAGTCTTAAAACATCTGGTGTAAAGGACTATAAACTATTATAAAAAACAAAAGTTGGGAGTGCACACGTTTAACGCAGTAGTGTCAATAGGCATTATTTTACTTCTATATTCAAGTAGCGTTCTGAGTCAGTATATATATATATATATATATATATATATATATATATATATATATATATATATATATATATATATATATATATATATATATATATATATATATATATATATATATATATATATATATATATATATATATATATATATATATATATATATATATATATATATATATATATATATATATATATATATATATATATATATAAACTAATAATTATTACATATGTTATGTCTGCGTTATTTCAAGAGCATGTGTACTTGAGTCTTGGTACATCAAAAAAGGCTTAAACAGTTTGGGAATCTACAGTAGCTGAAACAGTCCAATAATTTTATAAAGTTACCAAAATTTTCATATTTAAGGCCTAGTGTGTTCCACAAAAAATATCAATGTTCTTCACTTTCCCTCTTTGGGAGACAGTGAACATTAAGGCAGCTCAGTCGTGTTTGATATTGGAATAGGTGAAAAGAGTTATAGACACAAAAAATAAAAACTTTAATTGTTGAGTTGTAATTTTAAATTTGTTTACATGTGCATCTTTTGCAACACTTTTATCCAAATTAATACATGTTTGAAACAGACATAGGTGACAGCTACGATTAGACATTAACGAAGCAGTTAAACACTGACAGTCATAATATGAAGAGAAATGGGAAAATTAAAAGACAAAAAAAAGAAAACCTTATAAAAACACAATTAGAGCAGCAGCCTTTGCCAAAACTGTTTTGACAGTGTAATTTGAGTATAGAAGTGGAAAATATAATTTTATAAGGTAGTACCAAAAATGAGAAACCGAAAAGTTAAAAATAGACGCAATAACGATAGAAAACAATTTAGAAGACCTAAATAAATCCAAATTGACAAAGCCGCTAGCATTTTTGCTAAAATGATGAGGGAAACAAAAAAAACTATCGTTAAATACATATGCGCCATATTTGACAGTTTCTTGGAAATTATCGAAATTATTTCAATAGGCAGAAAGGAATCAAAGCAAATTATGGAAACTATTTCTGGCATTTGTGAGATGTAATGATTATAAAATAGATAAATAGAAGTAGTATTATAAATGATCTTCTACGGTACAATTTGTTTTGTTTTTATATCCCTTATACCTATAAACTTCACCGCCGGTCCTCCTGCTTGCTTGTTTGCTGACTAATCTCGGAAGAAATAAAAAAATTTAAAATAATTTTTTTTAAATAACGTTTTATATAAATGGTCTTAAAATTTAAAATAATATTTAAGTGTATGTAATACAAATTTTGGAACAAAATTTTCCGTTCGAAAGATACAAGCGTTGGCGTTAGTCGAATAACAGAGTCTATATTATTCATGGCCGGATTTACTCTGGTGGTGGCCACTGTGCAGTATGGTGGTGAATATCCCCCTGCACTCAGGCAGCAGGAGATCCAGGAGGTCACGCCCGAAAAATATTTGAAACTCTTCATTGCCGTAGATGCCTTCCAATCACTTAATAATTTGAAAAAGTCAGGCCTGGTCCAGGAGCATCATTGGAGACCTTGTGCTCCTAAGGATTTTTTGCCAAATATTTTTTGAAGATATATATGTATAAAGTTTTAAAATAAAAATTTTAAACAAAAAAACCTACGACCTACAACTACATACCCGCGTTCATCAGCTATTTTTGGAAAAAAAGTCTAAATGGTTTTTTTTTTAAATTATGGAATGTGTGGATTTTGAAAACCCATGTGATTGGAATGTAGTCTCTACTTGTAAGCTAAGAAGTTGCTGAGTTCTGGATCAAAAATAGAACTAAAACTGCAAAATTGTGATGCAACATTGTTTGATAAATTGTCAGCAATGTAGAGAGACACATCTGGTCAGAAGAAGTGGCACTGCAAATGTACACTGAATATGTTTGAAAGACGAAACCAAACTGGGGAGGTTGTGAAACGACCGTAGCTATGTTTTTACCAGCTCGTGGCACACTGAGAAAGAGAGAGCGAGGGAGAGGGAGAGAGAGAGAGAGAGCGAGAGAGAGAGAGAGAGAAAGAGAGAGAGAAAGAGAGAAAAAGAGAAGCAAGTGAAAGATAAAAGAAAAAGAAAAAAGTGTGGATGAGTGAGTGATTGATGAAGTAGATAAAAGCAAGTCAGCGAAAGGAGGAATTCGATGGATGGAGATTTACAGCGCCCGATTGAACGAGCCACTGGTAGGAAAGCAGAAACGATCATAAAATAATTTAGAGCTTGATTAAAAAACATCATTATCATTATTCTGATTCATCTTAGGTGTAAAACAAGTCCGTAGTTACAGAAAATAAAGATTCAGATAGATTGATAGCCTGGATTAGTTAACGGATCGGGATTTAAAGCCTAATATTTTTTTTATATCCATAATTATCTTTAAGTTGCAATAGTAGCAAATATACTTCTGGAGGACGACATCTGATAAATACACCATTTTTTAAATCTACATTGCGTTGTAATAGTCTAAATGTAAAATATAAAAAAAAAACAAATCTTTTCATATACGAGTTTATAGTCTTTTACACCAATTGTTTTAAGACTCAAATAACAATATTTAGAAAATACCTAAGTACTTCTTGGCAGGGATTATAGTTTGATTCTTTTTTCTCCTTTATCCAGGTTTGGGACTGGCTCTTAATTAAATATTAGAGCCTAGAGCCCCAACCAAATATATATGGAATAAGTATATAGGCCCCACCACTATTATCGGAGTAATATTTAGAGTTTTTGGTCAGTCTAATGGCGCCGTAAGCCGCCAATAACAGCGTCAATTCAAGGAACTCCATATACATAATGTAAGGAAAACTGTAATATAAGATCGACCGTTGCTTGTGTGCTGCAGCGTCGTAGCCTATAACAACCATTAATAACACAAAAAGTGGTGGTCAAATCTCATATTTATTAGATAACTAGCGGGGGAACCCGGCGTTGCCCGGGGTTTTTAGAGGTTTACCTAATGCGTTTCTTTTTCGCTCCCGTTTCCTTCCCGCTTGCGCTCCCGCTCCCGGTCGTTATCCGTTCCTGTCGCTTTCCCGCTCATTTTTTTGCTCTCAGTTCCCCCCTAGATCCGATTCTACATACATACATACATACATACATACATACATACATACATACATACATACATACATACATACATACATACATACATACATACATACATACATACATACATACATACATACATACATACATACATACATACATACATACATACATACATACATACATACATACATACATACATACATACATACATACATACATACATACATACATACATACATACATACATACATACATACATACATACATACATACATACATACATACATACATACATACATACATACATAGATACATACATACATACATACATACATACATACATACATACATACATACATACATACATACATACATACATACATACATACATACATACATACATACATACATACATACATACATACATACATACATACATACATACATACATACATACATACATAGATACATACATACATACATACATACATACATACATACATACATACATACATACATACATACATACATACATACATACATACATACATACATACATACATTCAGAAGCAGATGTAAATTCAGAACCCAAGACAAGAATTAAATTTCCGAAAGCAATTGACACTTCAGCTTGGTCAACATTAGACTTGGAGTTGACGAGATTACTCAAAGCCCAGTTGAGGGAGAATCCACAACTCGATATGAAAACCTTCTCAGAAATTAGCTACAAAAAATGTTTTGATTCATTTGGTGTGGTCCAGAAAAACCCGGTTCACACGCATGCAGCAGTATCCAGACGGCAGAGAGAAATTGAAAAATTAAAGAAGGAGCGAAAGAAACTCAGGCGGCAATGGAGAATCGCAGAGGGGGTCGAAAAAGTTGGTCTGTCTGAACTGTGGCGGGATGTAAAAAATCGGCTCCGGGCTCTCAGGGCTGCAGAAAGACTCCGGAAAAAGAAAAGTGAGCAAAAGAAAGCCAGATGCAAATTCATGGAAAATCCATTTTGCTTCGGAAAAAGTTTGCTGGATCCACCAAAATCTGGCACTCTTCGAGCGACAAAACAAGAATTAGATGATCACTTCCGTTTGGCGTTCAAAGATCCTCTTGGCGATTCAGAGCTGCCGGAAAGAACCGATTTTCCCGAAGTACAGTTGCCGAAAGTGGCTTTCGACGGTGGAGAGATAAAGATGAATGAAGTATCTCGGTTTTCTAAAAAAAACGAGGAACAAATCTGCCCCAGGTCCCAACGGCATTCCATATTTGTTATACAAGAGATGTCCAGGCGTGCAAAAGCTGCTCTACAACCGTTTAAAGATTGCATGGCGATCTAGATGCGTAGATAGGGAATGGCAGAAGGCGGAGGGAGTTTTCATCCCCAAAGAAAAAGATTCGGTCAATATCAACCAATTCCGACCAATCTCACTTTTGAACGTGGAGGGAAAAATATTTTTCGCTGTTCTGGCCAAGAGGCTCACGGATTTTGCAATTCGTAATGAGTACATTGACAGATCCGTGCAGAAAGGAGGGGTCCCCGGAGTACCGGGATGTATCGAGCACTCATCCATGATTTGGGAGGCCATCAAAAGAGCAAGACAAAACCAACTCAGCCTGCATGTGGTCTGGCTTGATTTAGCAAACGCGTACGGGACTGTTCGTCATCAATTGCTCTGGAAGACACTCAAAAGGCACAATGTTCCAGAATTCCTCATCGATGTTCTGCAACAGTATTTTCGCCGTTTTAAGCTACGTCTGTCAACATCGACGTGCTCCACAGAGTGGTTCAACTTGCGGGTCGGAATTGCTATGGGGTGTTCAATTTCTCCCATCCTATTTGTTCTGGCTATGCAATTATTGCTCGGTTCGATTGCATCTCGGGTTCAGGATGTTTACCTGGGAAAAGGACTTTTCATGCCATCGATAAAAGCCTTCATGGACGACACTACTCTTATCTTGAATCACTGCGGCGAAATGCGCCGTATTCTTCAAAATTTCAGCGACTTGTTGTCCTGGTGTGGAATGAAGTTCAAGCCAGCCAAATCGAGAAGCCTTTCTTTGCGACATGGAGAGATTGATGGTTTTGTCTCATTCTCGGTGGCTGGTTGCGAAATCCCAACGATCCAGCAAGAGCCTGTGAAAAGCTTGGGAAGATGGTACAACGTCTCCATGAATGATGTGAGTCAGAGCAGCATCGTTTTGCAGGGCTTGGTTTAGGACCTGAGGAAAATCAATTCAACCGAGCTGCAGGGAAGGTTCAAGGTATGGCTGGTACAGTTTGTTTTGATACCGAGGTTGCTATGGCCATTAACAATCTATGAGATATGTTTATCTCACGTGGAACGAATGGAAAAGAAAATGAACTGCTGTATTCGGAAATGGCTAGGACTTCCACTGGCGTTAACAACTTTAGCTCTATATAGTAAGACAGCTAAGTTAGCTCTTCCATTCAAGTCCCTAGTAGAAGAGTACAAGATTAGCAAGATACGGTCACAGTTGATGCTGGACAACTCTTCAGACCAATGTATCGTGAATGTGGGCGCATCAGTTGGATCGGGAAAAGGCTGGACTGCAGGGAGGGACATCCGTGAAGCCGAGGGATCTTTGCAATGGTCTGAAAAGCTCGGAGCAGTGCAACCAGGACGGCTCGGTCTGGGTTAGTTCCATCATGTGTGGTGGTCTAAGGCCTCGTCGCAGGAAAGGACAAACCTGATTATTCAAGACAGAAGGCGAGCAATGGAGTTGGAAAGAGTGCAGCTAGGTGCTCAGATGTCGCAACAGGGCGATTGGACTAGATGGGAGGCGGCAGTTCAACACTCGATGACATGGAATGATCTGTGGCGTTACTCGCCCATCCGCCTATCTTTCGTGATTAGAGCGATGTATGATCAACTGCCGACAGCTTCGAACTTAGTGAAGTGGGGAAAGCTTGAAAATGAAGCTTGCAGGCTGTGTGAGAAAACAGAAACTCTGATTCATATTCTCTCATGTTGTCCGTATGCTTTGGCAAAAGGAAGATACACGTGGCGCCACAATGAGGTTCTAAGAAAGATACTGGGCATTATCAAGGAGAACTGCAGACTAGCCAATTCGATGCAGTTGTGCCCCAGAAGAAAAGTTTATTTCTTGAGAGAAGGCTTGCAGCACTTGGGCCGCAGAAAGGCAAGTACGAGAAGAGAATCGCTGCTTGATGCGGCAAATGACTGGAGGATATCAGCAGACTTAAAAGATGAAGACTGCTTTCCGGAATTGGTTCGCAGCAGCGGATTGAGACCGGACATTGTCATTTTTTCCAGTTTGGCCAAGACGTTGCTGTTCATCGAACTAACAGTGCCATGGGAAAGCAACATGGAAGCCTCAAATATCTTGAAAGAAGAACGTTACAGAATCCTTGCCCAAGATTTGGAGCGTGCGGGGTATAGAGTCGAGATTTTTCCAGTTGAAGTAGGCGCCAGGGGTTTAGCCGGTCGCTCACTCGTCAAATTGCTTGTGGCTCTCGGAATGTCGGGTCGAAAAAAAACTCAAGCTATCAAGAAAATAGCTGAAAGAGCAGAAACAGCTTCTTTTTGGATATGGATGCAAAGGAATGAAAAAGGAGATAATAAATTTAAACAGCCGCTTCTGGCTTCCGTACAACAGTGTTAGCTCCTCCTTTGTTTACAAGTTCAGGGACGAAGTCGCGTTATGGCTGCCGGCGAAAGTTTCGGTTGTTTGCAATAGAAGGAAAGTTGCTGGCGTTTAGAAAATAATCGAAACAATGTTTCCTGCCATTATGGTTTGTGGTGTTTCTCGTTTGGTGAAAGTGGTGGCATGGCTCGAAGTTCCGGAGGTGAATGTTTCTTTTGGTTTCGGAATCTGGCGGTTTGGTGGATACTACAGTTACTACATGCTCAAGTTCCGGCGTTTGAAAGACAGTTTCTCATCTTGTTACAGTTGCTTGACGGTTTTAAAATGACTTCTTGGTTCTGGTACTTTGAAGATTTGCCGGTTATCTGGTTCTGGTCGGAAACGGCATGTGATACACAAATTTCGTCAGGGGGCGGCCGTCTGATCAACGGTCGTGGCCCGCCCTCCCGTGGTAGCGTCAGGAAAAGGGCCGAAACGCTGGGAGGGTCTTCCTCTGAAGACCTCTGACGAACTTGCTCGAAGAAGAGTTTTCACATACATACATACATACATACATACATACATACATACATACATACATACATACATACATACATACATACATACATACATACATACATACATACATACATACATACATACATACATACATACATACATACATACATACATACATACATACATACATACATACATACATACATACATACATACATACATACATACATACATACATACATACATACATACATACATACATACATACATACATACATACATACATACATACATACATACATACATACATACATACATACATACATACATACATACATACATACATACATACATACATACATACATACATACATACATACATACATACATACATACATACATACATACATACATACATACATACATACATACATACATACATACATACATACATACATACATACATACATACATACATACATACATACATACATACATACATACATACATACATACATACATACATACATACATACATACATACATACATACATACATACATACATACATACATACATACATACATACATACATACATACATACATACATACATACATACATACATACATACATACATACATACATACATACATACATACATACATACATACATACATACATACATACATACATACATACATACATACATACATACATACATACATACATACATACATACATACATACATACATACATACATACATACATACATACATACATACATACATACATACATACATACATACATACATACATACATACATACATACATACATACATACATACATACATACATACATACATACATACATACATACATACATACATACATACATACATACATACATACATACATACATACATACATACATACATACATACATACATACATACATACATACATACATACATACATACATACATACATACATACATACATACATACATACATACATACATACATACATACATACATACATACATACATACATACATACATACATACATACATACATACATACATACATACAAACATACATACATACACACACACACACATAGATACATACACACATACATACATACATACATACATACATACATACATACATACATACATACATACATACATACATACATACATACATACATACATACATACATACATACATACATACATACATACATATATACATACATATATACAAACATTCATTTTTATATATTTAGATAAAAACTGTTTTGCACATTATTTGAATCACTGAAAAATAATATATAAAAAATATTAAAAACAAGATGCCTCAAGGGATGATCAAATACTTCAATCATCCCAACATCCCCTTAATCATTTACAACAATCTTTTGATATTAATAATGATGTACTATTGAAAAATATTTACACATTTAAAAGCAAGTGTCAACAGTGTATAAACTAAATTTTAAATCAACTGTTTGTTAGCTTGTTAATAGTATACTATTTGTAAATATTTATCCAAATAAAATATTTGACATGAACTAAAGCTAAATCAACAGTTTTGTTAACTTGTCAATAAAATACTATTTAAAAATATTTACACAAATGAAAACAGATGGCAGCAGTACATAAACTAAATGTTAATCAGCAGTTTGCTAATTCGTCAATTTTTATATTTATGGAACAATTTCTGGTGCTGCTATTTGGTTGAAAGGTTTTCAACCAAGTTCTTGGAAGCAAAATTGAAAAATCTAGATAAAACTTTTCTTCACTCTTTTGACTTTGCTGACTATCATACCCACTTCCAGTATGCATAAAGAGTCCCATGGTCAATTTTATTAAGTTAACCCATTAATGCTTATAGCACCATATAAAGGTGCGCATAAAATTTCGTAAAAGGTGGCGTTAGAAATTTTTTAATTTTGTGTCTTTGGTTATTTTTGCGTTATTCAATAATATCTCTACTAACTTCACTTGTAGTTTGTTTGTGATCATCTAATTTGGTTGCTTTATCATCGTTTATGTATTAATGGGTTAAGTAGTTAAGTTCAATTATATTTATTAACTGTACTTTATTATGTAACATAAATACAATTAGTACCCAAAAGTAATAGCAAATTTTAAGCTCTCTAACGTTAACAGCTCTTTGAAGGGGTCTTCCTTTGACAGCTCCTTGACTAAGCCATTTTGCCTAGCGCACTTTCACAGCATCGCCTATATACTTAGTTTTTATATTATGGCCATAACTATACCGAATTAAACTGAAACATTTCATGTTTCACCAAACGTGGTTGAAATTTCTGAATTCGAAATCTTTGGATTTTTATTTTCCAGTTTTTTGTACAAATCTTTATTTCGAAAGATCCCAATCCACATTCTAAAAAGTTCAGGCATAAAATGATAAATATAGTTAAAACACTTTCAAAACGTATTCATCCTGACGAAATGTCTAAAATGATTTGCGTTGTATCTGGGGAATTCAAAACGTCTACAGGTAAAAGAACATGAAGATAACAACAAAGACAGCGCTTTGTTCCAAGTGGCCTCAATTGCGGAAATACGCGAAACAGTCGAAAAACATGTTCAAAAGCTGAAATACACCAAGAGCTGCGATGTTATCGATTCCTCATTATTATGTTTTTCAACTGTAGGTATCCAACAGTTTGTGCTTTGCCACACGCAGTAAAAGCAATAACCAGTGCCTATAGAAGAAAAAACGGATTTAGCAATTCTGAAATACAATTGTAAACCAGTGAAAAATGTTAGCACTAGCCAAGATTAGAAACTTATTCTAGAATTATATATTAACGTCGATTCCACCAACAAATATACATAAAAACTGAATGAGTTTTTGTACTGCCGTCATTTTTGGTCTTGGTTGCAACCTCATCTTGGTGATGAAACATTGGACTGATTGTGATTCATGCATTTTTGTTTCTAGAAAGTAGAATGACACATGGTCACAAACAATTTTACCTTTTGATTTATATAACTGGTTACTGCGATTGATTTTTTAATTTGCGATGGCTTAGATTTTATCATCGTGTTTTTTCACATGGCAGTCAGTCAGCTTTCATGCTATATACTAATATGTTTATAACTTAAATTAATTATCGTGACTTTAAAATGACAGTAATACTAACTTTTTCAGTATCATCAAACTCGAAAACATTTTATTATATTTCATTGTTTAAGACAAATCTTTGGAAAAATACATGCTACAATAAAATTATTTCCGGATCCAAGAATTAAAATTTGTTTATTTTCAGAATAAAAATTAAATCTATGAAATAAAACATATGCATGTCGCTGACATTCAAGGAAGACATAAATATTTTTATGAAGAGGAGCTAATCATATAGTGTCTAGAGCTACATCAGCTTATCCAGCCTCTTCTATACTGACTGAAGTCAGAGTTTATGCACCTCTAAAAGAGATTGGGGTGTCCAGTTGAAGTAGAAATGTGACCCTTGAAGGCGTTGACTGACGGGTGTCGATTGCGTGCTGAGTAAGTGCATTTCGTGTAGTGGCAATTTGGTCTTTGAAGAACTGGCGATCAAATTTGCTTTTGTGGCAACGCAGGCTGTTTGTTGAGTGACCGGATGATTATTTTACTGGAAAAAGAAGCTGATGTCGTTAATGTTGGGTGGGCTACTGTAAGGCACTCGTCTGTAGACCGACAAATTCGGAATATGGGTGGATGCATGTGAGAAAAGTATGCCACAGCGTATAAGGCTTTTTAGAGTAGGTTTCGCATTATAGAAATAAAAAAGTTAGATGGTTATTGAATAAAATTGTTAAAAATTGTACTAGGCTGGTTTAGTTTATGAATTAAAAAAGAAAACTACAATGATAATTAGGATTGGATGGATTAGTACAATCCAATCAATTAAACCAAGTAGCAAAAAAGATCAATGATTTTGTACCAAGTAATTCTTTAATCGTTGCATCGATTCATGCCGAAAGTTCCTACAACAATGAAGTAGTCAACTCTGCGTTTTTTGGTTTCAATTAGGTAAAACAATAAGAAAAAATAATAATGGTGTAATTAAGGTTTTTATTAATTAGTAAAAACGATTAACAATTATGGAAGTAATAACAAGGATAATAATAGTAGTAGTAGTAGTAGTAGTAGTAGTAGCAGTAGTAGTAGTAGTAGTAGTAGTAGTAGTAGTAGTAGTAGTAGTAGTAGTAGTAGTAGTAGTAGTAGTAGTAGTAGTAGAGTCCATTTTATAAACGTTTATTTTGTTTGTTCTTGAAAATGTGTGGAACAGAATTTGCTTAAAGTAATTTTACAAACTAATTGGTGTGAAGAATTTTGCTGTGACATGGAAAACATGTGACAGAAATTTGAAATCGTCGAGTACGGAACAATCCGTCATAACGGCATTACATGGAAATTTCCACTTCTGGAAGAAATCGAAAGATTTCTGCGACTTGGTAGATGGAAACGGGTGACGAAGTGAATGAATAAAAAAAAAGATAATATGAATGGGCATAATAAACAATTAAAAATATTTTTGTTGCATGGTTACATAAAATTTTATTCTTGGTCTTGCAAATGATCATCTTGATCAGAGTCTTCATCTCTTCTATAATAAATAATAATAAAATCCGTCATCGTCATTGATATCATCATCAGCACCATCACTACCATCTTCATCGTCATCAGTGCTGCTCAACACCGTCCAGCCCGGTTGCAGGAGGGAGATATTGAATTTCAATCTTAAGCAGACGGGTAGGAGAAGCGCAAGCCTCATTTCATTTCAAAGTTTTTTGTTTTTTCTTTTAATTATTTTTCAATATTTTATCAGCAATCTGCTTCCTATCTTTGTTATCTTCTGCATATCTTAATTATAAATGTTGTGTTTTAATGTTGTTTTAAATTTATTTCAAAAGATACAAGCTGATTATCTAGGTTATTTTTAATATAATTCACTTTCAAAATATCTTGATTATGCAATATAAAAAACTTTTTTTATTTATTATCAGATTTCTTAAGCTATCTAGCGCCGAAATTCTAACTTGAGCAATTCTTTCAATAAAAGAGATAATTTAACATCTTGGCTATTTAAAATCTCGAGTTTAAATTGCTTTATTTCTCTTACAGCAAGTTCTATTTTTATTTATATCTACATTCACACAGATTTATCTTCTAGAACCATCTTATAAAGTTTTCCATTTCATTTATCCAATCGTTTCTTCCTTCCATGTTTGTTAATAAATTATTCCAATATGTCGTTTCATGGAAACATATTGGCGCTCATTTCTCTTCGAAGTCATTTCCACCCGTCTAACCGCCAGCACTTATCTCATTTCCTTTTCCATTCCATTTGTCTGTGACGGTTTGTTCATTGACGTGATAGAGTAGTGCAATTTTGAAGTACTATGCAGCTGAAACATACCGGAATGGAGTCCTTTGTGAATGTGCGTGTGTGTGTTTGTTGTGTGCGTTTGATGCATTTAAAAGTTATGTGTGTTTGACGAAATTCGCTTTTATGTGTAGTTTATGTTGTACAAATAAATGCTGTGTTTATGAAAATCAATTACAGTTTTACAGTTATAGAATTCGGGTTTTGAGCAATACAACAGCAGTTTCAGCCCATGGGCTCAGAAGTTGGACACTCTAAACAAAATAAAATAAAAGTTGCATAATTTAGCCTTGGAAATAAAATGCAATTTAAAATTTAAAAATATACACTAAGCTAATAATAAGGTACAGTGAAATAGTGTAACTAGCAATTTTTAAACTACAGTATGTGGAACCTACAATGACAGAAGAATATCATTGAAAGAAAGTATCAAGAAATAACTTCGATGACGTCTGAATAACATCTTGGGCAGTGGCTTAAGAAGGGGGCAAGGAAACAAATTTCAACGGCTATAAATTATGAAAACGCTGTATTAAACTAATTTTCTCAAAAGCACTACAAGAAAAGAGACAATGTTGAATTTTTGCTTTTTAAAATATTTCAGTGCATTAGTTATTAAAAAAATTCAATAGGTTTGCTTAGTGCAATAATATAATGGGACTGGTGCAATATATAAATGGAATACTGTTTTAATATTTTGTCATTGGCAGCACATATCTCTCGGTATTTCGGTATGCCTCTGAACGTGGAGATGTGGCCATGTTTCGTGATAACGAAAGGTCACGGTGATGGTGATAAAAAAGGTTAAGATGAGGTTAATTAATTAAAAAATCTTGAGATCGTCATCATTAGTATCAATATCATTACCAAAGGAACTATCGCAAGGGTGAGGTTAGTTGGGGCAATAATTGGGTCGGTTGCCGCAAAGAAATGAGCTCCAAATCATTTGGAGAAAGATACAGATAATGAAATTCTATTGGGACCAAATGGAATCCAAATCTATATAATATAAAAATGGCTGTTTTCTATATTAACTCTTACTTAGTGACATATCTTCGAGCTTATACAATTCAAATGATATTTTATGCTTAATAAGGAAGGAAAATGATTTTCTAAAATGTGTTTACATGTCTTAAACATATATCTAAATCAATCCAATCCTAAAGGCAACATTTTTCAGGCTACCTTATGAAATTATTGTTGCCCCCTATTCGCAAAACCTAAATCCGCCACTGACTGCACTATCATCACAACGTCTGATACGGGTGTCAACCACATGGGTTATGCTTGTAGGGCACAGTTACATTATATTTAAATGCTTTGAAAGCTAATGAAATATCTTTAATAGACTGCGATATAAGAAATAATTGGCTGCATTACAATTCCCATTAACGATTCTTCTCAATTCCTCGCTCCTATAATTTAAACTAATTATATGCATTTTCAGAACCGATATAACTTTCAAAATTTCATAATTTGAACATTCATTTTGTTTTAAAATTTCTTCCTTTTATAGATATCATTGATAAAATCTTATTAACAGATAACTTTATCTTCTTCATCACCATTATCACCATCTTTAACGAAAATCACAACAGGCATAAGTGATCTCCTCACCCGCAGTGACCTGGGCAGCCATACAATTATTAGCTTATTTATTTTAAATTATATGCAATATAACAAAATAATCACGATTTGATCAATTTTTTGATCGACGGCTCAAATTATGTTTTGTTGGGCAAAAATAACAAGTTAAAGTTAATTTAAAAAATTAAAACATGCTTTTAAGATAGCTGGCATTTTTTTTAGCGACATCGTATCGTGAAAATATTACGTCGGTAAATAGTAAACAAAAGCTGTTTCTAGTTGATAAGACGATGGAAATTTTTGTTGTCATTGTCATATGCTTCTTTAATTATTTTTTTTAATAATTTTGTTTCTTAAATTTTGTCATAGTTTCTTTTGCTTAATTACACTTTAAACTTGTTTGGAATCGGTTAATTTTATAATGATCTCCGGAGCTACTAAACGTCAGCGGACATCCCATAGACATCCGGACAAGTGAAAGTTAATAAAGCATGTAAAAAAGTGAAAGCTAATTTAAAAAAATAAAAACATGCAATTAAGGTAACTGAAAATTTTTTAGCGAAATCGTATTGTAAATAGTAAACAAAATATTTTGTAGTTACTATCATTATGACAGTTTTTGTCATCATTACCATATGTTTCTTCAACTTATTTTTCAAAAGTTTATGTTTCTTAACATTTATTTTTGAGTAATTAAACTATAATTTTTTAAGTAGGTGAATTTTAAAATAAAATTGTTTGTTTTGCAAGGTTTATACAAGCAACTGTTGAATGCAAAATGGGCGACAAAGTTCAATGAAACTTGCTTGCGGGAAAATATTGTCCCCAATTATGTATGGAATATATATATATATATATATATCTATATATATATATATATATATATATATATACATATATATATATATATATATATATATATATATATATATATATATATATATATATATATATATATATATATATATATATATATATATATATATATATATATATATATATGAAGCCTTTTCCTATCTTGTAACCTCAGGGGTTAGTTCAGTGAAGTTAGGAAACAGTGATAGAACAAGAGATCATAGATCAAGAGATATATTTTTAGATATATTCAAGTACAGATAAGCAAAAGAAATTTAAAATGGCAATTTCTATGCAGAAAGTGACTTCCAATTCAAAGAATGAAGAACCGATGGAGGAAAGAACGAATACTGTCGTCTTGGAAAACCAAAAACATGATGGAAACGTTTGGGAGACAGTGGGAAAAAAGAAAAAAAGAGTTCGAAGCGGAGAAATCACGGAGCAGCAAAGTGAACCAGCAAATAAACGCTTTCATGGAAATGCTGAACAATCTCCACTTACGGAAGTTCCACAAACGTCTGAAGCAGCCATGATTCAGATTCAAATTATTGAGGCCAAAAAACTTGTCGACCCATTTAAAGTGCAAAAATTCTTTGACACTTTATTTGGTCGAAAAGTAGAAATAAAAGCCCGAGGGTCCAGGTTAGGTGTGCTTGTCCTTTCGGCAAAAGAAAAAGAGAATGTTTTCTCTTTGTCCAAAATAGAAAACTACCCAGTTAAGGTATTCAAGACAAGACCCGAACCTGTTTCAAAGGTTGTCATTACAGGGGTTCCCCTGGAACTGACAACCGAAGACATCAAGACATCGACCGGGAGTACAACTGCGTATCGAATTACGAAAAAAATAAAAGGAGTAGTGAGCACAACAACGGCTGTAATCCTTACATACCCCAAAGGCGAAGCACCGGAAAGAGTTAGATTCGCCTACTTAGTTTTTCGTACACGCCCCTATGTACAAGAACCACTTCGTTGTTTCAAATGCAACGGTTTTGGTCACAAAGCAAAGGATTGCAGAAATGCAATTAAATGTCCACTTTGCACCAAAGATCATGGTTTCAAATCATGTCCTGAGAAGGAAAAAGACAAAAAAGAACGCCCTCGTGTATGCGCAAGCTGTGGAAAGAACGGACATTGCACAGGAAGTAAGACCTGTCCAAAATATGTTTTCTCCATGAAAGTCAATTCAGCTGTTGCGAAAGAAGGTATTTCCTATGCTGCTGCCTTGAAAAAGGTTGTGTCAAAAAAACCTTATACCAAGAAAAATACAGCACAGAAAAAGCCAGAACAGATGTCCAAGGACACGCCAAAGAAGAGCGGTTCTGAAAAGAAAACGCCTGTCACACAAACTCCTAAAAAAGAAAAGCAAGCTATTGCTGAAAACAAGGAAGAAGAAAAGAAAGCATCAAAGGATGAAAAAAAGACAGAAAAACGTGATGAACCAATGAGCATGCCAACGATACAGGGGCTTGTCGAGGAGATTCAGGAAATAACAAAGGACATACCACAAATGCCCTTGGAAGCTGTAATGAAAGTCATTATAAAAATGTTCAATAACATCCTTAAATACAATGGCTTTCAGGCGTACCCTGGAGATATGGAGGTTTCCGAATCTTAAAATTTGAATCCTCTAGAAAACGATATAAACCAGTTCAAAAAACCAAACATGGACAACAACATTACCATTTTACAGTGGAACTGTCAAAGTATTCGTGCAAGAGTCAACGAACTAAATATTTTTATCGGAAAAATGGAGAAGGTTCCCGACATCATTGCCCTGCAGGAAACATGGCTGAAAGAGGGCAATAACTTCAGTATTTCAGGATATAATATTGTCAGGCTGGATAGAGGTCGCCATCAAGGAGGAGGGGTCGCAACACTCCTCCGAGAAGGCATCTCATACACCTCGCAAACCATAGAACAAAACGAATATGAGTCACTACTTGTGACTATTTCTTCTGAAAAGGGATCAAACATCACCATTATCAATGCATACGTTCCACCAAATGCCAATCATCAAACACTGCTAACTACACTGGAAAAGTCATTCAGATATACCAACTCAATTGTATTAGGTGATTTCAATGCATACTCTGTTGTTTTCGGTGCTGAAACTTCAGATAACAGAGGAAAATTAATTGAGAAATTGTTAGATCAGTATGGCCTTGTTGCCCTTTTTTCCGGATCAGGTACCCACCTGACTCCCAGCGGAAGGACAACCCCTATAGATTTAGCAATGTGCTCTCCTTCTTTATCTCAAAAAGCCTTGTGTAAGGTGTTAGATGAAAATCTGGGCAGTGACCACTACCCGGTTTTGATCACACTAAATAAAAAGGTTAATTACGAGGTAAACAACAGAAAGGTATGGAACCTGGAGAAAGCCGATTGGTACAAATACCAACGGCTTTCAACAGGAATGTTCAATGAACTCCAAACTTTCACAAATGTTGACGAAGCAACAAACCTGTTAACGCAAGGTCTGAACAAAGCAGCCATAGCTTCAATACCAACCAAAAATGGAAGACGATCAGGACTTAGGCCAGTACCATGGTGGAATGATGAATGTGAAAGCGCAATCAAAGCAAGAAACAAAGCCTTATACTCACTTCGGAAAGAGTATACTACGACTGGCTTTGAACGGTATCGAGAACTCAAACAAATCGCACAGAAGATAGTGAGGACAGCAAAAGAGAACCATTGGCGAACATTCTGTAGCTCTCTTAACTCACACTCTAGTCAGACTACCATGTGGAAAGCGGTGAAAAATATGGTCCACACACATGCAGGTTTTAACGTTCCAGCGCTGAAACTGAATGAAAAGGAAACCGCTTATTCTGACAAAGACAAAGCGAATGCATTAGCAACTGCCATCGCAAAAAACTCATCAGACAAAAATCTTGACCTAAGATTTATTCAAAGGAAAGAGGCTCTGAAAAGAGAAATTACCTTTACCATCAGATCTGGCTTTTCTTGCGAAAACGACCCACATGATTTAAACACAGAAATTTCCTTAAAAGAATTTACGGAAGCTCTGATGCAGAGTGCAAAAGGCAAATCTCCAGGTCCAGACAATCTCTGCTATGAGATGCTAAGACAAATTGACGAGATAGGTCTCAATAAGCTCTTGGATCTTATAAACTTATCTTGGTCCAAAGGAGAGGTAGCAAAACTATGGAAGCAATCCATAATTGTTCCGCTACTAAAACCGGGAAAAAATTCTGCAGACACCAACTCATATCGACCCATTTCCCTAACATCTTCATTGTGCAAGATTACTGAAAGAATTATTGCAAATCGGTTAAGGTTCTACCTGGAGCAAAATAATCTCTTAAATCGTGAACAATCAGGCTTTAGAAAAGGAAGAGGATGCACAGATCACATCCTTAGACTACAAAACGATATTAAACGCTCGATGTGGAATAAGGGTGGGACACTGGCGGTCTTTCTGGACTTAGAAAAAGCCTTCGATCTAATGTGGCGAGAGGGGCTTTTGTTGAAGCTTGAAAAGCTTGGTGTCAGAGGAAAGATTTTAAAATGGATCCATAGCTTCTTGAATAATCGAGAGGCCATGGTTCGTGTGGGATCCACGTTGTCAGACCCGGTATTGTTGGAAAATGGTACCCCGCAGGGTTCTGTCCTGAGCCCCCTTTTGTTCATTGTTATGATGAGCGACATCCCTTGTCAAGAAATCCATGGAATTCGGACATCTATATTTGCGGACGATGTAGCGATATGGATTTCAGGAAAAGACCCACATACTATGCGAAACTGCTTACAGACTCGATTAAACGAAATCCAAACATTCTTCCTCAATTGGGGATTCAAACTGTCAACCGAGAAATCGGTAGCAGTCTGTTTTACAAAATACAATGAATTCCGAACAAATTCCCTACCTATTTGTATGGATGACAAAAAAATCAGCTGGAAGAGCGAAGCTACATTTCTCGGTATAATATTTGACTCGAAATTAACCTGGAAAAAACACATTGATAAGATCGTTGATCGTTGCAAAAAAAGATTAAATATCATGCGATGCCTAACAGGACAAAGCTGGGGATGCGGCAAAGAAACACTGATGCTTTTCTACCGATGCGCCATACGGTCAGTGATGGAGTTTGGCTGCGAAGCATTTGACAGTGCATCAGAATCTCAAAAACAAAGACTCGAGAAAATCCAATATAGTGCCTTAAAAACAGCTTGCGGGGCAATGGTTGGAACCAGTTTGGCCGCTCTACAAATAGAATGCGGAGATCCTCCACTCGATATACGACGAAAGATGTTAATTACAAACCTTGCCACTAAAACCAAGATCATTCCAAACCATCCGACAAAAGACGTCTTTGTACCCCCCAGAGGACAAGAAGGGGTTAAATGGCGATGGTTCTTTCACAGAAAAGTAAAAGAAGCTGAACATCCAGCAGCCAAAAGAACAGCGGCATTGAACAAAATAGTTGACAAATTCAATCCAGTCCCCTTAACTCCTTCTCTAACTCCACCATGGAAACTTATTCCACCTCTTTTTAACGAAGGGCTGGTGGGGTTAAAGAAGGATGATCCGTCAATTGTCCAAAGAGCTAAGGAACTGATTGCTACATATACAGATTCGACACATATGTACACAGATGCATCTAAGATAGACAATGTAGCAGCTGTGGGAATTTATATCCCGGAAAAAGATATGAAAATAGCTAAGAGAGTCACGAATGACGTTAGTATTTATACGGCTGAGCTAACAGCTATAAAATGCGGCTTGGAGTGGATGGCACAACCAGACGGTCCACATAAAATAGCCCTATTTACGGATTCATATAGCTCTATGATATCATTGAAAAATTCCGCAAATGCTCAAATATCTGCTCTTGTGGAATCAGTCCTAACACTAGCATCCAACCTCTCAAAAGAAGGGAAAACAATTACCCTGATTTGGGTACCTAGCCACGTGGGCATACGTGGAAATGAAATGGCAGACTGCCTTGCCAAAGAAGCCACCAAACATCCCGAAATAGAGATTGAGATTATGCCAGAGATATTTGACATAAAAAGAACAATACGCAGAGAGCTTTTGAACGAATGGCAGACCAGATGGGACTCTGCTCAAGAAAGTCGACACTACTGGTCTCTCGAAAAAAAAGTCTCAAATAAAATTAAATTCAAGACAACAAACAGAAAAAAGGAAGTCATCATTTCCCGACTCCGACTTGGAAAGTGTCGGCTGAAACAAAATTTGAAGAGAATGAATCTTCATGAGACAGGTTTGTGCGAAACCTGCGGAACAGAGGAAACAATCGAGCACTGGTTGCTGCACTGCGAAGAAACGACACAACTAGGAATGGAACTTGGGAACTTTTGTAAAAGGATCCAAAAACCAACTACACTCCAAACCATACTGAACTCGGAAATATGCCACGACATCATCTATAAATGGATACAAAATAATCCTAAAGAACTGTAAATATAGAGAAAAATTATTTAGTGTAAATAAGTATTTTTTTTCATTTTGATTTTCTTTTCGCGTCTTAAAACACATGGTGTAAAAGACTATAAACTATAATAAAAAAAAAAAAAAAAAAAAAAAAAAAGAAGTTAGGAAAACTCCGCCTTGCTTTTGCAAGCCAGTCCCAAGCCTGGAGAAAGGAGGAGGGGAAAGTTAAAAAGATCAAATTAAGATCCACGACAGGAAGTACTTAGGTGTCTCCAACATACAGCCATTTTAGTCTTAAAACACCTGGTGTAAAGGACTATAAACTATTACAATAAAAAACAATAAAGAAGTTAGGAAGTAGAATTAATCGGTTCGTGAGATCTAGATTTAGAGTTTTAGACAATAGACTCTGTAGTTAAACAAGTTAACAAAAGTTATCTAATAGAATCAAAAGAGTTGTCAGAATCAAGAGATTTCTGAAACGTGAGATATAATTAGATTGAGTCAGCGCGAAAGAAGTACTAAGCCGGAATTATAATTCGAGAAATATTGTGATATAAATTACTTCAAGCTTGAACGTTACGAATCCCTAGAAAGCATATTCGTCTACGTTTACACTTAGAAGTAAGGTAAATTTTAATTGTAAATATTTAAACAAAGTAAAATAAATAATAAATAATATATAATAACAATTATATATATATATATATATATATATATATATATATATATATATATATATATATATATATATATATATATATATATATATATATATATATATATATATACATATATATAGATATATATATATATATATAGAGAGAGAGAGAGAGAGAGAGAGAAAAAAAGATGGGAATCGAACCCTATTTTAAGAGTTCGGGTTCGGTTCGGTAGTGGCTATAGTTCGGGTTTGGTTCGGTTCGCTAGTTGTTAAAGTTCGGGTTCGGTTTGGGATAGCTATGGCTCGAGCTAGATTCGATGATAATTGCATTAAAAAATAGTCAGTTTATTAATTCAAGACATTTAAAAAAATTAAAGTTCCATATTGTATTTAAAAAAAATTACATTTTTAATGTTTCTGTACTCATTCGAGCTCTTCGCTCACTCATAGTCATGTTGCTGACACTAAGCGTGCCTTTCCTTCTGTAACAAACGTTTCCAGCTTTTGCTTGCTCCATTTAGAACCGTTTGCTAACTAATTAGTATTTGCCATATTATTTAAGTTGTTCTATATAATAAATACAACAAACAACAAAATAGGTAATTCAAGCAACACGACCGCATAGTGTAATAAGCTACGTGAAAAAGAAAGTAAACATAACAACAAAGATGTGCATAAGCTTCTATAAGGCAAACAATAACAGCGATATTAAATACAGAAAACAAAATAACGATTTTTATTTCAAGAATATTTCATAGTCATAATTTAAATTTTAAAAAATAAGTTCGATGAATTTAGCATGGGTTCGTTCCGAGCGAAACAAAGTTCGGGTTCTGTTCGGTTCGGTCAACAACTAAGTTCGGGTTCGGTTCGGTCAACAACTAAGTTCGGGTTCGGTTCGGTTCGGTAAAAAGTAGGGTTCGAGAGCGTTGTGTTCGGTTTGGGTTCGGTTCGATTCCCATCTCTAATATATATATATATATATCATCCAGAATAAAGCTTTCGTAAAAGTTTCAGAGCTCTAGGTGGTCGAAAAGTGGGAAAGCGACCGGGTGCGTGAGAGCAAGCGGGAAAAGAAACGGGAGCGTGAGAGAAAAACGATAGAAAAAGCTCTAAAAAGCCCGTGCAACGCCGGGCACCCCACTAGTATATATATATAATTGTTATTATATGTCTTATATATTTATGCATTGCTACACCATTCATCTGATCGTAATAAAATTTTAACACAACCTTGGGAGTCAATTAAAGAAATTTGTTTTTTTAGAAAAAAAATGAAATCGGTCACAAAATGAGCGGAGCTCTGGCGGGAGCTCGAGAAAAAACGAGAATTTGGAGAATGAGCGGGAACGAGAAAGAAACGGGAACGGAAAAGCGACCGAAAGCGAAAGAGCGAGCGAGAAAGGAAAGCTACCGGGAACGATAGAGCATGCGGTAGCGGGAAAGTGACCGGGAGCAGAAAAGCGACCGGGAGCTGGAAAGCGGCCGAGAGCGGGAAAGCGACCGGGAACGGGAAGGCAAGCGGGGAAGGAATCGGGAGCGAGAGAGAAAAACGATAGAAAAACCTCTAAAAACCCCGGGCAACGCCGGTGCCCTACACGTATGGTTATATAAATATTAAAAAATAATTATGTAACGTAATAATAATCTAGAATTATTGTTATATAACTGTATAATTGTTATTATGAGAAGAAATTTTATTATTGTGCAAATTAATTCGTAGCAGTGTTATAAATTATAACTACAGTTATATAACTATATTATTGTTATTATAAGTATTAGTTTTTTATTTTAAAAATCGATTTGACCACTGTAAGAAAGAAGCACAAACAAAATATTCGTCGTGAAGGAAGCAACTTCTTCCGGTGTCACGCAGGATTTCAACATGGTGTGTGTTTGTGTGTGTACATGTATGTGTGTCTTGTGATCAATAACTTGTTCGCTCCTCTTTCTCTGTGTCGTTCTTTTTCTTACTATCATTCTTTTCTATTCCACCATCTTAGTTCTTTGTCTATCTCTCCCTTTTTCCTTCCATTTTGTTCCTCTCACTCTCACTTTCTTTTTCTTTTTTCTCTCCTACATTCTTCTTTTCTCAATTTTATTTGTATAATCTTCTTTACTGCACTTGTTTGGTTATGTATTATTTATGCATGTACACAAGTATATATATATATATATATATATATATATATATATATATATATATATATATATATATATATATATATATATATATATATATATATATATATATATATATATATATATATATATATATATATATATATATATATAATTTTTCAACTGTTTTCTGTCTCTATACAACTTTTTTCTCCATACAAATACTTGTGAGCAAATACGTGTTAGGAAGTGGATCGATAAAAATGATTAAATATTTGAATATGTTTTTGTTTTTATGTAAATAAAACACGTGACACTTCCTGTAGAATATGCTCCATTTGTTTTGTTTTAAATTCCAGACGAAACCCAGCAAGATGATTTGCATATCGTCACCATTGCCTGGACGACGACCAGCGTTGTTGCCACCATCGACGCTGATATCATCATCATCATCATCATCACCAGCATCATCATCATCATCGTCGTCGTCGTCGTCATCATCATCTTCATCATTGTCATCATCATCATCATCATCATCGGCATCATCATCATTGTCATCATCATCACCACTTTCATTACAATTAAAAACATTAACAAATACAACACGATGCTTTCAACTTTTATCACAACTCGTATCATCGTCGTCATCATCATCATCATCAGCATCTTCTTGTTCTTTATCTCAACATTTTTCATCCAGTCTGACTCATCGAGTTTCTCCACAACAGGAGATTAACACCACCATCATCACCACCACCATCTTGACCATCATCGCCACACACGAAGTATGCGTCAACATCTCACATCGTTTCCATCATTCCAGTCTCGACCTCAACATCCACCGCGAACAGGAAAAGCATCATTATCATAACCAGCTTTCTCAGCAGCATAACAAAAACTACTACTATTTATACTCCTATGACTTCTACTATCATAACTTTGGGAAATGTAAATATAAACAATTATGGACTGAACGTCAACAATTCTTTACAGACGGTTGCCATGGTCACCGTGTAACTATCATCCAAAAATGGTCCTACTTTAAAATTTTGAAAACTTTGATCATAATCATCATCCTGACCATTACCATCATCAGTAACATAATTTGTTTTCATTTCAATATAAAACTTGACGTCACATTCAGTAAGACCACATGTGAAACTTTATTTCTTATTCATTTACATAATTTACTTTTTCAACGGGAAACCCTTAGTTTTATATCCATAGTTTCGAAATCACACCAGTCATTATCATCATCATCATCATCATCATCATCATCATCATCATCATCATCATCATCATCATCATCATCATCATCATCATCATCATCATCATCATCATCATCATCATCATCATCAACAACAACAACAACAACCACAGCAGCAACAACGTTGTGTTCATTGTTTTTGTCGTCGCTTCTTCTATATATTGCTCTCATATCACAAACCGTCTCGAAGCTAGTAGCATGCAAATTTGACACATTCATCAAACTTCATAACAACAACCTGCCACGAGTCTTACAAAAGACGTTTTCACGTAAATTCCGGAAACCACCACAGCAATCACCATTGTCATCAATATCATCATCATTATCGTCACCGCCATCATCATTATCACCAACACCACCACCATCATCATCATCATCATCATCATCAAAGATGAAAATTTCAAAGCCTTCGCGACAGACATCCACAACATACCTACCCCGACCACAAATTTCTCTTATTCAGCGACACGAACAAAACTATCCGTCCTTAAGAAAACATTCCTTCATTAAGTTTACTTTCATTTTCTTCTTTGCAACCGTTTTGACTTCAACTTCATCAGCCGCGACTTCATGTTCACATGATCAGTTGAAAGAGCCGTCTCGAAGATGTTCAGAAGGTCTTGCAGAAATTTTAGAGGAGTTCAGGGTTTCTGAGAGAACAGTTTCAAAAGATATTACGCTCAACAAAATCTGCAAGTAGGAAATTTATTGTTGTTATATTTGTAATCATTTTAATTTTATTCCATCAAGTTGTATGAGGTTCGAAGACCAATCAGCTTACAAAATGATATAAAACGCAAATAGTGGCTGTTTTTGCTGAAAGTTAACTCTGCTAAGTAGTGAGGTTCACGTAGGATAAAACATGCTATGTCAACTTCATTATATGTAATATTGACAAACTCCCAACTTCGAAATAAACTAAACCGAGTCCAAGCAAAAATCAAAATAGAAAAAACATTTTATATTTTTACATTATGCAAATAGATTTCTAAATGAAATAATAGTTGTACCAATGTTCATAGACGTAGAGATCGGGACGACGGAAAAAGCTGCCCCCTGGATCAAACCTTGTTCCCCGGAAAAGTGTCTGCCTCCAGAAAAAATAAAAATATTGCATTTTTACTAATTTATGGGTGTGTGCATCAGTATTATATCCATGTTCATGTGCAAGCCGGAGAAAAAAGCCAAATTACAATGAAGCAGACGAGGTTAAATGCTGTTACTTTAATGAACAGTCATCAAGAAATTGCAATTGAAATTGGTATTAACATTTTAATCGATGACTTCATGAAAAACATTACATTAATAGCACTTTTATAAAAATAGGTTGTTGAATAACATGTTTGCAACTGCTTTTTCTTAGATTTCATTCAAAGCCTCGTGGTCAGCGATTTTTAATAGATTCATTTGACAGAAAAGTTGCTCCGAGTTCTTGAGTTTTTCTCTTGCTCCCCTCTCCTGGAATATATAATATATATATATATATATATATATCATAAATAAAAAACACCATTTAGCGTTTTTTATTGATATTTCATTTAGTTTTGAAAAGTAGCGAATTGCAACCAACGAGGATTTAAAGACAATAGCCAAACAAAATTTTTTTTAATTTTTTATTTTATTAGGTATAAAATCTAAACGGACCTACTGGCCAGTTTTGAAAAGTTCATCATCTTCAACCATTGTGAAGGAAGAGCTTACTAGCTTACTAAAATCTTGAGTAAACAAAAGCAGTCGCTACGTCGAATAATTCTTTATAGTTTCGTAGTTTGTTCTATTTGTCCATAAAATTTTGTTTCTTAATAAAATAATAGATAAATATAAAGTATTTTTGAAAAGTCTTGTTCGCACGGCTCGTAAACAAACGTAAAAGTTGGTTTCGGTAAAAATGCCTGGGGCAAAAGGTAGAAAAGAGGTTGGACAGGAACGGACGGCACTTGCTGAATTGCTGGGGCTCCATTTATGTGAAGGTTGTTTAAAGACGAACGAGGAGTGCATGAAGAGTTTGATAGATGCAAAAAAAGTAGATGAGCCGAAAGAATACCAGTTAATGGGTATAGCAGATGATCTTCGAGCAGTTAAAGAAATTCTGACCAATAACAACAAATTAGCTGAAGCTTTAGAGGACCAGAAAGGTTACCTCCAGGGGTTAGGAAAAAAATTAGATAATCTCAGCAAGGACTCAATTGAAGGACTCAAGGAAAATCAACGGGCAACCAAGGAGTGGTCTAGTTTGTTCAAAGAAAATCAGTTGATGAAAAAAGAGTGGTCAAGCCTGATTAAAGAAAATGTGGAGGTTCTGAAAACAGATGTTGAGGCGGTACAGAGGACTGTGGTGAGTAAAATTGATGTAAACAATGAAAGATTGAAAAGACAAAATAATATTGTGGTTTACAATATGCCTGAAGATGATGATGGTTCAAAAGTCAAGGACAGGGAAACAGTTCTAAAATTATTAAGAGAAGTTACAGACAAAGAGATGGATAATGACATTTTGGAAGTGTTCAGATTGGGAAGGAAAATGGAATCTGCCAGAAAAAACAGACCATTATTAGTCAAGTTTGTGAACCAAAGCACACAGAATGTTGTGCTAGAAAATAGTTTTAGACTGAGGAAAAGTGAAGATTTCAAAATGATAATTCTAAATCAGGATCTTGCAAAAGAGGACAGAGAAGAGTGTAAAAAGTTATTGGAGAATAAAAAGAATGAAGTTGGCCTTAGAGATGATGTAAAAAATTGGGTATTCAGAATAAGAGGGAGACCTGGAAGTTTTAGTGTTTTAACTTTCAGGAAGAAAAATTTATAAAAATGAGCAGTTCAAGCCATAAAGTTAGAAGAAGCAGCATTTATGTTTGCTACACCAATGCAGATTGTCTTTGTAATAAGTTTATGGAGCTGCAGGTGTTCTTGGAGTCTGTTTGTCCTAGTCCAGATATAATAATTATAACAGAAATTAATCCAAAAAATTTTAAAGTCTCTCAACAGTTGTCTGAATTTGGTTTGGATGGTTATCAGGTGCTAACTTCAGGTTTTTTCAAAGTGGGTCACAGAGGTATAATGATGTTCTTCAGAGATAATCTTGCAGTTGTGGAGGTGTGCATGACTTCCCCTTTCGAAGAGAAGTTGTGTGCAAAATTGATTATTGAAAGTAAAGTTTTTAACATTCTGTCGGTTTATAGAAGCCCAAACAGCTCTGATGATAATGATAATAAATTTGTTTGTTTATTGAAAGAGTTTGCTGCACTAAAAGGTGATAATCTAGTTTTGGGAGATTTCAATTTTCCTAATATCAATTGGGAGTTAAGAATGTGCTTGGGATCAAAAGAAAAAATTGAAAACAGATTTCTAAAGTTTATTGATGATAGATTTTGGATTCAACATATATCAGAACCTACGAGAACAAGAGAAGGACAAACACCTCATATCTTGGATTTGATTTTAACTTCTAAAGAGAACATAGCAAATGTCGAATATTTTTCACCTTTGGGTGGCAGTGATCATTCAGTTATCGGGTTCAGTGTTGATTTAGAAATGTTAACTTGTGGGGTAAGGCGCAGGTTATGTTACGATCTTGGTGATTTTCAAGGATTGAACGAATCTCTGGCCGGTGTTATGTCTGCAAGGGAGAAGGGTAACTTTTCTTTGGAATCAGAGTGGACGTTTTTTCGCAACACATTGAATGATCTTACTGCGATGTTTGTTCCGACGAAAGGTGCTGGGAAGAAACGAAATTTTCGTATGTCATCTGAGTTGTTGAAGCTTATTCGACTGAAACATCACCTATGGAAGCGGATATATAAATATGGAGAAATTGAAAAACTTTTGTTGTTTAGAAAAATTAGAGATAAAGTAAAGAATGACACAAAACAGTTGAACATTGAGTCTCAAGACAGAATTGCAGAAAGTTACAGTGATAACCCAAAATGCTTCTGGAACTATGTGAGGAAAAAAACTAGAACGCGAGATAAAGTTGGAGTTTTGGACACCGATAGTGGAGATTTGCACGAAAACATTGATAAAGCAAATGCTTTTGCCAAATATTTTTCTTCAGTATATGTTGCAGATGGGGATTTTTGTGGAGAAGGGTTTTGTTGTCCAGGTGTACCTGTGGGTGGCATGCAGGAACTGAAAATAGATGCCTGTGTTGTGTACAAAAAGCTGAAAGAATTAAACAAAAGCAAATCTGCCGGACCGGATGGGATTCATCCGAGAGTTTTGTGGGAAACCAGAGAATCAATTTTCGAATATCTAAGCTACATGTTCGAAAAGTCAGAGTCTGGAGAAGTGGTCAACGATTGGAGAACAGGCGACGTGGTCCCCATATATAAAAAAGGTAGCAAAAGTAAAGTAGAGAATTATAGACCAATTACCTTGACTTCTGTCTGTTGCAAAATCCTGGAGTCGATTGTTAAAGACCACATCATGAGTTACTTTTTGCAGAAGAATTTATTTACTCGTTGTCAGTATGGTTTTCTCCCTGCAAGATCTACAACTTTGCAGCTCTTGAAGTTTCTGGATAAACTGACAGAGGCTATTGATTTAAATAAGGTTGTTGATGTCTTATACACAGATCTGGAAAAGGCTTTCGATAAAATATCACACAGCAGGCTTCTATATAAATTGGAGCAATATGGGGTTCATAAAAAACTGCTTAGTTGGATCGAAAACTATCTAAAAGGAAGAACCTTTAAAGTCAAAATAAACGATGATACTTCAATGCTACTGCCGGTTTCCAGCGGGGTTCCTCAAGGAAGTGTTTTGGGGCCTTTACTGTTTATTGTCTATATTAATGATATACAGATGGCATGTGAAGACTTTTTTCTATTCGCTGACGACGCAAAGTTTTACCGGGCTATTGAAGGCACTGACGATGTTTCCAAACTGCAAGCAAACATTAACAAAGCAATGGAATGGTTTTGTAGATGGAGAATGAGTGTTAACTTGAATAAATGTTGTCTATTGAGAGTGGGAAGAAAAAAACAAGAGGTAGCCTACAAACTGTTGGATATAGCAGGAGTGAGTCATGAAATACCTATAACAAATAGTGTCTCAGATCTTGGCGTTGTGATTGATGCAGGACTGCAGTTCAAGGAGCACATTGAAAAAAGAGTAAATAAGGCCAACAGCTTGCTGGGTGTAATTGCAAGGAATTTCAAATATTTATCTGAGAGTGCATTTGTGTGCCTTTATAAATCTCTGGTTAGATCTCAGTTGGAATATGCGACCCCGGTCTGGAATCCATATAGGCAGGGCTTAATAAAAGCAATAGAGAAAGTCCAAAGAAGGGCAACAAGACTGGTCCTGTCATGTAAAGGTCTGAGCTACGTAGAAAGACTAAAGAAACTGAAACTGCATTCGTTGGTGTATAGAAGGAGACGGGCAGACCTAATCTTACTCTATGATATGATGTCTGGTCGATTGCGGGAGGAGCATTGCCCTGCTGTGCAACTCTGTAGAGAAGTAAGAACGAGGGGACACGACTTCAAGTTGACCACTACGCTATCACATAAAGACTGCAGAAAGTTCTTTTTCAGTAATAGAGTCGTGGCTGACTGGAACAGTCTGCCGGGAGAAGTTGTGGAAGCGACAAACATTTCTATGTTTAAATCTTTGATAGATAATTATTATGGCGATTTGGTTTTTAACTGCTGATGTTTTCAGTTTTGCTCAGAACTTAGAATAGGTAGAATTTGGACTGTTTTTGTTTGTAATGTCTTTGTTTAATGTATTTCATTTTTCGGCGAAGGGCTTGCCCGTGCTGAGTTTCAAATAAAAAAAAAAAATCAGAGTCCGTACAAAATTAAAGAATATAAACAAAACGGAGAATGGGGATGTACTCCTGTCTTTAAATCCTCGTCGGTTGCAATTCGTTATTTTTCAAAACTAAAAGAAAAATCAGTAAACGCTAAATGGTGTTTTATATTCAACGAAAAAAACTTATTCTAAGAAATACAACTCGCCGTTTGGCAGAAACAACTTTTCGACCCAAATTCTCGACCTTTCAGTATAAGACTCGCTGTTCGAGACTACAATTAGTCAAAAGCTTTTTCGTTGAACTTTAATTATCAGACCTATGGACTGTTTCAACTTTATCAGTGATCATCAGGGACAAAAATTAAACGGGGAGAGTAAACAAACATAAAGACAATTTCGGCTCTTTGTATTTATACATATGCAAGTAATGATAGAACAGGGGCAGTGTTGAGTCAATTTGTTGACGGCAATGAAAAGGTTATAGCTTATTATAGCAGAACTTTGTCGAAACCGAAGCGCAATTATTGCGTCACCAGACGCGAGTTATTGGCAATGATTGATTATATTGAGCACTTTCATAAGTATTTATATGGTCGAAAGTTTTTGTTGAGAACAGATCACGCTGCTTTGAGATTGCTCATACATTTTCAAAATCCAGAAAACATGTAGCTAGCTAGATGGATTGAGCGCGCTTACAGTCATACGAGTTTGACATTCAGCATTGGAAGGGTGAAGAGTACAAAAATGCCGACGCACTGACATGGCAACCGTGCAATGTTAAATGCAATTATTGCATCCGCATTGAGGAGACGGAAACAAATAATCAATACTTTCAATGTTTCGATCTTATTGTGCACAATGAGACTCTCTAAGTATTGTGAACGGATCTCTAAAAAGAATTTGGGAAAGCGCTGATGGTTCCACCAATGTTTTGCAATTAATAATTCCAAAGGTAAAATTGCCAGTAGTGCTCCAACAAATGCACTCCGGAGTGTCAGGGGGACATCTGGAGACGAATAAAACGTTGGACAAAATCCGCCAAAGGTTTTATTGGGTATACTGTAAAATGGATGTAGAAGAATGGTGTCGAAAATGTGATACCTGTGCCGCTAGTAAAGAACCACACGTTAAAACAAAGGGGCCTTTACAACAGTACAACGTAGGTTCCCCTTTTGAAAGAATTGCTATAGATTTGGCGGGTTCATTTCTAGTGTCAAAATCTGGCAATAAGTACATTCTTATGCTTATAGATTACTTTAAGCAAGTAAAGGCAAACAAGTTTTTAAACACAAACTTTGATTTCAAATACACTCAATTTAGAAATACGAAAAATGTCAAAATTAATTTTTTTTAATTGAATCATGTATTGTCATCTAATATAAGACTATGCCGAAATTTTCAGCTTTTTACCTAGTCAAAAAGCTGGTTAAATTATACTTGCATGATTTGCGTATAGAGAAAGACACACACACACATACACAAACACACACAAACAGAGATTTTAACCTAAATATACGTTTGTAAAAATGGCCAGTAAGCAGCGACAGTTGCCAACGTTATTGTGGATGGTTGGGTTAGTCGTCATGGAGTACCAATAGAGCTCCATTCAGATCAGGGTATGTACTCTGATTCACAATTGTTTAAGGTAATGTGCCATGTTTTAGGCATACACAAACCCCAGTCTGACGAATTGGTGAAACGATCTAACCGAACTATTGTACAACATTTGTCTAAAATGGTTGGCAAAAATCAGGTAGACTGGGATAAACACATTCCATTATTTTTGACGGTTTACAGGGGATCTACTTACAAAACAACGAAGGTTACCCCAAGTAAAATGTTATCAAATTTATCATTTCCAATATCATAATGTATATAAATACATGTATGTATCTATACACATATTTTTGTTATATTTTGAGTATATCTAGTAAAATGGCCTCAATCCTGGGATTCCGGTTTTTATCCCGGATTGCGACCCCGACGAAAAGATCCAAATCCTGGGATCCCGGGATTACAATTCCTAATTTTAATTTATTAGTTTGAATATATTGTTGTATTTCTGTCAATGCACACATCCCTAGTATTTAGTATAGTAGTTTATTTGTTTCATTTATAAACGACATTTTATAAAAAAAATTCTTTATAATGTACGTTTAATCGGCAAAAGGAGAACAAAATAAAGAAAGAAACACAAGCTATGCCGGGTAAACCTTGCTAATAAGTTATATAATGTGAATAAAAATAACTAGAAAAACTGATGGTGCTTAGATTTGGCAGGTCAATTTATTTTCTTGGAATCTGAAAGCGATTTTTTAAAACTACGCCATTGGTTAGCATTCGTTTTTGAGTTATCATTTGCTTGCAAAAATGATGACGTGTAACCGTTTTTCCATTTGCTTTATTTAATAGTTTTGTTTGCTTGCAGATGTGATGGTGTTTTTTTATTGTTCATTTTATTTGAAATTGAACAGAGAGTGGGAGAGGACGAACGCTTGCTTCCAGCAACTTATACAAAAGTGCAGCAGCGAAACATCAGCTCTGACCGAATTGAAAAAACACTTGAACAGATATGTCGTTTATTCTCTTCCTTGCAGAGATCCCATCAAGTGTAAGTACATACAATACAATAAAATATAATGCTATAATCATGCAAGGTTGAAAACTGAAATACTTTACAGAAAAATCACGGAGAACAATGTTATTAGATATAGGTTTTGGTTTCGGTTAGTAAACAATGTTGTATGAGTGCATCCCGTAAATTGTTAGTCAACATGTGAGAAGTCGGATAAACAAGAATAAAAAAGAAAACGACAGCAAAACGATATTTCTTAATTAAATCAGCTTTTCTTCTTTGATTTCTCAGTCTTGTTTTTCTTTTTCTGACTGATTTACAGATCCATTACTTTAGAGGAGCTTCTTGTGGTTTGGCGTCCACTGCAAAGAGATGATAGAAAATTGTATTAGATTGTGAAATTTGTTGCAGAGCACTAAGAACAAAAATGATTCAGCTTTATTGGAATTTCGAGTAATGTTATCATATCATGAATTTTTTTTGACCATGCGGGATTTGTTTTCTCGATCAATGACACACCTCCAATTTACATCATTTCTCTACTTGCATCTCTCATGACCGCAGCAAATCACGTGACAAAAAAGAATTAACAAGAAGTCACGAGAAAACAGGACTTTTGAGATTAGAGCGGAAAGAAAGAACAAAATAAAGAAAATGATAAAATATCTACGGGAGCATAAATGAGACAAACAGACGCATGAGTGAGTGAGTGAGTGAGTGAGTGAGTGAGTGAGTGAGTGAGTGAGTGAGTGAGTGAGTGAGTGAGTGAGTGAGTGAGTGAGTGAGTGAGTGAGTGAGTGAGTGAGTGAGTGAGTGAGTGAGTGAGTGAGTGAGTGAGTGAGTGAGTGAGTGAGTGAGTGAGTGAGTGAGTGAGTGAGTGAGTGAGTGAGTGAGTGAGTGAGTGAGTGAGTGAGTGAGTGAGTGAGTGAGTGAGTGAGTGAGTGAGTGAGTGAGTGAGTGAGTGAGTGAGTGAGTGAGTGAGTGAGTGAGTGAGTGAGTGAGTGAGTGAGTGAGTGAGTGAGTGAGTGAGTGAGTGAGTGAGTGAGTGAGTGAGTGAGTGAGTGAGTGAGTGAGTGAGTGAGTGAGTGAGTGAGTGAGTGAGTGAGTGAGTGAGTGAGTGAGTGAGTGAGTGAGTGAGTGAGTGAGTGAGTGAGTGAGTGAGTGAGTGAGTGAGTGAGTGAGTGAGTGAGTGAGTGAGTGAGTGAGTGAGTGAGTGAGTGAGTGAGTGAGTGAGTGAGTGAGTGAGTGAGTGAGTGAGTGAGTGAGTGAGTGAGTGAGTGAGTGAGTGAGTGAGTGAGTGAGTGAGTGAGTGAGTGAGTGAGTGAGTGAGTGAGTGAGTGAGTGAGTGAGTGAGTGAGTGAGTGAGTGAGTGAGTGAGTGAGTGAGTGAGTGAGTGAGTGAGTGAGTGAGTGAGTGAGTGAGTGAGTGAGTGAGTGAGTGAGTGAGTGAGTGAGTGAGTGAGTGAGTGAGTGAGTGAGTGAGTGAGTGAGTGAGTGAGTGAGTGAGTGAGTGAGTGAGTGAGTGAGTGAGTGAGTGAGTGAGTGAGTGAGTGAGTGAGTGAGTGAGTGAGTGAGTGAGTGAGTGAGTGAGTGAGTGAGTGAGTGAGTGAGTGAGTGAGTGAGTGAGTGAGTGAGTGAGTGAGTGAGTGAGTGAGTGAGTGAGTGAGTGAGTGAGTGAGTGAGTGAGTGAGTGAGTGAGTGAGTGAGTGAGTGAGTGAGTGAGTGAGTGAGTGAGTGAGTGAGTGAGTGAGTGAGTGAGTGAGTGAGTGAGTGAGTGAGTGAGTGAGTGAGTGAGTGAGTGAGTGAGTGAGTGAGTGAGTGAGTGAGTGAGTGAGTGAGTGAGTGAGTGAGTGAGTGAGTGAGTGAGTGAGTGAGTGAGTGAGTGAGTGAGTGAGTGAGTGAGTGAGTGTGAGTGAGTGAGTGAGTGAGTGACAACGCTGAAGTATACCCACGTTTACAATAATCTCAGTAATCTGTATTTAATGTGCCTTAAAAATGCAATTTATTTTTGTGCATTTTTCTTAAATAAAGAAAATGTGTCTCTTATTACTGGCATCTTTATTTCTTAGCAAAGTTGCAAATACATCATCTTCGTCTCATATCTTCGTGTCAGCCGGGTGTCCTAAAACACCAGGGATAGATCCATTGCAGATGCTAGTCGAAAACTCTGAAATCGTCTTTTCTCACAAGTCACTTCCGCATTAACAAGTGAAAAAGTTAGAAAAATGTTTAAAAAAAAACAAACCTTTCGGAGCCGTTCATACTCACTAACGGATAGACGGCACTTTTAAAGATCGTTTATAGTTTATTTCTTAAATAGTTTACTCATTCTTTTATTCGTTTATTTGTAAAAAAAATAAACGAAATAATAAAATGAACGTAGGATTTCGTTGAATTTTAAACCCACACAGATCAAAGCAGTTTTTCAGACTGCGTCCTTCCAGATCTCATCACGACAAAGAACTGCATCGACGGCGTCGACGGATATCTCCATCGTTACGTCTCAAGGAGAGAATACAGAAGTGCATGCAGGTTGGTAGAAAAAGTAATTTTTTTAAATAATCACGATTATAAGTTGCGATTTGAAACCGCTCATTTTATCTGGAAGGAATAAAAATTTCAAATTTGAAGCATCATTTATCTGTATTGAACTAGATTGAACTGGATTCCATCCCTGGAAATATCACGTGTTATTTTCCCGTTGTTATCTCAGCGTCACAAATCACGTGTGGTCACGTAGTTAACCTTTCGGGTGACCTCGTATCGAACGCGAGGACGATTCTTATCTTTCTTATTCGGAGTTTTTGTACGAATAAATAAAGCGGCTACTACGTGCGCTGTTTGGAGGAAGAAGTTATTTAGTATCGATCGTAAACGTTGTTCTGTTCTGAAATGATTGTGAACAAGAAACAAGGGTATAAAAAACGTTTTTGAACTTGTACAAAAAGCTGTTGAGGCAGTTGAATAATTTTTTTTATTTCTTACACAGTTCATGTCGAAAGCATTTATTAATGTTTTGCTATGAGATGGCTTGAATCAAACGCTGCAAAAATCTCGTTTATGTTGTTAAATTCGAACGTCAATCCTGGGTAAGCTCAAGTTACCAAACATGTCAAAATTGACGTGACATAACTTTACATAAGGATCGCATTGCGTTCCAGATTTTTTACGTGGATCAGTTTCTCGGTACGAATAGAGATTCAAGTTTTTCGTTTAGCAGAAGGATTTTAGTCTTGAGATAGTATTATATTTAGTTACCGCCATTTTATTTTTTAAAAAATAAATTTTTATTCCAAAACTTGAATAATAAAAAATGTCGATGAATGTCGAGAACGAAATTAAAAAACCGGTTGTCATCTTTCCTTATGGCAGTCTCATCAATGAAATCTTGGAAATGGCTTCACCTACGGGAATTGTGAAAGATAGAAAAACCGAGCTATATTACACGCATCACCAAACTAAAACTTGATTTATTTTATTTTCAGAATAAGTCAAAATTGACTCAATCCAAAATATTAAGTAATTCTCTATTACTGAAATTAATTAATGACCAAATAAAAAATAAACACGTCTAAAATTTTGGTATAATTAATCAAATATAAAATAAGACTAAAACAGATTCAAAATTGCAAATTTAGCGGTAACGTTTAATGCATGGTAGACAGCGGCAAATCCAGGAAGACAGTCCGGGCTCCCATTTTGACGTTTAAAAAAAAAATAACTTTAAAATAATATTTTTTACTTAGCTTGCAGCTTCATATTGTTTAACTGAAACCTGAGGCTTTATCTTTACTAAGATCAGCATGGCCGAACAGCAGGCTTTTAAGAAAACAACGGAAATGCATAGCATAGGTCTGATTTGCATTGAAAAAAGGCATTGCGGATGAATTTTTTTTTGAGTTTTCATCAGTGATACAGAAATTAAAAAATAATCCTCAAAAACTAACAACTCAAAGGATTTAAAAAAATTACATGGGTGGTCCTGGAGAGTAGTAGTGCAGAAAAATATTTTCATTTCATTTTTCATTCTTCTTAGTTTTTTTTTTCATGAATTTTTAATTTTGATATAATAATTTATTAACAAAAATATTATCAAATTAATACTATGTTTTAAAACTTAATATTATAGACTAACTAGCTGGGTTACCCGGCGTTGCCCGGGGATTTTAAAGGCTTTTTATCGTTTTCTCTCTGGCTCCCGTTTCCTTAACCGCTTGCTTTCCCGTTCCATGTCGCTTTCTCACTCCTGGTCGCATTTCTGCTCACGGTCGCTTTTCCGGCCCCGGTCTCTTTTACTTTTCCCGATCCCGGTTGCTTTTACGCTTTACCGCTCCAGCTTGCTCTTCTTTTCGCTCTTCTGTTCCTCCATTAAATTTTAGAGCCTTCCCAATGTGGCTTAGATGGGCTGTAGCGGAATGCTGTGCACAGTCATCAAAATTGATCTGTTCTCTCGTTAACACTTTGTTGTTTGGTTTGCTCGTTTAGTTACGTCTGAACTTCCTCAATTTTAATTAGTGTTCTTTAATGTATTGGTTCCACTCTGCAAGTGTGATCTTCTGCAAAGGCTTATTATGATTGACTGAAGCTGAAAAAAAAGAATTTATTAGTTAACGGCTGCAATAATGTTAAAATCCGCTCATATATCTCAACAGGTTATATTTATTTTAAATACTTGTAAGATTATAAATGCTTACAATAGATTTATCACACACTGTTCAACAGCTGCTTTTCGAAAAATCGCTAGTCTTAGTTTTTGAGTTGTTCTTAGTTTTTAAGTGTCATGTCTACAGAAAGCATATAACGCTACATGTGGCATGTTAATAAATGTTGACCCGTGGCTTTGAAAAATGTGATATAAAACACAAATTGAAATAAAACATGAAGTAATAATAATATTAAAAACCTTCAAAGCATTAACTTAATGAATTTTCCGAGAGTTTTCTGAGATCATCAATTTGGAACAATCGAATAGTACCACTTTTATTTAGCAAATGATGCAATTATAAATTGAAAAAAACATCAGCAGATTGATAGGCTGGCTTGAGAACTTTGTTCATGATTTTGTTGAAACACAAAAATACTGCACTTGCTTTCATTTCTTTCAAATTTCATGGACCTCATATATCAGTGAAACTTTTACAATAAATTGGTATTGCATGTAAGATTTTCTTTAAAATGTAATTTTCTAATTTCCTCTGAAAAGTAAAAAATAAAATAAGACCGATAAATTAATTCATAATCTTAAAGTCATAACTACTTGTCAATAATAATGGTTGTAATGCCATCACATAAAAAAACACTAACCTGCAGAAAAAAATGTCTCATTTACCGATAGGCTGATAGCAAGCTCGTCAGTTTAGGAAACCATGATGAACAATATTAGATAAATATGAACAATGAATTTAAATTTATTTTTCCAATCTGCAACTCCTTTTTGTTAAACACAAAATGTTAGATCATAATGATAATCTTATAATAATTAATAATAATATAACGTAATTAATCACGTGCAATGCAACAAACGAAACAAATTGAAAGATACACAGTAAATCATGATTTTAAAAACTAAAAACAAATTACCAAAGCCTTGCCACTTACTTAAGTTCGAAAGAGAGTGAGCTCTATGAAATCAAAACAAAGGTCGTATCCGGCGGTACCATAGATATCTATGGGCGGCACTAAACAACACACATATTTATTTAATTTAATATTTATATTTAAAACCTTAAAAACTTAAAAAAAAACTAAAAATATTTTGTATAATTTAACTATAAATTAATTTATTTTTATTTTGTAGAAATAAATTTACTCCAACTTACTACCGCTGACCAAAACGTTTTTTGTCCATAAAACATCAACGGAGGAACCAATTTATTTAAAATTTTACAGGAACCACCGATTAATTAGGATACATAAGTGTGCCAAATTTCAATTAAATCTGTTCGGCCGTTTACATTTTATGTCCGAACAAACAAACAAACAAACAAACAAACAAACAAACATTTCATTTTTATATATAAGATTATGAAAAAGATTGCCCGCCCTCTATCGATTGCTATAAATACCGTTGACAGCCAAGTTTATCGCGTATACTAATTTAAAGTGTAATTGTTATTTTCATTGAATAAATATTGTTAAATACCCAGAAAACCTATAAATGAGTTGAAATGTGATCCATCCATCCATCCATCCATCCATCCATCCATCCATCCATCCATCCATCCATCCATCCATCCATCCGTCCATCCGTCCATCCGTCCATCCACCCATCCACCCACCCAGTTTTTTATATTTTGATTTTATTTGAGTAAGGTAAATATTTTTAATATATTTAATTATATAAAGTTATATAAAAATGTATTTATATACTTATTTATTATATACAAATTAATTTGCCATAGTTAGCAGATCGTCACACAAAACGTGTTACACAGACATGGGCTATTATATATATATATATATATATATATATATATATATATATATATATATATATATATATATATATATATATATATATATATATATATATATGTATGTATTTATATATATATTTATATTAAAATGTGCGTAAAAATATTTCAATTTTTAGATTTGTCACTTTATCTTTTGTCAAATCTTCGCTCATGTGGAACGTGAATCGAGCCGTCGGAAAATTGCTTGATGGAAAGATGTCAAGCGTTCATGGGTGCATTATTGATTAGCGAAGAAAGGGGAAAAACGAATGAATTCTTATACCAGCCTGGCTAGATGAATAAATTGGCTGGCTGATAAAAATGAATAAAGAAACAAATCATTTTTTCTTGTGATCCAGTGATGATATAAGGGGACGAATACATCATAACATGTCGATTTTCTCTTGCAAAATTACAAAGTTGGTGTTGCGAACGAGTTTTTGCATACAAGGCAGTCTGAAAAAAGAGCTGTTATTTTATGAGAACCTGTTATATCAAGTGTTGGCTAGTAGTATGTAACACGTAAACACATTATATACATACTTCCATTACATACACACTTTTCAATTACATACACAATCCTCAATTTCATACATGCCTCAGTTGCGTACAAACTCCCCAATTACCAAAACACCTCAATTACATAAACACCTACATTACATACACACCTAAATTACATACATAATCCTCAATAGCATACACGCTCCGATTTACATGCATATTTTAAATACTTTTTAGAGTATTTGTACTTTAAAAAACACACGAAAAAACTTAATTTAAAAATAGTTTTATGTTTCAATTTTGTATATAATTTTAACTGATGAGGATGAAGAGTTTGAAATAACACTTCCTCTGCATCACAAATGCAGCAGTCATACTCTCAGCCTATTAGCTACAAGTGATATGAATGAAATAATTACAAATAATCATAATTACGTAAGAATTCACTATAGTACTTTTAGTAAATGTACAGCTGTTTCAAACAAATGTTCGCGATTAGCAAAATTCTGCGAAGATTATTTGCTATCATGAACTCTCAACCGATTAGTCCATGTCCAACAAGATGGAACTCATTGTACGACAGTGTCTGTAGCTTGTTAAAAGCCAGTGAAAAGCTAAAAAATTTGTGTGTTGCTCTCAATGTGGCAGTTTTCAAAGACTATGAAATTGAGTTTTTACATATATTTGTCGAGTGCATGAAGCCTATAGCAGATCACTTGCAAGGCGAGCAGAATTGTTATATGGGTAATTAGTTGCCAACATTGTTACGCGTTCAAGACAAACTTGTATCCTTATGTAATAAAAATATGGCATATTGTGCACCATTGTGCAAGGGACTAAAAGAAACCATGGCTAAGCAATTCAGGTCTTATTTGAATCTTGACATTGGTGTTAGCGACTACATCTGGGTAGCTGTATCTCATCCTTTTTTCCAAGCCCGGAGAAAGGAGGAGGGAAAAGTAAAAAGGATCAAATTCTGATCCATGACAGAAAGTACTTAAGTGCTTCATACATAGAGCCATTAGAGTTTTAAAACACCTGGTGTAAAACACTAAAAACTATTATAAAAAAAATCATTTTTTTTTTAAATTAAGATGGGTCCCAGTGGACAATCTGGAAAGAATAAAATGTCTTCTTCTGGTGAGATATAAACAAAACTTGCGAGTGTAACTGACATTGATGAAAGTAGCCCATCTGATTTATTCGTGCTAGAAAATCATGATTTGTCTAAATACAGCGCTACCGATAGTATTTAGTTCACATTATGCGGTAGTTTGTAGAATTAGTTGAATGATTTTCCGTTGAGACTTGGAAAAACACTTAAAATTATTTCCCCAGGTATTTGAACAACTTCTAGCGCAGCAATAGAACGGAATTTTGTTTCAAATCATACAGCAAAAATGGAAAGAACAATAGAAATATAAATAGATTGTAGACCACGTGAACCTTGTAAATTGTTTGATCTTTCAATTCATTAGAAAATTTAGAAAACATTGTTTTGGAAGCCATCTTTGCATCCGGAGTGATAATTTGATCATTTCTTTATACTTATATATATATATAAGCAATGTTCAATCAACTTCGAGACTAATTAGAATTCTCAAACGTAAAGCGTTAATGTAAAATGGATGACAACCCAATACTTAATAACTAGTGATAACATGTCTAAATGACTGATCTGTAACAAATAAACATATGGGTACAGTAATATTTTTGAACATCTATATAATCTTTCAAACAGCTCACCACAAATTTTGCAAGTGCAGCGCTACCTAGCAGAATTACGAACAGTTCTAACATACACACAATTATATAGAAATTGAAAATTATGTATGTTGATGATTGAAAGTTTTTATTTTAGAAAAAGAACGTCTTCAAACAGTTTTTGATTTACTGGTTATTTTGGTGTTTCCGTTAATGTATGGTTGTTGCCTCGAACAGTGCCTGTTTGCTCTCGTTTATTGGATTGTCGTGTAATAAAGTTTGACTTTCAGCTGTCGGTTTGTTCAATATTGCGGTATTGCCTTCACAGAAAATTGATAAAATAATTATATAAAAAATACTCTTTTTAAAACTTCACTTAAAAAAGTACCTACTCTCAACTCTAAAAAAAAACATAGGGTACTTTTTGTGAGATCAAAATTCGGTTCACTCTATACCACGTTTCTTCAAATATCATATTTTATGTTCTTGTTTATAACTTAAATTATACTACTATTTTTAGTTATAAAAATGATTTAAAAACTTATTTATTTTTAAATTTCTTATATTAACTTCACCACCGGTCTTGCTTGCTTGCTTGAATGTTTGCAAACATTGAAAGTAAAACTCAACTAGTTTTTTGTCATTCAATCAGGCTGAAATTTAAAATATAGGCTTCAATTCAATGCATTGAATTGAAATTTAAAAAGTTTTTGAAAAAAAAAATATTTTTAATTAAAAATGATAATAATCTATTTAAAACAAAATCAAACACAATTATATAGACGTTTGCATATAAAAATTAAAAAAATGTTGCTTAAAATGCTTTGCAATAAATGAAAAGCCGGCAAATCTTAAAATATAAGAGATTTGTGGAGAAAATTTGTTTTTTCAACGGCTCACTTGATATTCATAGCATTTTTGCTGCTCAGGCAGAGTATGTAACAAAATTATAGAAATAAAACTAATTTGGAAAATGGTTGTTTTTTCACAACACTTCTATATCAGCTCTCCAAGTTTTCTATTTTTTAATTTTTTATCTAATAAAACATTTTAGACGATATTTATGACTGTACTATTTTTCAATTTGGTGCCAGTCGAGGGTAGTGCAATACCGACCATACCCACTGAGAGACTTCCGAAAGCACAGGGCTGTCATGAAACATGGCTCGATTAAATGTGTTATAGCCGGGTAGAGTTGGCAAGCCAACCTCTTTTCTTAGTTCTCCAGTCGCTTCGATGTGCGATGCATCGCTCATGACCATTATAATGCTGCTTTTTGCGAAGCTGCAGTGCTTTTTTTCAAACACAACATGTTGTAACCAAATAATTAAACTTTTGATGTTTATACAATTAGGGTAAACTGACAAATTGCTGACCACTGACCAATTACTGGCCACTTTTCAGGCGCATTTAAAAAAAATTCACCATGACCTAGAACTTTTTCTAAAGTTTTAAACTCTCTGGTTATATGTAACTATGAAATCTAGTGTTACTTATCCAGGCTCCCGGCATAAATTATCGCTACATAGAAGCTCGAAAGTTTTGCAACTTTACGGTCTTGACATTTCGAAAACTTAAGTTGAAATTTGTTTTTCAATATAACAGTGAAATATCTGGACATTTTATAAAATAAATATAAATGAAAGGTGACACTATAACTTGTTCTCATTTACTTGTTTTGTTTTTTTAACTAAATTTCCACTAAAAATAACGTAGGATACAAAAAAAACAATTAATGGCCACCTGTTAATCTATATACTGGCCATGGCCAGTATATGGTACAGAATAGCCAGTAAATGGTACTTTATAACCAATAATTAATTGCTGGTGACATTAATTATAATATTTTCAGTTAAAAAAACATAAAGTTCTTTAAAAAAAATATCCTAGCAAAAAATGGTGGAGACTTATGAAAAAAACCAAATTTGGAAATGACTCTGCGCAGAAGGTCCAAAAGTATTTTAAATCTTTATGAGAGCTGATGATTTCGGAACCTCTACAAACAAGATCAGAACAAATCTGGAATATAAATGAAACTGGTTTACAACTAGAACGTAAGACAAAACGTGTTGTAGCAGAAAATGTTCCAAACACATCCAAAGCAGAACCAGTGAGAATAAGGAGACTATAGCAATTATAGCATGTGTCAGTGCTGCTGGATCAAAGATTCCACTCCATATAATTCCTAAAGGTAAGACGCAGCATACACTTTATGGATTTGATGTGGAACATTTTCCAAAAGGTGCTATATAGAGTGTTTCTGAAAACGCTGGACCAAACTTTGGCATTGCCAAACTTTGGTTTGAAAAAACATTTTTGGCAAACATTGGACCTGCACGACCACCATAGAATTTATCCATTTAATCCCAATGCCGTTTCAGACAAAGCATATTTGCTAAATTTCTTTATATTAACAAACAAGAAACAAATCCGTCAGCAACACATGAACACCAGAAAAATGAAAATAATGTTAATAGTAATATAGTTTCAGGAGAATTTATTAGCAATTTTCAATCAGACGGAAAAGACGACGGTCAAGAAAAAAAATCAAGAAAATTTTAAAGAAAGAAGTCACCCAACACTATTTCTATTTCAAAATTCATCAAACCCATTGATTCTGATTTTAATACTTTGTCTTATCCTACTTCTCAAATTCGCAAAAAAGTGAAATAATAGAAAAACATATATGAAATATTTTGTCCATATTTCAGATAAAGCTTACAACTCTAAAATTAATGAGAAAACTGTCAAAGTTGAAAAAGAAAGACAGAAACTGGAAAAAAGAGATGTTTCAAAAAAGGTGATAGTTAGCAATCAGAAAAAATTAGTTATCAAAAAGCAAAAATTACAAAACCAAATAGACAACAAAAACCTGATCATCATGTTTAAAGTAGTTTTTTTTATATACTGGCCAGTGAAAGTAAATGTACATTGGTTAGACTTATTACTGGCTGGATGGCCAGTGAATGGTACTCCATGGCCATTAATTAATACAAATCAAGCTTTTTAAAAAAATGATTATAAAAATTTATTTTAATTTATTGCATTTGAGACTGAAAATAAAAATTTATTTTAATTTATTGCATTTGAAACTGAATAGAATGAAATCAATTAAAACTTTGAAAATTCTAAAAAAAAATTGCAAATTTTATAGAAAGCGATATTTAATTTTTAAATTTAAAAATTTTTAACAAAATAAATTTCTTTATTTCCTACTAATTTGAATTTTTCAAATATTTAAATCCTCACATACTTTACATAATAAGTATTTAGAAAACTATGGCCAATGTTTGCATATTTTATAGACTTACTAGCATAAAAAATTTGCCAAACATTTTTATTCTATGAATTAAAAAGTTTTAAAAAATTAAGAAAACTTCATTTGTTTTTAAATTGTTCACCAGGTTTTATAAAAACAAGGTGGAGTCTCATCATCCTACCATTTTCTTATAGATTCTGAGCGTTGTTCAAAAACACTTGTTTGCACAACTTCTTATTTACTCAGTTTTTGAAAAAAAAATTATAGATGATTTGAGGACGGTGATCTGCAAAGTACTTTGATAACGAAACTTTTCACCTTGCTATATAATACTTAAAGGATATAAAACAATATATTACCACATTATATTACCTAGTACCACCTAGTATACAACATATTAAAATATATCATAGCTTATTATTTATAAATACTACACATCAGAATAAAGTGCCCTTATGACTGTATAGTCTATGTCAAGCGTTACTGAATACAAGGCTCAAAGAGATCAGCAGAAAATTTGAACATCCTGCCATTCATATCAGGGTCAACAACTGAGCTCATTGTATCAATATGTAACAAATCGAGTACCTACAAACTATGACAATTTAAAAAAAAATTATCAATAGAAACGTTATATCATCAAGGTCAACTGCCATATTTTGACAACTTTTGAATAAAAATGAAAATTTTCACACGCGGCTTGACAACAAATAAGACAGAATTATTTTATACGAGTTTCTATTTTATCACGTAACTCTCGATCAAATTCTGCCAGTAAATAGTCAAGACTTGGAATGAAAAGTAGTTCTTCGGAAAATATTGTTTGGTTGTGGTTAGATATTTATTCGGTGATTTAGCTTGCTAATGAAAAAAAAAATGATGATACGTTTTTTTTTATAAGACTGCTAAGGGAACACTTTCCTTGTGTGCACCACTGTAATGCAGCAAAATCTGGACTGATATAGTATTTATAGTATAACTGCGTTTATCAATTTGATACAATGTTTTTTATAGTTTAACTGGTTTATTGTTTAAGTACAAACATTCACTCTATCGAAAATACCCGCATGTTCGTCTTTAACACAAAAATATTTTATGATTTAGTGTTATTAGTAATCGTTGAAGATGAATTATTTTTCTAACCAGCAGTAAATCTTGCAGACCTAAACGGTATTGTTTATCTACATAATGTAATTGGTATACAAGTAAAATTATTTAAAATACCATTCATTGGTTTAAAATTTTCAATCTACAAGCACATCCTGAATGAATCCGACCCTATTAAAACGGTAACAGGACTTTTCGCCCCCTGGACGATTCGCACAGTGGACGATTCGCCCCTTCCCTAGACGATTCGACCCCTGGTCGATTCGAACTCTGGATGATTCGCCCCCTGGTCGATTCGCACTCTGGACAATTCACCCTCTGGTTGACTGTCTATTAGATTTAAATAATTTTTTTATTATTTTTACCACGTCTTTCTTAACTTGCTTTCTTGTCTGTTTGTTTGTTTGTCCAAGGATATATATATATATATATATATATATATATATATATATATATATATATATATATATATATATATATATATATATATATATATATATATATATATATATATATATATATATATATATATATATATATATATATATATATATATATATATATAAATATATATATATATATATAATATAAATAAAAAAAATTTCATTTATATTCAAAAAAGTGTTCTTTCCTGTTTGAAAAATGGCAGATGTTAGTTTGAGAAAACGGCTCCCTAAGTTTTAAGTTTTAAAAAATTATTGCTTGTTCGTTATACAAATGTCAAAAATTAATGCATGACTCCATCAAAACATTTCTCACACAGCCATGAGAAAAATTATTTTCTTCTTTTAATTAACAAAAATGTGCTATTTTAAAAAGTTTTTTTTATTTATATTTTTATATAAATTATTTTAGAGTTTCACAAATATATTATGGAACATAATTGCATTAACTTTTAACTGTTGTATTTTGTTTGAATAATTAATTATTATTATTACGTCGTCAAATAGCAGGGCCAACGGCCACTTACACCATTTGGATAGCAATATAAACAAAATACTCAGAAAAAAAGAAGAAATTCTGTAGATATGAGAAGTTCGATGTTGTTGACCACCATCTCCGACAGGATTGTTAGCTGTTGACGAGAAACCTGGCTAAGTTGTGGGTCAGGAGACAAGACTTGAAACGGGAAAAGGTTGAAGAGTTTATAATTTCAGGTGGGAGTGAGTTACATGGGTTTATCACTCTATTTGTAAAGAAATGTTTCCTGATGTCTTTGGAACATTTCTCCTGCCGCAGACGAAGTGAGTGGCCACGAGTGCGTGTACTTTGGGTAAGTTCTGGGAAGCCTGCAATTTCACAGTTGGCAAAACCATGTATGATATTTTAACAAAAACAGAGGTCATTTATCAAGCGGCGATGCTCCAGCGACATGAGTCCAAGACGTTTGAGTCTGATATTGTACGGTAATTTTCTTAGGTCGGGAAAAGCTCTTGTGAAATATCTTTGTGTGCGTTCGATCTTGTTTATATCTTGTTTATAATGAGGGCTCCAGATGGGGGAGCAATACTCTAAGATGGGATGGGCATAGATGGTATATGGTCTTGTGAAAAGATTGTGGTCTCTTGAACGAAAGCATTTGAGGATAAGACGTATCCTGGTGAGAGCTCTATGGACAATATAGTCGATATGTGACCTAGATGTTTGTTTGTTGTTAATGAATACTCCAAGGTCGCTGATGGTATCAATAGGTGATATCTTTTGCAAGCCGATTGAGTATGTAGAAACTGGAGCTTTACAATGAGATCCTCTGATGGGGCAGTGGAAACATTTTTCGGGGGCTAATTGAAGTTGCCACGTTACACTCCACAGCACTAATTTGTTAATGGCTAACTGTAATGGTACATTGTCAAGAGGTAATGATGAGTACAATTTGATATCATCCGCAAATAACGTAATCTTCACGGAGGTATCTCGAAATAGATCAGCAACGTCATTAATGTATAAGAGGAATAGGGATGGACCTAGTACGCTGCCCTGGGGGACACCGCTAATCACGTCAGTCGAGTCAGAAAGGTGACCATTTACTTTCACAGTTTGAGATCGATTTGATAGAAATGCCTTTAACCATAACAGTAAATCGCCAGAGATTCCATAAGATTGGAGTTTGACTATAAGTTTTTTTAAACAATAAAAATTACGATGGAGTGGACCGATGAAAAAGTGTTTAAATTGATCAGTCTTTTCAAAGAAAATCCGAATCCTTATGACATAATAAAAAGTTCATTATATTATAAGCGAGTGAAATAGCGGCTTGCAGTTAAAACGATTGCATAGAGCCTCGGAAGTGCTGCTATTGTGCTACGAAGTATTTTATGCTAATTATAAATGGTAAATTAGACTACTAGCCGCTGTTTTGTCTCATATTATAATACGTTTGAAGTTTTGGACTTTTGTTCACGTAACTGCCACTTTTTGGAAGCCCCATGGACGTCTATATAATAGCATCTGGACGATCAGCCAATAATAGCCTTGTACCCAGTTGGTCCCATTGCTGCGCAATGCTTTACATACGCATTATATGTTTGATTTATAAATAAATTATATGGAGTGAAAAACACAAGGCTGTTTTGAGATAAAGCACATGTATTTTATTGAACCAAAAACCATAAAAATAATAAAAATAAAGACAAAGTAAATGTAAGAATTTAAAATTATAACAATTATAGTTGTTAGTGAAAAAGTCAAAGTTATTAAAAATTTTTGTTGTTACACCTTCATCTCAGACTCTGAAGTTTCTTAATTTTTTGCTTTTGTGTTGATACAAATTGTCCAGCCTGAAGCGATTTATTAGTCATTTCTTTTGCCAAATTTTTTGCCAGACAGTTGAAAAAACGCTGCACAATCAATTTCTTAACATTGTGGTTATTAAAACAGTAACAATCGTATGTTACCAGCTCTGAGTCAAGATTCAAAGGCGTGCAATCAATTATTTTGCTGAAAAGTTCTCTGTGACTCGAAGATGACAGAAATATTTTTGCCAGTTCTGGTGATGCCTTGATTTCTTCAAAGACTTCCCAGCAGTGTATGCATAAAGTGAAAGCATACTCTGATGGTCGTGTCAGGCCTCCACGGTTTATAGAGTCAAAAAATGCTTAAGCAGTGTAATCACCACTACCTTCAAACTGCAATGGTTCCAGGGGCTCAGGACTGACAAGGACTTCTTGACAAGACTTGCATTTTGTTGAATTAATGATTGATTTTGCAATATAGCCGCTGACATAAAATATGATATTCAAGTCATTTGATGACGGTTGTGTGGTGTTGGGCAATGACTTAGCAATTGAATCAGCAAGATCACAGAGAGATGATTGAGCTTGTTTAACATTAGGTCCTTTTCCGGCATTGTCTATATCAGCCAAAGTCAGTCCAGAGAACTTCAGCAATGACATAGCCCGAATCTTCCTGCTGCTGTCAAGGACCTGCTTTACAGAAATTAAATAGCAAGCACCAGAAAGCTGGCGAAGCCAACCAAAACGTGATTCGATGCCATCAGACTGTAGATGCCCGAGAATAATCAGAAAGAAATTTCCTGTTTGTTGCTGCATTGTCAACCGAGATTGCAGTAACATTAATTGGCAGGTCACGAAGCATCAAAATTACTTTTCGATAACAAATATTCAGTTTTTCTGCAGACAATTTGTGGATTGGAAAAACTGCAACAATATCTTTATATTTACTAGCCAATGACTTGATCATAAAGCACAGCAATGTTGATGCCACATTTCCATCATCATCTAATCCAATCACATTCCCTCCACTAAACTCTAGTCGCTTTGCAACATAGATTTCATCTATGATCAGCAACATATTTCGTTCATATTCATCCAACTTAGAAATTCTCAGATGTAGATATGATAAATTATCGAGCCCATAATTTTCATCAACACGTTTGCTGATCTTTTTCAAAGTTCAGGTCGATGGAATAGTTAAAAAACTCGATTCTCTTAAGGTGTCATAAGCTGCTGGACTTGTTGCATGAATCATATATGACATGATTGTGAGCGCAGGTGAGTAATGACGATGAAACTTGCTTTTCGTCAGCAGTTTGGCTTGTTCTATAACAAATTCAAGTTTGTGCTGTTCTTCACTTTCTGGGCTGAATTCTGTTAGAATATTTAGTCCTTCTTTTAAAATGCTAACAGCCATTTTTGTGAATGACTGCCAGGTTATCGTTTTCGAATTTTCTGACCATGTCTTCATTCGCGCTGCCAAATTAATAAGCTGAGACATTGTCGTAACTAATCCGTTTGTCAACAAATCTTTGAAAGTGTCGGCTGGAACAGGTACATCATCCACACTGACAACTGTTGACAGATCTTCTGCCACCGAGACGCAACCAGCCACTTTAGCTTTACCAGCTTCTACTTTTAAGCAATAAATTAACAAAACGCCATCAATTGTGGTAATAGTCAAGTTTGTTGGCAGTGTCGTTTCATTCTTCAGTCGTTCTGCCAAAACTTCTGGTGTTTGATTTGCTAAACAATCATTATCGAAGAAATTCATTTCCATCTCAATATGTCTTTTTACTTCGTACTCGTGGCGACTTGAAACTGTAGCACAACCAGTAGATCTTGACGGTACTCTCCGTGTTGAGCAGTATTCTGGAGCACCGGGAAAAATACTAGGTACTGCACCTTTTTTCAGACGACGTTGAAAAGGCTGTCCGGACTCTAATTTTAGTTTTTTTTGCCTTCTACGATGCTGATTTGTGTCGACACAGCTGGATTCAAAGTCTTCGTCATTGAAATGAATTGAGCAAATTTTTGAACAAGCACTTGGTTTCCAGTCTTTTCGAGGATTTGCTTTAATCCATTTCTGTAGAAGTATATCATCATTTACAGGAACACTATGCATTGTTGGTTTAATTTCACCTGCCGATGGCCCCGGATTATTTTTGTAGTTTGTTTTGCAACCATACGCCTGGCACTTGTGCGGCATTTCCAGCAATAACTTTTATAACTCAGAAATAAATCCAATTGTTCAAAATATTAGCAATCCCAACTGTTTCCAAACGTCAATCTATTCAAACTTTCGATAACGTACTTGATGTCCTACAAATATAAATTGAAAATAATATTTTTAAGAAAAAAAAGCAAAAGTGATGTCTATTTAAAGTAAAGGACTAGTATTTCGCTTAAATAAATCAGCACGTAAAAACTCGTGGACTCGTATATCGGCTAAAAATAGCTAAATTTAAATAAACAAGTGTTGAGCGCAGTCACTAAAGCGTAATTTAAACGATAAATATTATTAAATATATCAATGTCATCATAGATAAAACTAACCAGTACACGCTTTTTAACTATAAAACGAAACGCAGACTGAACTAATCGAATACGAACAGCTAAATAGATATGGGACCAACTGGGTACAACACAACAGCTCAAAATGATTTGGCTCATTGTCCAGTTGCTATTATATAGACGTCCATGGGAAGCCCTATCTGCAGTTGCTTGTAAATGATTTATTGCTTATGAATATTTTCAATTTTTTTTTATTCAACAATCAGGGTATATATATATATATAAATAAGTCAATCTTTTGGCATGCTATATTTAGTCTTAGACGCTGAAAAAGTGACAAGAACTTAAATAAACAACAACAACAAAATGCCATAATTGATTTTGCTTTGTTCAAGTCTACTCTGCTTTTATTTTAAGATCAATTTTAAGTTGTATTATGATGGCAGCTGTTTATGATTGCGTTGTTTGTGCAAAAAAGGTCACGATAATAGAATATGCAGTTGCTAGCGATCTTTGTAACATCTAATCTGTCAAAAAGATATTTTCAACGAAGCGGAATATGTCACCTTGCAAGTTAATCTGATATTCAAGAAAAGAGTTCGCAGGTAACAAAGTACGATCTATGCCCGTCGGCAGGGAAAATTATCCGACGTGTGGCAGAAATATGCGTAACATGAAATAACCACTTTTAAACTTCTGCGTGCCTGTGCGCACATATATGGGCCAGTTGGAGAAAAAATAATAAAATTGACAACAAAAACGCAGTTCTATCATTTGTTAATCTGTTTTCAAACATCATTATATACTTATTATAAAGTGAGATAACGATTCGTGGTTTAGTTATTACTAACGCTACGCTACCTCCTAATATTCACCTACATCTAAAAGATTTAAAAATTAAAAAAAAACATTTAAGCCATAGGCGTAGAGTTCGGGAAGGGGAGGGCCCTCTGAGCTGGGGGATATGAGTAGGAAGTCCAAACCTTCTTAATTTTCGTCTTCTGTATGAGGACTACCTCCTTTCCAAATTTCATCAAGATCGCTTCAGCGGTTCAGATTTCTATAAAGGACAGACTCACACACAAACATTCATGTCTATATATATATATATATATATATATATATATATATATATATATATATAGAGAGAGAGAGAGAGAGGGAGAGAGAGAGAGAGAGAGAGAGAGAGAGAAAGAGAGAGAGAGATAAATATACTCTTTGACAAAAAAACAGACAGAAAGCAAGTTAAGAAAACGTGGTTAAAATAACAAAACAATAATATTTAAATCTAATAGACAGTCAACCAGGAGGCGAATTATCCAGGGTGCAAATCGTTCAGGGGGTGAATCGTCCAGGGTGCAAATCGACCAGGGGGCCAATCGTCTAGGGAAGGGGCGAACCGTCCAGGAGGCGAATCGTCTGGAAACCATTAAAACACTGCGACTAAAAAATTGTTTGAGGGCGGAAACGTCAGCCAAGACAAAACAAACTTCCACCTTGAAAATTAATTTAAAAAAAACAATTTGAAAATAACAGATTCAGTCAAACAAGTAGTGGTTAAACATTAAGATTTCTTGCAAGTGAAAGTGATTACAAGAAATTGGATTAAAAGTCATTTAGAACAAGTTTTCCAATCTTATTCTTTCAAACAATCGATGCAATCATGGCAGAACTACTTCTTTGCTATTTTGATTTTTTTTATTTGTTTTCATGCTATTTTTGTAATTAACATTTAACAGAAATTTAAAAATAAAGTTTATTATTAAATTTTTCAAACTTGTAACAAATCTGTCAGATTTATTTACATTTTTTAAAAATATAATTACAAGTACTTGTACTTATTTTTCCTTAGACATATAAATAATATTTCAAAAATATCATCAAACCTGAATAAACTTTTCAGACATATTTGTATCAATAAATAAATAAAATTTAAATTAATTAATTAAAATAATTTCTTTAGATGAGATAAAAGGAAAAAGTAGGAAAACAAAAAAAGCAACTAGACGGAAATAGAGGTCAAGAGAAAGACACCTAGAAGGAAGCAGAAGCATTAGTAGTAGTAGCGAGCTTATTGATTGATTCTGGTCTCGGACATCTCCGCCATCTGGATACAAAAGATGGACTAACAATTGCAACTCTGCCTGGGTAAAATGGTAGTTTGGATGACGACGATGACGATGGTGGATGCGATGCTGATGATGGTGGTGATGATGATGATGATGATGATGATGATGATGATGATGATGATGATGATGATGACGATGATGATGATGATGATGATGATGATGATGATGATGATGATGATGATGATGATGATGATGATGATGATGATGATGAAGGTGATGATGATGAGTGTGATGGTGATGATGATGATGGTGGTGATGATGATGATGATAATGATAAGGATGATGATAATAACAAAGATGACAATAGAGATGATGATGATGAAGAAAATAATAATGTTATGTGTCAACTAGTAGGTAGGCTTCATGGATACTATTTTCAAAAGTGTCAACGGTTACAAATATTATCCTATTTTTTCATTCATGTTTAATATCGTTATATCCTGAGACATTCTGCAGTTTATTATTAAAAAGACAAACTAACATGTGCAAATATTGATCACTGTGCAAGAAAACATTTTTCATAACTTTGGTTTCAGCTTTCCAATTGTTAGTGTTTGTTTATATTTAATGTTTATTGTGAGAATAAAAATATTCAATATTTAATAGTTATGAATGCATACACACACACACAGATAAATATATATATATATATATATATATATATATATATATATATATATATATATATATATATATATATATATATATATATATATATATATATATTCTTTGAGACATGCTCTAAGAAATAAAACTAGCCATTTGGCTGAAACAACTTTTCGACCCAAATTCTCGACTTTTCGGTATAAAACTCGCTGTTCGAGACTACAATTAGTCAAAAACTTTTTCGTTAAACTTTTATTGTCAGACCGACGGACCGTTTCAGCTATGTCAGCCATCATCAGGGTCAGAAGTAAAACGAGAAAAGTAAACAAATAGAAAGAACCAAAATTGTCTAAGAATTAGCACACCAACAAAAGAGTAAACACTCCACCTGTCAAATCAAGAGAATACGAGGCTCAACAAAAAAAAACATGAGTAAAACCAAATTCCATAGTGTTTACAACAGGAATCATAAACTAATGAAATCACAGAGACTATAACATTTATAACACTGAAATACACAATAAATTTTTGCGCTTTCGCTGTTTTATATTAGAAGAGACCAGAATTTCCTCAGATACATTTCAATGAGATTCGTCAGGAACAGCCTCAACAGCCAAAGTATTTGTGTCAGAGGACGAATCAGAAGTATCATCAGTTATGTTATCCTCGTCGTTATAAGGAATACAGGGTAACCGATGCAAAAATTACTTTCCTTGACGACAAACAAGAATCTCTAGAAATTTATCAAACTATTTATTAATCACAGGTCTCATTGATAAGATATAGAAAGTCTCTTTAATGTCTCAAAGATAAATTGATTCCACAGTTTATTCGCAACTTATATATATATATATATATATATATATATATATATATATATATATATATATATATATATATATATATATATATATATATATATATATATGTATGTATATGTATATATGTGTGTGTGTTTGTGTGTGTGATTTCAAAATATTTAAAAATGAATATAATAAACAAGAAAATTATGTGTAAAATAATACAACGTGGAGAATACGACTCTAAGGTCAATGGTTTCAATTGACCTTAGAGTCGTTAAACAGCAACGTGCGATTCTTGAGTTGCGATTGTTTTTCTTGGCCTTTAATAACTATGGTTACTAAGTAGAAGATATGCTGCAAATAATTGTGGCAATAAACATCTACAATTGATTTAATCTGTCGTCTTAACTAAATTTTTTTTAGTTGTTTCAACAAAAAACCCACTTTTTTAATAAAAATTTACTGGAAGTTTGAATTAAAACTAAAAACCAACAGAGAAATAGAATCAGCACACCCACCCACACACACACACACACACCCACACACACACACACACACACCATCAGCAAATAGAATTACAACAACCTTATATTTTTTCATAAAGTTTTCAATGTTTAATAAAATGTATTGTCATTATGAGTGAGCCTAAATTTTAATTTTCAACTCGATTGAATGACAGGAAGTTAGTTAAATTTCACTTACAAATTTTGCAAACATTCAAGCAAGCAAGTAATCAAGCAAGCAAGCAAGACCGGCGGTGAAATTAGTATAAAGGATTTAAAAATATTAATCCTCAAAACCTTTAGCGCCTTTAAGTGCGGATCTTTATTAATATATTACGCTTTTTCATATTGCATTAAAAACTTATCGTAGATTAAGAAAACGACTTAATTTTGAAAGGCAATTATTTGCTCCTAGGGAGTGATCAGAAGATAGTACAATTGTGCCATGAAACCTGCCTAGTCATCAAACCGGCACGCTTTTGTAACAGACTGATGTTTTGTGGAAAACCCCTAAAAAAACTACTAGGCTAGCTAATAAAGACAGCAAATTTGTTAAACCAGTAAACCATTTACGAAACAAAGAAAAATTTAAAACAGTGGAAGAACAGCCTTAGAAAAAAAATAGTGAAGAATTGATCGAAGCTTATAAGACTATAACAAAAAACGAAAAATTATTTATTAGCGCCTAGCAAAAAAATGTAAAAAAGTTATAAGATTCAACGGGCACCTAGCGAAAAAAACTAAAAAACTCAAATACTTAAAAAATTTTACCCATTAAAAACGAAAAAGTAGAAAATAATGTTTACATCATAAAAAAATTTATTAAAAAAACAACGTTTTTCTTGCGCCCTAAAAAGTATAAAATAATATTCCTATAATTCCTATACAGCGAAAAACGTTGTGGGCGCATATAGGCTACAACATTAAAAATTTAGCAAAACAAATAGTTATAAAAAAATAATGCGCCCGCAACGTTTTTAGTTAAATAGGTTATATAGGAATATTATTTTATATTTTTTAGGGCGCAAGAAAAACGTTGTTTTTCTTAAATATATTTTTTATGATGTAAAATTCCTATTAACATTGCTACCAAAACCTTTCGACAGACAAGCAGTAACGTCTACCTACCAACATTATCATCAACATCTACTTTCCTATATTGTCCTACATGCACATTATCATCAACATCTACCTTCCTACATATCCTACATACACATTATCATCAATATCTACCTTCCTACATTGTCCCACATACACATTATCATCAACATCTACCTGCCTACATTGTCTTACATACACATTATCATCAACATTTACTTTCTTACATTGTCCTACATACACATTATCATCAACATCTACCTTCTTACATTGTCCTGCATACACATTATTATCAACATCTACTTTCCTACATTGTCCTACATACAAATTATCATCAACATCTACCTTCTTACATTGTCCTGCATACACATTATCATCATCTACCTACCTATGTATATTGACATAGATACAAGTTATCATCAAAAACATTCTTGTAGTATTGTTGCAAAAAATCTTAATGTTAACATCTTTTAATTTCTATTACCAGCAACTTATTATCAGAAGCTTTAAAATGGTTTTAAATAATAATTTTTAATTAAATTAAAAAAAAATCCACTAAAATAAAGTTAGCTTTGCAACCTGACAATAAATTTGTTATATCCGGACAAGTGAAAGTTAATAAAAACATGTAAAGTAGTGCTAGCAGGACCGTAATCAGGAATTTGGAAGTGAGGGGGCACTGTATACTTTTTTTGTTCACATAAGTTGCACATTACAGTGATTTGACCCTCAAAATGTGCTTCACACAAAAAACAGGTTTAGCGATTGAAATTTGAATCTTATTCAACCATATTTAATTGAATTTAAAAATATTCTGAATCAACATGAAAACTTCCTGAAGCAATTATAATTTACACAGAAAAACTTTATAAAAAAAAACACATCACATGGGTCATAATGTCAGAGAACAATACGGCGCGATTTCTGAGCAAACTTTTCTACGAAAGTGTTCAGATCTACTTTTAACGTAAAATCTTTTTCAAAAGCATGTAGTACCAGTTGAAATTTACGCTCAAGGTCCATTTATTGGCGATAAGGCCGCAGAATCCGTGTGAGAGTGGAGAAACTGCTCTCTCACGTAGCAGTCGACATACCGATGATGATTGCTCCGGCATACAGTTGATACACATTTGGAAATGTGTCATGGTACTGCAGCAATGCATATGTTGTATTTTCCAACGACGAATTTGGCTGGAATTTGTTACGGCACGGTCGCATTGCAATAGTCAATTCGCCAGCTAGGGCATCATGGTCGAGGCAAAGGAGCTGGCTGAGTGCTTCCAAGCACTTCTCAACAAGAAAGTTCTGAGATGATAGAACAAAGGTTTCTACAGCTTGAAGCAAAACCACGTTGGACTCGCCAAATTGGTGGTTCATTTCAAAATGGACAGAAATGTTAAAATGTTGTAGAAAGCACGCCTCGTGAGCTCGAGTGAAGTAGAACCAATAATATAGTAATGAACCAAAATGAAGGTGACCACAGAGCCGCTAAGCCAGGTGCTCTGAACTCGTTTGCGCTTAACTAACACTACATGGTCATCCTCATTTGATGGAAAGCCAGCAGCATATGCCATTTGATCAAAGACCTCCTCTGCAGACCGCAAGGCAAGAATCTTTGCATTTTTCGGCAATCAAAACTGGTACCATCTGTGCTATCAATTTGATTACCTCGTTTTGAATATGAGGCAACATGTATTTGGCATTTTGAAGCATGTTTCGTGAAATCCTACACAATTTATCATCCTTCGCCATAGCAAATTCAAACAACTTATTAAATAAGACACCTACATTTTCCTTGTTGAACTGGACAGCAATAAGAAAACTGGTGGCGCCTGATTGAGCTGGGGGGCCTGATCAGAACTGGGGAGACCTGAACAAAACTGGGGAGGCCTGGTCATCCCCGGCCCCATAGCTGGTTACGACCCTGAGTGCTAGTATTCTGCAGCTGGTTGGAATTTAATCTTTTTTATTGCGAAATAATATTTAGCCCATGCAGAACTGGCAAGGAGAAAAAAAATGCTGAACGTTTGAGGAAATATTTTTGTATGAAAAAGTAGAATCTATTCAAACTCATTTCAAGTTTGCAATAATTTTGTAATTAAATGGCGGCAATAAAATAAAAACTATTTATTCAATCATATAAACTGCTTTGAAAAAACACTCATGTGTTCTAGATATGAAAAAAACATTTATGTGTTTTCAGATATGGATAATTTTATATTTTAATTTATTGACAATCTATAGGACAATTCGTCGCAGGACAATTCGTCGCGGACAAGTCGCAGAAAAACGGACAATTCGGCGCGGACAATTCGTCGCAAAAAACGAACAATTTTTCGTGGGCAATTCGTCGCGGACAATTCGTCGATCGACAATTCGTCGCAAACCAAACCTAAACAAATTGCACTTGTAGCCAATAAACTGGGATGTGTTTTTTTTCATAGGATATGTGGGACTGCTAACAAACTGTTCGTGATGACATTCTTCGTACTAACAACACAGTTAAATGATGGCACAATGCCTTTGCACGTGGGGTTCAAATTGCACGTAACACTCTCGAAGTTAGTAGTGAAACTACAAAAAGAACAAAACATCAACCAAATAAAGATTAAGCGTATGTTTTCAGGTGAAAGTCTTCCTATGAGGAAAAAAATATTGAGATTTGGATCGTCGATTGCGTTCTGTTGTGATGGATTATGAAAATCGTTCATCAATTGATTATTTGCAAGGATACAGCATTAACATTACTTCAATAGATTAATAAATTAGTCTTTGCTAACATGCGTTTGCGTTAAATTACTATCTTTTTCATAAAAAATAGATTTAATATTCTAATATTCTACTCAATCAACACTTGATAATAATTAAAGGGCTATTTATATATTACGTACGCACCGAGGAAAAAGGAGTGTGTCACAAGTAAGCGATGCAGAGACAGGTGGCCAAAGATCTGTCAAGGATTTTTAGCTTTTCTTAGAATTATTATTATTGGTTTTATTTTGAAGAACAAACAATATATAATGTATATAGTAACTATTAATAAAAAATTGTCTTTTTATGCAACGAATTGTACGCGACGAATTATCCGCGACGAATTGTCCGCGAAGAATTGTCCGGACACGAAAGAGTATCATAATTGTATGCTATTTAATTTCATTACATTCATCAAATAAAATCTAAGTAGACAAAAAGGATTTTAAAATGAAAGACCGTTTTTAATGTTTTTAAACCAAACAAGTCTTGAATTATTCTTTTAGTTTGATGTATTTTGTGTTATTTGTTCAATGGAACAGATTGATCAGTTTTATAAAGTAGCAAATAACTGTACTATTAACCAAATAAATATTACCAGCTGTTAGATATATGAAATATTATATAGTATATTTTATAACACATGGGACAGGGTGTTCGTTTTATATAAATTATTTCACCATGCTATGAAGAACAAGTTCAAAAGGTCATCGCAATTTATTGGCAGACGACAATTTAGCAGGGTTTTGTGAAATTTGTTGTTTGCTGTTGGTATTTGTTGTTGATGTTTTTTATTTGCTCAACTATGTTGTCATTTTTTGTCAACATTCTGTGAGAAAACTATGTCTTAATGAAGTACTATCAGTGATTTTTTTCTACAATACTTCACCATTTTATTGCTAAAGAAACTCTTTTGTTTGTTATTTTTCTACCGTTTGGAAAAAATAAGAAATATACTTGGTTTCTCGTTTTGATAATGGAAAAGATTTTTATAGTCGATGGAGATTTTATGCTTGGGAAACGATTTCTGGTCGTTTTCAATTTCTTTCTTCAACGCGTTGCAAAGTTTTTTTTTATTTCCCACTGTGGATGTGATCCTGGCTTTTTCGCTATTTGAAAAAAAACGTGAAAGAGATAAGAATTCTGACTTTAAAATTCAATTTCATCGTCGGTAAAATACGACAAAAGTGTATTAAATTAAAACTTTGAATAAATCTGAAAAGAGATCAACTTGACGTTGTTGTGCTTCATTTCGACATTGCGTTTCTCAAAACAAGTCGACAATATTTGTTCCTATCTTCACTTTATTGTTCTTCGTCATCTCCGTTATTGTTCTCATTTCTTCTATGTTTTATTATAAGAGAACATGTTATAAAACCTCACAACGCCAAATATTTTATTTATATTATCATCTATATCGAAGTTGCTCTAACAGTATCAACTTACCAGGGCTGTTGGATTAAGTTGGATGGGGTTGGGTCAAATATTTTTAACATGCTATAGGTGGGGTTAAATTAAAATTGTTTTGAAAAATATAAATGAAAATTTATTGAAAAGATTTTTGTCTAGTTTTATGAATATATCTTCAAAACATCTCATTTTGTTGTTTTATACCATCTATTATTAACTTCAATGTCGTTTTCATTCAAATGTTTCAACTATATAATCCCTATATTGCATCTCAGCAAGTTCAGCTCAATTGAGCACGGGGTTTCTTCTGTGGGACACACCATATAATTGACATAAAATCCAGCTTTTCTACAGATAAGGTTGAATCAATTGAAATTATTATATGGAGAATGCGTACAAACGTTCCGATGTTGTGTACAGTTTTACCACGACTTTTGCATACGTTTTTTTGTAGATTGTCTTCAAGGAAATATAACGTTTAAATATTTTAAAGTAAAAAAAGTACAAATATATGATATTTGTACATAATAATATTTATTACAACAGGCTGATCACGATGTCACTGCAATGTTTCAACAAAGCCAAATCAAACATCAGAGAACGATGTGCTGACGACTACTTCGTCGATGAATACCACCACAATTACATCCAGCCGCTGGTCGATCAAACTCGATCTCTGGCATTGGCTCACTGTTCTCTCACTCCCGCCTACAGGCAGTATTTCGTCCAGTCGCCTCCATCCGCAGCCCTATCTTCGTCTTCCATGTCATCCAGCGTCAGACCAGAGTCTTGCTGGCTGCTGGCTTGCTGGCTGCTGGCTGCTGGCTCCCATTCAGCTGCTGCTTTTTTAGTATGCTAAGCAGACTGATGCCACGATTCCATTGAAGTTTCATTACTAAATTCATTTTAATGTGCAGATTTGTTTTCAATGCATTTGAGCTGGTATCAAAGATATAAATATGCAACATTTCAATTTATTTTAACCTTTTCTTTTTTTCAAATTACAAATTAGAAGTTATCATCAGCGCAGTTTTGTAGCAAGATCTTTTGGAAATACTTAGACGCTTAAAAACTGACGGTTAACTGATGCTATTTCTAGACCTTATGATGAAAATCATCGGTTAATTTGTCGATAAGATTTTGTACATCACTGCCTTGCATAATTCTATCTCAGTTTTCATCGCGTCTGTCATTTTGATTGCTTTTAAACTGCATCATTAATTATAACCATAATATAAGCTAAACACATTCTTGGTTGCAGTTTTCCATGTATCACTCAAGCGCCGCAACATTTATCACTGTTATTAGAATCATCTTTATGAGAATCATCACCATCTTCCGAATCATCATAATCAATATTATCAGCTTCGTTGCAATCATTGTCATTTTTTGGCTTCATTAACAAGGCATCAATCCTCGATACCATCAGCTTATACCTCGTTACTAAAACAACGTCAATGTCAGCCGGCAGCATTTACATCATCATCATCGACTTCCCGTTCCACATTGTCGCCGTCCTCATCGACTTGATTGTCAAAAAGATTTAAAACTACTCGACAATGCGGCAGGGAAATTATGGAAATAAAACAGAAACAGACCAATCGAGAACACGTTGCTTCCTAAGTCGGAGTTTTTTAATGAAGTTTCAGTATGGAAATATAACTTCGGGGTTTCTTTTAAATGCCGAAGACAACTTGTTGAAATAGAAGAAAGAAGAGCTGTAATAAGCCGGAAACAAACAAACAGGTTGAATTGAAAATTGAATAAAAGAACGTAGTCAAATAATAAGATGCATTTGCGGAACGGTAGCCAGGATGTTGATTAGAAACCAAAAATTCAGCTTAGCCATATTCTGTCGATGTCGATGGATGCTAGGATAACAACCGTCTGTTTTGAATTTCAAATTTTTTTCCTCACCTTTCTCCTTCTTTCTCTCTTTCTCTCTCTCTCTCTCTCTCTCTCTCTCTCTCTCTCTCTCTCTCTCTCTTTCTCTTTCTTTTTTTTTTCTTTTCTTTTATCTTTTTTCTTTCCAGCATCTCAAGTTTAAACGTCAACACCATGTCTCAAGGATGTTGAATTTTTCAGAGCTGCTTTCATTCGTTTCATTATACGAAGTCTCGTTTGCAGCTGCTGCTGATGATGATGATGATGTTTTTATTATCAGTTGCCGTTCTCTTGCTCACATGGTGTTCAGGTCATGTGACTGAGTATTATTATTATCATCGCTATTATTATCCTGATTTGTTCAGTAGTAACGTTTATTCTTGCCGACTCTCCAATCTTTGGTTCATCTTTCAATAGAATTTCATCGTCATCGCTATCATCATCATCAGCGTCATTTTCAACACCATCAGTATCACCCGCGTGATTATGTTAATATAGAATAGTATATTGACGTGCTACGGTCATTTTTTATTCTATGCTCGCTTCGCCTGTGCGTACCTTAGCGTGCTGGTTCTCGTATCTATGGTCGAGTGGGCGATGTTATGTGTTGCGTCCATTTAAAATTGTTTCCGCCATAGAATGTAGGAATTTGATCAAACTCATCTGTTTATTTTTTTTTATTTTCTCATGTTTGTAAACTATTAAACTTAACTAAGAGGTAAATATTATTAATTAAACTGCGTATTTAATAGCTCTGCAAAGAGACATTTTAACAGGTTGTTTGAATGATAATTTTTGAATTATTAATTAAAGTAAAACTGAAATTATTGAAAACAAATTCATCTACAAGCTAAACTGATAAATTTCTTCAATTAAGTGTCCGATAGAAAACGTCCAACGCAGAAACGAGCCTGCTTGTATTAAATGACTTTGTTTTGGTGACAAATGTGCCTCTGTTATTGAAGATATTCAAACCATTTTTACACAAATGAAGCAAAAAATCAATATAATCTATGATGATAACTTTTCTTTTTTCATATTATAGCAATATTTAAGTTATTCTTGACCAGCCTTGAGTTTTGTTCACGATTTGTGTTTGTGCCGTGTGGGGACTTCTTCACGGTGGGACTTCAGGGACTGAAGCCATTTTTATGGTTTAATAAAAACAAATATAAGTCTAGACGTGTGTCGTTTTGCATCTTAAGATAAAATTTTCAAAATTAATAAATAAGTTATTGGTAATTTTGGTTTTAATGCTTGTAATGATGGATAGACAAAAATGAACTCGGGTTAAAATAACTAGTATGGCTGTTAACTATCAGCACCGTGAAATTTGTGTGATTATTTGACATGAGATCATTGCTGTTACTTACAATATTGGCTTCGCATGTAACGCTTGTGTTTACGATTTTTTTATGCTCACAATTTGAATTCGTGCTTGCTCTGAAAGATAAATCTAGAACCGGAAGTCCATTCGTAAAGAGCATTTAGAAGTGTTTTCTATCGATTAATATCACAAGACGTTAGACTGACTAGAAAATTTTATCACTTAAACTCATCAAATAACTTCTAAAAACACTTCCAGTAATTGCTCATAGATTACAGTAATAAATTCTGTTGATGTCTCTTAATATTCAACAGCTGCATGCTTGTGGATAACCTCAATGATGCAATAGAATATATTTTATAACAAACCTGTCACGTCGAATCAAAGCAACCTGCATCCTAAACGAATTGCTTTTTTGCATACATTTAATAGGGCATGGAATTTCTGTTTTCGCGTTTTCTTGCTGGAAATCTTGAAATCGTTTTGTGTTCAGCTGTGTCTGATTGCATTTCACATCTCTTGTTTTTTTCTATTGCTCATTTGCACTCCGTTCATTTTTATTTTAATTTTCAAATGGCATGCTATTTAAATGTGGATGTCATCATGCTATGTAATGTGAATGTCATCATGCCATGTAATGTGGATGCCATCATGCTAGGTAATGTAGAAGTCATATTGCCATGAAATGTGAATGCCATTATGCCATGTAATGTGGATGTCATCATGCTATGTAATGTGGATGTCATCATGATATCTAATGTGGATGCCATCATGCCATCATGCTATGTAATGTGGATGCCATCATGCCATGTAATGTGGATGCCATCATGCAATGTAATGTGGATGTCATCATGCAATGTAATGTGGATGCCATCATGTAATGTAATGTGGATGCCATCGTGCAATGTAATGAGGATGTCATCATGCTATGTAATGTGGATAAATTTCATCAAGCTGTATAAGTTTTTTTGTAAAGAGTGGAGCAGCTAGTATATAAAAATAAACCTTTGGACTCAGTTTTTGGTAAATGTATCAAAAACAAGCTTTTATACAGGCAGTGGTTAACAAGCGTGTTTTGATATTCATCAATTTTGAGGCGTCGTTAGAGTACTGCATTGTACTTATGTTTTTTTACTTTAAGGAGTAGTAATGCTAGAAATGTTTAAGTTAATTTTGCTAGCTGTTTGAGTGTCTTTTATATAATGCCTGTTCGTTGAATCTTCATCGATCCGTGATCTGATGTTTCTACCTGACATTTTTTAAACGGGTTTCTTCCAGTTAATTTTCACGTGAGCTGAACGAATATAAATTAAACAAATTTTAGAGCAGTTAATGCAGTAATGTTTTATTTAAAATAACAAATTTGTCATTCACTTCGATTGTTAATTCACAAGTTATACATTTTTTCGGAAAGATTTCTTACATCCCAAATCATCATAATATTATAATGAGCAAAGAGCAATGATTGTTTTTCATGTTTACTTACCAAGAAAAACTCACTCAAGCTACCAACAGTTGATCACCGCGCGAACGGATGCATGGAATAAACCAAATGGATTTAAATTGCTTCTTTACTTTCCGTCTTCAACGTTTGACATTTTTTTTATAATTTATTATTTTTGTTTTCTTTGATTAGTTTTTTATTTGAGATTTTTCTTGAACTTTCTAATTTTCACAGAACTTTTTTTCAATTTTCTCGGTTGCCTTTCACTCGACGCTGTTCGTAAGAGTTACGAAAACTTTAAAATAACTTTCATATTCATGAAAACATTTTTTTCGTATTATTTCATATTTAGTAGTTAAACATTGATAATTACATGGTTCTAATTTTATTATGCTTATTTGGTTATTGTATTTAAAAAAATGATTACTTCATTATTATCAATTCATTTTATTATTATTATTATTATTAAATTATTTATATTATAAGCAGCACCATCAACAAATTGTTAATCCTATGATATCCATTTTTTATTTTCAACCATGCAATCACTGGAGTTGTTTAATAAAACTATAACTATAACTACCTGGTTTTAATATCATTTTTTAAATGGCTAAAACTAAAAATTAATAATTATTTGTCATAATGTAGGTTCTCTATTGAAATAAAAAATGTATGTAAGAAAGCTAAAATGGAATACTTTATACATTTTGGTTGTTTCTACTGTAGAAATATTTTGGGAAACAAGGTATTTCCTAATGTTCATAATTTTACAACGAATTTAAAGCAGAAATATTTGAAATATCTTTGAAGTTTATTAGAATAAATTTAATCTGCAAGATTTGTTAATGAAGATTAAGAATGATAAAATTATAAAAGGTGTTATTTTAATAATTTAGATAAAAGGTCATTTGAAGAAAGAAGATTGTGTATCATTCTCTCTGTTGTGGAACATTTGAACTTATTTGAAATTTAAGTTATTTGCAGCCAGAATGTTTTAGAGGAACTGGAAACTTAGTTTTAAGTCGATTATTTGCTTAAACTATAAACATTTCATTTCAGCCAATAATAGTAAGCTTACAAAATGCATAAAAGAATTTGATATTCGAAATCAGAGTCATTTAGGTTTTAGTATTGAATGCTATCTATTAAGCATAGGTGGACATTTTCAAATTGGACGTAGTGACCCAGATTTAACAATAACCACGCTCTACCTTACACATTCCTTTACTAGCAGCGGCGGATCCAAAAATTTTTTGAAGGGTTCCGAAAAAAAATTTCAGTTTTTTTTAAAATGCAGCCCATTGTAAGATATTTTAAATTTCTTTTACTCAGTAAAACCAAACAAGTCATTTAAAATAAAAATCTTTTGTTTACTCTTTCTCTCTCTTTTCTCTCCCTTTTTTCTTTTTTTCTTTTTTTCTCTCTGATGCAATGTCAACACAAGACACCTATTTTTTCAATTAATTTAAAGCTGAAAATGAATTTTTAGCTGCAGTATTAAATATTGAGAAATTCTCAATCAGAAGGAAAAAAGTTATCCTTTATCACAGATGGCCAAATATTACATTTTTCAAAGAAAATGGTTTTTTATGTTTCTTAATAGACTTTTTCGTGGGAGTGACTAAGCGAGACTTTTCCATCGTTTAGTTTCCAAACTGGAACTGTTCAAGCAAAACTCTAACAGCTCGACAACTTTTATGATTTTGGGCAGCGATAGTTCATAGTTCATAGTTCATTGCTACAATGATTTTTTTTTAACAGTTGCATTTATTTTAGAAAATCGTCGCCCTTTTTACCAATGCTTTTATTAACTCGTCGTCTCTGTTTGTTTCTCTGTCTGTCTGTTTGTTTCTCTGTCTGTTTCAAATCTTGCAATCAATTTTTGAGTCACTTCCTGATGATAGATTTTTTTCAAATTTTGCATACATGCTCAAAATAGAAGACAATGCAATATTCAATTATTAGTTTTACACTAAGTCAATTAATTTAGTTAATTTTAATTAATTTCGATATTTCGATATAATTAAGATATTTCGACTATAAAAATAAAAGAGTAATATAAGAAAAAATTGATTGCAAAATTTGTGTTTTAATTACATATAAAAGCATTGGGTTTTAAAAATTCGTTTTTAATTTACTTGTTAAACCGTACCTTCAGATGGTAGATGAAATGGTCTATGATTGAAGTGAAAATATTTTTTCTGTGTTTTCTTTTTTGGACCACCCGTAAAAGCATTTGAATTGTAATTCTTTTTTTTTTTTCAAATTTTTGCAATTGTTAGTTTTTGCCGATTATTATGTATTTCTGATGCATTGATGAAAATTAATAAAAAATATTTTATCCGCAATGCCCTTTTTGAAGGGCAAAAAAAGCATTGAAGATGAAAAATTTTGTATAGACATAAACTGTGCTATGGCATTTCCGATGTTTTGCATAAAACCCTACAGAAACTTGCTGAAAAATATTGTTTTGGCCAGGCAGTTTTTAACTATTTGCAGAAACTTAGGAACCCGTTAAACTGCCTCGTGATTGAGTCAGTGAATGTTTAATTTTCTTTACACGTTTTGGAGAGGAAAATATAAAATTACATCTGAACATATTCCTGATTGCCGAATCATCATAGCTCTTAAAATCAGCCAAGCTTAGAGGTGGAAGTTGAAACCGATTATTAAATGAAACAGTTAATACTCGATGATTTCTTGGCTTCCATTGACTTGTATATTATAGCTGTTGCGCTATAATACTTTGATTATTAGCAATAATCTACGTCCATAAAAACCAGCCAACAGTTCAGGTATTTGATTAATCCGCGGCATGAAAAAATCCGGAAACAATTCATTTTCTATTTTAGAAAGTGTTTTTTATTTACGTCTTTGTCATTTTAATAGCGCAAATAAACTAGCACTGTGTGTTTTAAAACAAGAACTTATATACCGATGTTTAGAGTGCTCAGAACGTTTGCTAAAATTAATTCTGCTTTAGTGAATATTAACTCAAGCGGTTTGTTGCTTTGGTTTATCTAACACTACCCTTTTAAAACACGCCACGCATTTGTTTATTTACGACAGTGGCCGTTGGTTGAAGTTTTCTGCAGTAGATCGTCACTGCTCTCTGAAGTTGCTCCTCCTCGGTTTGTTTCATTTGCACGGACAAAAACTCTGTGAATCAGGAATATCTACTGGACCAGTAAATTTTAGATTGCAATGTAAAACTTCAGCATTCATTTGAAAATTTTACTTGTAGAAACCATTACTATTCATCGTGGCGAGTTTTGTATTATTTTGGATCAGGGACTAGTGAATTGGAACTGTTTGAATAATAATCTATTTTAAAATTATTCAATCAATCAGTCAATCAAACTAACTGATATAACGTTTTTCACTAATTCAATGGCGTTCTTTAATAAAAATTTAAACAAAAACTGTTTTTAAACCATTACAAAAAAAAGAATAAATTAAAACATACTAAATTGTTTAAAAAGCTTATTGCCAAACACAATAAAAACAAACATTTGTTATTAAAAGCCATTAAACATTTTTACCACGTTCTTCTAATTTGCTTTCTTGTCTGGATGTCCGTCAGGGAATAAAATTGAAATTGATTCTTTTTTAAATTGGTTCTTCTTTTTCTTATACAACAATTAAAAATATGTACAAATGTGAGGCAAGGACAGAAACAATCCCTAATTGACTGCATGTTTACGAATGAAGGAATTTAATTGATTGGAAAAAGTGACCATGTGTGTATTTCTTTTTCAAATCAAATCAAATAAAATAATCATTTGATTAGGCGCTCCCTTATCGACAAAGTCCATTACGGGAGCGCCATTTTCTTACCTCTTTGGAAATCATGACAACTACAGAAGTGAAAACCATCGAAGAAAACTTTCGGAAGAGAAAGTACAACAAAATTAATGCTGCACTATCACTTGTGGACTGGAAAACTGAATTTTCCAAATGCGGAATTGAAGAAATATGGACTAAATTTAAAGTCGAACTGCAGAAGCAGATAGAGCTACGTGTTCCTCTAAGGGATTTGAATGGTGAAAATACAAAAAAGAAGTGCAACTCTTGGATTACCAAGTTTACAAGGAGGCAGATGAGAAAAAAAACGAAGCATGGCAAAAATATAAAGATTGCAACAGCGAAGACATCTATGTTGAATATAAGAAAATGAGAAATATTGTCAACCGATGTGTTATACGAGATAAATGGAACAATCAAGCCACATTGATCGGCCAGTTCAAAAGTCACCCATAAGAAGGAAGCAGACTGTGAAATCCACTGTTACCAGGTTAAAAAACAAAACGGGACTCTTGACCAGTGACAATCAAGAGGCTGCGGAGGTACTCTGTGAACATTTTCAAAACGTGTTTGTTAAAGAAAACTTGAGTACCCAGATAAAAACACATGTGGAAAGAAAAAATATAAATCTTAACATAATTGTTTCTCCCACACTGATAGCTCAAAAACTTAACCATATAAAACCTGAGAAACCACCCGGGCCTGAAGTCCTGGGCATGAGTCCTGTCTATACCATTGTCTGTATTGTTTCAAATGTTCTTCAACCAAGGGAAAATTCCAGCTGATTAGAAACTGACAGATATTGTGCCTATTTAAAAAAAAAGTAACAGGCCAGAAGCAGGTAACTCTATCTCACTCACATCAGTGGTCTGCAAAGTGATTCAATCGGTTATAAATTTTCTTTCAGCTGGGTGGGCGTTCTAAGTGGTGTGCCTCAAGGTTTGGTGATGGGCCCCTTGCTTCATTTGCTATACGGGAACGATATTCCTGAGTGGGTGACTAGCAGTGATGGCGAGTACTTAAGTACATATGTACTTAAGTACGTACTTAAGTACAATCGGTGTACTTGTAACTAAATAAAAGTTTGTAAAAAATCAAACAACGCAAAATGCAGGGCTCGTCCGGGATTTGAACCCGGGACCTCTCGCACCCAAAGCGAGAATCATACCCCTAGACCAACGAGCCTCTCACCATTAGTTGTTGTTGTTTGTGTTATAACTTTTTCCAATGTTTTGCAAAAAACCCTACAGAAACCTGCTGAAAACTATTGTTTTGGCCAGGCAGTTTTTAAGTATCTGCAGAGACTTAGAGACCCGTTAAACTGTCTCGTGACTGCCTCAGTGAACTGTTTAATTTGTTTACAGGCTTTGTATTGTAAAGAATAAAATTACAAAATCCGTTGGTACATCTAAACATTTTCCTGGTTGCTGCATTATCACAGCTCGTGGAGCCAGTCAAGTTTAAGTGTCAGTTGAAGCAGATTATTGAATAAAACAGTCAAAACCTGATGATTAGCTTTTATTGAACTGGCCCATTATAGCTGTTGCGTTGTAATACTTTTGTTATCAGCGATAATCTACGGTTAGACTAACACGACCAAAAAATCCAGTCGAGTTGGGGTATTTGTGGTCTATGTGGATCAAAACTGTGACAGTGATGAGTAATTAGTGGTAACTGTTGATCCTATTAAAATTACTGTTACTAACTGTTAATTACATACATTTTTTATTATAAATGCTTGTTTGATACTTGTAACAATCAACCCCGGCTTGTGTAACCGGGTTTGTTTGTTTCAGTTAGATGCTTACAGAAATTATTTTTTTAAATATATTTATGCTAAATAAAAATTGGTTTTATGTTGTTATATGTAACTAATAAAATGTTTAATACATACAAAAATTATGGGTTCTTGAATTTTGAATTTTTGGGTTCGGGTTTGGGTTTTCAGTTTTTCAAAAACCGGGTTCGTGTTTTCAACTTTGTAAAAATCGGGTTCGGGTTCAGGTTTTCGATTTTCCAAATTTTGGGTCCGGGTTTCAAAATTAAAAACTTCCGGGTTCAGGTCGAGTTTGGGTAGTACAATTTACATAATTTTGGAAAGGCGCCTGGTGGTGATTTTAGCGCTAATATATATTTTATGAATGGCTAAAAGAATTAAATGAAATATTTGGGAAGCTATGTATTACAATAATAAACAACATAAGTACTACAGTAAATACTTACGTTGTTCAATATTGTCTATAATTTTGTTTTATCTTCCTTGAAATTTTTTAAAAGAGCCTCTTTTTTTAATTGGTCTAGCATTACATATGAGCGTCGTGTTCATATCATAAAGAATTCTGTAGTTATAACATAAAATAAACGGTTTTCGGTGTTCCCCAAGGTTCAATCCTTGGACCCCTTCTTTTCATTTCCGACACTTCTTATATTGTCAACATTGCCTCAAGACACGAAGTTCTTATTCACCTCTATGCTGATGACACCAAGCTATATATTCAACTTGCCACACAAAACATCTGCCTCGCTAAAACAAAGCTTGCGAACTGTTTCGCTGAAATTCAGAAAATGGTGCTCACTGAGCACTGCTCAGCCATGCGTCTGAAGCTGAATACTTCTAAAACAGAAATCATCTGGTTTGATCGAAAGCCTCAGCCCATATCCATTAGTTCAGGCTCTATTAATATCGGTGACTGCACGATCTCGCCTTCAAATATTGTTCGTTATCTCGGAGTGTATCTTGACTCTTGCTTGTCAATGACCCACCATATCTCCGCCATCACATGGGCCTGCTACTTCCATCTACGCCGAATCCGTCAAGTGAAGCGCTGCCTTAACGAGCAGTGCATTCGTATCTTGGTTCAGGCTTTTGTCATCTCAAGAGTACACTACTGCAACTCAGTGCTGGCTGGTCTACCGTAATCGTTCTTAAAACCCCTTACTTCTGTACTTCATGCGGCCACTCGGCTTGTCAAAGATCTCGGTCCCCGAGACCACTTCACCTCAACTTTACGTCAACTTCATTGGCTACCTATCCCTGTTAGAATAAATCTTAAAATATGCCTCTTAATGTTTAATATACTCTCCGGATCTTCTCCCTCCTATTTGTCGTCTCTCGTTTCGCCATGCTCGTCGCTCCCTGCAAGGTGGCGTCTTCATTTTACTAGTAAGGATGATTTCATCTCCATCCGGTCTCGTCTTCAATTTGGAAACAGAGCTTTTGCCATCTCTGGTCCGACTTACTGGAACAGCTTGCCTGTACATATTCGCCATTCAAAAAACATTAATCAATTTAAAATTAGATTAAAAACATTTCTCTTTAGTAAGTTCTTTGATTAGGAGATATTAGGAGGCGCTGGTGGCAGAGCGGTAGAGCGTTCGCCTGTCGATCGTTAGGTCGGCAGTTCGAACCTCGCCGGCGTCACCAGCGTAACTCCCTTAAGCAAGGAGTTCACTCTCATTGCGAAAGGGGTAGGCGCCTATAAATGGCTGCCTCTACAAGTGCCCTTTCTCGCCTTCGAGCAAAACTTGTCTTGGAAAAGGCGTTGTGAAAGAGAAATAAAAAACAAGTAAATTAAAAACGAATTTTTAAAACCCAATGCTTTTATATGTAATTAAAAATTAAAAATCCAAGCACCTAATGTTGAGTTGAATAAACAAAACGCTTTACTTGACTAGCTTCACAATTCCCTTGGCAAACTTCCAGACTACCACATCATGTTAAATAAACAACTCAGCTAGCTTCCCATGAGAGAAATTTTATTCAATTTGCGGTTTCTTGTTTATTTTAAAACTAATAATTGAATATTGCATTGTCTTCTATTTTGAGCATGTATGCAAAATTTGAAAAAAATCTATCATCAGGAAGTGACACAAAAATTGATTGCAAGATTTGAAACAGAGAAACAAACAGAGACGACGAGTTAATAAAAGCATTGTAGAAAATCGTTGAACTGCGCGTTTTTGCGAAAGACTTGCTTTTTATAAGGGCCCGTTATAAATCTTATTTTGTATTTTAATGTAGTGTATTGCCCTCAAATTAGTTATTTGAAGTTTAAAATTATAGACAAAACCATACTTAAAAGAAGCTTTTGTCAAAAATTAGATCCAGTCATTAAAACGTATAAAATGTATTAAAATATTGTTGTAATATGTAACAAGTAAATTAAAAACGAATTTTAAAAACCAATGCTCTTATCTGTAATTAAAACACAAATTTTGCAATCAATTTTTTCTTATATTACTCTTTTATTTTATGTTAAAGTCGAAATATCTTAATTATATCGAAATATCGAAATTAATTAAAATTATCTAAATTAATTGACTTATTGTAAAACTAATAATTGAATATTGCATTGTCTTCTATTTTAAGCATGTATGCAAAATTTGAAAAAATCTATCATCAGGAAGTGACTCAAAAATTGATTGCAAGATTTGAAACAAACAGACAGACAGAGAAACAGAGACGACGAGTTAATAAAAGCATTGGTAATAATAATAAAAATATCATCAAAAAGCATCGAATTTAAATATCTCAACTATTTTCATGAAAATTTCGTACACGCTTGAGAATCGCGGTCAGTGAGTGTGGTTCGTGTTAACTTGGTAAAATAGTCTGCCAGTCGGTTAGCGTTTTGTGGTCAAGAAAACCCTCAAGAAAACCCTCAAGAAAACCCTCAAGAAAACCCTCAAGAAACCCCTCGATAAAATCCTCAAGAAAATTAACTAAATTAATTGACTTATTGTAAAACTAATAATTGAATATTGCATTGTCTTCTATCTTGAGCATGTATGCAAAATTTGAAAAAAATCTATCAACAGGAAGTGACTCAAAAATTGATTGCAAGATTTGAAACAGACAGAGAAACAGACAGAGAAACAGACAGAGAAACAGACAGAGAAACAGAGCCGACGAGTTAATAAAAGCATTGGTAAAAAGGTAAAGGTCATGAAATTTAGGACGTCACTACATGAAATATATACAACTCAGAACTCATTTATCGACCATTTAAAAATGAAAAGCTGAGTGGACCTTATCAAATAGGAGTTAGTTAGTTCCTTGCTAAAGAAAACTATTTGCCCAAACCTGGAATCAAACCCGGCTACTACGTATACCCATGCCGATCTCTAAGCCACTAGAAAAAACTCGTGAAGTAAGATTGTTTATTTATTAAAATGGGAGATCCTTTAGTTATGTCAACAAAATAGAGGAGAGAGGGGGTTTGAAGAAGCTTAACAATTGTTGACATGGAGGAAGGGGGAGTTCAAGATAAATTGACGTCAACAATCTATTTTTTACAAGAGTTAATAAAACAAAAATAGGAAAGTAATAAATGCCAGTCAGTCAATTACCCCCAAAAACATTCATAATACGACACAGCTTACGATAGGTAATCGTATTTTGATTTCTACTTAAAACTTAACTATAAATTAAATAAATAAAACTGATTGACCTAAAATTGTAAGATAAAACCGTAAAGTCCCACACTTTTAAACTATTGTATTCAGTCTTTGAAGTTTGACAACATGCTACTTCGATCAGCAAAGGCATTCAAAATTCTTCCATATGATCTGTACTGTCCTTCCATTCAGTTTTTGTTGTTTGAACGGACCTGCAAAATTTGTCACCTCTATGTAGCTTTACAAGTCATGTTAAAGAAGCATGTTTAACAGCACCGACAATGCGAATGCGATCTTGGGGCTCCTCAACTGCAAAGAATTCGACTAAAGCGAGTGGCTTCCAAAAGACAGAGAGAACTGATGGCAATTATTGCGCATGGAAAGATGTTAAGCGCAGAAAGGTTAGATGAAGATGATGTTGACTTGCCGTGTGTATCGATTCCACAAGAAATTGATCAATCAACCACTATACCCATCAGTCAGTGATGGGCACTAACTACTTCAATTGTAGTTATAACTACCTACAAACTACCTCATGACAGAAGTAGTTATAACTACATGTTAACTACTTTAGAAGAGAGGTAGTTATAACTACTTCGTTAACTACTACTAAAGTAGTGAACTACTTTTCAACTACTTTTTAAGAAAACATAAAAATGTATATAAATGTATATTTACTTATGCAAATAAAAAATAAAAACAAAACAAATTTGCCTTTAATGGATATAAAATATTATTTAATAATGAAAACAAAGTGTTATTTAATTAATACATAAAATTTGAATCACAAAGAAGTAGAAAAAGTTGTTCAAACTGGAACGACTCTTCAAAAATAACATACGATCAAACAAAGTGTCAGTCATTTTGCATCTCTGTAGCGGTAACAATGGAATGATCCAGCAATACTAAATAATCGTTCAACAGCTGAGCTGCTGGGAAGCGTAGAATTTGATTTTATGAACGCGCTCTGTATAGATGAATAATCCTTTAGTGACTGAACATTCGATGCTTTGGATCTCAGATAATCTTCCAGTTCTTTGCTAGGAAAACTCATACAAATCATCATTGTCTTCATGTCTACTAAATTCAGTTGCAGCTGTGTCTTGTCGGCAGTTTCCACAAATTTCAGTAGTCTAATCTGCAAGTTGTTGAATATATGTTAGCATTTTCCGTTTGGCATCCAATCTTTTGGCTCCCAATAGGAAATTTAACTTGAACTGTGGTAGAAGCACAGGCGCAATCAAGTGTTCATCGTTTGTTAAGATAGACTGAAAGCGCTTCTTGATGCCAGAGGTCAAGGCCTCCACAAGAGAAGTTACCAATTTGTCTGTTGATCTTTCAAGTTTTGATCGCAATTCAATTATAGTCGGAACGAGATGACCCAGTTATGTTGTCCTCTCCCCTTGCCGTACATTGATGGCAATTACTATTGGTTTCATAACTTGGTTTAATGCGCTTTTGCATACCTAGTTTAGTTTTGCTTCAGTCCTAACTAAAAGTAGTTAAATAATCGTAAATAGTTATAACTACTTAACTAGATCATAAAAGTAGTTATAACTACATGGCAACTACCTAAAAACAAAAGTAGTTATAACTACTATATAACTACTAACAATGTAGTTATAACTACAGTAGTTGCAACTACAATAGTTAAAGTGCCCATCTCTGCCATCAGTGGCGTAGCCAAAATTTTGGAATAAGGGGAGCTCACGACAAGCCCCCAAATTTACTGAAGCATATAACAAATGTCAGTATAAAATGTTAAAACAAAATGTTTCAGATATCTATTTATAAAAAAAATTTTATTTACACTTATACAGATATATCAGAAAAAAAACCGAAACTTTCACGAGCAGCTTGAAAATTTGTATGTTGTGTTTATTGAGCTTAGCTTCAAAGTATAAAGATTTAAAGTTGATTTTATAAATTTCTAAACTTTTTGGAATAACACAAATTGTAACGAAACTAGCTCAATAAATCTCTGTACGGCTCTATCAAAGTTGAACACAAATTGCAGAGATGGGCACTTTAACTACTGTAGTTGCAACTACTGTAGTTATAACTACATTTCAAGTAGTTATACAGTAGTTATAACTACGTTTGTTTTTGGGTAGTTGCCATGTAGTTATAACTACTTTTATGATCTAGTTAAGTAGTTATAACTATTTACGATTATTTAACTACTTTTAGTTATGACTTAAAAAGAACAAAACCTGGTTTGAAAAAGCGCATTAATTTTTACCCCAAAACAAATTAAACAATTTGTTTATCTGAATGTAGGACATTCCCCCATCCCCCAACAGATCCTAGGACATTTTCCCCAGACATTTCCTCCCTCCAGGGTAGAACATTTTCTCCTGTTGTAAGATTTTTCACTGATATGACGTTTTTCTGACAGATGAAAATAAATAAAATAATGCAGTAGTATGAATTTGTGGTTTTGCAAGATTTTTTTGATGTTAAGGTGCAGGAGCTAAGGTTTTCAAAAATTTATGAAGAGAAAAATCGCGTAAAGCATTTTTGCCGAATGTTGGATGCCCTTGCTTAACTGCAGGTGAACGAAGTGGCTAGTTGGATGCTAACCCTAACCCTAATCCTAGCCCTAACCTTAACCCTAACGATAATAAGCGATATTATGTTCTAGTACATCTATCTAGTTTTATTTAAATATCTTTTATATCTTTAAATTGGCATTTTTACATTGGAAAATTATCTGGGATCTAAAGCATCAAATTTTCAATCACTAAATGATTGAAATCAACAGCCCGCGTTCATAAAATCAAATTCTGCGCTTCCCAGCAGCGCAGATGTTGAACGATTATTTAGTATTGCTGGAATGATATTACCGCTACGGAGATGCAAAATGACTGACACTTTGTTTGATCGTATGGTACTTTTGAAGAGCCGTTCTAGTTTTAACAATTTTTCTACTTCTTTGCGATTCAAATTTTATGCATGAATAAAATAACACTTTGTTTTCATTATTAAATATTATTTTATATCCATTAAATGCAAATTTGTTTTGTTTTTATTTTTTATTTGCATGAGTAAGAATATATATATATATATATATATATAATATATATATATATATATATATATATATATATATATATATATATATATATATATATATATATATATATATATATATATATATATATATATATATATATATATATATATATATATATATATATATATATATATAAATTTTTATGTTTTTTTATTGAAAAGTAGTTGAAAAGTAGTTCACTACTTTAGTAGTAGTTAACAAAATAGTTATAACTACCTCTTTTCTAAAGTAGTTAACATGTAGTTATAACTACTTATGTCATGAGGTAGTTGGTAGGTAGTTATAACTACAATTGAAGTAGTTAGTGCCCATCACTGACAAATTGTAACGAAACTAGCTAGCTAATTCTCTGTACGGCTGTATAAAAGTTGAACATAAAAGTGTCACACTCTAAGAAATTATGTTAATGCGCGGTGGACTTCAGTTAGAGTATCAGTTAAAGTTAGCCAATTTAATATTTTTTAGTTAGTATTACAGTTAAAGTTAATTTTTTTTTTCATTTTTTCCAGTTAATATTAGAGTTAATAATTTTTTCAGTTACTATTACAGTTAGTTTAACAGTTATTAATATAACCCAGTACTGATATTACTAAGCAAACGCTGTCTCAGTTTCACTTCTTGTGCATCTGAATTCCATTCTTTTTTGGTTAATAAAAGCAAGCAAAGTAGTCTGTGCGCTATTCTGGTTAACCGTGTTTCCTATATCATTTTCCATTAGTTTGCGCTTGGCCTTTAGCTTTTGCGATTTGTCTCCAAAACCTCAAGTTCTTTTGCCACTTCCTTATGTCTATGACTTAGATGATTTACTTTTCAACAGAGCTACGCAAGTTTCGACCACGTGAGCTTTCGAATCTTTTTCTCCCACACGTTGCACCGGCTTTTATCAGTAGAGGGTTCGTAACTTAAATAACGCCAAACTCCATTTTCTTGTTTTCGGCCAGAATTTATTTTTAACATTGTTCATACGTCGTTAAATGCAAATAAAGCGATGAAAAAGCAAATCATAGTAGAGATAAAAGACACGAGTGGGTCCGGTTACCAAATATAAACAAAGAAATAAAATTTTGACGCATTTCTGTATTGGATTTTCCGAAAACATTTTTTTCAGTTTGTATTACAGTTACTACTCTTTTTTACTATTAGTATTACAATTAAAGTTAACATTATTTTTCAGTTACAGTTTCAGTTAGTACTTAACTTAAATCTCTTTTTTCAGTTATTAGACCAAATTCAGTTAAAGTTACGCTTAACTGAAACAACACTGCGGTGGAGTCCACGCGAGCTCTCCATGTGGCCAGTCTCTACTACTACTTTCTTCTCTTTCTTTTTTTCTCTTCAAGTAGACAGCTTATAATTTTCTTCACTCTTTGGCATCTCTCTCTTTCTACTTTTTCTCAACGCATACTGTCCGCTCTACTAGCTTTTTAATTTTATTAGCATCTCTCTCTCTTTTTTTTCTCTCTTTATCTCTTTTATCTACGAGGATGCTGCTAAACTTCTAATTTTTTTCAACAACTCTTTTTTCTATGTCCGAGTGGACAGCCTAGTTTAATAACTACATACCAACAAAATGGCGTTTAGTGTTTACACAAAGTGCCGTCATGGCTTTATTATTTAGAGGGAATATAAAAAAAACTTCTCGAATTTAGACAAATTGAAAAAACCACCTTTGAAGGTATAAAGGGAGCTTGAGCTCCCCAAGCTCCCGTGGTGGCTAAGCTACTGATGCCCATTATAACAAATGAGGAACATTTTAATTTCCCATGGGAAGATGTTAAAAGCTAGAATATAAATTCTTAATTTGTTCATGTAGTTTAAGTGTAGTTGAAGTCAATTTGAAATCTGTTACGCAAGACAAAACACTGTATTAAAAATGTATTTGTAGAACTTTCAATATCTACGTACAATTCTATTTTTAGAATAAAAGCCAGCCGTATAAAATATTAGTTATTTTGTTGTTGTTTTTTTTTGGGGGGAAGGGCTTAAAATTTGTTTGACATCATTTTGTTAGGGGGTGACTGAAAGTTTGACAGTTGTTGACAAGGGGGAGGGAGGGGGTAACAAATTGCCTAAAAATTGTTGGCATATTTAAAGGACGTCCCCTTATTTGTAAAGCGCGACTGAGGTGCTGAAAAAAATGTCAGCAGATTCTGAAAGTAGGAACGAAAACATAAAATAGCAGCAACAATAAAAAGTAGTTAGTTTTATTGGCACTGTAGCATCAGAAGTTTCAAGAAAAAAAAGAAAGGAGAAGCTGTCTTTGCTAGTGTAGGTAGTTTATTCCAGATGGTCGGAGCTACGTGTCTGAAACCTTAGATGAAAAAGCAGAGCTAAATCCTGAACATGTCAATGTTTTTCTCGTGGATCTCAGATTGACTTCATGGTCTTGTGGATGAAGAAGATTGGAGAAGTATGGCGGAGATGACATATTTAAAACATTATAGGTGAAAGTTAAAATTTTGTGGTGGATTCTGGAGCGAATAGGTGCAGGAACAGATCCGGAGCCTAAGCCGAGAGAGCCTCCCATGATTAAGCAAGTAGTGGTGTTGATGAGGCGCTGTAACTTTTTTAAAAATTATGATGGAACGCCATAAAGAAAGGGTGTTACAGTAGTCTATTTTTAAAACAAGTAAAGGAAAACACGAGTTTTTTAACAGAAACTTTGATTTCAAATCCACTCGACGTGTGTCTGTGTGTATGTATACGAAAGATGTTTAAAATACGTTTTTTTTAATTGAATCATGTATTGTCATCCAATATAAAACTATGCTGAAAGTTTCAGCTTCCAAGCTAGTCAAAAAGCTGGTTAAATTTTACTTGCAAGATTTGCGTACAGGGAAAGCTACACACACACACAAACAGAAATTGTAACCTAAATAAAAGTTTGTAAAAAATCAAGCAACGCAAAATGCGGGCTCGTCCGGGATTTGAACCCGGGACCTCTCGCACCCAAAGCGAGAATCATACCCCTAGACCAACGAGCCTCTTACCGTCAGTTGTTGTTGTTTGTGTTATAACTTTTTTTAAGAATTAGTATTATATGTATTTAATGTGCAAAATAATTTTCAGTACAGGAAGATCCGCTCCAGCGGTAAACAAAATTAGCTAACTTTTCTGACCTAGATGATCATAACTAAATGCTATTTATCTACCCATTAACCAGCAACTAAGCAACTGTTCAGAGGCGCTACACATATATGCATATATTGAACCATACTGCAGAACGCTGGCATTATTTTAAGGATGGAGTTCAACAAATTTGTGGAGTCCAAACTAACAATTGTGGACTCCAAGGCATGAAAATGTGGAGTCCAATTTTAATTATTTAAAAGGGTCTTCGCTGAATTTTCTTCAATTTTAAAATTTTATTTATTTATTTGTTTTTTATTTCTAGATTTCAGCAAGAGAAACCAGGGGCGTCATTTGCGGGAGGCAGGGGGCAATTGCCCCCCAAGGATTTAGCAAAAAAAAAATATTTTAGAAAACAAACAGATACAAAGGTTTTGAAAACGTTTTTTTTAAGTAGCGGCAAATATTTTCTCTCGTCAGTCATCTGTTCTTTAGGAGAAAAGTGTTAAAAGTTTGGAATTTTTAAGTAACTATCAAAGCTGGATGCAGATTTTGGGAACATGGGTCAACGCCTTGCGTTAGCAAATAGGCAGTATGCATTGTATAATTTCAGTTTAAAACATTAAAATATTTGTAAAGACAGCAATATTTGTACAATGTGTTGTTCCATTTCATCAGTGTAACCTTAAAAAAATTGTTCTCACAAAACATTGATCAGAGCTGGTACCAAACTAGAGCACTGCACAATGCCCTGTTCGGTGCGGGCTTTATATAAGGGTTATCAAACGGATCGGGCAAGACCAAAATTAGCATGAATTGAGGCTATTCAGCTGAGCCAAGGCCCTTGTTTAAAAAAATCGGTCTGTGCAGGGATTTGAGAAATAAATATGCACATTTGGTAGAGCTGCTTACACCAATATTAACACAAGTTTGAAAAATAGGTCAAGACAACCCAGTAACTGCAGTGGCGTAGCTAGAGTTTTTGGCACCCTGAGCAAAGTCTGGAGAATACGTCCCTAGAAAATCATATCTATAAATTTTTCAACTAAACAGAGCTGATGTTTGGGGAAAGCAATTGTAATAGGTACTTTTCCAAAATTTTTCGGAAAACCTTAAACACTTGTCTCCAAAAATTAGCTGATGAAGGGAGCACACGACGTGGGTCCTCACATAAATCCGTCACTGTCTACAACTTACTTTTCCTCCAGTTCCAGTTTTTTGGAAAAAAAGTGTGAAGTTTTTATAAATATTTTGAAAAGTGTTTACGACTACCCCCTCCTTGGCTATCCGCTATTTTTGGAAAAAAATAGCAATACAAAATAAAATTTTTGAATCTGTGGGTTTTATAAAATTTTTGCAGCCCCCCCCCTAAGGTTTTGCTGAAATGACGCCCTGACAGAAACAAGACTCTTAATTAACCACTGCTTTAATTTACTATCTATAATTTAGTTATCTGAATTCACTTTTAAAATGTTACTTCTCTGAACTTTGTATTTCAAGTTTTAGAGTGCAGAAGATGGCAAACTACTAGGGTTAAAATTTTATTGAAATAATTTTTAGTGAATTTTGATTGAAATAAATTCGATTAAATGTGTAAACAAGTATGAAAAGAACAATAAAACGCCAAGGGCCATTGAATACTCTCTTCGCGACAAAAGGTTTGTAATACTTATAAAATAATGCTTGCAACAATTTCTTTTTTTAAATTATTACAAAATAAAATGCCGTTCCAATTGTCCAAAAGTGGGCTCCATTATAGTCCATTTACACCCAAATGCTCCCAAAAGCTTACAACGTTCCCCCAGATCCCCTAGTTGCTGATGGCTCGCTTCGCTCACTTTTTCAACATTGTAGGAAATGTGGAATCTAAAAAATTCTTTAAAATAATCCCTGGCAGAAAGATTGTTGTTCGTGTAACAATATGCCTTAAATTGATTTTTAATGTTAGATTTCATTAGATGCACCAAAAATTGAAAACTCCAAGATTGTGTTTAAATTTTTAAAGCTTGGGGTTTGGATTTTAATTTTTTAAACCATGAGTTTCTCATTTTCAAATTTTCGGTTTCGGGTTTCTCTTTTTCGAAAATTCGGGTTTGGGTTCGGGTTTTAATTTTTAGAAAGTTCGGGCTCGGGTTTTACGTTTTCAAAAGTTTGGGTTCGGGTATCCAAAAAAGACCGGGTAGTGCCGAACATCGGGTCTGGGTCTGGTACCCATGACATCCCTAATAACTACTTGGAAAGGTTTTTGCTGATCTCACTTTGCAATATAAGTTTTATTCACAATGAGACCGTAAAAACATTATTATCATCTCAAATATTTTTTTATTAAAATCATTTTAAATTTTTTTTGAAATTATTGCAATTTTAATGACAGAAAATTTACGTTACAAATATTTTCAATAATTCAATCCTACCACCTTCCCCGGTAGTTTCGTAATTTAAAAATACAACAAAATGTCTGTCTGCAATGGGCTATGCGTTTTTGAATAATGTAACACGTTTAAATCGATTTCATATATCTATTTGTTTGTTGCTACTGATTTTCTGTAAGTTTCTTGCGTGTTTTTTTTCTAAAATAATGTTTGTTCAGTTTAATTGAAACAAATATCCGACATAAAAAGATTTTTTCGTCTCTGCATTGTTAATTACGTCGTAGTTTGTATGATTTATTTAATACCTGCTTGGAATTTTGTATTTTTATTATTGAAATAGTTATATTTTTCAAATCATGGGGTCTTTTCAGTCAATACCAAGTTTGTTTGTGTGGAAACCTGTTCAACGAAAGAAATATACGAGTGTATTCTTCCTATGGATGAGAAGTACAGCATTGATTTGACAAAAGAAAATATTTTTCGAATTGGGCCTCTGTTTAATGTGTCTGTATTTGATGAGTTTTGCAGGTTATATTGACTACAGTTGTTAAGCAGAAATGTTCAATTGATTTCATTCTTATGTATATAGAACAATATAGGTAACTGCCATATTTCTTATTATCGTGACAATCTTATGAATGTTTACTAAACTTGTGAATATATTTGAATATACATATATATAAATATATATATATATATATATATATATATATATATATATATATATATATATATATATATATATATATATATATATATATATATATATATATATATATATATATATATATATATATATATATATATATATATATATATATATATATATATATATATATATATATATATATATATATATATATATATATATATATATATATATATATATATATATATATATATATATATATATATATATATATATATATATATATATATATATATATAATATAGATTGTAAATACTTTACCATTATTTTTAAGCGATGCAGAGAGTTTGGGTCTATGTGTTGCTGTAGTCAAGGATTGTGATTTGAGAATTCACCAGTACAAAAGGTGTGTTAAAAATTTTCTCAAAGGAGCAACATTTTTGTGCAGTCTGAACAGCAAATCTTCAAAATTAAATTGTTGGTTGCAATTTGCTATATTTTTGCATATCTCAGAACTTATATTATTTGTACGTATAAGAAAGTTTCAGAGCTACTGTAACGTTTTGAGTCAATCCAAACTTATCAGTATATTAATGCAGACCCAGTAAACATTGTAACCACTTTGTAACGTTTCTTAACCGTTCATTTTCGGTTACAAGAAACGCGTTTCTTTTCGGTTGTTTTGCTCATCGGCTGTGCGTTAAAGAAACGTTTCCTGAGTAACGTTTTAGAAACGTTTCCCGTGTAACGTTTTAGAAACGTTTTCCGTGTAACGTTTTAGAAACGTTTCCCGTGTAACGTTTTAGAAACGTTTCCCGTGTAACGTTTTAGAAACGTTTCCCGTGTAACGTTTTAGAAACGTTTCCCGTGTAACGTTTTAGAAACGTTTACAATGTAACGCTTTAGAAACCTCCTCTATTATTTGCTCATGCAAATTATTATCACTTCAAATACGTTCATCAATAGACAAAACTGAAACAATATTTGCAAATTTATAAAAAAAGTTTATTTAAAGAAAGTCTTTTGAGCTCTATATAAATGTCATTTCTTCTCCTTGCGGTTCAGCCTCTCATGTGCAAACTTTATCCAGTTCTTTGTCACAACCTCAATTTCCTTGGCTGACGAATCGTGGAAGCGTCTATTGGTTTGGAGAGTTTCTGAGAAAGTTTAAAAAAATAGTTGTTAGATATCTAATATTTTTAAAATGACTTTGCTAATAGTTTAGTTAAGCTAACTAATGATAAGTTTTTTGAAAAAGGTGCTTTCCATTTTTCTTTTACCACCACTCCCTTTCCAATTGAACTTTTCAGCCAGCCCATCATCCATGGTGTACCGGAGCAGCCTACGACACGCCTCTGCCATTGTGTCTCCCCCAAGCTTTTGTAAGTCAATCACCTATGCAAATGTTTGAATTTATGATAGTGATAACCTAATACAAAAATTTTAGATATCTAAGTACATGCTGTAATTGACTTACCAGAGCATCAAATAATTCTTTAGATTCTTATTTTGAATCCAACTGGTCAAATTGTACCATGGAGTACGTGCATGGGGAAATGAACGTTTTCCGGAACTGCCGTATTAACTGCTGTCGTTGGCGGACTGACAAAAAGAGCCAGATTACTTTTAATTTCTTTCAAAACTTCCCATATATTAGTAAACTGTCCAACCACATATCTGCTAAATTATCGGCTCTAATTTTATCTAACTGCTCTTCATATTGTAACAAAGTTTCGATCAAAAAATCTAACTGATTATTATAACACAACGAATTTAACTGATTATTATAACACAATGAGAATGAACTAAACTCGTTAGATGTTAGCAAATGCAGACAAAACACGATAGATTTACTGAAACAATAACGGTGTGACCTCACAACAAACAGATTTTTCGCGCACTTTCAGACTATATATAAGTTGTTCGTAATTGCCATGGAGGCGGAGCTTACCAACTTGCCAGCCAATGTCAAAGAGCCTCAACTTTGGCTTATTTACATTACCTCATTCTTTTAACAAAAAGATTAGGTTTCTTGCCAAGATTTAGCAAGAATGAACATTAAGAACAAGAAACAAGCAATATTAGTTCTGTGAAAGGCATTAAACAAGAGCCAGATTTAGCTCCTGCTTTCTTTCCAAAGTGTTATACCGGCAGAAATTACACCTCCTGGTAAAGGGTTCGAAGTTAAAACAGTTTATGAAAAAACTGCTGATGGGAAAGAGTGAAAGGTGTCTATGACTACCCACGGGTTGGTAGACACTTGTGACATCAAGCAATTCGCTGGTCAAGCAAGAAGAATGTCTCACCTGAGAATATGGCCATTTAGATTATGTCAGTGTGAATGAAAGTGAAATGTTTACAAATGAGTATGACCACGTAATGATAAATCATGGTCATATTCTTCGCAAGAGGAAACATGATTTTGTACTCCCTTCAATGCAACATCACTCTGCTAGTTTTGCTTGTAACTTTATTATTAGAATGCTCTTCTATCACTCTTACTAACCTAACTTCTTTCAATTCTATTAGCTGATTCAATAACGTTATTCTATTATTATTGTCTAAAATTAACTATTGCCAGTCATTATAATTAGCGGAATATTGAATGTTTGTTATAGACTAGACAGACTTTCTTTTAATTTCTTGTTTTTTTGCTTATTTTTTATGATTTCCTGCGTTCTGTCAGGTCTTTTCTTAAAACACGAATAAATAAATAAAAATTCACAAACAGCGCAGGGGTAGTAGTGCAGCATGAAGCAGAGGTTTCAAATTGTTTAAAAATCTAATGTTTCGAATTGATTGGTGATTTTTAACCAGTATAGCTTGTTTTGTACCTTCAAATTATTTCTAACACAAGAGCTGTAGAAGCGAGTCGTTAATTAACTTTTGATTAGCATCTTATCTCATCCCAGGCGACTCGTTCGACGCTCTCAGTGAACCGATGAGATAGAACAAAATCTAGGAAAATATAATACGACACAATGCAAATACCATTTATTAAGCGTCTTTATTAAATGCTTTTTAGCAATTGAGTTTTATAAATAAACAAAAACTTTACTTTTTCTATAAAATTATATATGCTATAAAAGATTTTTATATTATCCGTAATAATAAAACCATAGATATCTATGAATAAAACAAATCGTTACATTTTGGCTGCATTAGAAACGTTGTAGTAACTTCTTTTTAGTCGCAAATTACATGTTACTTTTTCGTTACATTGGAAACGTTACAGAAACGTTTCTTTTTAGTCGCAAATTACACGTTACTTTTTCGTTACATTGGAAACGTTACAGAAACGTTTCTTTTTAGTCGCAAATTACACGTTACTTTTCCGTTACATTGGAAACGTTACAGAAACGTTTCTTTTTAGTCGCAAATTACACGTTACTTTTCCGTTACATTGGAAACGTTACAGAAACGTTTCTTTTTAGTCGCAAATTACATGTTACTTTTACGTTACATTGGAAACGTTACAGAAACGTTTCTTTTTAGTCGCAAATTACATGTTACTTTTTCGTTACGTTGGAAACGTTGCAGAAACGTTTCTTTTTAGTTGCTTTGGGCCAGGTAACCTTTTTATAACCAGGTAACTGAAAAGTAACGGACAAGAAACGTTACAAAATGGTTACCATGTTTACTGGGGAGTAAACGAGATTTGTTAATCACGAAGTGCCATTGTATAAATAATTAGCAGTTATACTTTTAATCCCACACGCTCATTTTTGGTAAATGTGGAAGACACTGAAATTTACAAGTGCTTCTCAAAAGGTCAAGTGAAACATTTCATGGACCTATGTACTCAAGAAATGATTAAAAACCTCAAACAATTGTCAGATCTTTTCCAGCACTACGAATTTACCAACTCACACAATCAACTTCCTGCTATCTTGGCAGTCTATAATGAGTAAGTTGATTCTAGTAATATGTATTTAAAACCAATTATTTTTTAGATCTAGCGATTACCTATCTCTTGGCTTTAACAAGAACCTAAACAAAAACTTAGCACAAAACAGTAGTTATGATTTGTTTGGAAATCAGGAAAAAAATAAACAAATGGTTTCCAATAGCCATTATTAAAAACAAATTATAATTAGTGTATTCCAGTTTACCTTTTTTTCTAACTTTATCCATGAAATAAATATCAGAACATTAGTGTCAAAAGCAGAAACTCTAAATATGGTTAGTAAATCAATTGATGAAACAAAACTCATGGAAGTGAAAGAACAACTTTTGCCGTGACAAGGAAAAAACTTTTGGGGGCCCACTAAAACATAACAGGGGGCCCACTTTACCGTCATAAGAGACCAACCTCACCGTAGAAGGGACCCACTCTAATTTCGAAAGGTTCCACTTAACACTTCTTTTTTGTAGGCATTTTGGAGACCCACTTCTATTTTATTTGGGCCCAAAACTACGTCAGGGTGGCGCGCTCAATAGTTAGGGAGATCCCCGAAATGACGTCCCTGGAAGCTGTTTAAACTTTTAAGAGTTTTCCATATTTTTCATCTTTCTTCGAATAGGAACAATAAAAAAACATTTGGTCAACCTTTCCACTGTAGCGTTTCCTTAATATTTTTAGACCTTCCAGCAGCATTTGCTGTTTGTTCACTTGAAAACAGACGATAATCATTTTTTTGTTAAGTGCTCTGAATACGCCCTTATTGCCTCTCATAAGTCGCGTAAACTTAAACTTGACACTTAACTACAGACACCTCAGCTCATATGAGAGTTGTAAAGAATACATCATTAAATTGGAATGCGGAGACAAAATATCTTCGTGGTACATGACTTACATTCCCATGATGAATGAACCGCTGTGGCATTTTTTCTGTGAGTTGTTTTAACATTCAATTGAGCTCAACTTTATTAACTATGGCTAATTAGCCTATTATAAAACAAGTATTGTCCTTATTTGTTTAATTACGCGTAAATCTATTGCCCAGGCGCTCCGCCGAGGCAATAAGCGACAAATTTGTTATTGCCCTCAGCGGACTTTTTGTAACAATAATCACTTTTTTAGAAATATTTTCCAGAACCAGCAGAATAAAAGACTAGGAAAACTTAAGAGACTGTTTAAATGGAGAAGAGATAAGAGAGATGATGAGAAAGCTAAGAGAATAGGAGATGATCACTTGATCACTGATCAAATGGAAAGGAAGGGATTTAAGAACTTTCGCGTGAACGCTTTACTACACAATAGTATATAAATTTTATTGTTAGCATAGATTGTTAGCCTTGACTGCTTGATCATTATTATTATTACCATGATGTGTCAGTGTACCTAAGGTGAGATGCCTAGTAGTCTAGTAGTTGACCAAGTAAAGCGTGAGGAGACAACTAAGGTACTAAATGGCGCCCATTCTAAAAAATCGATGACCGGGAGAAGTAAAAAAGTGGTGATTTGATTCTATTATTTTTTTCAATAAGTCATTCTTTCTGCAATGCCAACTGTTTTTTATGCCACGTCGTTAATAAAAAATGATCATTCACTCAATTCGTTTAAGTTTTTCCATTCTTTTAAAAAATTAATAAAGTTATATTTTTTTATAATATAATGATGTCATAAAAAAATTATCGTTAGCTAGTTCAAGGACGTCATTTCGGGAGCAAGAGGCCGTTGGCTCCCCCTTACGTTTAAGTGATCTCCCTGGCGTTGAAGTGGGCCCCATGATATGTTGATGTTGCTTTTAGTCTTTTTTGACAGGAAAAGTGTACAAGTATAAACTTAGAAATAGTTTAGGAAAAAAAACTCCGACTACCCCCTCCCGGTTATCAGCTCTTTTTGACAAGAAGTTTAACATTATGATAAAAATTGAACGTGTGGGCTCCTTCAACATGTTCCCCCCAAGGTTTTGCTAAAATGACGTCTCTGAGTTGGTTTGTTGAAGTCTGGTAGCACGAGCATACCATGATGACGCATATTAACACTTACACAATTTCTGAATTGTTTCAGTAAATGACATAGGTACAACAAAAGTGCTATTTTAGTTCATGCTAGTCTCCTAAGTTCTCTTATTCTGCTGGTCCTGGAAAATATTTTAAAAAATTATTATTAAAAAAAAGTACGTCGGAGCAATAGAACTGACCTTAATTACACACTTCATGAGCAAAAAACTAGTCTGAAATTCAATAAAGTTTCATTAAAAATTAAAAAAAATAGAATATTTCGATTTGTAGATTATCTTTTATGCTAACACTAATGTCTGCTTGCTACTCAGCATCACAATATAAAGTAAAGTTTGCATACACATACCTCATCCTATCGGTTGCTGGAGCTTGTGTCCTTGTTATATTCATATTCCTCAAGAGCTACAGAACTAACATTGAAGGTAGCATGAACTTTGTAGCAAGAATGCCCCGAAAGGTTGTTACAATTCTTAGTGGAATTTTTGTTTAGAGATAGCTTGGCATTGAGTTTTACTCTTTTTCTAATATATGGGGAGACAAAATGGCCAATAAGTGCTGGCTTGGAAGTCTAACATTAATTATCGTACCAGTCAACACCTAATTTTAATCCTTTCTTTATTCACTACACAGATATCGTCAGCATTTCATAAGCAAACTATCTTCCCAATCAATTACCCGAAGCATGAATGAAGTGATCGGTGAAGCCCGTTTAGCAGATCTTAATCACCTATCTCAGAAAACTTGATGATGTTAGCAAACAATCTTTACTACTGTTTGTACTATTTCTCTATTGTAAATTTCTTTGTATAAAACAAAAACTGACAAATATTTACTTTTAAACGTTTAGTTTTGATAAACTATTGCTCAATTTCAGTTATTACAAGTAATAAGATAGTCTATATATAATTGAATTTGCCAAAGTAGACTCAGCTGAAACAAAGCCAGACAGACAACTGATTATTAAAAATGAATTACAAATGGAAGCACATTACATCTGATGATGTGATGCTACAGAACTCATACCAGATCACTGAAGAGAAACCATTGTAAAATCCTTTGTTTGTAGAAAAGATTTTAACAATTGAAACACTTTAAAAAAATAAAACGAGTCAAAAAGGCATACACATGCGTACAAGAGAATCCAGAACTTTAAATAATGTGACTTGGAGCTTTAAATATATTTTTTATTTATTTGTGAGAATAATTGTTGGTCAGGTTTACTATGGATGAAATGACAATTCAAAACTGCATCAAGTTCAGGTGTGAGTTTATGAGAAGTTCCCAGTGGATATGTTAAGTTTTGAAGGATCAAATGGCTGTCCTTTGAACGGAGAACCTTCTGCATCCCAGGCCTTCCTCAACATTTCATGAGTTTTCTGGGAAATAAAAAAAATTGACAACGGAATAGTAGTGAATAGAATCACTTCTGATTAAGTAAACCGTTAAAGACTTCGTTTTCAACAAAGCCTTTATATTTTGTTATTTGGTTGCTTCTAATTTTTGTGCAAACCATTTTTTATGATAAGTCTATAAATGAGAAAAACATAGATCACAATCTTCTAAATACTTGAATATTGAAGTATGTGAGGATTGAAAATACAAGAAACATTCAAATCAATATGGAAGAAACAAATTTTTTATTATAAATTTATAAATTGAAAAATTAAATATTGCTTTCTTTAAATAAAGTAAAAATTGTAAGTTCATTTCTCTACAGAAGATTTTTAATTTTTCAAAGTTTTAATTGATTTTATGCTATAATTCATTCAAATTTTGTCCAATCAATTTGAAAATTTAATAGAATTGATAGCAAATAAAGCCACCAAATTTCAGCTTGGTTGAATACTGGGAAGTTGGTTTTTTTAAGCATCAAAAGGTGTTGGTTGTATGGCTCAGGCAAGCAAACATGGTGATATAAAGGCATTGGCGGATTCAGGGGGCGGTCGCCCCCTCCCCCAATTTGCAATAAAATTACCTTTTAAGTTATTAATAAGTAACACTAAAGCAAATGATTTTAAATTTTATTCTTTTAATCAACAACCTCAAAAAAAGTTTTTTTAAGTGTCATTTAAATGCGGTTGGTTAATTGAATCAGAAGTCAATAATATTTACAAGACAAACGTCATCTTTCTAGATTTCTTTTTGCCAAATCTTGTTATATTTTCAATATCTCTATCAACATCACAATTGATATGCATCAGTGCCAAGCCTGTTAGAACGCATCCACGTTTTTAGCCGGCTTAAACTGGAAAATGATCGTTTTGCTGTTGCTACTGATACAGGTAAAGTACAAAAAATTAATAAAAGATTATAGACAGTTCGGTAAAGATTAGAATTGCAAAAAGAGGCCATGTTTAAAAATGAATTCTCATTAAAAAAAATTCTTCTTTAAAAAGAAATTCTATTAATGTGGATACGTAATTTTATTAATTAATCTTTTATGCAATAGTAATAAAAATTGAATTTAACCCGTTTTAGACCATCGTACGTTTTACGAACACACTTATTCTTGGCGTTGCATAAAATTAGGCTGTATTTTTTTTTTCTGTTAAAAGTTTATCGAAAGAGAATGTACTCAAAAGTAAACAGCAACGTTAATTAAATTTAATTGTGTTTACACTAACCCACAATCTGAACATGTATGAGTCATGCTCGTTCTACGATCGTTGGTCGTATAGAGTACTTTAAACGAACAAGTCGAAACTAGTTTATTCATCTTATAGTTGTGCAGTGGTTGAATTGGTGATAGTGTTTTTTGCAAATTTCATTCTTTGAATGAAATGTTTGTAAAGTTTAAAAATGAAAGGCGTCAAACAGAACGTTTTTTCACGTTGAAAGAAGCCATGGAACTAATTCTTGATGATGACGAGGATAGCATTGAGGTTGACATACTTGTCATTCTTTCGCCCGGCGCATCATAACACGTGACTGATGAATAAGCAAATGAAGAAGAAATGTTACTCTTTGTAATGTATCCAGGAAGGTAGAAGTTGATTATACTAATGATGGGATGGGATTAGACTGTGTCAGTTCTTTGGGTGAAGAAGTGTAGGTCGCAAATACGGTCAGTTCAATGCTGCGGCAACCAAAACGCCAAACGATTGAAATGTTTTTGGACCAAAAAGAGTCATTTGAATAGCTACTTTTAAAACCGTCTATAACAAGTTTGAAACCCCACAATGGTGCTTTGTTTGAAAAACCCCATATAGGCTGTTTACGCATTAAACTCAAGATTTTGACCCCCTCCCCCTGTTGCATCTCGTACATTTTTAGACTCCCCTCCCCTATGCGTACATACGCACAGTAAATTTTACCCCCCCTTTCCTCAATATAAAATAGCCAATTTTAACAACAGGTTGATGTATTGCTTCAGATTTATTATTGACTATGACGAGCTAGAGCTAAACTTATCTCAACATGTTTCCGGAAACTAAATTGAAATTTACTGACAGACCTCTTAAGGCTTTGGCTTGCACAACAAGCACACAAATTTAAAAAATGTATCATAGCATTCCAATGCAGCCATGGAGATACAGCAGATTTATCACCTTAAATAGCATTATTACTATTACGCTGGAGGACGCCTTTCGATACGCCAAATTCAAACATTCAGCCGCGCTTTTCTAGACACGCCATCGTTATGATAGTTGATGTTATTGAGCCTTTGAATTTTTGAAAAAGGTGTGATACAAGTTTGTTTTTTAAATTGATTGATCTTAAATACTGCTCGATAAGATTTATTATTCAATCAATTCAACTAAACTAATGACACTGATTTTCATGTAGCCTATTTTTGTACTTTCTTTATAAAAGTAACTCATTACAAAGTAAAGACATAAGCCAGAAAAAGTAGGTAACAAAAGTAGAAGTACACTGCATAAAATGTAACTTGTTTCAAGTAAAAGTACTGAAAAAAGTCACGAAGTAATTGAACTTCGTCACATACAACCCAGCCTTGCTAATATCCCACGGAACCTAAAGATTCCATTCTAATGCGATTATTTAGCTTGTTTTTCCTTATGCGTGCAAAGTCTGCAGACGCCGCATCATGCATAATATTTTTTGATTTGAAGTCCCTGTTTAAAGCACTAAAACACTAATTGTGACTAAAGCTAATTTAATATTAGAATAAGAGTAAATTCGGAAATCTCTCGCAGCACACTCAGAATCTGCTACTGCACAGGCACACAGTTTGTTAGACATTGATATATGCCAACAGCACGTCGACGCAAGTAGCAGTCTATAATATGTAGTGTTGTTCTGTCGGCCAAAGGAGGCAACACCAGCACGCTGACTTAAAACAACAATACTTACTATTAGAAAAAATAATATTTATATACCATTTTTGCATACATACGCATTTCTTGGAGCCCCCTCCCTCCCCATACTCACTTATACGCAAAACATTCACTTCGTACACACCCCCCTCCCCCCCTCTGTGCGTACGTAATATAAGGATGGCCCCACACTAAAAATTTCAGTAATTTAAAAGCAGGAGAGGGGTAACATACTTGTTCATGAGATTGAGGAAGTCCCATTCTTTTCTGTCTCTCATTGAACATCATCTCTTGTACTTTGGCCTGCTCTTCATCCCCAAGGTCTGTGATTGGTCTAGAAGGATCAATCTTCCTCACGCTTATTTTTGGCTCTCCAACCATAAGAGCATCCCACCATTTTTCTTGTATTTTCTCCATATTTACCTATTAAAATTATTGTAATCATGTGATACAGATTAATTACATCACTCTATAAAAGAGAATTAAGAAAAAACACATTAAACCAAATAAAAACAATTAATAAACCTATAAATAAAAAAATAATAAATCAACCTTATATAGTTTTAAAAGATGAGTGTCCATCAGATTTAATATATTATTAGTAACTTTATTAAAAAAAAATCAATCAATAACATATACTAGAATTTTAGTAAAATTTTCTCAATAATAAAACTTGTCTGTGATGAATAGATTGTTACATTTCCTTTTAGTTTCATTATAAATTAAACATGGAAGATTCTTTTGTTCTCTGAAAGTTAAGTTTTTATAGGATTTCAAAAGTTCAAAATAAAATTATTTCTGAACCCGAATAAAACCGAACGTTCGGAAATTTGTTTCGTTAATGTTGGTTTTTTTTCGAAATTCCAGATAAAAAGTAAATAATGGTGGACTTTCATAAGTGAAAATTAAACTTTCCATCATACAATCAAGTTGAAACTTAGAATTTAAAAACTTGTAACTCACAACAGTTACAATTCTAAATAAATCAGAACTATTTCATTTGAAAAAATTTAAAAAAAATCATTTAAATTTTATTTTTTAAATTCACAAGATTGTTTTATTTATGTTCTAAAATACAACAAATCCTATTTTTTTAAATGCAAAAAGGTTTTCTTTGGTTTTTAAATTATTTGTTGTTTAGATACAAAATAAAATTGACCAAATGTTGAAGTATTATTTTTACTGGAATGCGTGAGATTTAAATTCGTTAGTTTCCCATTGTTCTTGAACTTGTGTTATTTTTAATTTAATATATAAAATTTTGTTAATTTTCCATTGTTATTTTTATTGTTATAGTGTTATTTTTTATTTAATAACTAAGATTTTTTTAGTTTCCCATTGTTCAAGAGTTATTTTCGATTTAATGCTTGAGATTCCATTAGTTTTGGTGAACATTTTAGCAATCATAACATTTCTACAAAGAAGGAAAAATTTTTGAATATCATGAAACTTTCAGAATCAATTTTCAAACGTTCGGAACAAAATTTTTTCCAAAACTGTATTGAACATAAATAACGCCAAACTTCCGTGCTTATTATACATCAGTTTGATTACCATTTGAAGTTATTTATTATTCTTAATCTTAATCTTTTATCATTTATTTTTATACACCACTGATATAACACATTAATAACTTTTTATGTAACTTCTTTTATCTAAACAGTTAAGTGTTAAAAATTGTATGGTTACGTTGTACAAAACATAACATATAATGGTAAAGAAATAAAAACAGATGACATTTGTGGTAAGTGTCTGGCAGTGCCATAGCTAGAGTTTATAGCACCCAAGGTAAAGGAATGCGCCTTTAGAAAATCCTATGTCAACTTTTCCTTCAAAAATTCGGAGAGGGGGTAGTTGTAGGTAATTTTTTCAAAAACATTTGCCTTCAAAACTGGCTGATGACCGGACCGAGGGGGTAGTCGTAGGTACTTTTCCCAAATTTTTACAAATGACATGTGATAAATTTATGGTTCGGATCCAACTATCACCAACCAACGGATTGGAAAGAAAATTTCTTTTACAAACGTTATCAAATAAAATCTTTGTCGCTAAATATACCTCAGAATTTAAGTCACATCTCAACTAAATAAAATTCCATAAAATGGTAAAAAAGCACTGAGCAGTCTGAGTAGCATGTTTTTCTTAAAATTACATTCAAATATTAAATATTAAAAATTAAATATTAAAAAAGTTAAAATTACAGAAACTGACAACCCACATCAGCAATTCAACTTACATGAACATGCTCTCCAGGCACAAGACTCCACACTGATTCATCCCTATGAACCTCAAAACACAAATCTCCATCAACTGCAACAATCCTCGTTCCTGTATCAGTATCCCTGTATGATACCTTTATGTGCTTTCTATCAATGACTACTTCAACATCTTTGCCTTTCTTCACAAACGAGGGTATCTGCAGATCAAATTAAAAATATTCCCAATTTACACAATGTTTGCAGAATCTTTGGAACTAAAATATAAAAATAAGGTCAAAACATGTTGAATCAAATTGAACTGAGCATAATTTTACCTAACCTTCACCCTCACATCAAGATCTGTAATACTTTGTGACCACAAATACCCATCTCTGATTGCTCCATTGTAAGATTCTGGGTTGGCCTGATACACTCTCTGCAATCTGTAAGTAATGAAAAAGAACCAGCATAAAAATAACAATATGGAACAGATAGAGACTGTTATTACAGCAGCAGCATGAAATAAATTTTAATAAAAAATCAAAGATAAACAAACCTGGCAAGTTCTGAATCATCTTCAGAATTATCATCTTCATTTTTTAACTTTTCATTTTTTGTTCCTGTTGAAACAACTTCTATTGTTTGCTTTTCAGTCTCTGTAGAACCATCTAACATGAGTTTGGCATCAACAGTATAGTTCAAAGTTACATCATGAGTTACATCAACTTCTGATGGTGAATGCGACTTTGGGGCAGTTATTCCAGTAGAAGTGGGATGGTTGATATCTTCATTCGGTGAGGACAATGGAGTTGCATCTATTTGTTGAGGTGACAACTCCATAACTACTTCTTCTCTCATAGCTAAAGGAATCTCATTTATAGCTGCTTTCACATTTTCCTCTAATGCAGGAGAATTTAAAAAATCTAATTAACAAGATATACCACTAAAAATGTTTATTTTACAAACATAAGCAGAAACCTTCAAGATAACGCTTATAATCTCGCTCCAACTTCACATTCTTCTCATTTGCATAAGCCTCATATTTCTTGAATGTCTGTCAAATATATTTTTTTAAATATATATTTACGATAGAAAACATAACTAAGAAACGGAATTATCAAATAATGGCACTTACACTCAATACTAGCTTTTTTGCCACACCTGGTCTGAAACCACACTTATCAGTTGGAAAAAACAGGTGTCTGAAAAAATCGGTCCTAAATGGGAATAACAGTCATTTTCATAAAAAAAATATGGAACAGATCAAAATTTAATATCCAGCAATTTGACTAACTTCTTCTTCAATCAATAAATTGAAGTAAACCTATTTTCTGACAACTTTACAAGTTATTGACCAGTAATTGGTTTTAAAAAATTAAGGTTTTGACAGTGTTTTATTGACGAAAACACACTGTGCTGTACATTATTGCTCTCTCACTAAATAGGCTTAAAATAATGAGTGAAAACCTTTCAAATTAGGGAGCCATTAATATCCATCAACTAACCAGCCGATTTAGCTAAAAAAAAACTTTAAGAAACTCTTGTCGCGATTTAATTCCAGGTCAGCTATGTGAAAACTCGTAGATCAGCCAGTCTATGATGACAGTGCAACACGAAAGGTCAGTGCTATTGACAAGACAAGGAGCACACCATGGCAACAAGCAGCAAAATTGCTATGGACATGGCAGAGCTGTACGGTAATATCTCGAAAACCCCGAGGTCCATTAATCCCGAAATCCGCTAATCCCGAAGTCTGTCACGGGCTAAATAAACGGGCGCCACGGGCGTCCAACAACAACCTAGTACTAGTTTAAGTATGTTGTAATAAAAACAGTTAATTTAACGATCTGAACACGTTCAGTAAACGATTGTGGTTTTTTCTGCGTGCATGTGACGTAGCATGTCGATAGCTTCTGCAGGTATAAATAATAAGTAATGGAAAGCTGTTTTTGTGGTGATTGCATGACGGCAGGCAACGGCGTCTGCACTTAAGGGGCTTAAATCTTAAATGGTATGTAAAATTGGCTGAAACTTCATGTTTACTTAACTCCGAAGGAATTTTATTATACATGCCATTGCTGAGGTTGGGTCGTTACTTAAATATGGTACACTAGCCGGTAGAATAGAATGGCAAGTGTTACACAATCACATAAATCAAATAAAACCCATGCTTTTATTGATCTCTTAGGCAACATTGTCACAGTCAGCCCATTGCATATCAGTAGAATGAGCAGATAATGGAGCACAACCCAGCGCTTGATTTTCATGCTAAATCGGGGATTAACAGACATCGGGATTTATGAACCTTGGGATTAACGATATACAATCAGCCATACATGTATGGGCGGAGCGTATTATTATTATTATCAGCATATTAACCGTAGTCAATGGAATCAACAATAATTGTAAAATGCTTTTTAAAATAGTGTATTTCTTCATTGCATTATTCTTCTGTAAAGTGCCTTTGAATTATTTTATGAGTTGCCAAATAATCATAATAACGGACGCGAAACTTCACATAAATTATCATTTCTATAAAAGATGCATAAAAAACCAACCTACGGTATAAAAATGAGAAAAAAACATCTAGAAAATTCTCAATCTGTCCTTCATTTTGCAAAATACCAAGTAAGGCTGCGTCGTAGCCCTCTCGGTAAGACATCGTGACAAAAACAGTAAAACAAGTGAATCAAAAAACAAAGTTTAAAAAAAACACACTTTTATATAATCGATTGTGTAGGCCACATTCTGTTACATAAACAACGAGCATATTAGCATAGACAATAAATAGTTCGACGAAAATATCACAAATAATTATTCAATTAAATTTTGTCTAATCGATCCGAAAATTTGATAGAATGCATTGTTAATCAGTTCGGAAGTATGTTTAAATTTTTAAGTCTCTAGCTCATCGGGAAGTTAGTTTAAAATCGATTGCAAAATTTGACGACAGACAGACAGAGAAGTCAAGTTAAGTAAAAGTGTGTAAAAAATCAACTACTGTTGCTACTATTTATTAATCAATTAATTATTTATATATATATATATATATATATATGATTATTAATCATAAATCATAAGCAGTGATGGGTTTTAACTACTTTAAAAGTAGTCAACTATTATATTTAACTACTCATAAAAAAGTAGTTAGTAACTATTTCCAAACTACTTTTAAAAGCAGTAGTTATTAACTACTTCTTAACTACTGCCTAGTGGTTAACTACTTTTTAACATTTACCAACAAAAAAAACCTTTTAACATTTGCAATTAAATGCAAGTTAAATAAACCTGATTTTTCAAGTTTTTGTTTCATCTCTTTTATGTATGCCAACAATTTTTCATTAATCAAATATTTTTTTGTTCATCATTCAATAAAATTCAATTTGAATTTGGGAATTATCGCTGTTGCTAGACGATATTTTTCATTTTCCAAAACAGGATCAAATCGTTTCTCTATACCATGTGATAGTGCTTGTAAGAGGCTTGAACAGGATGATTTTTTACAAACTTTTATTTAGGTTACAATCTCTGTTTGTGTGTGGTTTTCTCTGTACACAAATCTTGCAAGTGAAATTTAATCAGCTTTTTGACTAGCTAGGAAGCTAAAACTTTCAGCATAGCTTTATATTGGATGACAATATATAATTCAATTAAAAAAACGTAATTTGAACATCTTTAGTATATAGTACATCTATACATACACACAGACATACATCGAGTATATTTGAAATCAAAGTTTGTGTTAAAAAACTCGTTTTTTCCTTTACTTGTTATGCCTATAATGGTTGGAATAATGTGACCAATGTATGACTTTTCACTCAAGAAGATATCCATCGTGGTGACTATTGGTTTCATGGTCATGATCTGAATGAACGATATCAAAAAATCAAACTCAATCTCCTTAAATGCATCTTGCCCTAACTTCTTCTTACAATAACAAACCTTATTTAAACTTATATTAACAACCCTTTCAACCGAATATAATTCTGAGCACCGCCGTGTAAGATTTGGCTTTATAAATGTTAAACCAGTAAGGTCCTGTGCAGCCTCAGCCTTTTTTACACTGCAATAAATGACATTGATAATGATACAACTTTTGCCATTGATTTATCGTAAAGTTCTTTGTATTCCAAATTATCCCTTGCTTTCAATGCATCAACACTCGCCACAAGGTTTGAGGTATGATTACCACAGTGCTTATGAGAGGGTAAAAGAAGCACAGTGCTTATGAGGAGGTAAAAGAAGTACATCGTCAGAATTATCAATATTATCTTGGTCACTTTCTATTAAATCTGCTATAATTTCACCCACTATATCTTTATTATTTTCATACATATATACTGGCTCATCCACTTCAGTTTCATCATCTATAGAGTTTTTTTAAACAACAAAAAAGTAAAGTAGTTGAAAAATAGTTAACTACTATAGTTAATAACTTTTAAAAAATAGTTAACTACTATAGTTAATAACTTTTAAAAAAATAGTTAACTACTAGCTGTTAACTAGTCTAACAAAAAGTAGTTATTATTAACTATTTCTTAACTACTGTAGAGTAGTTAATAACTAGTAGTTAACTATTTATAGTTAGTAACTACCCATCACTGATCATAAGGTATGACGCAACACGTGAAGCCTGTTTACATTGATAAAATCGGGTGGCTATAAAATGCTGTCCTGGGTAATCCGCGAAAGCAAAATGCTTTGAATCAGGAGCGCAGCCAGGGAAGCCGAGCCCCCCCCCCCCCCCCCCCGAAACCTTGCCAATGTTGATGTTGAAGTGACGCGCGTGCCAGTGTTTTCGAGACATATTTAAGTTAACAATTATTTTGCAAATTAAATATTTAATAAGTTTTCAAAACTGTTAGGGTGAGAGTTGTCCATGGGACGTGGAAGAAAAGTTTACGATTTCGTAACACGTATTACTTGCCAAATGGGAACGGGAGAACGAGTGAGAGTGGATACAGGATATCGAGTAAGAACGGGAGAGAAAGCGGGAGCGAGAAAGAGAAAAGAAGCAAGATAACGAGATTAAGCGGGAACGGAGAAGGAACTGGGAACAAGATAGGGAGAGGGAGAGGGAAAGGAAAAAAAGAAAGATAGAAAAAATGCGAGAAAAAACGATAGAAAAACCTCTAAAAACCCTGGGTAACCCTGCTATTTTAAAATGTTTATTTAAAGGCATTGGCATATAACTTATGTTTCTTGTTATTATATGTTATTTACGTTACAATTTTTTATCATTTTTATTTGAGCAAAAATGTTAAGAATTTTTTAGTACTAAGTAGACTGAAGACTCCCATCCATTTTTGTTAGTTTCAAGATATGTGAGCCCATCCTTTTGCATCATAAATTATTCACACGTCACTATATAACAGAACATTATTTGAAAATAACGTTTACGTGAAATCCCAAAAATGTGACTATCTCACGTGAGAAACAGAGCCTCTCTGTACCAGCCCCGCAACTACGGGGGGGGCGAGGGGGGGGCAAAGCCCCCCCTATAAGATATTTCGCCCCCCCTGGAAAATTTGATGATATGTAGTTTTTTTTTAAATTTATAAACCTGTTAACCGTTACACAAGTAAATAGCTGGATAAAACAGCGTATTTCGCCCCACCCGAATTCTAAGATATGTACTTACTTTTTCGAACTTTATAAACCGGTTAACCGTTATACAAGCTCATAACTGGATAAGGCAGCGGATTTCGCCCCCCTCCTGAAAAATTCTAAGACATGTAATGTTTTGAACTTTATAAGCCTGTAAATCGTTATAAAAATTCATAACTGGATAAGGCAGCGGATTTCGCCCCCCCCCCAAATTCAAGATATGTACCTATTTTTCGAACCTGTATACAAGTTCATAGCTCGATAATAAGGCAGCGGATTTTGCCCCCCCCCCCCTGAAAAATTCTAAGACATGTACTTTTTTGAACTTTATAAACCTGTTATGTAACTGGATAAAACAGCGTATTTGCCCCCCCCCCATTCAAAGATATGTACCTACTTTTTCGAACTTTATAAACCTGTAAACTGTTCTAAAAGTTCATAACTGGATAAGGCAGCGGATTTCGCCCCCCCTCAAATTCTATGATATGTACCTACTTTTTCAAACCTGTTAACCATTATATAAGTTCATAACTGGATAAGGCAGCAGATTTCGCCCCCCCCCCCCAAATTCTAAGATACGTACCTATTTTTTCGAACCTGTATACAAGTTCATAGCTCGATAAGGCAGCGAATTTCGCCCCCCCCCCATGAAAAATTCTAAGACATGTACTTTTTAGAACTTTATAAACCTGTTATGTAGTGTTTAGCTAGATAGGGCAGCGTATTTCGCCCTCCCACCTTACTGAAAAATTCTTAGTTATGTACCTTTTTGAACTTTATAAGCCTGTAAACCGTTATTCTGGTACATAGCTGGCTAAAGCAGCGTATTCAGGAATAGTCACAAAATTGGGAATGTTGGGTATCTATCAACACACCTGCAATATAGTGTATTTGGTATCCAATACGGTTAACTTATTAACGCATCACTGCAAACATCTCAGCAAAACCTTGGGATGCAACTTTTTCTCACGGCCCATTTATATTTGAAAAAAAAATCTAAAACTTTTTAAAGCCTTTCTTTAATTTTTCCTCCAAAAAACTGATGACCGGGTGGTTAGTCGGAGCTGCATTTTCAAAATATTTTCAAAGCCACTTTTTATTTTTTCTGTATAAAAACTAATAGCTGATGACCGGGAGAGGGGGCTATCCGAAAGTAGTTTATCCATACATGTTAAACCACTTCAGGGTGCCCACTAGTTGGCCTATCCAACCTCAAAAACCTAAAATATCAGAATAGAAGCTTGAAGTGTACCTATATAAAATTACAGATTGTGTTTAAATTAAAAAACAAAACAGAAAATTAATTCTGTAATGCAAAGATTTACGATAAATATTGATTATTTTTATTTATTGCACTTTTTGTTATTTTATTTTTATAAACTATTCCAGCAAATCCAAAATGAAGTCATAAAAATAATAAACAATATGGGTGTTGCTGATGCACCTTGGTTTTACATATAATATTTACATTGTCTTTTCAACTCCCGATATAATTTTAGTGGTTTTTTGGCCATTTTAATTTCGCTCCCCTTTAGAGATAGCTCGCCCCCCCAGAGCATGACGTCTAGTTGCGGGGCTGCTCTGTACGTGAACGTTTACGGCAGTGTTGTCCAACCTTTTTGACTCAATGGGCCACTCAACTAATTTTCAAGATGCCAAGGGCCGCACATAATAAATAAAATATATAATACAACACATTTAAAACTGTTATTTTATTTTTTGCTTTAGTTTAAAAATTCAACTATCAACTAATTAACTTACTTTATTATACTTTTGAATAAAAATCAGAATATGTTTATGCGTTGACCGTCGAAAATAAGTATGGCGGCCGAAATTTAGCTTCACCAATTAATTTAAAAGTAAACGGAAGAAGAATGTAATGTAGTGTTTCTAAAAACGCACCCTAGCCTATTTTTATAAGTATTTGATAAATAAAGTACATTTTTAAAGTTATTTTAATGTTTAGAATAGTAGTTTGCTTATGGTTTATGGTTTTTGTACAGGGTAATGAAAAGTACAAGTGTTTTGAGAAAAAGTGCACGCACACTGGCGGGCCACATGAGATCAGCCTGCGGGCTGCAGGTTGGACAGTATTGGTTTACGGGAAATAATAAAAATAGAAATTGTCCATGACTATTCACGGAAAATAACACTATACCAGAATTATGGGCATGAATTTAGCTGAGCCTCAACCCGTGAAATGATACATACGTTTAAGAGCAAAGCAAAATTATTATGTCAGAAGTGGGATTTGAACCCACGCCTAGAGAACTAGACTGCGACCTGAACGCAGCGCCTTAGACCGCTCGGCCGTCCTAACACACAACTACATTGTAATAATCTACACACATAATTTGCTAAGGATGTATATATGTAGGTATGTTAGTAATTTCACGTGGTGCCCCGCCCCTCAAACGCTTGGTGCCCAAGATTTTGTCTTCCTTGCAGTTCTTGTGCAAACAAAGAGTAGCCATAGAGGAAAAACAGATGAAACTGCAAACTTTAATGAACTTCTTAAACTTCTCAGTGATGACAACGATTCACTCAAGTCATGGTTGAATAAAAGTGGATATAAATGGATCTCTCACGATATCCAGAATGAAATTATTGAAGTGTTGGCAATATCAGTTTTACAAAAATTGAAGTCTGATATTTCTTCAGCACAGTTTTATTCAATTATGATTGATGAAGCAACAGATGTAACATTGACAGAAAAGGTCAGCATCTAGCATCTGTTTTCGTCATGTGTCAGTGTCACCAAATTTTGATGTTCACGAAACCTTTGTCGGTTTCTATGAAAAAACATCGACAACAGCTTCTAGTCTTTTATAGATCATCCAAGATGTTCTTGTGTTGTTTCAAAATGACTTTTGACAATTGCAGGGGTCAGTGTTTTGATGGGGCGTCCAACTTGAGTGGCCAACTCTCTGGATTACAAAAACAAATTTGTGATATTGAACCTAAAGCTCTGCAAGTGCACTGTGTGAATCATTGTTTAAATTTGTAATTTAAAAATGCACCAGTCAATTTAAAAGAATGCAGAGATTCGATAAATCTTGTTAAAGAAATGATTAACTTTATTCCAGTGGCGTAGCCAGGTTTTAGCACCAGGGGGAGCGGTGAGCACATATAAAAGGCCCACTTACCAAAATAAAGAATTTAAATTAAATACATTGCATTTATTACATACGTATTTATTTTCGTATTTCAAAGAGAAATACTGGAACACCCAAAAGGTAGAAAAACAATATTATGTATTGTTTAGTAACAATTATAGTATATTATACAGTTTATATACTTACTCAGTGTAAACTAATTACAACAGTTTTTTTCGTCTGGGCTTCATTCTTGCAAAGTTATCGATTACTTCGTTATAATCCACTTCACTAGCAAACTGTCTTTCGATCGTAATCAAGGCTAAGCCTGACAACCTGTCCTCACCAATTGTAGAACGCACGTACGATTTTATGAGTTTCAGTCGGCTGAAGGAACGTTCCGCACCAGCGCTGTTTATTGGCAAGGTCAGAAAAATACGGTACATTGTAAAAAGGCCAGGAAGAATGGAGCACATGTCATTGGCGATCATGAATTTGAGCACATTGTTGATGGTCATTTCTTCGACACTAGAATTTTTTTCCTTCTTGATTATACCTAATATTTCCTTGTACATGTCTTTAAATGAAAAAAACTCTTGCACAATTTCATCTCGACTTTCGATGACATCTGAGTACATGTCTGCTAAAGATTCTAATCTTGTCACATTATCGTCATTGCTAAAATGCTTCGGATCTAAACAACTAAATTTGGAAGCAACATTTTGTAAATATTCAAATCTTTTAGTTGTGCTATTTATAATGCAATCGAGTGATACTGTGTAGGTTTCAACTATGAATTTTTTCGGGCATCAGATATTATATCATCCTCTGAAATTTCCTCGTGGAATCTCTTTCTTTTCCGAATTCTTTGTTGCTTATACTCCGTTGTAATATCACATTTTTCAGCAAGTTCAGCTGCTTCATTCTCAAGACGTTCAGATTCAAATTCATCTCTCATGTTTTTCATATCGTTTTCAAATAGTTGAATCAAATGAGAAGCTGTTACCAAATCAATACTGTTTTTCTGTAAATATGTGGATAAACTGAAAGCCTTCACTAACACTTTTTTCCAGAATATTAGAAGAACTAAGAATTCATACGTATCAATTGTTACAAGAATACCCTTTGCCTCAGCCAACTGTTTAGCAGTGCAGATCATAGGATATATCTATAATAGTGCTATATGGAAGTTTGCTGCAAAGTTTCAGCACAGCGACCTGAAGATGTCGCACTATTATACTAATACAGAGCTCCATGCTTAAATATAATTTTGGCCTATTTAATGTAATCCCAGTGCAGCTGTCTAGCCTAGAGCCTACGGTTGCATGCATGCATGACATCAGCATCTGATCTGAGATTGCTGTTGAGTAACACAAGACTGTAGAGTCACACAATACAGTCATGTATGATAGAAAATCTGTTACTGCTTATTTGCTGATAATTAATCAACATACCCGGTTGGGATTTTAACAGATTTTTGACAGCCCTAAATTTAATAAAATATTTATTTTAATTCTTGAGAAGGCCAAAAAGGCCCCACTTTTTGGAAAATGGTCTCAGGGGGAGCGGCCGCTCCCCCTGCTCCCCCCCTAGCTACGCCACTGCTTTATTCGAGAATCACCAAAGCGTCTCGCTTGTTTTTCAAAGTTTGAATCTGATGACTCAACGTCAACGTCACTTCGACCTGTTTGTCCAACACGATGGACTATGAGAGCTTCAAGTGTCAAGTCTGTTGTTGAAAATTATGAAGCATTACTTTTATATTTGACGAAATATCAGCTGAATCAACTGGAGATATTGGAGCCAAATGCAGTGGGTTTCTTTGCAGTCTGGAAGCATTTGATGTCTCTTTTGCAATGAAGTTAACCGATTTATAAACATTAATAGATATACAAGTTATAAATAAGTGTTTAGTAGCGCTTGTGCAAATCTGCCGCGTCTAAAACCAATTCAAAAATGTTGTGTCGGGTCGGGTCAGGTACTAATCGAGTGGGTCGGGTCTGGTCGGGTCCAAAACACGTGGGTCGGGTCGGGTCACAAAATTAAAATAAAAATGGTTTGGGTCAGATTTCTGGTGGGTCGGGTCCTCAAAATTCGACTCATGGACAACTCTGGTCCGGGCCGTCCGACGCTTTCATTTTGTCCTTTACAAAGCCTAAAAGTTATTGAGCCTCCAATATTTTTCACAAGTCGGCGCCTATGGTTGTTTGAAGGTTTGGTGAGATATCACAGAGTATGATGATTCACTGTCAATTTCCATGGTGCAAGGCTTAAGGCTCACCGTTGAGAATAATTGAGATGGACTACGACTTTTAACTTCTGTTGTTTTGGCCGATTTAGATCATGAATGGAGAATTCAGAGAGTGAATCTAGTCGATGTATAGCAACTGATTTTTTCTTGTTGAAATTTACACTGTTGTCTGGTTTGCTTCGGCATACCCTCGTAACATGTCCTTTTTTGTGTCACACATGACATTCTGCATTTTTTAAATTGCATTGCTCGCGCTTGTGACTACCCCACAACCGATGCAAGAACTGTCTTTCTGTACTGCAGCTTCTTTCTGGTAATGTAACTTGTATTTGGTCGGAAGAGCTGAAAACTGTGTCTACAATTAACGTACCTGAACTGTAGCAAATTCTCCCGCAAGTGCCTTTTTAACGTCTCGTCAAATGTGAGAGTTTTTTCCGAGAGTAGTTGTCTCGAAGTCGTTCATTTAACGTAGCTCCAAATTCTCAATCTTTAGACAAACGCTTCAGCTCGGTCAGATATGTCGTCAATGACTCATCTTTTTGTTGAACACGACGCTGGAACAAGCAGTGGTGTTATGGGGCCTATACAGTCCCATACGCCGTATAGGCACAGCTTTTTTGTCTATTGTTCCGTATAGGCATAGCTTTTTATAAGTTTTTCGTATAGGTCAGAGACGAATTTCAGAATTTAGAGCCCATGGGTTAAAGTTTTGATAGCGCCTACAGCGCCCCTCCCCCGGGCCCCTAGTGATTGATTGTTTCCCCGTACCCCGGTTCATTCATCCAGGATTTGACCAATTATAGTTGGATAGCCTATATAAATAATTCTGCAATGTAATTAAATATTTAAGAATTCTGTTCAAGTTTTCCATAATTTTTCATTAATGATAATTTCATATATGGTAAAGTAATTACAAACAAACATTTAAACTTGTTTGATTTTAGGTCTATATGAAGTTGTATCAAAATCTGCAACATTTAATCAAATTCTTTTTCCTTGCTTTGGTAGCAGCAAAATCATCAATAATGTCATCATAGTCTATGTTCTTTACTATTTCAGATTCTAAGGTTAAAACTGCAAGAGCATTGACCTAAGATAATTCTTGACTTTCTTTAGGGTAGAAAATGACCGTTCACCCAAGCAGAGGGATGCAGGTGTGCGAAGAAATTTTAGAATAGCAATGTCAACGTTTGGATATATGTCCTGAAAAGAGTTTGATTTTACGATTTTGGTCAACTCCGTCTTGTTTTTGCAAGCCAGTTCCAATCCTGGAGAAAGGAGGAGAAAAAGTTAAAAAGATCAAATTATGATCCACGACAGGAAGTACTTAAGTGCTTCATACATATAACCATTTCAGTCTTAAAACACCTGGCGTAAAGGCAGTGGTGTAGCTATAACCCTGTGCAGTACCCGAGGGCCCGGAGCTGGGTGGGATAAACCTCAAACACTTGTAACACTCTCTGATGACATACTATTTAAAGAATGGAAAAAATAGTTAAGAAGTATAGCAGTGTCTGACCAATTACCCAATCAAATGATTGCTTTCCGATCCTGTTTAAGAAGAGAATTGATCAAGGTGCAAACCATAATAAATGTTGCAAACTTACTTCTAATTAAGAACTCTGCACTATCTACAAATTTTTTTTTAGACATTTGTATTTTATTTATGCTGTTTTTCACAATTCCAGTCACAGTTGCAAGCTCAGAACGTTCGTTTTCAAAATTAAAAATAGTAAAAACTTACTTGCGCAGTAAAATGAATCAAGAAAGACGCGCTGTAAAATGAGTCAAGAAAGACAGCAGTTTGAGCATTTTTTCAATAGTCATTTAAGAAAAAAATAGATAACATTATTAGAATTTTTGCAGAACAAAAAACTAGAAAGTATTTTAATTGTTAAATCCATAAATTTATGTTTTAATAATCTAATATAAAGTTGATCATTCAAACTTTTTTTATTTAAGTTAGGGTGTATAGAAATAGGGGGCCCAGACGTTGTTTTGCCCGGGGCCCGGTTTATCCATGCAACGCCACTGTGTAAAGGACTGTAAACGAATACAAACTTATGATTTTAAACAGTTAGAACACAGAAAATACTTTATTATTGTTTTGGTTTTCCAATTCTGGTTCAATACATTCCTTTATAAATTAGTTTTTAAGATCATCTGTGTATATTTCTATTAGGTTTGATGAATATCTTGTAATTTCAGAAGCTTCCAACTGTGCAAGAATTGTCACAAAATGAAATTTGTCATTTAGGACCATGTACGATATACAGCAGGGCTGCCCAACCAGGCGAACGCGATCTATCAGTCGATCGCGACAGGAATTTTGGTCAATCGTATACTAGTCTACTACAAACTACAAATGTTACATCCTGGAAAAAAATATATTTTAAGTAGGAACGGGTGAAGTAAAATGTCTTTAGGAGTTTCCAAGAAGTAACTCAAATCTTTTTGTAATAAAGTATATGTAAATATTTATATACTAGGTTGTTCTTGGACGCCCGTGGCTCCCATTTATTTAGCCCGTTAAAATTTGGTAACGGAGTCTATCATTAAACTCGGCGCCCAAGAACAACATTAAACAACTTAAAATAAATTAGAAAACTGAAATATATATATTAGTTAATTTTTTCTCATTATTTATTTATTAAATAAATAAATAGTTAAAATAAATAAAAGAACGATGCGATTTCTCTATCTCTATAACCTTGGTGACGGGTGTAATACCGCGTGAATTTAGTTTTTATTATTTTAAAATTTGACAAATTTTTTTTCAAAAACGCTTTTCAATTTGCTTATAAATTTGCTCAAGCGAAATGAATTCGCTTGTTTATAAATTTTGAAACTAAAATAATTTAATCGTAATAAAGATCAAATCATATGAAAAATAATTGAATATTAATATTCTAATTGGTAAAATTAAGTGGTGAAAGTTTTAGAGCTCTAGTTAATCTAGAAATTTGTTAAAAATCGATTGAAAATTCATGCAATTGCAGCGCCATCTTACAGCGTGACAGAATCAGTGAGTGAGTGAGTAAGTGAGTGACGAGTGCTTTTATAATAATATTTAATATAATATTATATAATATTATTTTATAGATTTATAATAATTATCTATTAACAATTATATGATTATTGAATTTAATTTTGGGTTCGAGTTCAGTTCGGGTGTTAGTTGCTGTAGAGTTTGGGTTTGGTTTGACATTTAAAATTTTTCAAATCAGTTATACACGTTGCTTCTCCACAAAATAACCACGACCGTGGGCCTATTTCAACTTTGGAGAAACCCCATTTCAATGTCAGGTGGCCTACTTCAACTTTATGGAGGCCACCTTTGATTTTTGGAATAACCCACTTGCAACTTATCCAGAGCCAACTTCAACGCCAATGGGCCCATTTTAACTCACGAACTCTACTTCATTCCAAACACTTGTCAATGTTATTGATGGATCGAGCAATTGCTCCACTGATGTAATAAATAAAAGTTTCATCTTCTTTTGATGAATTCATATTTTTATCTAAAGCAACAATCGGCCACTTTATTTTCATCAAATCTAATGGATTTAATGGTTGTTCAATACATCGAAAATCTCCAAGCGATAATTGTGAATATTTCAAAAATGAAATGTAGGATTCCATGGTTTGTGTTTGAGAAGAGATTAAATGTTGTCAGATTGAAACTAAAGCCCTTACCGATATTGCAAAATGTAGCAAAAACAGATTTGGTTCAAATATAACGTTTAAGGGTAGGCTAATAGACTGGTAGATCTGGCAGTTTTTCAAGGTGTAAACGTTGAACGAATTGGCTCAGTAGCGATTCGTAACGTTGTAATTTGAAGATATTTATAAGACAAGATTTCCCGAATTCTATTCCTGGTTATTACTGCTTCTATCGGATATTTACTAAAAGATGCAGGTTTCACAAATTATCTCACTTCGCAGAATCTCCTGTTATTCTTACTAATCTCTTGATAATTCAAATTGTCTTTGCAGCACGTCTTTTACAAACTTTTATTCTCTCTCGAACACTCAACTTCAACACACTGTCCAAATTTCAAAAAATTCATACACAAAATTATATTTCTAATGGTAACATCACATAACCGAAAAACATATATACATATAAATATATATATATATATATATATATATATATATATATATATATATATATATATATATATATATATATATATATATATATATATATATATATATATATATATATATATATATATATATATATATATATATATATATATATATATATATGTTTTTCCGGTTATGTGATGTTACCATTAGAAATAGAATTTTGTGTATGAAAAATGTCTATACTAAACCCACAAACACAGATAATTGTCTTAATTATAATAGTGATTGTCCTGAAAGATATAAACTAAACGTTATTAATAATTATATTATATTTAGTGAGCGATAATGACACGTCGATTAGTTACAAGCGAACTCTTAAGTTGTGTCATAAACAACTATACTGTTATTGAAAATGTGCAATTTCAAGAAAAAATAATTGATTTTTATAATTATGAGGAGTTTTCAACAGCAAAAAACTACTCTTTGCTGATTTTGAGGCTACCAAAGGAGAAAAGTTTAAATCGCAAACGAGTGGCCAGAGTAAACATGACAAGTTAAAAGAAATAGTTGAATTAGTAAAATTCATCACAGCAAATAATTATGAAAAGAGTATGCCTCAATACTGTGCGGTTGATTTTCGGAGACTAGCAATGTTAACATTTGATTGTGAAAAAAATAGATTAGAAAACATTGACGATAGAATAGAAAATATTGAACGCACACTGAATGAAATAGTTAAAGAACGTGCCAAACAAGAAAATCCAAATTTTATCGTATCTACTGAACAACCAGAAACTTCTAGATTCAAAAAGTCATGGGCTGACCTAGTTAAAAAAAACTACTCAGAAAACACTGACGACGAATTTATCATTGTAAAACACAATAAAAACAAAAGAGAATCACTTTTTCTTCCCGAATCACAAAAGGAAATTCTGAAAAAAGCAACCGAACAAAATACTGATGTTAATAAGTCAGATAAAAAAGTCATAATATGCAAAGGCATAAGTACTTCAGCTTTACCAGCGGCTCGAAAAATTGTTAAAAAAGGAGTTATATATGTCGGAAACTTAGACGAAAGTGTAGAAAGTAAAAACATCGAAGATTTTATCAAGAGTAAAAATATTGAAGTTTTTTCGACCAGTAAAATTGTAAAAAAAGATATAGAAAATATCACTACAACAAAAAATCGATCATCTTTTTTTAGAATAACAATTGAAGACATAAATATGCCCAGGGTACTTGATCCCAATTTTTGGCCTCAACATGTATTAGTTAGAAAATGGATTTTCAACCCACGCATTGCTATCGAACCGACAAAAAGCGAAAAACAGGCTGCCGTCGAAGTTGCCGGATCGGATAAGCAGTTAAAACTATAACTAACAAAAATGGCAATCAACAATGAATTTGACACACATTGTGACACTTTAGAATCAATAGAAAACTCTGCATCTATAGACACCTCTTATGAAACTCTAGACAACATCTCAAAATTTTTGTCCAACTCTATACTATCACTCCTTCACATTAACTGCCGTAGTTTAAACAACAAAACTTCAGAACTTGATACCCTTCTTCACTTTTGCTCCCCCGATATTATTGGCATAACTGAAACTTGGCTCAATGATGCTAAAGCAAATTTAGTTATATTTCCTAACTACAACTTTGTTTTCAAGAACCGTAAGGAAGGAAGAGGTGGAGGTGTTGGTCTTCTTGTCAAATCTCAACTATCTTACGAAGTTGTTGAAGTAGATTTTTCAGCCTTCTCTTTTGAGTTCCTGGTAATAAAAGTTACACACCTTCATAAAACCTACACCTATTGTATTATCTACCGCCCGCCAAGCTCTAATATCTCATGTTTTCTAGACGAACTTCATACTTTACTAAATGATTTTCTTATGTCACACAGGTTTCTGTTTCTACTAGGTGATTTTAATATTGATTTGCTTAAAATTGATGACCCTGGACACATCTCAAATGATTTTTTCAATCTCTTATCTTCTTACCACATACTACCAACAATCACCAAACCAACAAGAATAACTCCCGAATCGAAATCTTTAATAGACAATATTTTTACAAATGAGCCACTCTGCAATATTTCTTCATCAATAATCTACTACGACTTATCGGATCACCTTCCCATAATCATAACAATGAAACGTACAACAAAAATCTATGCCAAAAAATCTATAAACAGAAGAGCTACAAAGCCTGCAAACAAATTACATTTTCTCAATTTGTTGCAAAATACAAACTGGTCCTGTGTATTTCAAGCTTGCGAAAATGCCGACCCTGAAAAAGCTTACTCAATGTTTATAAACTTATATGATAAGGTTTATAATGAATCTTTCCCTATTTCAAGTTTTCCTTTAGCAAATCCAAAATTTAAAAAAGATTGGATGAACCAGGAATTACTTGATAGGTGCAAATTAAAATCTAAACTTTACAAAAATTACATTAAAGAGCCAACTCTTGAAAATAAAGTCAAATTTGTTCAAAGCAGAAACATATTCAAATCTCTGAAGAAAAAAACTATCAAACAATTTTATGCTGAAAAATTTACTTCTTACAAAAACAACATCAAGAAAACTTGGACTTTAATTAACTCACTCATTAACGGAAATCATAAAAATAATAAATTGCATGATAAATTTGTTGTCAACGATTGCTTGACAACTGACGAATTAATTATTAGTGATGCGTTTAACAGCTACTTTACTGATATCGGAATTAATTTAGCATCCAAGATTCCTGATTATGGAGATTCTTATAAACAATTTTTACCACCTTTAGTTTCAACATTATTTAAATTTTCTTCTTGTACTCACTTAGATATAATTAATATTTCTAAAAAACTTAAAATTTCTCATTCTTCTGGGGTTGATGATATCGACCCTCACCTTGCTATTCTATCTATTGATCACATAGCAGTGGTACTTTCGTGTATCATTAACTGTTCACTACAAACCGGTATTGTTCCTTATCAAATAAAATTAGCAAAAGTCATACCGTTATTCAAATCAGGAAAAAAATCATCAACTTCTAACTACCGTCCAATTTCTATTTTACCATTTTTTTCCAAGTTTTTTGAAAAAGTTGTTCATATACAGCTCTACAATTATTTCAACAAAAATTTATTATTATATGAACATCAGTATGGTTTTCGTCCAGGTTTCTCTACTTATATGGCTGTTAGTAACTTACAAGATAAAATTCTTTACTCAATCGACCATAGTGAAATACCACTTGCAATTTTCCTTGACTTATCCAAAGCCTTTGACACTATTGATCACAATATCATTATTGCAAAACTAAAGCACTACGGTATATCTCAGACTGAGCTTAACTGGTTTAGAAATTATTTGTCTGGGAGATCTCAATGTGTACAATTTAACAATGAATTGTCCAGTTTCAAATCTATTACTTGTGGTGTTCCCCAAGGATCTATACTCGGGCCGCTTCTGTTCATAATCTACGTTAATGATCTCTCCAATAGCTCTCTGTTTTTTAAATATTTTCTATTTGCTGATGACACAACTGCTTTCATTTCAGATAAATCTTTACCAGATTTGATACAAAAAACAAACACTGAACTGAATAAATTATCCTTTTGGTTTAAATGCAATAAATTATCTCTCAATGCTGATAAAACTAACTACATTGTATTTCATAATCCTCGTAAAAGGTTTTCCCCAGACAACATAGAACTAACAGTTGATGGCTCTAAAATAGATAATGTTTCAGTAACAAAATTTTTAGGAGTCTACGTTGATCAACACTTAACATGGGCTCATCATGTAAACTATGTTTTCAAAAAAGTTTCCCTGCATTCAGGTATAATTCATCGTCTTTCGTGGTTTCTTCCTAGCAAGGTTTTGCTGACACTGTACTTTTCATTAATATCTTCTGTTAGTTAAAAAAGGTGCTACATTGACACATTTAAAGATGATTTCACTCATTTAAAACATTTTTGGTCTAAAATCTTGTTCCTTATATTAATTATGAATTGAAAATAAGTCAAAAAACGTTTTAGTTAATTAAATAAAATAACATGATTCAAATGATTTGTTAACATAGACTTAGGATATATCCTATATCTATGTTTGTTAACAACACAAATTAACTATTGTAATTTTATATGGTGTATCAACTACAGAAGTCGAATAACGAAAATAATGACTCTACAAAAACGTATTATTAGAGCAATTTTTCACCTGCCCAGGAGTCATTCAACCAAAACCACTCGGATAAACAACCATTTGTTGACAATTGATCAAGTCTGTCTATATCAATCAGCAATTTACATGTATAAGTATGCACATGATCTTTCACCCCAATATTCAACGAGTCACCTTTATAAAGCAGAAGAAGTTCACAACCATTTTGTGCGTTCTAAACACTGTTTCCGTTCAGGATTGATCCGGTCGACACTTGGAATGCACTCGATAAAATTTATTGGTCCTAAGATCTGGAATTCTCTGCCGCATGACATCAACAAAAGTTCTCTCAGCTCATTCAAGGCTTCTCTGAAAAATTACCTGCTGCACAAGACTTTGAAAGACTTCATACCAATTCAGTGAAGATATTTGCTCTTTTGTAAATCTTTACTTTTTTACAATTTTATGTACAGGGTTACAGTCTCGCAGGAACATTTGTTCTTTTTCTGTTGCCCCTTATTTGTTTTTTGTCGAAATTGTGATTTTTTTTATAAATAAATTTATAAAAAAAAAAAAAAAAAAAAAAAAAAAACTTATATTAATAGGGCCCATAAATTTTCCGAAACTTGGTCTGATTTTCACAACGAAATTCAGCAAGTTAAACAACTTTTAATAAATAATAATTATTCTAATTCTATTGTTGATGCAACTATAAATAAATTTATGTCACATATTACTGATAAAAAACATGTTTCAAAACCTAATACCAATAACTCATCAAATTCTTGTATAATTCCATTATATTATGCTAATCAGATGTCTAATAATTATAAAATAGATGAAAAAGTGTTGAAAAACATTGTGTATGATAATATTAAGGTTGTAAATAAAGATAATACACTCAAGTTACACATCTATTATAACAATGGAAAAACTCATAATCTTTTAATTAAAAATAGTATAAATAATGTTTCTAGCCCTGTAGCACAAACCAACCTAGTGTACCAATTTTCGTGTCCGTTTCCACATGGTCAGGTGGAAAATTACATTGGTCATACTAGAACCACTCTGTCTCGTAGATTGACTATGCATTGTCAAAGTGGTGCCATATACCAACATATGTCAACACAACATTCAATCAAACCATCACATAAATTTCTAATTGATAACACCAGTATACTAATGAAAGAAAATCAACCCATTAAGTTAAAATTAAAAGAAGCTTTAGCCATTAATAAATGTAAGCCTTTAATTAATAAACAATGGTATTCTTTTGATTTAACTCTTAAACTTTTTGGTTCTCTAGATAGTAATAAAACTAATAATAATAATAATAATAATAATAATAATAATAATAATAATAATAATAATAATAATAATAATAATAATAATAATAATAATAATAATAATAATAATAATAATAATAATAATAATAATAATAATAATAATAATAATAATAATAATAATAATAATAATAATAATAATAATAATAATAATAATAATAATAATAATAATAATAATAATAATAATAAATGTTTTAACTCATCTACAACTTCTGTTAAAAATATGCATGATTTATTATGCATGCATAATAGTGCCAATGTTTCTTCAGGTATATCTTCGTTGAATGAATGTTTTGTACCAGACGTTTGTGTTTCAAGGGTTATAGATAATGTATGTGATTCTTCTTCCAGTCACGTCCTCGAAGTTGACTGTAATTCCGTTGTTAAAGGCTTTGCTAACTGATCTTAATTATTTAGTTATTACTGCTATTATTATAATTATTTTAATTTAAATATTTTTTATGTTGTTACATTTGTACTTAATGAATTTAAATTTTATTTAAATTGTATTTTAATTCCTTTTAATTAGTTGTACCTTTTACCATTTAGTCACTGCATTTTATTTTTAAAAAAATTAAACGGCTCTGAAGATGGCAAAATTTGCCGAAATAGATCTATAAGCCTATAAGATTATGGAGTTTGTGTTTGATAATAAATTAGTTTTAAACCGATTTAGACTATTGGAAAAAATTAAAAACAAAATCGATTCAGCCAAGTGTGCCACTTTTTTCAATCGAGTTTGCTTAAAAGAATATATATATATATATATATATATATATATATATATATATATATATATATATATATATATATATATATATATATATATATATATATATATATATATATATATATATATATATATATATATATATATATATATATAGATAATAAAAATAATAAGCACACACACGTACACACACGCACACTCATATGTATATGCACATATATATATATACATATATATATATACATATATATATATATATATATACATAATTACATACGTATATAAAACCGATAAAAATATCACGTACCCACATACGCACAAACACACACACCTAAGGTATACCGTTACTAAATAAACTAATTTAAAAAAAAAACTCATAAAAATTTGTGAGGTGAATCAAACACCTTACACAAGGCAACATGGGAAATTTTAACAGACAAGCCAATTTTTATACCATTCAATAGAGAATATGTTGTAGAATGTCTGTATGAAGATACCACGAATGAGCAGTTATGGTACTCTAGTTATTAATGATTTTAGGCGTACTCTTTTGTCTCATTACGTAAGACAATGTCGCGTTACGCGCAGTAACAAATTTACTCGCTCAGCCAATAAGAATTTAATAAAGTCTCGTTTTCTATGCTATATTTGCGTTGTCTTTGTATTCATTTTGCATTGCCGTTTTATCGCGTTTGAATTCGATATCTCTTCAATATCTTAACGTTTTATTTAAGCCTTGGAAGTTTAGCATTTTTACCAATGCTTTTATTAACTCGTCGTCTCTGTTTCTCTGTCTGTCTGTTTGTTTCTCTGTCTGTCTGTTTGTTTCTCTGTCTGTCTGTTTGTTTCTCTGTCTGTCTGTTTGTTTCTTTGTCTGTCTGTTTGTTTCTCTGTCTGTTTCAAATCTTGCAATCAATTTTTGAGTCACTTCCTGATGATAGATTTTTTTCAAATTTTGCATACATGCTCAAAATAGAAGACAATGCAATATTCAATTATTAGTTTTACAATAAGTCAATTAATTTAGTTAATTTTAATTAATTTCGATATTTCGATATAATTAAGATATTTCGACTTTAATATAAAATAAAAGAGTAATATAAGAAAAAATTGATTGCAAAATTTGTGTTTTAATTACATATAAGAGCATTGGTTTTAAAAATTCGTTTTTAATTTATTTGTTTTAAATTCTTATTCATTTATATAGTTGTATAATTGTATAGTTTGTATAGCATTGCTCATAGTTTTCTCTTCAGTCAGTCTTTTGTCTGTCATTCTGGTATTTTTTTATTTTCTTTTATTCGTGCTATTACATCTGTTAAGTTTGGTTATGGTAAGTTTGTATTGTAGTTAGCACATTTTTTAATCTAAATGTAACTAATATCGCAATAGAGTGAGTTGTGTGTAAATCTGCTGCTGAAGAAAAACTAAAAATAATCTAATATCTAATTATTGAAACAAAATGGATAAACTTCTCTATTGAATTCTGCAGTTGTAATTGGAGATACAATTTTATTGACAGTTTAACTCTATAAATGTGGATTTTTGTATACATAAGTAAATAACAAAGCAAAGAAAAATAATCAGCCCCAGCCTTGTGTTAGTTTTAGTTCTAGCAGCTCAGCTAGCTGATCTAGCTTCAATAAAAAGATTTTAAGATCTAAGTTTATATTTGACTGGAAACATTTTTTATTGTGTGGATTAAGTTGTTCAAAAATTGTTCTTTGAAAGCTACCTCAACTGAAAATGCAGCCTGTTTGCATGTTTTGAGAACTCATTTTCAGGAAATGAAATTGAAGTATTTCTTAGACAATGATAGAGATGGATCTGAGAAAAATAGATTTTAGGTTGTGTCTCATTAATACTGATATAGAGGCAGCACCTGATAGCCCAGATAGCCTAATTATTATTGTATAAGTTGTAAATGTGGAATTATTAAAAAAGGCCATGCTCTTCTAAAAATTGTTCATGTTTTAAATATGAGCTACATTGTATCTGCCTGTAAACATTGCTATGGTAAAGTTTGTAATAAATCTCTTAATACTGATAATCTTGAAATAGATATGTTTTAGGGCGATATATGTTGAGGCCTGTATAAAGAAACTGTTAAAATCAATGAGATACTATTTTAATTAAGCTTGCCCAAAATCAGTCTTTGTTGTTGGACGTATTTATTCTTTAAATTGGCAAAAAAGTTGATGCTCTTTAAAACAGTTTTGAAGGTACTTGTATATGCTTGTAAATATGGCTGTGACAAAGTTTAAGATAACTCACTTTATATTAGTGGTCTTGTAAATAATATCTATAATAGTGAAATATGTGTAAGTGTCAGAGTTGGCCAATGTGAGCAGTTATTACATTTTTATTTAAAGTGATATATAGAAACTTATTAAGTTCTTGAGAAAATGTGTTTGTTCTGCAGGGTTTTGATGCTTGTTAAAATAGCTCTTGTATCTTTCCTCCAGTTACACGTATATTATTGTTGTAAGACGTTCTTCTGCACCTAAGGATATTGCTATGCATTGTCTCAATGTCAAAACTGTTTGCTTGTGTGTTATAATAAACAGCAAACAATTTGACTATGATATGATATGCATTATTTATCTACAAAATCCTCATAATCTACACTTCCCAGTTTACTTCAGCCAGCACGACAAAAGTTGCTAACAGTGTCTCTGAATTGAAATAAAATTTGACAATGTTTAAAGTGGTGTTAGTCAGTGTTTAGTGTTTAGAATGTCTCTTCGGAAGCACTGAAGTGTCCCAGCCAATGTAACAGCAGCTGGCAAACCATTCTCAGCCTGGCAACCCCGAACCTTCTGTCTACAGCACTCTTGATATGTGTGGTGGACACAAGAAGTAAAGTCGTGGATGAAGATCTGACTCTTCTGCTCGACGGAATTGTGCTCAATATAATAATTTTTGAAGCTAGATAACAGTTATTATTATAATTATTTAATAAGTTGAAATTTATACTTTGTTTTTAGAATTAAAATTTATGTTGTTCTAAAAACCAGTGTTTAATAAATTTCTTGTCTTTAAGATGCTTGAGCATGGTCTTCCTTTAAAAAGTGGTACGATTCCCATAACCGGCACCCCCTTCAGCTATTTTCAAATAAGGTTGTGTTTTCAGGTTGCATTGCTTATAAAGTACTGGAGAATTTCGAAAACGTAGACTAGTTGAGTGTACATAATCGCTTATACAGAGGAGTTAAACTAGTTTAAGCATTTGATAATCAACAACATTCTTCGGGCAGCTCCATAAGCAAACGGAAAATAAAAGTTTCGTTAAAAATATAGAAATAAATAACTAAACTGTTTTATGAGCATTTGAGCGTAAGAAGTTTAAATTTCGTGGAGATAATTTGTAAATTAAGCGTCACTTTTTACGCAGAAATAGAACAAGCTGGTTTTTGATTGGTTGGCGTTAATAAACAGATTCGCGAGTTTTGAGCAACTTCTTTTGCTAATAACTTTTTTTAGGGACCGATCTGTGTCTGGTATCTCTTTCCAGCTCTTAGTTATAACAAATACTATAGTTTAATGTACTTTTTGGCTTGTCTATTAAAATTTCCGAACCAAAAGCTAAATCTACCAGACTATAAGGTCTTAAAGCTATGTATTCTGTTTTGCACTCAAAACAGGAAAATATCTGACGAGCGCTCTTTTACGGTTCACCGTGGAATGCGTTCTATGCGAAATACGTTTTGTGTCTCTGTGAATGAAAGTGTTATATCTTTATTATTCTAATTAAATGGTAATAATTATAATCTAACTAAGTGGTTGCTAAATACTTATTAGATCTTTTCTTGATTATTTATGTTTATATAAGTTTGTTTGTTTATGAAATGGCTAAGTAGGAAATAGAATAATATATATATATATATATATATATATATATATATATATATATATATATATATATATATATATATATATATATATATATATATATATATATATATATATATATATATATATATATATATATATATATATATATATATATATATATATACTCATCAAATTCTTGTATAATTCCATTATATTATGCTAATCAGATGTCTAATAATTATAAAATAGATGAAAAAGTGTTGAAAAACATTGTGTATGATAATATTAAGGTTGTAAATAAAGATAATACACTCAGGTTACACATCTATTATAACAATGGAAAAACTCATAATCTTTTAATTAAAAATAGTATAAATAATGTTTCTAGCCCTGTAGCACAAACCAACCTAGTGTACCAATTTTCGTGTCCGTTTCCACATGGTCAGGTGGAAAATTACATTGGTCATACTAGAACTACTCTGTCTCGTAGATTGACTATGCATTGTCAAAGTGGTGCCATATACCAACATATGTCAACACAACATTCAATCAAACCATCACATAAATTTCTAATTGATAACACCAGTATACTAATGAAAGAAAATCAACCCATTAAGTTAAAATTAAAAGAAGCTTTAGCTATTAATAAATGTAAGCCTTTAATTAATAAACAATGGTATTCTTTTGATTTAACTCTTAAACTTTTTGGTTCTCTAAATAGCATTAAAACTAATAATAATAATAATAATAAATGTTTTAACTCATCTACAACTTCTGTTAAAAATATGCATGTTAATAGTTCCAATGTTTCTTCAGGTATTTTTTCGTTGAATGAATGTTTTGTACCAGACGTTTGTGTTTCAAAGGTTATAGATAATGTATGTGATTCTTCTTCCAGTCACGTCCTTGAAGTTGACTGTAATTCCGTTGTTGAAGGCTTTACTAACTGATCTTAATTATTTAGTTATTACTGTTATTATTATAATTATTTTAATTTAAATATTTTTTATGTTGTTACATTTGTATATAATGAATTTAAATTTTATTTAAATTGTATTTTAATTCCTTTCAATTAGTTGTATCTTTTACCATTTAGTCACTGCAATTTATTTTAAAAAGTTAAACGGCTCTGATGATGGCAAAAAATTGCCGAAATAGATCTATTAGCCTATAAGATTATGGAGTTTGTGTTTGGTAATAAATTATTTTTAAACCGATTTAGAGTATTGGAAAAAATTAAAAATAAAATCGATTCAGCCAAGTGCGCCACTTTTTTCAATCGAGTTTGCCTAAAAGAACATATAGCGCCGAAGTATTCAAAAAATATATATATATATATATATATATATATACATATATATATTTATACAAACATCTATATATATAAAAATGAATGTTTGTATGTATGTATGTATGTATGTATATATATATATGTTATTCATGCATTGCTAGTAATTGCTACACCATTCATCCGATCGTAAAGAAATTTTCACACAACCTTGAGAGTCAAGGGGAATCAAATATAGAGAAAAAAATTTGAAATCCGACACAAAATGAGCGGAGCGAATGAGCGAGCGGGAATTATATATATATATATATATATATATATATATATATATATATATATATATATATATATATATATATATATATATATATATATATATATATATATATATAATTATGACAGTAAAAAACAAGTAAATTTTTTCGACACCATCATCACAATAACTGATTCTGGTCCTACTACCAAAGTCTTCATCAAACCAACTAATAATGGAACATGCCTAAATGATGACAGCGAGTGTCCGGACAGATATAAAAGAAGTGTTATTGATAGTTATCTCCTCAGAGCTTATCGTTTTTCCGAAACCTGGTCAGATTTCCATAAAGAAATAGTTAGAATCAAGCAGTTATTGGTTAACAACAATATGCTAATAGCTTTGTCGACGGTTTTATTAACAATTTTGTTACCAAAATGAAAACATCTGTGAGTTCGGCTGGGTCTGACGCTGACAAGGGTCGTGATGTACGCCAGGAGTTCCCCGTGTTCTACAAAAATCAAATGAATCTCAATTACAGAATTGATGAAAGTATTATAAAGAAGATAATAAAAAAGGAAGTTTCTGTTATAGACCCCGTCAGGAATAAACTGGGTTTATATATTTATTACAAAAACTTGAAACTTTTCAATTTGGTCATCAAGAATGATAGAACAAGTATCACTGACCCGTTGCAACAAAGTCACGTGGTGTACCATTTCAAATGTTCTATTCCACATTGTAAGGTGGATACATACATTGGTCACACTACCACTACGTTGTCAAGGAGACTCACGATGCATCTCCAGTTTGGGAGTATTCTTAATCATTATGAATGTATTCATTTGAAAAAGCTAACACGAAAAGAACTTGAAGAAGGTGTTTCGATTTTAACAAGTGAATCCGACTCTTTCCGGCTGAAAATTAAAGAGGCTCTCTATATCTTATTAATGAGACCCGCAATTAATAAACAATTTGATAAATTTCCACAGATTCTCCACTTATTCGGTGTCAAAGACATATATATGCGGAAAAGCGACCGGGAACGCGACGGGAACGGAAAAGCGGAGAAGGAAACGGGAGCGAGAGAGACAAACATTAGAAAAACCTCTAAAATCCCCGGGCAACGCCGAGTGCCCCCGCTAGTATATATATATAACAGAAAGCAACAAAAAGGTTTTTGACAACATAAAATAGGCCAAAGGTTCTACCGAGATTTGAACTCGGATCGCTGGATTCAAAGTCCAAAGTCTAACCATTATTTTTTTTTTTTTTATAATAGTTTATAGTCCTTTACACCAGGTGTTTTAAGACTCCAATGGCTGCATGTAGGAAGCACTTAAGTACTTCCTGTCGTGGATCAGAAATTGATCCTTTTTAATTTTCCCTCCTCCTTTCTCCAGGCTTGGGACTGGCTCGCATTTAGCGAGGCGGAGTTTGCCATAGAACCACTAATAATAATTTTACAGAGACGTTCAGGGTGGTGAACGGATAATTATCTTTCAATGCTAATAGCGAGCCAGTGTTAAATAAAACAAAATTAGGATCTGTGCCAAGAAATACATTTGTGTTGTTATTTACTAAATAATATTTACCTATTGCTATTTCTTACAAAAGTTTGCGTAGCAATTTGAGCACACATTAATCAAAGCACAGCAACAAACATTTGGCTCAGATTTGTCCATGCAATGAGCAAGCATCGTATCGACAAAAATCGAAACCATAAATCGCACCCTGCGTCGAATTCATGTTCATGTAAATCGCTCATGTGCTTTGTTGATTCTAAAACGGAACGTTGTTTATCCCGTCATCCTACATACTACATAGCTCAGTTGGGAGAGCGTTAGACTGAATCCCGGATCTCGGCATAAAACCCACCTTCCCCACAGTGATATTTTAGTTATGAAAATCATTTTAGTTTTAATTTGTTTTGACTAAAGTCATTTTTATTTTATTTAGTTTTAGTTTTCCTAAATGCAATTATTTTAGTTTCTATATAGTTTTGGTGCTATCATTCTAGTTTAGTTTAGTTATTATTAGTTTATTCCGACACGATTGAAATTTTTGCTCATATATTTTTATTTCAATATAATAAATATTAACTGTCCATTTCAGCAAGTATATCTTGGTTTACTTTTAACCAATCACACATATTCAATGATTTTTCCATCCTGTTGCATCTGCCAGCTGTCAAAACCCTACAAACTGAGAAAAGTCGCTCCACAAAAGCTTGCGAAGCTGGTGCCGATATCAGATCCAGCGCAATCAGAGGACTGAAGTATTCAACTGTTGCTTCTGGTACCAGAACTCAATTGAGGAGAGGCTGTAATTATATGGGAATGAGCTGACTTCTTTAATATATTGAGTAAGATGGTTTTTTAGCAGTACAGCATCCACATCAAGAACCAATTGCCTTGTTGACTGTCCAGCCAGTTTTGCTGAAAGCAGGGGAAAATCTGTCATCGTTGAGTGGACTGTCGACAATTGCGGTTGACTTGATGGCTGCTTATGTAGATAGAGTTGGAATTTAACCTATACGTATAAAATATGTTTCAACTGAAAACAAATTACATAAATAAGTTAAAATCAAGTATTTCTAAAAAAGTTATCATGCTAGCTACATTATCGAAAGTACTTATACTATCAACTATATTACTATATAACCTTTTAGTAAAGTATACTATAGTAGCAAATTAAAACTAACCATCAATTCGAATCTTCTTGCTTGCATTGACACTCAATTGATTTTGTTCCAACTCAATTATGTCATTGAAAATTTCTTTGTGGTGATGTTGAAGATGGTTTTTAAGATTAGTCGGATTCTTAGTTGCAACAAGGGCTTCGCAATTTGAACCATTAGCTAAAGCCCCGAGACATAGACTTTTGTTTTCTGTTTCCTCAAATTAAAAAAAAGTCCACACACTGCTGCCTGCTTGCGACCAGAAAACTGTTTAACTAAACTTGCCAAATTATTATCGGTTGCAAAAACAACACACCAACGTCTGTCAAATACCGTTATAACTATTACCAAGGCAGTAGGCGCCGTTAGCCGGGGCAATAAGCGGTAAAATTGCTACTGAGCCGGCGGTTTTGCCAAAACAATTGATTCTTCGATCAATTGACAAAGATCTACATATTTCCTAAAGGGTTAGGGATAGGGTTACGGGTAGGGATAGGGTTAGGGTTAGGGTTATGGTTTAATTTTAGGTAGACTTACGGCGCGACTGCCGGCTCAGTAGCAATTTTACCGATTATTTCCACGGCTAACCGCCGGGGCAATAGCAGCGACCGTCAAATACGGAGAATAATTTCAGGCCGATATTGAGAAACCAAAGAAATGAAATTAATTTTGTTTATGTTTCTTAATACATCGATGTCTATGATAATTAAAAATTTTAATTACAAACTTTTGTCAAATAACGAAAAAGTAACTAAATATTTGAGTTTATTTATTTCAGTTTTAGTTAGTTCTAGGACAAACCATTCTAATTTTAGTTTAGTTTTAGTTGTGAAATTCAATTTTCGTTTCGTTATAGTTTTAGTTAATTATGGTCAATCTTTTTCGTATTAGTTTTAGTTTTCGTTACTAAAATATCACTGCTTCCCTGGTGGCCGACGTATGCTTTTTGTAGATCATACGGATTGAATGACACTATGCAAAAAGGACATAGTTCCCACACCGGGAATCGAACCCGGGCCGCCAACGTGAAAGGCTGGAATCCTAACCACTAGACCATGTGGGAAAGATACACTACTTACAAGAAATAATATGCTCAATATAATGAATATAAATGAATGAATGAAAACCGTCTGCTGGGCTTGGATGGCTGTTCAACATCGGTATTGTTTTCTGCCAGCCGTGATCATCAGACGTGGGGCTTCATCGCAGTTTGTTTCAGCGCTCATATCAGCGCTCGTCTCGCCTGCCAGTGTCTTTCTTATCTGATTGCGCCATGTGTTTGCAGCTCTTGCCGGGACTTGTGTTCTCATTTTGTCCTTCCGCCAACCATTATTATCTGTCTATCAAATTGCGATATCCATTGACAATATGAGCATTTTATTCTAATGAGAATAAAGTGTTTTTAATGATTGTTGAAAAGTCCTAAACAGAAAAATTTCTATCTAAACGTGACCGGATATTTGCTGGTGAATCAAAACGAGCGATTAGTCTGTCAATCCTTTCTGCACGAATTTTTGGTTTTGCAAGAGTTTCTTTCATGTTAAGGTGCAGGAGCTGGGGCTGTCAAAAGCTTATAAAGAGAAAAATCGCGTAAAGCATTTTTGCGGAATTTTGGATGCCCTGGCATACCTGCCGGTGAACGAAGTAGCTAGTGGGATGCTAACCCTAACCCTAAATCTAGCCTTAAACCTAACCCTAACGAAGTAACTAGTGGGATGCTAACCATAACCCTAACCGTATCCCTAATCCTTTTTTCTCTTACGGCTGCACGCCGAGAAAACATAAAAAAAACTTTGAACACTTGGAACACCCTACTGCTAACCCTAACCTTTTTTTCTCTTACGGTTGATAGATGTTACCCTTGAAACTCCAGAATACAAGAAAATAATCAAATCAAAGATTCTAAATGAATGACAAAACACTTGGAAAACTGTGGAAATTAATGAGTTATACCGAAAACTAGTACCTCTTCCAAGTTTCATTTCTCCATTCTTTGACACTCCCAGAAAAAAAGGAATCTTTCTATCTAATTTCGGTTGAATCGAATTCTTCTAAACGGACGACTTAAATCTATGAATCTTCATCCCACTGGTCACTGCGACATATTTGATATTCCAGAAAACACTCAACCACTTCTTACCATCTTGTCCAAAAAGAGCTCCACTTCATAACTACATCAATAAATACTGCTTAAATAAGAAAATTCCTCCAACAACTGAAAATATACTTGTACATAAAAAAACTCAGAAACGCTGTTTACAAATGGGTCATTCAGAAAGAATTCCAGCTCACATAGAAAATAAAGACAGAAAAAGTAACAACAAATGAAAATACTGAAGACGAAAGGACGAAAAAAAAAGAAATTACTATTTTTTTTATTATTTTCCAGACGTTATGTTGACTATTTGTTTTATTAATTTATGACGTGACTTAAACATCGAAAGGTGATACGAGTCAATAATAAACTTTAAAAAAATTGCTATGACAAGATCATACTTTTAGGGATCATTTCTATAGTATGCATCGCCAGGACGTCAGTCAAATCTGATTCTGGACCCATAACCAGGATGACGATTCGAGGCGTATCTACCTGAGCGTGAGGAGGAGACGATTAGTTGCTTACTTTTTCCAAATTAAAACATACATTCCGATACCAACAAGATGCTTTAATTGTCAAACCTTTGGGCACTACGCCAAAAACTGCCGAAAACCGACAAAGTGTTCAACATGCTCTGGACCTCACACAACACAGAATTACGAGTACACAAAACCTGAAATTAGGTGTGCAACATGCGGACGGACAAACCACAAAACTGGATCACCTCAATGCCCAAAATTTCTACTGGCAAAAAATATTAGCCAAACAATGGCCATCACTGGTTTCACGTACACAAGAGCTCTCTTCGCCGAACTAAAAAAAGAAAAAGATAGAAAACACCCAGAAAAAATGAGACAAAACAAAAACCCAACTCTGCCCAGAATAAGCAACAAAAGAAAAAACATAGAGGACAGTGACAACAAACAAGCAGATAGCAGAAAACAAACAGTGAAGTCAGCAAAGCAGTCGGGAAAACAATCCTCATGCGTCACTCCACTACTATCCATTCCAACACAACCTCTCAGAGAAACCTACATGATATACAACAGAAAAGTCACTCCTCAACCACCCAACAAAACTGCCACAGACACGTCGGTCAACCAAATCTCCACAAAAAACTTGGGAACAATAGTTTCAGAACTCCTGGAAAATTTGAAAGTTGCCAAGGAAAATGGACAAGAAACAGATCTCACAGAGGCCATCTTCTCGTCGGTGACAACATTTAAAAAAAATGAATTTGAACCTAACCATCACGGACATCCTTCCACAGATAGTATTAAATCAAACAACGTTGTCCTCAACAAAAACACCTACCAGCCAAAAAGAGGATTAAACGGAAACCGAGGAAAAATCAAACAGACATTAAAATGGATGCAACACCAAATCCTGCACAAAACATCTCCAAAACTAGAGCCTTTTCTTCCACACAAACAGTTAAAATAATCCAATGGAACTGCAACGGAATATTGAATAAAAAAAACGACCTTCAAGCCTACCTAGCTAAAACAGCTAATCCCCCAGACATCATCCAAAGGGATTATAAAAGATTTGTATGCAGATGGCGCAAAACAAAATTGCTGTGTCAATAAGTCGTCTCATAATAGCGCATGGCATTGTTTTCAATGTAACTAAAAAAAGGTTTTTGATATGTTTGAAAAGATTATCGAATAAGTGCTAGTTTTTATTAATGTAAACCAGAATTGAACTCATGTTTGGAATCCCTTTGGTAGTTTTGGATCGCAAAGTGTCTTCAATCCATTTTGGCAAATGAGGTTTCAAAAGTTATTTTTTACCAATGCTTTTATTAACTCGTCGGCTCTGTTTCTCTGTCTGTTTCTCTGTCTGTTTCTCTGTCTGTTTCTCTGTCTGTTTCTCTGTCTGTTTCTCTGTCTGTTTCTCTGTCTGTTTCTCTGTCTGTTTCTCTGTCTGTTTCAAATCTTGCAATCAATTTTTGAGTCACTTCCTGATGGTAGATTTTTTTCAAATTTTGCATACATGCTCAAGATAGAAGACAATGCAATATTCAATTATTAGTTTTACAATAAGTCAATTAATTTAGTTAATTTTCTTGAGGATTTTATCGAGGGGTTTCTTGAGGGTTTTCTTGAGGGTTTTCTTGAGGGTTTTCTTGAGGGTTTTCTTGAGGGTTTTCTTGACCACAAAACGCTAACCGACTGGCAGACTATTTTACCAAGTTAACACGAACCACACTCACTGACCGCGATTCTCAAGCGTGTACGAAATTTTCATGAAAATAGTTGAGATATTTAAATTTTATGCTTTTTGATGATATTTTTATTATTATTACCAATGTTTTTATTAACTCGTCGTCTCTGTTTCTCTGTCTGTCTGTTTGTTTCTCTGTCTGTTTCAAATCTTGCAATCAATTTTTGAGTCACTTCCTGATGATAGATTTTTTCAAATTTTGCATACATGCTTAAAATAGAAGACAATGCAATATTCAATTATTAGTTTTACAATAAGTCAATTAATTTAGATAATTTTAATTAATTTCGATATTTCGATATAATTAAGATATTTCGACTTTAACATAAAATAAAAGAGTAATATAAGAAAAAATTGATTGCAAAATTTGTGTTTTAATTACATATAAGAGCATTGGTTTTAAAAATTCGTTTTTAATTTACTTGTTATTTAATAAAGTGACCAGTCGGTCCGCGTTTCTACCCTTCAACTTGCAAAAAATTGAAAGTTGAAACGATCCTCGCCGAGCAAAAAGTGCTTGCTTTTGGAAAAAGTAAGCAACTAATCGTCTCCTTCTCACGCTCAGATAGATACGCCTCGAATCGTCATCCTTGTTATGGGTCCAGAATCAGATTTGACTGACGTCCTGGCGATGCATACTATAGAAATGATCCCTAAAACTATGATCTTGTCAGAGCATGTTGTTGTTGTTTATTTAAGTCCTTGTCACTTTTTCAGCGTTTAGGACCACACAAAAAAAAACAAAACAAAAAAATATTAAAATGAAAATAAATAAGTAAAAGTAAAGTAATAATAAAATAAATAATATAAACAGGAAGTAGAGAAAACAATTACAACATATGAAATCGTGGAAAAAAATCATGAAAAAAGGAGAAAAAAAGTAAGTAAATAAAAAAATTTAAAAAAATTAATAAAAAAAAAACCTACATAAAAATAATAATATTGGACATAAAGCATAAAGTGTTATTCACAGTCAGATTAGATAGTAGAGAATTGGTAATGATAGTGGGAGAAATGTGGAGTAAGAAGTTGATGAAGTAAAAACAAAAAAAAACAAAAATAAATAAAAATAAAAAATAAATATTTACATAAATATTCAAGTTTATCAAGATATAAAAATATTTACACACAGGTTTATATGGATTAATAATATCGAAAGAGTGTTTTCCAGAGTTTTTTTTTCAAATTAGATCTGGTTCATTTTGTGTGATCCAGTTAAAGATGAGGTCTTGGCATTTTGGGTTGTTTAGGATGGTTCCGATGTCAAAGTCTACTTGTTTCAATATCTTTTTTATTTTCTGATGGAGGGGTGCCCTTGTTCTGCAGGTTGTAAGGAAGTGCTTGACGGTCTCCGGTTCCTGACATGTGTCACAGAAACCTGTGCTGTGTTTCCAGTAGACTTTGAGGTTGGAGTTTAGGAGAGTGCAATTGAGTCGGAGCCTGGAAATGATGACTTCTTTGTCAGAGTTCCAGAAGTATGAGTGGGGTTTGTCATGGTTGTGATTTCTGACTTTTTCTGCCGGTGTGTTTTTGATGACAGATAGCTCAATACTTTCTAGAAAACTGTTAAAGAGCTTGTCTAATCACAGTTGTTTATTTTGGGCATTGAGGTGATCCAGTTTTGTGGTTTGTCCGTCCGCATGTTGCACACCTAATTTCAGGTTTTGTGTACTCGTAATTCTGTGTTGTGTGAGGTCCAGAGCATGTTGAACACTTTGTCGGTTTTCGGCAGTTTTTGGCGTAGTGCCCAAAGGTTTGACAATTAAAGCATCTTGTTGGTATCGGAATGTATGTTTTAATTTGGAAAAAGTAAGCAACTAATCGTCTCCTCCTCACGCTCAGGTAGATACGCCTCGAATCTTCATCCTGGTTATGGGTCCAGAATCAGATTTGACTGACGTCCTGGCGATGCATACTATAGAAATGATCCCTAAAAGTATGATCTTGTCAGAGCAATTGAAAACTAAGAAATAAAAACAACTCTTTGTTTAAACACAGAGGTGTTTCAATGTTTTAAATCATTTGTATGCAGATGGCGCAAAACAAAAATGCAGTGTCAATAAGTCGTCTCATAATAGCGCATGGCATTGTTTACGATGTAACTAAAGAAAGGTTTTTGATATGTTTAAAAAGATTATAGAATAAGTGTTAGTTTATATTAATCTAATCCCTTTGGTAGTTTTGGATCGCAAAGTGTCGTTAATCCATTTGGCAAATGATGTTTCAAAAGTTATTTTTTATTTAATAAAGTGACCAGTCGGTACGCGTTTCTACCCATCAACTTTTAAAAAATTGAAAGTTGAAACGATCCTCGCCGAGCAAAGAGCGCTTGCATTTAGAAAAAGTAAGCAACTAATCGTCTCCTTGTCACGCTCAGGTAGATACGCCTCGAATCGTCATCCTTGTTATGGGTCCAGAACCAGATTTGACTGACGTCCTGGCGATGCATACTATAGAAATGCTGTGTCAATAAGTCGTCTCGTAATAGCGCATGGCATTGTTTTCAATGTAACTAAAGAAAGATTTTTGATGTTTGAAAAGATTATCGAATAAGTGCTAGTTTTTATTAATATAAAGCAGAATTTAACTCATGTTTGGAATCCCTTTGGTAGTTTTGGATCGCAAAGTGTCGTCAATCCACTTGGCCAATGATGTTTCAAAAGTTATTTTTTATTTAATAAAGTGACCAGTCGGTACGCGTTTCTACCCTTCAACTTTCAAAAAATTGAAAGTTGAAACGATCCTTGCCGAGCAAAAACCGCTTGCTTTTGGAAAAAAGTAAGCAACTAATCGTCTCCTCCTCACGCTCAGATAGATAGGGGAGAACCGGACTGAATGGCTATTGTACAGAACGGGCACTGAGATTTTCTCATTTGTTAAATTATTTTTTACGCCCATCTCTTTTTTAAAATGCGTATATATATGAACTCTTTGTTCAGTGTTGTTCTTTTGTCTCTCGTGTATTTCGTTTAGCATTTATAGAGCTTTTTGTTTTTTCGCACGAAAAAGTGAAAACGAGTCAGGTCAGAACTATTATATTCTTATCAAATATTTAAGTTTATATTTTATAAGATTTTTTAGTAAATAAAGAGATGTTTGATTAATATTTTAATCTAAAGTTTGGATGTCAAAAATTATTATTTTGCTCGTAGCAGACTAAAATGCTCGTACATCTCGGTTCGTACTAAATGGCCACTATAAGGTCGTACTGAATGACCATAGTTATTCAGTATTGCTGAATGTTTACATTTTCATAAATGTGTTTAGGTTCATTATTGATCAAAATGTTAATGTAATATAATGAAATTGTTTAATATATTAAAGACATATACATATTAATCACTACTTAATGTTGTTATGGTTATGTTTCAGAATAAGAAACAGACTATCTACAGCTGTGAAGGGGGGATGGTCCCAAAAAACATGGAAAGAGCAGTAGAAGATGTTTTGAAAGCTTGCTTGCCAGTTAAATCTGCAGCTGAGAAGCACCAAGTGAGTAGAACATCACTGAGGCGTAGACTGGATGCAATTCGCAGAGGAGATAGTTTTGAAAGTAAATCTTATTCTCAATCATCGATGAGAGTTTTCAGTTCAGAAGAAAAGCTTCAGTTGAAAGAGTATTTAATACATGCCTCAAAAATGGGTTATGGGTTGAGTGACTAAAGAAGAAGTTCAAACTCCCAACAGCTCTATGGTCGTTGTCGAACCCAGTGGATCAGAGTTATCGGCAACGCTTCAGATGATCCGCCCTTTTCCGAAAGCTGCAGCTCGCAAACGAGGTGGGGGTCGGAAGAAACTGTCTTCTACGACATTGACAGATACTCCTGTAAAGAATGTTTTGCAGAAAGAAAGGACAGAAAGAGATTTGAGGAGATGCAAGTTAAAAACATCAAACTTGCAGCACGAAGGGATATTTCTAAAAGCTTCACAGACATCGAGCCTGACGGGAAATCAACATTCAAAAATATGCTCACCAGTAAAGATCCTCATTTTAGCATTGACAGCCAGGGCCGTAACCAGCTATGGGGCCGGGGAGGCCTGGGCCCCCCCAGTTTTGTTCAGGCCCCCCTAGTTCTGCTCGTGCCCCCCAGGTCAATCAGGCCCCCCCCCCAGTTTTTTGTATTGCTGTCTAGTTCAACAAAGCAAATGTAGGCGAAGGATGATAAATTGTGTATGATTTAAAAAACATGCCTCAAAATGCCAAGTACATGTCGTCTTTTATCAAAAACGAGGTAATCGAATTGATGGCACAGATGGTACAAGTTTTGATTGTCGAAGAATGCAAAGATTCTGACATTAACTGGTATTCGATCAAGTGCCACGAAAGTCAAGATCAGTGCAATGTTGAGGATATGTTGATTGTCATTCGCTATGTGCGTTGTGGAAAGGCGATAGAGCACATAATCTCAATGATCAAGGCTAGTGAGTTAGATTCTAAAAGCCTGACACGTTCGCTGCTTACAGAGCTACAGGTTCAGCAGCTGGACCCCGCTCGAATTTTGAGTCAATGTTATGACGACGCCAATGTAATGAACGGCGGAAAGAGAGGTGTCTAGAAAATATTGCAAGACACTCTGGGCCGCCGAATTCCGTACGTGCATTGCATCGCCAACTCCATCATGTGGTTGCGCACAAACAACTTTTTTAACTTATATGAGCAATTGTATGTAGGTGACACAATAAAGCTCTGTGGTCAGCCCCACTTTGGGTCATTACCATGTTATTGGTTCTAAAGTTACTTCACGCGAGCTTATGAGCTCTACAACACAATTTTGAAATGAACCACCAATTTGGGGAGTCCAACTTGGCTTTGTTTCAAGCTGTAGAATCTTTCGTTCCATCATCTCAGAACATTCTTGTTGAGAAGTGCTTGGAACCACCACTCAGCCAGCTCCTTTGCCTCGACCAAGTTGCCCTCCCTAGTGCAATGCAACTGTGCAGTAACAAATTCCAGCCAAATTCGTCTTAGGAAGATACAACATATGCAATGCTGCAGTACCGCGATGCATTTCCAAATGTGTATCAGCTGTATGCCTAAGCAATCACCAGCGGTGTGTCGACTGCTACGTGCAAGAGCAGTTTCTCCACTCTCACGCGGATTCTGCGGCCTTATCGCCAACCAATGGGCCTTGAGCGTAAATTTAAACTGGTACTACTTGCTTTTGAGGAGGATTTTACGCTAAAAGTAGATTTGAACACTTTCATAGAAAAGTTTGCCCAAAAATCGCGCCGTATTGTTCTCTGACATTATGATCCATGTCACATGGACCATGTGATGTGTTTTTTACCAATGCTTTTATTAACTCGTCGTCTCTGTTTGTTTCTCTGTCTGTCTGTTTGTTTCTCTGTTTGTTTCAAATCTTGCAATCAATTTTTGAGTCACTTCCTGATTATAGATTTTTTTCAAATTTTGCATACATGCTCAAAATAGAAGACAATGCAATATTCAATTATTAGTTTTACAATAAGTCAATTAATTTAGTTAATTTTAATTAATTTCGATATAATTAAGATATTTCGACTTTAATATAAAATAAAAGAGTAATATAAGAAAAAATTGATTGCAAAATTTGTGTTTTAATTACATATAAAAGCATTGGGTTTTAAAAATTCGTTTTTAATTTACTTGTTTACATGTTGATTCAGAATATTTTCAAATTCAATTAAATATGGTAGATTAAGATTCAAATTTCAATCGCTAAACCTGTTTTTTGCGTAAAGCACATTTTGGGGGTTAAATCACTGTAATGTGCAATTTATGTGATTAGAAAATTTATACAGTGCCCCCCCCAAAAAGTTTTTCGGCCCCCACTTCCAAATTCCTGGTTACGGCCCTGTTGTCAGCACCAAGATAGAAATAGGGGATTGGTGTCTTTTTGAATATGTTTTTGACTCAAAAACCTATTATGTAGGCAAAATTGTTGAAGTAAAAGAGGATAAAGTTTCGGCTGATTTTTTGAAATTTGTATACAAAGATAAAGACACCGAAGAGGCCAAATTTTTATCTAAAGATAAAGGGATTTGTGAGGCTGATATGGATCAGATTGTTGTAAAACTAGGACATCCAATCCTTCAAAAATCTAAGCGCAGAAATGGACATATAAAATTTTCTTTTGACTTTTCAGCATATAGTCTTGGTTTATAGGCTACAACTTTTCAATAAAATGACAAAAAAAAATTTTATTTTTTAATTAACATTAATAAAGATTTTTCTGTGAAATAAAATGTTTTGGCTTACCATTTGTTGAGAATTGTGTCTTCTATAATAAAAATTGCATGAGTGGCCATTGAGTACTTGGGAGTGGCCATTCAATACTACCAGGTTGTACTGAATGGCCAGCCAGAAATTTTGGAAGAGGTTGCGTTATTTATAAAATTGTTATAATTTGAAAAGTTTTAATGAGCGGTTTTCAGTAGTGGAATGTTTTTGCTTTCATTATGTGAAAAATTTTTATTTCTATCACTTATAGTTTTTTTGTATGATTGATTTGAATAAAAGTGTAAAATTGTGTGGCCATTTGGTACTACTCTCCCCTACGCCTCGAATCGTCATCCTGGTTATGGGTCCAGAATCAGATTTGACTGACGTCCTGGCGATGCATACTATAGAAATGATCCCTAAAAGTATGATTTTGAGCTTGAAGTTTTCGACGAAGCTTTTTTGAATGAATTCAAATTCGTATGGACAGAGATGGCAGCATCACTACAACAAGGAAAGGATCTCCAAGACAAACTGTTATTGCTGAGGGAGAAAATCAAAGAAAAAACTGCGAAAGAAAACAATGCCATTAGGAAAGAGATGGCAGAGCTCAAGGATGTTTTCCAGAAAAAAATGTCTGACCTGAGAATGAGATTAAGGGAAATGGAAACAGGACGTAGAGACACGTTTTTTAAGTTTTCTCTAAATGATGAAGGAACTTATTTTCGATGGTTCCATGGTGTGGTCGGTGTACGACAGTTCGAGGCAGCTGCCACTGCGATAAACTGTACGCGTGTTTCGAATAAAGCAAAGGCAACTGCATTAACTTTGGAAGTTCTTCAGACTGTTTCTGAAGATTACTGCCCAGCAGCTGGTAAAAGTTCTTGAACGTAGATTCAAAATGAAAATTTACATGAGATGTATAGAATCTAACTCGAAACTAGACTGTCATTATTATATATCCATAACGCATTGTTTTTAGAAACAGATGATGTTATTGATAGATTTGCAGCCAGCAAGAATAGGCGTCTTGATTTTGCACTGTAGATTTTTTACTCTATAAATTTGACTTGTTTTGAATGTTGTCTTTGTGCATACTGTTTGTTTTGTAACTTGTAATAAAATCTGTTCAAGTTTTGGTCAAATCATCCCCCAACCGGAAAATCCTAGATCCGTCACTGGTCGGGCCGGACCGCGAAAAATCGGCCCAAGCAGGGCTCCAGTCGGGAAGTCACGAGAGCTCTCGTGAACGAAGTTGTACATGTTGCGTGACACCTCTCAGCGTGGTGCTTCCATTGGTACAATGTGACTTAATGGTTCAACAGCATGTGAACCAAGAACCTGGGCTGGAAAAGCAATGTGGGGCCAATTCTTTACTCAATTTATTTTATCAGACAAGAAAAATAAAACAAAACATGAAAAAAAAAACCACGATAAAGCAATCAACTTAATGCAGAACAACTTAAGAAATATCTACAAGATTGTTAACATAAAAGTAGCAGAAAATAAGTGACTTTCTAATTTTTCTACAACAATCAAATACAAATACTCTTCATCCAATCAAGTATTGAACTGTACATTGAACTGAAATAGTTTTGGTCTAATTTGATGCTTGACAGTACAAATCTGAGTTCAGGTTCACTGAAAAATTTTTTTTACTTTATTAATAAAATTTATAGTTAGAACAAACTAAAAGATAAAATAGGTTTTGCATTCTGTGATAAGTAATAATCTATGGGTGACATCTTTATATCAAAGCAGTTCTTCGCTCACCAACAGTTTATATTCAATATCAATCGAGAAATTATTATGTATCTAGTTAGAAAACCACAGCGCATTGAAACACAGGACCATCATGACATACATGAAACTCTAACATTGAAACAAATCACCAGTAAAACAATCTACTATATATAATTGGATGTCCGTCTGTAATTCGACATGATTATTTATATGGAGATTATTTTGTATAATATAATTATTTTGTATAATATAATTATTTTGTATAATATAATTATTTTGTATAATATAATTATTTTGTATAATATAATTATTTTGTATAATATAATTATTTTGTATAATATAATTATTTTGTATAATATAATTATTTTGTATAATATAATTATTTTGTATAATATAATTATTTTGTATAATATAATTATTTTGTATAATATAATTATTTTGTATAATATAATTATTTTGTATAATATCATTATTTTGTATAATATCATTATTTTGTATAATATCATTATTTTGTATAATATAATTATTTTGTATAATATAATTATTTTGTATAATATAATTATTTTGTATAATATAATTATTTTGTATAATATAATTATTTTGTATAATATCATTATTTTGTATAATATCATTATTTTGTATAATATCATTATTTTGTATAATATAATTATTTTGTATAATATAATTATTTTGTATAATATAATTATTTTGTATAATATAATTATTTTTTAGATTTAAACATTTTTTTCTTTTTTAGGCCTTCGTTCGACAGGCTTTGATGCTAGTTAACTATAAAAATGGAGAAATAGCTATGATAGTCTTAACAGGAAAAGCTCTATCCAAACATAGTATGGCTCACCTAACTTCGTTTCTCGCGGCAACGATTTGGCAGACGCTGGAGGCCCTGTTTGCGAATTGTCGTGCGCCGTTCGGATAGCTCCGTAGCAACACAACTTAACTTAAGCCCTCTACACATCGACAAACGTGAGTTGACAGGACTTGATCAAATCTGGCACGTCCGTAAAATCAGAGTTTGTAGATGTGATATAGCCGTTAAATACATCAAACTGAGTTCAACAAGTTTGTAAATTGCCAGCGAATCACCGATAAGATGTACAGTCACGTGATCTAAACTTTATTTACATATTCGTTCATACAATGTCGCACAGCTTATTTTCTGCTAGTTTTAGACAATTAAGAAAAAATTTTTGGCGAACATTTATTTCGAGAAATACCGCTTGCTCACTAAGGGGAAAAACCCTGTAAAACTATTAAACTCTATGTCTATTCGAAACATAGGCGTAGAATTCTCAACATCCCGAGGGGACAAGAGACATGGTGCATGGCAGAGTTTCTAAAAATAAAAGTTGCAGACCGAAGAGGGGGGGTTTAAAACTGTTTATACATATTTCCAACAGCAGGAAACAGGGTCTTCAAAAGTATTTATAGCATTTTACTGTATACTCAATAAAATTGTTGTTCAAATGCACTTTTAAACCATACATATTTGAAAATGTTTTATTCAACAATTTTCCTGAAAGGGCAAACGCTTTTCTGGGGGGGAGGCAGGCAAGACTTGGTCCTAAGGGGACAGCTGGGTCTCCCCACGAACTCTACGCTTGTGCTCAACAAAGAACTTAATTTGAAAAAATAATAAAAATATCATTAATATTTTTATATTATATTAAACAAATGATTACAACAAAATTAATATACTGTGTTTCCATTTCATGTCTTAATTAATGCAGAATAATGGGTAAAATACACAAATTTCAGTATTTTAAGGAATTTTATACTTGACCATGTGAGTTTCGATTTCGGCAGAAACTGAAGCCACAGCCAAATATTCAGTTTCGGCCGGAAAACCAGTTTCGGTCGGACTCTAGTTTATTCACTTAAATCAGACAAAGTATTTTGTTTTTGTTGTAACTTGTTTAGTAACATTACTTCTAGTTTAGTGAAAACTGGAACAAATGACTGGAGACACATGACAATAACTTTAACAAGTAAATTAAAAACGAATTTTTAAAACCCAATGCTTTTATATGTAATTAAAACACAAATTTTGCAATCAATTTTTCTGCTAGTCACGAATATAAATTATTATATTTCTTCCCATATAAAAATGAAATTAATTAAAATTAACTAAATTAATTGACTTATTGTAAAACTAATAATTGAATATTGCATTGTCTTCTATTTTGAGCATGCATGCAAAATTTGAAAAAAATCTATTATCAGGAAGTGACTCAAAAATTGATTGCAAGATTTGAAACAGACAGAGAAACAGAAAGACAAACAGAGACGACGAGTAGATAAAAGCATTGAGTAAAAAGACATGAAATCAGTGCAGAGCACTACGATTCATTTTGAAAAATGGATAGATTTGAATAAAAGACTTAGTACATCTCAAACTGTTGATTGTCTTACTGAAAAAATGTTTCTGTGGTTTCCGTTTTCTAACTACAATATGTTTAAAAACAATAAAATTTAAAAAAAAGTTATTTTATTTGTAGTATTTATAGTTTTATGATTTAAAGTAATTTAGATTTTTTGCAAGCAATTTAAAAGGTGCCTTATTTATTCTCGCACACATAAAATATGTTTCACGAGCTGGCTATGTTTCCTATAATAATAATAACAATAATAATAATAATAATAATAATAATAATAATAATAATATATTATTATTTCCAACAAATCAAAAGCAGAGACTGAAGTAAAATAATTTTCTTGTTTAGAGAAGGTTGGACCAATATTGGTAATCAATACTTGATTACCAATTATGACTTTTTCTTGTGTCATTCTAGTTCTTTTCTAAAGATATAAAAAACCATCTTGTCGAGCCAACAAAGTCTTTTTTCCTACTTGTCTTCCAATAAATTTTACAGCAGACACGTTTGAATGGTTCTGAAGAGGCAAGAGGAGCTGATTGGTCCAATCGATGCTCAACAGCCACTTCAGCCTGAATGTTCCTTGAAAGTTAAGTCAATTCACCCCGACTACAATGAGCGTCCCTGCTTGCTACTCGATCATTGCCATATCAGAAACAGAATCCAACTGCATCTTGATTTCTGCACCCCCAAAGCCAACCATTGTGAACTAGCGATTGTCAACTAAATTATCTTCAACCTTTTTTGCTCTAGTCTTCAATGATGATCTGAATGATTTTGCTTGGAAGAGTTTTTGCTGAATTGTTGTCTTGAACCAAAGATAAAGCAGGCCCCAGGGGTAGAAGATTGACCAGTATCTTTGCTAAGAATATCACGGTTGTTCACTGATGATCAATGTTGGTTTTGGTAAATCCGACAATATACAACCATTGTGCACCTACAGTTTCTGCATGAATCAAGAACACATGTCAACAAATTCTGGACCCTTCAATTTGGACACAAATATTAAACATTTAAAATTCTCTCATGTCATTTTGTCCAATTTTGCTTGCTCACACATCCAACCCCTCTCTCACTGAACAATCTATACACTTCTTCTTCACTCATCGATGAGTGAAATAATGAATAACTTTTTCTGAAGATTGTGCCATTTCTCCAGAAAAAAATTCAAAGATTGTTTTACTATTCTGCAGGTCTCCGGTGAATTTACTATAACTGGTGGTCTTATTCTATTAGCCTGGTCCCAAAGTATGAAAGAATGTTTTATGGCTTTCAAGGTTACCAGCAAATAAGGTTATTTAGAATGCAATTTCTTAATATATCTGAAGTCACTTCCAGAAGAATGGTTCAACAGCACTGCCTGTTACTTGTTCCTTAAATTATTGAGTTGATGTAATATTTAAAGATTACAATTTGTTTGTTTGTTTCATCAAATTGAGATTTCTAAAACGTTCATTACAACATAGGAAATTTAGAACATGATCTTGTAATGCCACTTTTGCACTTTTCTTTCTATGACAGGTATTTAAGAGATTTTTCAGACAATAATTTAAGAACCAAGTTGAAAGTAACTCAGCTGAAACTCTAAATACAGTATTCAAATGCTGAGAGAATCAAATAGGTTTCGAGCATTTAAAAAAGTACATAAGAAGAGCCATTGTAATTGCTATGCTTTGTTGCAGCATTTTGAAGCACGAGCACATACAAAAACAAATACATTAAAATATCTCAATGTGTATCTGTAAACGATTATAACACAGACCTGATGCTATTACTGTTATTAGAGAGCATCCATTTTGGTGGAGAAGAATATGTAGAAGGAAGTCTGAAGTCATCAGTTGATAACAAAAAATGCATGGATTCGTTGAAGAAGTGAAAAGTGAACCTGAAGAGAAATACATAATAAACAAATTTTAATTATATACATTGAAGATGATCAGTAAACTGAGATGCATCTTACATCTGAGATGATGCATTTATAACAAAGGCTAGGTTTATTTATTATATCGTATGCAATAGATCATTCAAACAAATCATTCTCAGTGGTATCATTTAGAGACAACAATTCTAACTTGTTTTCTGTGAGTTCATAATGTATGGCAGCATTTAAAGGGTTAATCTTCCATAGATATTCAACCACTGTTGAGGCCTCTTTAAATACATCCGAGAATCTGCTGAGTATCTGAATTGCAAAAAAAATCATTATTTTGTCGAGGATGTCAATCTATAGATATATATAATAAAATATTTAAAAAAAACTTTTTAAAATACCACGTTTTTGTGAACCAAAAGAAAAAAATAATTCATCTCTCGGCTGTGTGAGAAATGTCTTGATGGAGGCATGCATAAATTGTGGACATTATTCATATAACGAACAAGCCATAATTTTTTAAAACTTAAAACGTGGGGCGCCTTTTACTCAAACTAACCATCTGCTAACTTTTAAACAGGATAGACCCACTTTTTTTAATATAAATATAAAAGGCATCTCACGTTTTAAGAAAAACGATACAAAAGCCTCTAAAATCCCTACTACTTTTTCATTTGATCAAACTCTGCCACAGCAACGTGTAGCTGGGTACAGCTAGTTATTAAAAAAAAAGTTTGAATCAAATCTTTTGAAAATTCGTGTAAAAAATGACTTATTTCAAGAACTTGAATGACATTTGTTGAAATGTTACAACATAGAGTAGCTTTTATATTCTCCAAACTATGAAATTTTCCAATTGTATAAACATTAGCACAATTATTATAAGAATATTAACATGCTCTCCAGAACTTCCTCAGAGCACATGTAAATAGCATTAAGTATACTCTGGAAATAAAATAGACTAAGAATGTTAAACTCTGGTCAGCATCAAAGGGACATTTTTAAAATAAAAAACTTAGAGCATTCAAAAGTTTAAATAGTAATTTATTCAAGCAACTACAAATGGCCTCGGTCACAATGTTTTAGTCTTGTAGGAAAAGACAAAACTTAACAACTAACTGACTAATAATATAGTTGTCTTATTAAATGATGATGAGAACAGTTCGAATCAATGATTTCCCACAAGCAACTTACATTTACAATGGATGGAACATCAACAGATTGCACTTTTATGAATTCCGATGACATGTATTCTTTCAATAAATGTTGCAAGACTAACTCCTTATTATTAGTTGAATCTTCTAAATGGAATAAATAATCAAATATGGTAATGCATAAAATTTGACAGAGAGGTATAAGTGCTAGAAACAAAATAACAAATTAACAGAAATAACAAACTTTCTTTGAAGACCAACAAATTAGAAATGAAATCCATTTCAACATCCTCAACAATGACAACTCCTTTTAAAGCTGCAGTTCGATTTAACTTGAAAATAACGTAACAAGATCCAGCAAAGTTTACAGCGATCTTTTCAGCACTGATGCCTCTAACAGTATAACCGATATATCTGCCATTCAAATTTATTAAAATCAAAGAATATGAAACAAGTGAAAAAATAAATAAATGAAACATGATCTTTACACACTTTGTCAGCATTGCAGAAAAATCTTTAATGATATTGAAATATTTGTCTCGCAGTGACTCCAACTGCATGAGTTCACCTTTCGATAAAACAACAACTTCTTCCTCTTTAATTTCACCTTCTTCATCAATATCATTCTTTTCTAAAGACAAATTATTTTTTTGTAAAAATATGCTTGAACTTTTATATTTAAATCTTTTATAGACAGCACTGAACATTCAAATAACCATAAAAAGAAATTTCAAACAAAACAATATACATATATCCAGATTTCGATATGATTTGTATTGTAAAACAGCCTAAATTATGTACGATGTAACGCCACCATATTATACCACTATCATTAAACATTTACGGATCTACATTTTACATTTCAGATGAAATCCAATTGAACTGAATAACATGAGAATCGGATGAAAAACCAATTCTAGACTGTTTAAAGAAGACTACCAAATGACTTTGATCAAATTATCTATATAGTCGGTCGTCCAATGTTTTAACACTTCTGAATATGGTACAAAACACATTTATTAAAAAACTATAAATAATTTCCATTTTCTTTAATGCTCAAATACATGATCCAGTTCTGAAAGTGACAACAGTTAACAATTTAGATTCAGTATGTAATATTGTATTTTTGAGGTAAACAATCTAAAATTTTATTATAGATATCAATCACTCTGGTAATAGTTGCGACCATTGGAGAATGTTTGAACTGGGAGGTTCAAGAAACGTCTAACTCTATCAAATCAATAATAAATACTTTAAATAATGAAAAAATAACAGTCAAACGTCCTAAAGAGATAATATCGAACAAAAGTACAAAAATGAGAGTATAACATTGGGAGACAACAAATATAAAGATGTTACAGTATCAAACAGATTAATTGAAAAAAAAAATTTTTTTGCATTTCTTGCTTTGGCAATATTTTTATTATTTATAATGGCAACACTGTCAGTTTTTTACTTCTTAACACAGTCTAGCTAGCGTTGCGCAGTGTGTAGCACGTGTTTTGTGATTGGTTGAGGAATTTAATAATGACAGATAAAAGAGTTTATAAAAAATTTCATTTTGTTTCAATTAATCTGTTTGAAACTGTTTGGAACACAGCAAACACGCTGACCCAGTTTAATATGTATATATTTGTGACGGGAGCCAATCAGCAGGCTCAATTTCAATGTATAGACCAGGGGTCTCCGAACTGCGGCCTGTGGGCTAAATGTGGCCCGCGAGGCCCTCTCAAGCGGCCCGCAGAGACTTTTTATGTTTTAAAAAAATTTATTTGTATTGATTTTTTCAAATATTATACTTTTTCAATTTATCTTAAACAAATCATACAATTTAATTTTTACTTTTATTTCATATTCTACTTCACTTTTAGTTTGTAGTCAGCCTGCGGTCTCGAGCTTTTATCGCTGCCTGATGGTATTTTCCAAATAATTTAGATATTTCTTTTAATTTATAACTTTTTTTCTTTTCCATTGGTATAAAATTTATAACAAAATGTTTGAAAAATACACTAAAATAATTTATCTCCATGATAACCATTGTTTTGTACTGTCATATAATTGTGAAATGTGTACCACTCTATTTTATTTAGTGATAAATTAGTGATAATCACTTGCCAGTGTGCATTTTTTTGAGCCATATTGTGTGCAAGATACAGTTTCACTATTTATTCATGTTTAAATAACTTCATTTTTAAACAACATTAAATATAATATTAAATAATATTAAAATTTTAAATATATAATTAAAAACTACATCTATGCTTTGATTCTATCTTATATTGACCTCTAGTGTGTAGTCGCCCCCCCCCCAAACTGCTGTTAACAGTTAGTGCGGCCCTCTGGCCAAAAAGTTTGGAGACCCCTGGTATAGACAAATCCAAGGAAAGAATTATTGTATTACATATATATATATATATATATATATATATATATATATATATATATATATATATATATTTATATATATATTTATTTATATATATATATTTTATTTTGAACGCATTTTGGCATACTTTGTTCTTTTAGACATGCTCCGTTGAAAAATACAGCCCATTATCAGTTTACGCAATATATTTTCAATAAAGCGAAACTTCGAAAACAAAAAACTTTTTTTTAATAATATAGGATTTTTAAAAATATTATCTATATATATAAAAATGAATGTTTGTATGTATGTATATATATAGGTATGTTATTTATGCATTGCTACACCATTCATCCGATCGTAACGAAATTTTCACACAACCATGAGAGTCAAGGGGAATCAAATATAGAGAAAAAAAAATTGAAATCCGTCACAAAATGAGCGGAGCGGGTGAGTGAGCGGGAACTATATATATATATATATATGTGTATGTGCATATGTATGTGTGTATGTATGTGTATGTGCATGTATGTGTTGTCTGTGTGTGTGTTTATGTATGTATGTATGTATGTATGTATGTATGTATGTATGTATGTATGTATGTATGTATGTATGTATGTATGTATGTATGTATGTGTGTGTTTTTTACAATATTTCGGCACTAATTGCTCATTCAAAGTATGTATGTGTGTGTATGTATCTATGTATGTATGTATGTATGTATGTATGTATGTATGTGTGTGTGTGTGTATGTATGTATGTATGTATGTATGTATGTATGTAGAATCGGATCTAGGGGGGGAACTGAGAGCGAAAAAATGAGCGGGAAAGCGACAGGGAACGGATAACGACCAGGAGCGTAATGAAATTTTCACACAACCTTGAGAGTCAATGAAAATCAAAAAGAAAAAAAAATTTTTGAAATCCGTCACAAAATGAGCGGAGCGGAGCGGGTGAGCGAGCGGGAACTATATATATATGTATGTGCATATGTATGTGTGTATGTATGTATGTGTATGTGCATATATGTGTGTCTGTGTTTATGTATGTATGTATGTATGTATGTATGTATGTATGTATGTATGTATGTATGTATGTGTGTGTTTTTTACAATATTTCGGCACTAATTGCTCATTCAAAGTATGTATGTGTATGTATCTATGTATGTATGTATGTATGTATGTATGTATGTGTGTGTGTGTGTATGTATGTATGTATGTATGTATGTATGTATGTAGAATCGGATCTAGGGGGGGAACTGAGAGCGAAAAAATGAGCGGGAAAGCGACAGGGAACGGATAACGACCAGGAGCGGGAAGGAAACGGGAGCGAAAAAGAAACGCATTAGGTAAACCTCTAAAAACCCCGGGCAACGCCGGGTGCCCCTCTAGTATATATATATATATATATATATATATATATATATATATATATATATATATAGTAGCGGATTCAGGGGGCAGGCGAGAGCCATGACCCCCATGGATTTCAAAATTTACTTTTTTGAAAGAATAAAAAAATTTTATAACAATATTAATACAATAAATGATGTTTAAAACTAGGAATAAATTAAAAAAAGCTCAAATTGACCAAATTTAGAAGAAAAATTGACTACTTTCCAGTGGAGTTTGTGGATCTAAGTAAGATCAAATATTTGCTTTTCCCGCAGTTTTTGCCCCCCCTCCCCCCGCCAAAGACGTCTAGATTCGCCACTTTATATATATATATATATATATATATATATATATATATATATATATATATATATATATATATATATATATATATATATATATATATATATATATATATATATATATATATATATATATATATATATATATATATATATATATATATATATATATATATATATATATATATATATATAATGGTGTGCTTTTTAACATGTTTACAATAATTAAATTCTTCTAAATTTCACCATAAAATAAGAAATGTTCATTCTGAGCTTTAATTCAGAATAAAATTAATATTATGTAAGCTTCTGCGTCCCGTTATTTTTTCGGAACGATACGATCCGATACGATTTCTGAAATTTGCCCCGAATTAAACGATACGATACGAGACGCTTCGAACAATAACGATACGATATCGATACGATACGATACGATTTCGGGATCTCGACTGAAGCGGAAATTTTGCCTAGAGATAACATAGAATGATGAACTATACGCGACAGACAATATTAATAACTACATTAAAGAAATTCATTGAAAAAAAATATATAAATATTAAAAAATTTCAAAATTTATAAAAATTTACCAAATTTAATTTTTTTTTACAACTTGAAATAAGTTTCATTTGTTTAGTTTCGGTACATCTATTTGTCTAAATTTAGACTCTAAATAAAACGCTACCGCCGATAGAAAGTATTTATTTACTTTATTTAGTGACGCGGCATGATAATGATGACAAACACGAGAAAGTGCCTCTATGCAAGAATTAAAAAAGTGAAAAAACCCAGCGTGTTTATTTATAGGCGATGGCGAATGCGGTTAGCAATAGCAAAAAAGAAGCTGAGAAAGTTTCGAATTCCAGCTGCAGACGATACGGGCTACGGCTCTGTCGTGCACACTACAGGTGGCACACACATACTCACACACAACCAAGAATATCATCGAGATTATAAATATATATCTTAGATGAACTACTATTACGGTCAATTACGGATATCGAAACACTAAAATAATCATTCCAATTCTATGTAACAAATTTGAAAAAATAAGTTTATGAAACAGACTAAACCAAAACATAAACATAGAATGATCATTACTATTACATTACTCATTATTCTCATTAATAATAATAGTCATCGATGTCAGCGAGTACGATTGCCTTGTAGGGCTTGTAGTATCAGTAGTATGCGCAGAGCTCGACTAGCAGCCTAAGAGGAGCGTGGCTTTTTTGCTGCCGGTTCCCAGACTAATAATAGTAAATAATGGGGCTACAGGCTGTCTGGAAAACCGAATTTAAAGTGGGGATGATAATAGTTGTTGAATCAATTGCAAATATTCACAGTTGTGACAATCGTTAATTAAATATGTATGACTTTATTTATTGGAAAATATTTTTAAAAAATCCCGATATTTTTCGAGATTTTAATCGAGAATGAAATTTTAAGTATCGCCAATTAATATCGATACGAGATTTCTTCCGCAGGCTGTATCGTTTCAATAGTGATACGGGAATCCCGTATCGTTTTGAAATCTCGATTGAATTCGAGATAACGATATCGGGACGCAGATGCTTAATATTATGTATTAAAATGTTACAATACACTTACTTAGATGGTTCATGATAACTGTTTGAATGAAAGATTCAAGTTCTTTCAACTTTTTTTCCATGGCATCTCTTAAATTCTTTAGAGCTGGCAAATCATCTTGTAAATAAATATTATTTGTTTATATTATAAGAAATACGAATATTATTACTTTATTTATAACCACATGAAATTTTCACACAATATGAATATGACCACTATATGTAATCACTTAATATAAATACAATCACTTTATATCAACAATACTTGGTTTATTCACAGCAGCTAAGTAAATGTGCTGCAAGAAATTGACAGAAACATAATGAGGCTTAGGTGTAGATAAAAACCAGAGTTTCTCAGATATATTATAAATTGTATATAAAAATTATAATTTAATTTATTATCAAGCAAATAAACCATATTTTTCCCAACATTATTTTTTTACAATTTAAAAGCAATTGAGATTGATCATTTTTAATTTAACATTTTAATTCTGCAGCTCCAAAATAGAATTGCTAAATTGTCAGTGAGAAGACTTGTGCTCAGGCTTGTAGAGCCGAGCCGGAGCCGTGGAGCCGCTAATTTTTGTAGGAGCCGCTAATTTTTGTAGGAGCCGGAGCTAGAGCCGAAAATATCTGGCCGGCCCGGCTCTCAAATTTTTTTTATAAAAGCAGTATTTTTTTCAAGACGAAAAGCTTTGAAATTCTAAAATTATTTGATTGTTTATTACTCTCAAATTTAAAATGTTTCAATATTTTACGAATGTCACTACAGCAACAGCCTTCAATCAAATGATAGCGCACAGCACACATCACCACGAGAAATCTTTAATGAATTGTTTTCGTCTCGTTTTAAATTTTGTTTACCCACCAAACTCTGTTTTTGGTTACATTGTTATTTTGGACTTTTTTTAATTTTATTTTTTTTTTAATTTTTAAAATTACATTAAAAATAATACAATTATGTTCCAAATACGACACTCGAGATGAAAGTTGTAATAAAAAAAAGATTTGGTTTCGTTTGAGTGTTTATATTCTTATAAAGTAATTACAATTTTTTAAATTGCATATTATCTTGTTAAATTTATAGTAAAAACATTTTAATTTCGTGAACTAATTTTATGAAGCATTTAAAAATTAAGTTTTTGCTGCGCCAAAAAACAAAAAGCACCGTTTCGAATACATTTAAAATCGACTAAAAACGAAATTGCGCAAGTTTGTCTCGTGTGACACCCCTTTATAGGGAGATGGGCTGTCAAATTTTCGGGAGACAGAGCCGAGCCGCGATAAAAAATGGCGGCTCCGCAAGCCTGCTTGTGCTTGCTTCATTCTCACGGGGTCAGAAATTCTGTAGGGGGGTTCTTTTAGGGACGTCATTTGGGGGGCAGGATGGCCATTTCCCTCCCAAAGATTTTTGAAAGAGAAATTTTTTAAGTATAAAATAAATAAAGACGAAGTTTTAGAAAATTCTTGGAAAAGTACCTCTGACTACCACCCCGGTCATCAGCTATTTTTGAGAAAGAGTTTTAGAAAATTTGTGCATTTTTTGCAAGAGAACAACACAAATCATTTTCAGTACTAAGTCTACTACTGTATTTAGACTTGATAACTGATAAACTTGAAAAGCCTTTTTCACACAGGTGTGTTGTGGGAAAAAGAATAAGTGCCATTGTACACGGCTATTTGAGCAACGCAGATAAGTTTCATGTTTAAAAAGCCCATTGGGGTCGCGACCCACAGGTTGAGAATCATTGCACTAAGATAGGAAAAATCGAATTCATTAAATAATATTGCTTTATAGAAATAATAATAAAGCTATAATATAAACAATAACTTAAATATAAATAAATGGAACAGCTGTAATATAAACATAAACAATAACTTAAATATAAATAAATACAATGGCTGTAATATAAACAAAAACAGCAAACATAGATACAATTTAAATATATGTTTTCTAATTTTATACCAACTTTCAAATTCTTTATTCGTTGTGTCTGATGTTGAAAATATTTGCAGCAAGCAATTATGGATAGAACCCCAGATTAGAGAAACTGCATTAAAACATTAGAAAGGATTTAAAAATCAGACCATCGATTAATAATTGTGTGATTTAATATTGAATGTAATAATTTTATGATTTAATACCGAATGTAATAATTTTATGATTTAATATCGAATGTAATTATTTTATGATTTAATTTTGTATGCAATAATCACAGTTGCCCAACAACTTAAGATGTTCGGTTTGCAATCACTCGAATACTTGTTTTAGACCTCAGTTCATGTTATAAATTATTACATGGGAATGTCTGCACCAATTTGGTACATAGTTTTCACTCCTCCAACCACCTGGCTACAAGGGTTTGCAGTTGCAAGCTTCAAACCAATATGTTTTCAATAGATACTACCAAATACTTTTTTTCTAATTGTGTTAAGAATGTTTGAAATTAATGGCCTGATCAGATTGTTTCTTCTCCTACTTTCTCAAGTATTAAACATCATATTGCTCGAATGGATTTATCTCAATTTCTGTCCGATGAATGAGTCTCCGCCTTATCTTCTTTTGATTTGTCATTAGAGCGTTACTTATTTTGTCATTCTGACTGCAAGTGTTATTGTATATGTTGATTCAGAATGGAGTTAGTGATTCGTTGAATCCTTCCACCCTTTTTGCTAAATATGTAAAACTGTTGAAAATAATATATTTCGGAAGAATTTAAAAACATTAAAACTTACATATGGAAAAGTAATTTTTTTTGTAGCTTATGAATCTGTCTTCAACCATTTCATCCATATCCAATCCACACTACAATTAAATAAATAACAGAAAGTTTTCCTAAACACTTTCATTCGAAAATAGATTTGAAACTAACCTTCTTCTTCACCTCGGATAGAAATATTTCAGCATCAGCCAATCCGAAATGATGCTCCCTTTTTTTAACACTGATTTCAGATAGATCATCTGAAACCTGACTTGAATCTTCATCGCTAGATACATCCAGATTGCAACTTAAACGTTCAATTTCACCCTGGTCGACAGGCATGAAGTTCGATTCAAGAGCGTTCATCTTTTGAATGTAAGCATCCGAGAGACTCGGTTTGGTATGAATTTCATCAGATTCAACTTCGAATAAATCTTTATATTTATCTTCAAATCTTTTTTCATCATCCTCAGTTAGTTCAGTTTTTTCAAAGAATGGTTCAAAAGCAACTCCGTCATCCTGCTGAAGCATGGAGACGAAAAATGAATAGCTAGAATCATATTTGGATATCAAAACATTATCTTTAGCGGGAGATTCTGTCTCAACGAGAGATTCTATCTCAACGGGAGATTCTGTCTCAACGAGAGATTCTATCTCAACGGGAGATTCTGTATCAATGCAAGTCAATGTGTCACATATATTTAAAAAATCCCCAACTGGTTTCATAAGCTGGATGGAAGTATCTGACAGTTGAGATGCTATATCATTATTATCAACTGTTGTGTTAGAAATTTCACAAACAGGTTTCTCATCACTTGCTACTGGTACATGCTTGGATACATCAAATGAGTAGTTAAACAGCTCTGACTTTTCAACAATTAAAGACTCTTTGAACGAAAATTTGGAGAGTTCTAAAATATCTGAAGATTTGCATCTCATCTTGTCAATACTATGGCTTATCGAAAATGATTCGCCTTTTCTATTAGAATCTGAAGCTACTGGACTTTTTTCAGAAGTAAGCTGAGTATCGTCATTAAGCGGTAAAGAGTCAGATTCGTTCAAAATATGGCTACCTTTTTCAATTAATTTTAAGTCTGGCTTTATATCATTTCTTTTGCAGCTTAATAGTTGTGTTATATTTAACACATTGTAAAGACTGACATTTTCATCAAGTAAATCACAACTTTTTTCAGCATCTAATACAGTCATATCAACTTCATTATTTATAAGTGATCTTGTGGAAATGCTCATTTCTGAATCTGAAAATAGAGAGCATGAAATACAACTGTAGCACAACATCAGAGAGAAAGAGTAGGTTATGATGATTCATAGTTATTTAAAGAAAACTTAAGAAAAATAAATCTTACGACTTTCTGAAGATGAATCAGTGTTGTCCAGGTATCTCGGGTATTCCCTGAAAATATCAAACCATCACTACCGTTAAGACATAAGCGACTACTACATTATTTTTAATTATTACTAGTTGAATATGGGCATGAATGTGTCTGTTGAGAACAAACCACTTAGCAAGTCTGGTAAATCAGCAAACTGACAAAAATTAAGCAAAACCTAAAATGTCAAAAAGATTCAATCAAAGTTTTAATAGTTTTCATCAGCAGACTATTTAATTTAATGCTTATTTCAGAAATTATGCTTCATGAAGTAAAATCTTAATTTTAATTTATCTCATAGATCTTACCTTATCTCATCTTTGCTGGAGAAGCTAACTCTTCTCCCTTTTTTGTTGTTCACATCAGAACCATTTCGATCTTCCATGTCTCAAAGACTTGAATATAAAAGAAATATTTAATATCTCAAAAATACATGATATTCCTTTTTATAAAAGTGATATAATATAATAGCCCACATCTGTGTAAGACGTTTTTGCGTGACGATTTGCTATCCATGGCAAATTTATCTATATATATATAAAAGAACATGTCCTGACTGACTGACTGATAATCAACGCCGAGCTCAAACGCCTCATCCTAGGAACGTGAAATTTGGAACTTATATTACTTTTATAGCGTAAGCACCCACTTAAAACGAATTTTTGAAAATTTCCCTCCTGAGAGGATGAAACTGGAAAACAAATGTTTTTCTAAAACAACGTATATCTTGAAAACCAAAAACGAAGGGCTTGTGAAATTTGCTATCTAGATTCTTCTTAAAAATTGAGAAAATACGTGTTTCAACATTTTTTTAAAATCTGGTTTCCAGGACCTCAAATGTGGGGTGGAAAATAGGGTTATTTGTTTTTAAAGTAACAGCTACTCAAAAACTGTAAATGCTACAGATGTAAAAATTAATATTTAGTATCTACTCAAAAAATAATGATAAACGTGTTTACCAATTTTTTTTTAATTTGGTATCCAGGACCTCAAATGTGAGGTGGAAAAAACTAAAAAAGTGAAGGTTTTAAAATTTGGTATCTGGGATTTTCTAAAAAATTAAAATTATACATGTGTAACCGTATTTAAATAATTTATTTTCTGGGACCTCAAATATGGAATGAATAATATGGTTGATTGGTTATTAGAGTAACTGCCACTTAAAAATCAACAATCTATTAATCTATCTATCCATCCATCCATCTATCTATATATCTATAAATACATATCTATAAATATATATATATATATATATATATATATATATATATATATATATATATATATATATATATATATATATATATATATATATATATATATATATTGGGCCTGAAATTTTGGCTTATAAAGTGGGCCGGGCCAAGTTGTCGACGGACCGGGCCGAGTTGGGCCGTAAAATATCGCCTCGTGCGATTCGCTATTGTGGATGCGTATTCTCCTCTTCAAGCAAATGCTAGTTTATATATAATGAATAATTACATAAATAAATTTTTTATATATTTTATTAATTTAGTAAATAATTACACAAGCAAAATATATAAATAAATAAATAACAAAATATCTAAATTACTTAAATTAATTCAAAATGAGTTCATCGTAATGTTAAAACATCCGTCCTTGGGACGAGCAAATCTCTAGTTAATCATAAACAAGCAAACTGTAAAAAACAAAGTTTTTTCACAAATCCTTTACATTTCAAGATTGGTTGACTATTTATTTAATACAAAATTTAACGACATTTTTAAAAATATTTATATTATTATCCTTGATTTGTTGTTTCACAACAAAGATAATTATTGTTTTGAATTAAAAAATTAAAATCTGTTTAAGAAAACTTTCAAAATTTAATTGAATGCATTGTCACGAGGACCAAGCCTATATTTCAAATTTCAGCTCGATTGGATGATGGGAAGTTTGTTCATTTTCAATTTCAAGGTTTGCAAACATTCAAGCAAGCAAGAAGTTAATATAGGATACTAGCAGGGTTACCCAGGATTTTTAGAGGTTTTTCTAACCTTTTTCTCTCTTTTGCTTTTTCTCTTGCTCCCGTTTCCATCCCCACTCTCGCTTACTTCCGTTTCCATTCCTGCTTAGTCTCCTGCATGCTCTACTGCCCCTTCACACTCTCCTGCTTCTTCTCCCTTTCCCAATCTTTTTCCTCACCCTCCTAACTTCTTTTTGCCCACAAAACATAAAATATATTTGTTAAAAGTTTGAATTTTTCTATGCAATAATCCTTGATGTTCATACATAGGCATTTTTGGCCTGGGAAGTTCCAAAATTCCAGGCCCGGTCCATCTAATTTGGGCCCGACCCGTTTTTACACTCGTATGTGGACTGCTCACGCGTCGGAAAACCTTCTGATTTATTTGTGTACGCACCAGACGGAAAAACAAAAAATATTGTTTATCCAAGAGCACTTCAATAACAAAGATATTCACACAGTTGCTGCAAATCCATTTATTTTTTAAAGTTAATAAACCAAATTAAAATACAATCATTTTCTTTGAATACCAAACTCATTCTCCTAATTCTCTTAAAAAAACCTGGGCAACGCCGGGTACCCCCGCTAGTATATATATATATATATATATATATATATATATATATATAGTTCCCGCTCGCTCACCTGCTCCGCTCCGCTCATTTTGTGACGGATTTCAAATTTTTTCTCTATATTTGATTCCCCTTGACTCTCAAGGTTGTGTGAAAATTTCATTATGATCGGATGAATGGTGTAGCAATGCATAAAGGACATACATACATACAAACATTCATTTATATATATACTAGCGGGGTTACCCGGCGTTGCTCGGGTTTTTTAGAGGTTTTTCTAATGTTTGTCTCTCTCGCTCCCGTTCCCTTCTCCACTTTCCCGTTTTCGTAGCGTTCCCGGTAGCTTTTCCGCTCTCGGTCGTTTTCCAGCTCCCGGTCGCTTTCCCGCTCAGAAGTTCTGTTATCGATTTTCTCTCTTGCTCGCGTTTCCTTCCAAGCTTGCTCTCCCGATTCCAGTCGCTTTCCGCGTTCCCGGTCGCTTTCCCGTTCCCGGTCGCTTTCCCGTTCCCGGTCGCTTTCCCGTTCCCGGTCGCTTTCCCGTTCCCGGTCGCTTTCCCGTTCCCGGTCGCTTTCCCGTTCCCGGTCGCTTTCCCGTTTCCGGTCGCTTTCCCGTTCCCGCTCACGCTTGCTCTCCCGTTCCCGGTCATGCTTGCTCTCCCATTCCCGGTCACGGTAGCTCTCCCGTTCCCGTTTCCGTTCCCGCTCATTTTCTCTTTTACATTCTTTCATAACTTCTGTTAGCCTATAAAACGCAAAATAGATTTGCTAAGACTATATATATATATATGAATGTTTGTGGGTTAGTTTGTCTATTATAGAAACGGGAAAGCACCCGGAACGGACAGCGAGCGGGAACAGAAAAGCAAGCGTGAGCGGGAATGGGAGAGCAAACGTGAGCGGGAACGGGGCAGCGACCGGGACGGGAAAACGACCGGGAGCGGGAAAGCGACCGGCAGTGGGAAAACGACCGAAAACGGAAAAGCTAACAGGAGTGGGAAAGCAGGTGGGAAAGGAAACGGGAGAGAAAGAGACAAACATTAGAAAAACCTCTAAAAAACCTGGGCAACGCCGGGTATCTCCGCTAGTACATACATAAACACTAAGCTTCTGCGTCCCGTTATTTTTTTGGAACGATACGATCCGATTTCTGAAATTTGCCCCGAATTAAACGATACGATACGAGACGCTTCGAACAATAACGATACGATATCGATACGATACGATACGATTTCGGGATCTCGACTGAATCGGAAATTTTGCCTAGAGATAACATAGAATGATGAACTATACGCGACAGACAATATTAATAACTACATTAAAGAAATTCATTGAAAAAAAATATATAAATATTAAAAAATTTCAAAATTTATAAAAATTTACCAAATTTAATTTTTTTTTACAACTTGAAATAAGTTTCATTTGTTTAGTTTCGGTACATCTATTTGTCTAAATTTAGACTCTAAATAAAACGCTACCGCCGATAGAAAGTATTTATTTACTTTATTTAGTGACGCGGCATGATAATGATGACAAACACGAGAAAGTGCCTCTATGCAAGAATTAAAAAAGTGAAAAAACCCAGCGTGTTTATTTATAGGCGATGGCGAATGCGGTTAGCAATAGCAAAAAAGAAGCTGAGAAAGTTTCGAATTCCAGCTGCAGACGATACGGGCTACGGCTCTGTCGTGCACACTACAGGTGGCACACACATACTCACACACAACCAAGAATATCATCGAGATTATAAATATATATCTTAGATGAACTACTATTACGGTCAATTACGGATATCGAAACACTAAAATAATCATTCCAATTCTATGTAACAAATTTGAAAAAATAAGTTTATGAAACAGACTAAACCAAAACATAAACATAGAATGATCATTACTATTACATTACTCATTATTCTCATTAATAATAATAGTCATCGATGTCAGCGAGTACGATTGCCTTGTAGGGCTTGTAGTATCAGTAGTATGCGCAGAGCTCGACTAGCAGCCTAAGAGGAGCGTGGCTTTTTTGCTGCCGGTTCCCAGACTAAAAATAGTAAATAATGGGGCTACAGGCTGTCTGGAAAACCGAATTTAAAGTGGGGATGATAATAGTTGTTGAATCAATTGCAAATATTCACAGTTGTGACAATCGTTAATTAAATATGTATGACTTTATTTATTGGAAAATATTTTTAAAAAATCCCGATATTTTTCGAGATTTTAATCGAGAATGAAATTTTAAGTATCGCCAATTAATATCGATACGAGATTTCTTCCGCAGGCTGTATCGTTTCAATAGTGATACGGGAATCCCGTATCGTTTTGAAATCTCGATTGAATTCGAGATAACGATATCGGGACGCAGATGCTTAATAAACACACACACACAGACACACATACATGCACATACACATACATACATACACACATACATACGCACATACATATATATATAGTTCCCGCTCGCTCACCCGCTCCGCTCCGCTCATTTTGTGACGGATTTCAAAAATTTTTTTTCCTTTTTGATTTTCATTGACTCTCAAGGTTGTGTGAAAATTTCATTACGATCGGATGAATGGTGTAGCAATGCATAAAGGACATTAACATACATAAATACATATATACAAACATTCATTTTTTACCAATGCTTTTATTAACTCGTCGGCTCTGTTTCTCTGTCTGTTTCTCTGTCTGTTTCTCTGTCTGTTTCAAATCTTGCAATCAATTTTTGAGTCACTTCCTGATGTTAGATTTTTTTCAAATTTTGCATACATGCTCAAGATAGAAGACAATGCAATATTCAATTATTAGTTTTACAATAAGTCAATTAATTTAGTTAATTTTCTTGAGGATTTTATCGAGGGGTTTCTTGAGGGTTTTCTTGAGGGTTTTCTTGAGGGTTTTCTTGAGGGTTTTCTTGACCACAAAACGCTAACCGACTGGCAGACTATTTTACCAAGTTAACACGAACCACACTCACTGACCGCGATTCTCAAGCGTGTACGAAATTTTCATGAAAATAGTTGAGATATTTAAATTCGATGCTTTTTGATGATATTTTTATTATTATTACCAATGCTTTTATTAACTCGTCGTCTCTGTTTCTCTGTCTGTCTGTTTGTTTCTCTGTCTGTTTCAAATCTTGCAATCAATTTTTGAGTCACTTCCTGATGATAGCTTTTTTCAAATTTTGCATACATGCTTAAAATAGAAGACAATGCAATATTCAATTATTAGTTTTACAATAAGTCAATTAATTTAGATAATTTTAATTAATTTCGATATTTCGATATAATTAAGATATTTCGACTTTAACATAAAATAAAAGAGTAATATAAAAAAAATTGATTGCAAAATTTGTGTTTTAATTACATATAAGAGCATTGGTTTTAAAAATTCGTTTTTAATTTACTTGTTATATATATAGATGAATGTTTGTGGGTTAGTTTGTCTATTATAGAAACGGGAAAGCACCCGGAACGGACAGCGAGCGGGAACAGAAAAGCAAGCGTGAGCGGGAATGGGAGAGCAAACGTGAGCGGGAACGGGGCAGCGACCGGGACGGGAAAACGACCGGGAGCGGGAAAGCGACCGGGAGCGGGAAAGCGACCGGGAGCGGGAAAGCGACCGGCAGTGGGAAAACGACCGAAAACGGAAAAGCTAACAGGAGTGGGAAAGCAGGTGGGAAAGGAAACGGGAGAGAAAGAGACAAACATTAGAAAAACCTCTAAAAAACCTGGGCAACGCCGGGTATCTCCGCTAGTACATACATAAACACACACACACAGACACACATACATGCACATACACATACATACATACACACATACATACGCACATACATATATATATAGTTCCCGCTCGCTCACCCGCTCCGCTCCGCTCATTTTGTGACGGATTTCAAAAATTTTTTTTTTCTTTTTGATTTTCATTGACTCTCAAGGTTGTGTGAAAATTTCATTACGATCGGATGAATGGTGTAGCAATGCATAAAGGACATTAACATACATAAATACATATATACAAACATTCATTTTTATATATATAGATATATATATATATATATATATATATATGAGTGTTTGTTTGTGTGTCTCTCTGTTTGTCCTTTGTTTTTCCAAAATAACTTTTTAAAGAATTTTTAAAAAAATATTCTAAATAGCCGTAGATTTATCCTCAGACCTACTAAATGTACAAAAAATTTTTATAAAAAATTGGTTCAGCCGTTTCGGAGGAGTTCAATTTCAAACACTATGACACGAGATATATATATATATATATATATATATATATATATATATATATATATATATATATACATATACATATATATATATTCTGCAAAGCAAAATCTCAATGGATGTTAAACTTTTTGTTTATTTGTGCAGTGCTGGGATATAAACTCAATGGATGTTAAACTTGCTGTTTTTGTCGTAAATGGATCCAGTGAACCGCGTGTTGTGAAATTATTTCCTTCGGCTACATGCTCTTGTTCAGCTGTTGGAAAATGTTATCATATTCTCGCTGCACGATGAGCAGTTGGACAGCAAGAGCCAAGCGTAAAAAAAGGAAATTAATTTAACACATTTGCGTAAAAACATTCGCAAACGGCCCGAACGAATAGCAGAAAAAAAAACCACGTCCTGCAGGAGTTGAAATTCTTGCAGCTGGGCGATGCTGAAGAACTCATCATTACAGATCTGGTTGCTGTTGTCACTCAAAGTGATCATACATAGCCTTCAATTTCAGTCAAGGGTGATGATGAAGATCTCATTGCAGCTATGGCTGTGATAAATGAGTCTAATTCGGAAGAAATTGATGGAACAATCTGCTTTCCTACAACTCCAATGTTCCTCCTCCCAAAAAAAAACAAACATGGAACATGGAAAGGATGAGAAGAAAATTCGTTGGACAGGATGTGACGAGTGTCCTCGATGGTACCACTCAGGTGCCGTTCCGAAAAAGAAAATCACATGCAGGTTTTGTAAGAAAAATTGAGAAAATTATTTTTATTATTAGGTTCTAATTGCAATTTTTTATTTTATAACATTTTAGAATATATTATATATTTGTTTTCGTTCTGTCTTTGAGTTCGCCTTTGCACATTGGTTCACAATAAGGTTCGCTCTTCTCTTTAGTGAGTGGTTCACAATTTAGTTCGCGTTTTAGATGTTCGCCGGTTCGCGTTTTATAGACACTCTTATTTTTCAACATAACCATATAAATAAATAATTTAAAAAAAATTGCTACGACAAACGATTATAAAACGTGACTCAATTCAATAGTTGACACAACACATGCTCTGGCTCGCTTCTGTAACCAATTAATTCATTAAATTCCAGTTATTTACCTCAAAAATTGATTGAAGAAAAGTAGTCAAAAATCCTGATGAAGTAGACCTGAGTAAGGCAAATAAAATACGGCCAAGTTCTGTCTTCTCATAGAACAATAACTTATTTTCTCTATATACATATATAAATATAATATATATTAATATCCCTTCTCTTTATAATACTTTATTATATAAGGTTTATATCCCAGCACCGCACAAATAAACAAACTGCAAGCAAAATAGCGCCTCGAACGTGCTTCAAAACATGAGTGCTGGGCTATTTGTTCTGAGTAGTTAAAAAATTATTGATAAAAAAGAAAGATAGTTTTTATTAATTAATTTAATTAAGTTGCCTTAATCAAAATTGTACAAAAGCTTTACAATAACCCGCAGTAACCGTATAACCTGTCAGTAAATGGTGTGTGGCGTAGCCAGGATAAAGGACTAAGGGGAGCTCATGGCGAGTCTAAAATTAACTGAAGTATATAACAAAAGTCGAAATGTCATAATAATAAAAATTTTAAAATAAATATTGTGATAACAGTTTTTTTAAGATATTTATACATAAGAAATTTTAGTTATATATAATATACATTGGCCGACCTCCAATAAGGAGGATTTGAATGAGTCATTTGCTGGCTTTCAGTCAAAGACTCGATCACCCACCCGTAACACAAATGGGTTAATGGCGAGTCGGAACCATTCGTAGCTTGAGTGTGCGAGTCTTTAAAAGAATGAATTAATGTAAATAAACCAAGCTTGAGGCTCTTTAACATTGGCGATTGGCTGGCAAGTCCGGTAAGTTCTGCTTCTATGCCAATAACGTAAATGAACCAAATAAAATTGAACGATTCTTTTAAGAATTAGTGAATCGACTCAGTCGGATCACCTCAACGAAACGTTCAAACTCGCCCATCTCTAGTATTTAGTAACTACATTTTAGTTTGCATTGTGCGGTAGTTTATCGAATTATATAAATGAATTTACTTGCCGATTAAAAGAACAATTAAAATTATTTTTCCAAGTAATTGAAAACCTTCTAGCGCATCAATAGAACGGCATTTTAGGCAATTCAATAGTGAAAGTGGAAAGACCAATGGAGAAAGAAATAGATTGTAGATCACGTGAGTCAGACTCCTGCTGATTTCTTCAATCCATCTTCGGTACTAAATCGTTTAGAGGCCATCTTCGTATATAGAGCGATAATTCGTTTATCTCCTATATACTTATTCTATACTAGCGGGGTTACCCGGCGTTGCTCGGGGTTTTCAGAGGTTTTTTACCGTTTTTCTCTCTTGCTCCCGTTTCCTTCCCCACTTGCTCTCCCATTCCCGCTCGTGCTCATTTTCTCTTTTCCATTCTTTCCTAACTTTTTTTAGCCCATAAAACGTAAAATAGATTTGCTAAAAGTTTCTTGAAGCCTTGAAGCCTAAATTTGAATTGCATTACGCAATCACCTTTGATGGTCATACATAGGCACTTATGGCCTGGAAAGGGTTTTTTGGCCCCCCTTGAGCCGGGGGATGGGAGTAGAGAGTCCAAACCTTTTTAACTTTTTCCCCCTGTATGAGAACTACCTACTTGCCAAATTTCATCAAGTTTGCTCCAGCGGTTCAGATTTTTATAAAGGACAGGTGCAGCCCCGTCGGGACGGGGTGTGTCGGGTGCTATTCGACACGCTATCGGTAAAAAAATATATTGTCGGTACAACTTATATTGGCAGTTAAAAAATGACGGTACAACTTATATTGGCAGTTAAAAAATGACGGTACAACTTATATTGTCAGTTAAAAATATATTGTCGGTAAAAATATAATGTCAGTGAAGATATAATGCATGGCTACACTGTGAAACAAAAGCGCGAACCAGCACACGAGCACATTGGGAAGTTCTTATAGAGCTAGGTTTCGGAAGGATAGCAGGCCTAACAAGAAAACCCGAAGCTAAGTGATGCACGGTATTCAGCGGCGGATCCGGGAATTTCGTAATTTATGAGGGGCTCAAAATTTTTTTTTTTAAATTTTCATTTCTGTCGTTTTGCAGTCCGTTGTAAGTCATCATGATTTTTTTATTCAGTAAAACCAAACATAAGAAATTTAAATTAAACTTTGTATTCATTCTTTTTTTCTCCCTCTTTTTCTCTTTTTCTTTCTCAATTTCTTTCTGTATTTTTTTTCTTCCCTGGTCTAGTAGAAAAAAATATTTTTAATTTATTCTCTGACCATTTCATGAACCAGCTAAAGCCGCGGTTTCAAGGCGGACAAGTTCCCAAAGTAAGCGCAACTGCTCACGTTATCCCTGTAGCCATGAAAAACTCTCGCTCTCCAAAATCATAGAAGTAGTCGAGTTTTTTGAGTTTAGTTTGAATCGTTCCGGTTTAGAGGTTAACACATGGAAGAGTCTCATATAGTCACTCCCACAAAAATGTTTACCAATGAACATAAAAAGCCATTCTTGTCGAGAAAAAAAAATAATATTTCGCCAACTGTAATAAGTGATAACTTTTTCAGTCTGATTGAAACGATTTTAGTACTTAATACTACAGCTTAAAAGTTATTCTCAGCTTTGAAGTCTCTGATGACAACTCCGCAGCATAATGAAAAAAAGAGGTGACTTGTGTTGACATTGCAACAAAGAAAAAATAAAGAAAGAAAAAGAGATAAAAACAAAAGAAGCATTTAAAAACATTTTTTAAAAACTAGTTTTATCCCAATTATCTGACACTCACTATAAATCGAAAAAATTTAATTTAATTAAATCTAGCCATGGAAAAAATCCGCAAAAATTCAGAAAAATACTATTACAGAAATTGAACATGTGTGCAAAATTTCAGATTGATTGAATAACGGGAAGAGGTTCAAAACTTGGAAATTACAAATAGTCCGATACTAACTATAAATCGAAATTTAATTAAATCTAGCCATGGGAAAACCCCGCAACTATTCACACAAATACTATCACCAAAATTGAACATGTATGCAAAATTTCAGAATGATTGGATAACGGGAAGGGGTTCAAAATTGGGATATTAAAAATAGTCCAATTCATGTTTCCGTTTAACCTCACGAAGCAAGCTAAGACTAGTAAAGAGGGACAAAATTAGTTATTAAAAAGTTTAACTTCAAATCGTTTTGTTTAGTTTTACTGAATAAAGGAAATTATAAATGACTTAAAAAAGGCTGCATAGCGACAGTAATCAAAATTTAAAAAAAAACACCAATTTTAAGACCATCTCCTTTATTAAATTTCTGCATCCGCCACTACCGAAATTAGATGTTCTTTAATCCTAATTGACGTCCTTGCCTGTATACAGCTTTGACAGCTACTTTTTTTAAATTCCAAAAACTTAAACACTTTTTTTCCAAAAATGCTGTTGATCAGGAGGGCGAAGTTGCAGCTACTTTACCAAAATCACCTCCAAAAACACCTGCAGAAAATAAAAATGTTCTGGAAATCCTTGGGGAGAGATGCCCTCCTTTCCCTCCGCAAATGACGCCCCTGATTGACAGTGCTAGAACGCTCACTGTCAATAGCTATTTCTTATTGACAGTGAGCGTACCATCTATATCGTCACTAGACAGTGCTAATTCGCTCACTGCCAATAGCACCGATCTGAAAGAAAATTCATGTGTATTTTGTAATTTATGCATCGCCTTTTAAAGTCATTTAGTTTGAATGATTAATTGTTAGAGAATGAGAGTTAGCCGCACTTAGCGGCTTAGCTTTAACCACTTTAACTGACTTTAACTAACCGCTTGGCTGGATTCGTTGAGAATTTATGGTAGCGCCCGAACAAGCCACACAACTCACACAAGGCTCGTGAGCGATCGGCGGCATGGTTTCGATTAAAAGAGCCAATAGTGGGCCGGCTAACTGCAGCATCATCGTGCAAACGCAATTGACAAGCAAAAAATTACATATTTGTAATCAGGAAAATATGCTTGGTATCACCTGATATCGCCACATTCTGGGAAATTTAGAAAAAAAATCACATTTTTTGGCCCCGCTCCTGTATGAATAGCATATTATCACAGTCGATCAAACTGGCGAAAAATTCAAATATTTCGTTTTTTTGTTGGTTTTCATATGTTTAATATAAAAAATAAAGAAAACAAGAAAAATATATGAATAATTAAATTTTGAGTGATTAGACTTACGGAAACGAGACATGCCTCAAGTGCGTGTTGGAGTCGGTGTCAGGTAACGGTTAAATTTAATAATTTTATCAGCTGTAACAGATATAAACATGAACAACAAAATGACAAACAACAATCCACACACTATTCAATGAAAATCTAAATACACATTCTCCATCGCATTTACCAGGGGCGAAACTATGGGGGACCAAAATCGGAGGGCCCTGCCATTTTTTCAAATTTGATGAGTTTTTTAGGTGGGGGGAGTGGGGGTGCTACATTTATTTATAAACTTATTTTTTAAATGCTTTTATTTAACTTCACTCGTCTCTCTGTTTGTTTGTTTGTGGTGATAAAATTTTAGAAACAAAAATTCACCTCTTTTTCGACCCCATAAAACTTTTAGGAAAGCTTTATTCTGGATGACAATACATGAACTGAATGTTTCCGACATGAATTAGGCCTTAAATCAGTTAAAATTTATCAAAGTTTTCCGTTAGGGTTAGGGTTAGTGATTAGGGTTAGGATTAGGGTTAGGGTTAAGGTTAGGGTTAGGGTTAGATAACAACTATCCATATATCGAGTTAAATTTATGAATTTTGATTTCATATGAAAAAATAAACAATGTACAGATTGAGCGTAACGGTTGTTTTAGATTTAAAAATTTTAGTTCGTTGACTCAGATAAAGAGGCAAATAAAAGCATTTTTTTAAATTAATTTTTTTATCTTTACTTGTTTAACATTTGCTTTAACTGGTTTGAGACTGAGTTTGACTATCTTCAGTTTGCAGTCTTTCTTTTCAATCATTAATAAATTCTTAAAAATACCAAAAAAAGACTGCAGACTGAAGATAGCCAAAAAAAATTTTGACTACGTTGGGGTTTTTTTTTTAAACTTGAGCAAGCCCTCCCAGGCCAAATCGGAAGGCCCTGCAAATTTTTCTAAATATGATGAGTTTTTCTTTGGGTGGGGGGTGTTACATTTATTCATAAACTTCTTTTTCAACAATTGCTTTAACTGGTTTGAGACTGAGTTTCACTATCTTCAGTTTGCAGTCTTTCTTTTCTTTCATTAATAAATTATTAAAGATACCAACAAAATACTACAGACTAAAGATAGTTAAAATAATCTTTTTGACTGCGACGGCTTTTTTTCATTTTTCAAACTTGAGCCCCCCCAGCATTTTTTGCTGGTTGCGACCCTGGCATTTACAAAGAGCTGTACAAGCATGCCTACATTTTGACACAGCTAAATTTTACAGCGCCACATAACTTACATGAGCAGGGGACTAATTTACTTGAAACTTTTTTAATTTTTCCATTTGTCATCCAAAGTGAGATAAATCTTTTTCCGTCTTTTCTCCATCTCCATAAACATTGATCTGAAACATGATGAGGGTCTCTCTTACACAAGACACTGACCCCTTAAGAAAACCCCTTGTAAAAGGCTCTATCATAGGGCTCTATTGACTGATCGAACAAAAATGGTTCAAGTCCACGACGGATGACAAATTTGGAAAAATGGTAGGGCCCTCCGATTTTTGTCCCCCCCATAGTTTCGCCCCTGGTAAATGCGATGGAGAATGTGTATTTAGATTTTCATTGAATAGTGTGTGGATTGTTGTTTGTCATTTTGTTGTTCATGTTTATATCTGTTACAGCTGATAAAATTATTAAATTTAACCGTTACCTGACACCGACTCCAACACGCACTTAGGCAGAAGTCATGTCTCGTTTCCGTAAGTCTACTGACTCAAAATTTATTTATTTATTTATTTATCTATTTTTTCTTGTTTTCTCTAATTTTTCATATTAAACATATGCAAACCAACACAAAAAAACACAAAATATTTGAATTTTTCGCTAGTTTGATCGCCTGTGATAATACGCTATTCATACAGGAGCGGGACCAAAAAATGTGATTTTGTATCTCAATTTCCCAGAATGTGGCGATCTCAGGTAATAGCAAGCATATTTTTCTGATTACAAATATGTAATTTGTTTGCTTGTCAATAGGGTTTGCACGATGAAGGGGTTTTTGATAAGTTGACCGGCCAGGGTCAATGCATGCGCCAAGCTCGGCGAAAAGTTTGATAAGGAATTATTTCGCTTTTTTTAACTTTAGGCAAGTCTTAGTATTATTATAAACTATGAAAGCAATCTTTTGTTTAATTATAATTAGTGATTTGTCTTACCTCTTACCGTGCAGATTTTTCTTTTTTTTTAAATTTAAAATGGTGCAATGTAATATTATTATCAACACTTAAAAAACCCCTACTTGTCAATTGCCGCATCCAGTAGAAGGATCTGCACTAAAATGCGATGGGACACAGCCCTGATAGATATCAGTGGGACAATTTGCATTGAAGACCAAGTAATATCTGGGGCTGTCGAAGCACTTGAAAAGTAAGATGTGTTATCATGACATGTTGACATAATTTCCATACCCATAACCATGGTTGTTAACAGTTTCTTTTTATACTAACTAGCTTCCTAATTGTTGTACAAAATATAAAAACTGTTACTTTGTAGCCAAATCTCTTTGATATGAAAAACATAAATACATTTATCATGAGGCTAATAAAAGATAAGCGCAAGACAGCATTGACAGAAGCATTCCATAAACTCTCACCTTGCCATTGTCTTTCACAAATTTTTTATGGGTTGCTTTTCACTATGTTCTGTTGTCTTAAAAAATTTTTAAACTACATTTTTCAAATGTGGGTTAAATTAATAAGTTGTCCAATGTTGAATAGGATGAAAAACAGAGACAAAGTTTAACAGGGCCATGTTAATCAGATTAATATTTTGATTGCATAGGGCACGTTGTTAAAAGGCGCGTGCTAGTGAATCCGGGGGTTAACCCCAGTAGCTCCTACTTGAAGTAGGAGTCAATTGATTGAGTTAAGTATTAAGATGGCATGAGCCTGTGGTGTTAACGCATGTCAAATGAATGCGGTAAGAACGATGCACCAATATATGATTCCTCTGAAGAGGGATGGACTTGTTAAAATGTGTTGACCACTGAAAGGTCTGAGCTAGATGGCTACAGAGTATTGGCTTGTGGAAATGGTTAGCTAAATTAAGTAATTTAATAATTGTGATTAGCATTGAATTTAAGCAGTTTTTTACTACTATTTTTGGGTGAATATATTCATTAATGCTATGAAGATTTCTGATGGCTTTCAAAAATATTTCTTCTACATAGATTAAGAAATGCTAATATAAAGATAAAGTTTGTTACAAACACAACCAAAGAACCAAAGAAACACATCCTGGACAAGTTGACAGATCTTGGATTTAAAATAAATAATGATGAAGTCTTCACATCTCTCTCGGCAGCCAGGAGTGTCATTGAGCAAAAACATGTTCGACCATTTTTAATTCTTGAAGATTCAGCAATGATTGATTTTGAAGGTGAATTTTTTTTTCATTAAAACAATTAATTAAAGAATAACAAACTTGGTTATTTTTCATTTTTAAAGCATAACAAATTTATGCAATAAATTATTATGTTTATTTACTTAATTTAAAATTGATGCTTCTAATTTTTGACAATGACTACTCTTACTCCTAACATACAAGCTTTGACAGTCAGATTTGATAAGATTTATTGTTTCTTTGAGAGTTTGAAAATGCATATTTTGTTCTTCAAAATTAAAAAAACTGACATGTTTGTATTTAGTATAACTTTTATAAAATTGATTGGCAAAATATTATCTTGCTTACAAAGACTACAACTTTTACTTCTGTTATAAACTCTGTCTAAACTTAATATTTATTGTATAAACATTTCTGTTGGTTAAAGGAACCACAGCTTTTTATGCTTTTTGATAAATTAAAAGAAATAAAAAATTATGTTCTTTAAAAGTGTTTTAAATTTTTTTTAAATGCATTTCAAAGCTGGATGATTGATAATTTGCTTTTAGGCATTGATACATCTAATCCTGATTCTGTAGTTGTTGGATTAGCTCCTTCCAAGTTTAACTATCAGACCATGAATAAGGCATTCAGGTTTAATAAGTTGTTTTTATTCATTTTTCTTCCATTTAGCAAAATTCTCTTTTATTTGTTTTGTTTTAATACCTATTCCTAATTTATATATATACTCAAAAATGAATGTACTTTAACTGTTTTTTAATACAAACCACTGGATCAATTTTAATGAAATTTGGCGTGAAGGTAAATCTCAAAGAGTAGAAGGTTAAAGGGTAGTTTTTAATTAAAGTTTTTTATTTTTTATGATTTAAAAACTTTCTAGGCCTAAAGTTTCTATGCAGTATTGCAAAGTAACGCGTTACTGTAACTTCGTTACAATTTTGGTTAACTAGTAACTTAATGTGTTGCTTTTGGAAAATGTAACTATGTAACATAACATAGTTACGTTTTTGAGTAACTGCAACGTTTTTTCTGTAAAGTTTTTTAATTTAAAAATAATTTTTGAATTTTTTTAAACTTTTATTTAGAATCAATGTAAAACCATTGTGTTTTATACGGTTTAGCAACTCATGTTTGTCGTTGAATGCCTTCAACGTACCTCTACTGAAATAATGATGGAATAAGTTGTTTTATTTGGAAGGTTGATGGTAATTGGGTAAATTTTGTCAACACGTTTTCAAAAGGGAAAAAATGAGGTAAAATACAAACTATGTTTTACAAAAATTGAGCTGTCCCGCACAAAAATAGAAAAAATTATGCCATGTCGCTATTTGAAAAAGAAATCGAGAAACAAGAGCACGTTTCAAACAAAGGACAATGTTTTAGACCAGCTGTTCTCAATCTTTTTATTGCCGCCACCCCTTGACAAAATGTACATGCTGTGGCAACCCATAACAATAAAATTATGTAGGTTGTTTATCCTTCACTATGGTTCACTGCATTGTTACAACAATTACTATTGCACTTAGACTTAACACTCATACTCCTACAATACATTATATTTTTTTAATAAATAATTTTGATTTGAGAATTTTAACCTATTTTACGTTTTTATTAGGTCACTTTGTTGTTTGAAAGTTTGTCTGTCCGTGAATATAGAATTAAATTAAAATGCTGCTTACATACTGCACATAGATGTCTATTTCTTACTAGCTTATAAATGTTACTAGGTGTCAGCTAACTGATCAAAAACCCCTTCATCGTGCAAATGCTACTGACAAGCAAAAAAGTACATATTTGTAATCAGAAAAATATGCTTGTAATTACCTGATATCGCCACATTCTGTAAAATTTAGAAAAAAAATCATCTTTTTTGTTCCCGCTCCTGTATGAATAGCGTATTATCACAGACGATCAAACTGGCGAAAAATTCAAATATTTTCTTTCTTTTGTTGGTTTGCATATGCAGAGAGAAAAAGGATAGAAGAACTTATAAGCATCCCGGGCAACATCAGGTAACACCGCCAGTTACAAATATTTTTTAAAAGTTTTAACCCCATTGTCCAGTGGTTTAGAATTGTATAAAAGACAAACAAACAGACAAATTGACAAACAGTTATTTTTATGTATAAAGATTATAATTTTAATCAGATATTTTTTTTATCTATATAGCTTATTATTAGATGGTGCTTCGTTTGTTGCCATCCATAAAGGTAGATATTACCAGAGAGCTGATGGAGCTTTGCACCTTGGTCCAGGTAGTGTATTATCTGGAAAAGGAAATTTTTTATTTTATTTAATTCAATTATTTTGGATAAATTTTGCATTTACAGGTGGTTTTGTTGAGGGCCTGGAATATGCAAGTGGAGTAAAAGCAGAAGTAGTTGGAAAGCCAGAAAAAAAGTTTTTTCATGAAGCCCTTAGAAGCCTTGGTTCTGAACCAAATAGGGCTGTAATGATAGGTGATGTGAGTAAAAGTACATTCATTTTTGAGTGCCACTTACAGAACTGACCGGCAGACACTTTAAAACATTGGCTGCTCACAGATAAACTAGTGGCGTATGCAGTGTTTAACGACGCCGATGGCAGCCCCGCTTATCACTCACTAGCTCCATGAGGGCACAAAGGACTTTAACCCCCAACTGAAGTTGGTACTTATTTATCAACCATTTAAAGATGAAATGCTGAGTTGACGTGAGCACATGCAAGTTAATCTCTTGCTCAAGGAAATTACTTACCAAAACTTGGAATCGAACCGGGTACTATAGATATCCAAGCCGGTGTCTAAACCACTAGACCAACACGTCCCGTTAAAAAAGACCCTATGTTTTTGAGTAATATCAGCCATCTTGAGAACTTAATCTTTTGTGAATTGTTATGATTTTGTTTGTAATCATATTATTTGAGTATTTCAGTTTGGTCTTGGATAGAGGTGTACTGATTATCTGCTTGTTATCGCCCCTTTTGCCGATAATCGGCCGTTTAACAATCGGTATCGACTGATAATCAGTACTAGTCAATTAGTGTTATTTTTATTCTTGCAAAGTGCAGAGAATATGCTTTCGGTTAATACACGTTGATAAATCAATTTTTTGTAGACATTTAAAAAATAAAACTGATAAATGAGTGCATAGAAACATAAGATTCTCAGCTTTTTTGCGGCCAGAAGAATGGCAATCGGAATGTATGAGCCCAGAGCCACAAAAAAGACGCTCGCTGGTACTTTTGTACTCTAGCTGGTTGTGGACATACAGCAGAGGCCAACTTCTTTACATCATTGTCATTATATCTCAAACTGTTTATGCTAATATGCTCGTTGTTTATGTAACATATAAAATTTTTTGATCGATTGGAAAACATCAATGTCCAGAGGATGTCAAATGATCACTTGAATAGTGTAAAAATATAAAAGTTTGTTTTTAAAAAACTTTGTTTTTTGCTTCACTTGTTCTGTCAATTTAGAAAACTTCTAAACCAAGCTTTTATTCAAGCACCCACACATAATCATAGAGAGGCATAGAAAAGACTATAACAAACATGGTAGAGTGGGTGTAAGTGTAAATCGTTGGTGTCACAATCGTTCCATGTCTGCATAAACTAATTTGAACTTAACAAAAACTAGACCACCTAGGCCCTTATTAGTAATAGTGAGGTTTACTCCATGGGAAAAGTATGCAAGGAGCAACTATGAATAAACCAATATGCACTGAGAGACGTTTGATTGATACGTTATAGGTGTGTTTAGTTTTGGTTGGGATGGAGTTTAATCAATACTTTTTTGTAAAAAATTGTTTGAGAAGTGGTCAAGGGAGATGGGACAAATATGGGGATAACCTGTGAGATGTCTTGGTCTAGTGGTTTAGACACCGGCTTGGATATATGGAGTACATGGGTTTGATTCCAGGTTTGAGCACGTAATTACCTTGAGCAAGAAACTAACTTGCATGTGCTCACGTCAACTCAGCGTTTCATCCTTCAGTGGTCGATAAATGAGTACCAACTTCGGTTGAGGGTTAAAGTTCTTTGTGTGCTTGTGGAGCTGGCGAGTAGTATGCGGGGCTGCCATCAGCGCAGCAAACACCGCATGCGCCGCTGGTCCTATCTGCAAGTTTCCAACATTGTAAAATGGCGGGTGGTTTGTGATGTAAGTGGCACTCAAAAACATATTTACTTTAACTTTTTTAACTTTTAATATGATTTCATTAAAAAAAATTCTGTCTCAAAGTCACATTCTAGTTTTTGGTAAATGATTATGCATTTTTATGTGCATTTCAATTAGTTTAATTTAATTGCAGTTTGACCGGTAAGTGCCAGCCCTTGTGAAGATAGCGGAAACATAATGATAATATTTGTTATTTTATAGTGCTACACATAATCTATATATATAAAAATGAATGTTTGTATGTATATATGTATATCCTTTATGCATTGCTACACCATTCATCCTATCGTAATGAAATTTTCACACAACCTTGAGAGTCAAGGGGAATCAAATTTAGAGAAAAAAAATTTGAAATCCGTCACAAAATGAGCGAGCGGGAACCATATATCCATATAAATAAAAATGAATGTTTGTATGTATGTATGTCCTTTATGCATTGCTACACCATTCATCCGATCGTAATGAAATTTTCACACAACCTTGAGAGTCAAGGGGAATCAAATATAGAGAAAAAATTTGAAATCCATCACAAAAGGAGCGGAGCGGGTAAGCGAGTGGGAACTATATACATATATATATCCACATACATAAATAAGAGAAAACGGGAAGCCAACTGAGAGCGAAAGATAGAGCAGGAAAGCGACCGAGAACGGGAAAGCAACCGGTAGCGGGAAAGCGACCGGGAGCGGAAAAGCGACTGGGAACAGGAAAGCGGAGAAGGAAACGGGAGCGAGAGAGACAAACATTAGAAAAACCTCGGGCAACGCTGGGTGCTCCCGCTAGTATTAAATAAGAAAGTTTTAAAAATCAGTAATCGGCCAATTATCGGCAATTGGCCGATATTTTGTAGCCAATTATCCATGATAAATAAATATGTATTACCCAAGTATTTGCCGACCCTAAAATTGGGTATTTTGAAGGCTCAATAAGCTCCATAAAACATTTTTTGGACAAAAATTGTGGATGGAAAATAATTATTTACCATGAGAATAAGTTTTGGGTTTTTTAGTTTGTGCGGGACTACCAGCTGTGCACGAGTGATATGATTTCACACAGGCTGGATAATTAGTAAATGCCATAAAATGCATGAAAGTTATCATTATTACATAGAGCAGATCAGCAGCAGACATGTAGCCTAGTTTGAAAATGTAACATTTTATCAAAGATTTTTTCAAATTTTGGTCGACTCATGAATAAGCCGATCCCCTATTGTGTTGGCCATAATTATTTTGTAAATTTTTTGGCTAATACCCGAGTATATACAATAATGTTTTTGGAAGTTTTTATTCTCAAAAATGTTTGAATTTTTATAGGACGTGCGAGATGATGTTGTTGGTTCAATAGAGGCAGGACTTTCTGGAATGTTGGTTAAAACAGGTATTCTTTTGCTGCAATTTTTTATGTTTTCCTCATGTATATAGAAACACTCGTTTATGTCTTTATTATGTGCAAACACTTTTATGTAACACCAGTTGTCTTAATTTTCTGTTAGTGTTCATAGGCTTTTTCATTTCACTTGATGTTTCTAATTCATCATCGATAACTGTAGATAATGATTGCTTCCAAGCTTTTTTATGTCCATAATAATTGACCAAACTATTTCTGTATACAGTCTGAAATAAGTTATTGCGGTTTCATAGTTTTTTTTAAACTTCAAGTTTAACAGTAATAAAATTATATAAAATAAACATGCTGTTTTTACAAACTTTTATTTAGGTTACAATCTCTGTTTGTGTGTGTGTGTGTGGCTTTCTCTGTACTCAAATCTTGCAAGTAAAATTTAACCAGCTTTTTGACTAGCTAGGAAGCTGAAACTTTCAGCATAGCTTTATATTGTATTACAATACATGATTCAATAAAAAAACTAACTTAATTTGAACATCTTTCGTATTTCTAAATCGAGTGTATTTGAAATGGAAATTTGTGTTGAAAAACTTGTTTTTTCCTTTACTTGTTATATATTTGTGTTTACTGCAGTTGAATTGATAAGTGCCAGCAAGTGTGTACTATATCAGATAACCATTTTACTTGTTGTGGTTATAAACTTCATAAAATCAGTAATTTTATTTTGGGCACTAATATAGTTGCGAAGTTCATTATTTATGCACTTCTGATTAAACTATACAAGTTGTATGCTCTCTGCAGAAATCTTATTTTTAAATTCATAGCACTACCATGCTTTGTAAAAAAAAAGTGTTCAAACTTATGGAAAAAATTGTGTTGACACCACATTATAAATTTTTTTTCACCAGGAAAGTACAGGCCAGGAGATGAATCTTTCATCACTCGGAAGCCTGAATATGTATTTGAAAGCTTTCCTCAGGCTGTTGAATTCATACTGAAATCTTGATGCTATTTCTTCACAAATTACAGATACCTGGTTATAAACAACTGTAATAATGTTTGCAGTGTTACTTTAAAAGCTTGATTAATGTTTGATATAGCAGACAAAAATTTGGGTTTTCTGAAGTTGTTGTTTTGGATAACCTGTATTACTTTGGTAATCTTAGCAATGTACTTGAAATGCTGCCAATGAATGCTGCTTTTGAGTTTGAATTTTTATCCTTCAACACATATTTATTTCTTCTTATTTAGATTTACTCGTATGTTTGAAGTGGTTCTTGTACAATAAACTAAACTTTTGTGATTAATGAAGAAACAAAACTAAAAGCCTGCAAGTACTGTATTTACTTGAGTCAGTGATATTCCACTTTGGATATTTCAGTTAAAGTTATGAAAATCTCAATTTTCAGTTCAAGTTATTATTCAGAATTTTTCAGTTACAGTTCATAAGTATATCACATAAAAGACAATACCCTTGCTCACATGCTATACATATAGGTTATAGATGTATATTTAAATTTCAAATTCAATTTGAACTTCTTTATTTAAATTACTAAAATGAGAAATAACACACTTCAAAAGTAAGTATATTCAAAATTTTAAATTTAATAACAAAATATTTTTCAGCTAATATTCAGTTAGTATACTTGTTTTTCATTTACAGTTTTTAGTGACAGTTTGAGTTAACTTAATTAGATTTTTAAATTAATTTTATATTTCAATTACAGTTAACTGGAACATCATTGACTTGAGTATAAATAGAGAAATCTGGCACTGTTTCAGATATATAAAAAAATAACTATTCCGAATTATACTGTGTCAAAAACCTGCCCTCCAAGCTTTATTTTTTAATACAGAAATGGCACTGTTCAATGTCACTTTGGTGTGCAATCAAAGGCTTGAGTAATCTTTAGTTTAGCCTCTTTATTTACAATTCAATTTATACTAAGGTGTATATTGTATGTTGTTATCAAAAATGGCATCTAACATATATTTAGAAAATATTAACAGCGATGTAAGTTATCGGCTCTTTCTACAATATTGAGACTGTAAATCCACAAATTTCAAGGTTTACACAGCCAAAAATATGCATGCATTCAATGTGCTAGTAAATAAAACAACGTATTTTTACGTCAAAGTCGCACTACTTGTTAAATAAACGATGTGATTGGTCACTTATTATAAAATAAAATTGTTTAACTTGAGGTTTTGCCATTAAAACTTTTATAAGTATTTGTTATCTAAACTTTTAAATATCTTATTAAAGAAATTTAATTTTTTATACATGAATGCACTTGACATGTTAGCCAGCATTAGAAACAGCAGGCTCATCATAACATTATTATTATTATTATTATTATTTATTTGTTTAACGTGCTCTCTAAAAAGAAAAATTTCTCAGAGCACGAGGCGGCAGTGCCAAAATAAACGAACGGACAGAATCACACATCAGAAACAAAAAGGGTCAATATCCGTTCGTCATACGAAGAAAAAAATGAGTTTTAAGTCGTTTCCTAAATACATAAACGCTATCGACACACGCCGGATCGGTAAGTTCAATCGGTAGATTGTTCCAGGTAGTTGGACAAGAAACTGCAAAAGCCCTCGGTCCAAACGTCCTGGTTCCGCAGGAAGGAACAAGAAGCTGACCGGAAGAAGCCGAGCGAAGGTGAGATCGGCCAGGAAACTGAGTCACCGGAATGCACAGACCGGAGAGGTATGACGGCGCAGAACCATGGAGGCATCGGTACGCAGTGAGAGATAGCTTGAAGTCGATACGCGCCTGCATGTTCAGCCAGTGTAGTCGGTCGTGAATCGCTTTAGTGACATGACCGTATCGAGGCAATCGGAGAATCAGCCTAGCCGTGGCACGCATGACACCATCAAGCCGCCTCATTAACAGATCCGGTATTCCACTGAGTAGACAATTACAATAATCAAGTCTAGACAAGATCAAAGCGCGGGCAAGTGCATGCGAAGAATCGACCGTGAGGGATTTGCGAACTGACCTCATCTGTCGTAGATGGTAGTAACTGGTGTTGACCAATTTTGCAACGTGTTCGCTGAAAGTCAGTTGAGAATCTATGATGACCCCAAGATTGCGAACCCTATCGACGAGACGAATGATGTTTCCAGCTATATTGATCTCGTCAAAGGTGCAGTGCAACCGACGTCTAGAGGATCCCAGTAGAATGACCTCTGTCTTGGAGGCATTTAACTTTAGTCGATTGCATTTCATCCATTCCATTATCTCCGAAACGCAGCCGTCCAATCTGTCCGCGAGCACACCGATACTCTCAGTGCCGCAATGATCGTAGATTTGTAGATCATCAGCATAACCATGAATATTGAAACCACGTTGAGCAACCAGGGCAAAAACATCTGAAGTGTATGCAATGAAGAGTAGCGGTCCTAGAATTGAACCTTGTGGAACACCACACACAATCGAGGACCAACCAGAAAGGATACCTCCATAACGAACACACTGCCTCCGATCGCAAAGATACGAACCGATCCACCGAAGAGCAACAGAATCAATGCCAAATGTACGCTCCAATCTGGTCACGAGGATTCCATGATCAACGCAATCGAATGCAGCGCTGAGATCGAGCATAGCGAGCAGTGTTACCATCCCTCGATCGGTTGCCAAGAGAACATCCGAAGTAACCTTGAGTAATGCAGTTTCCGTCGAACGGCACCTCCGATAGGCAGACTGATGCTCCGGTAGAAGGTTGTGTCCATCCAGGTGATGTTGAATTTGTTTGTTAACCGCCCGTTCCAAAACCTTAGAGATGAACTGAAGATTCGAAACTGGGCGATAACTGGCAGGCAGAGAAACATCCAGCGTAGATTTTTTCAAGATTGGCGTGACCTCGGCCACTCTGAATGGGACCGGAAAGTGACCAGTGTCCAACGATTTATTAAACAGATCTGTAACAAATGGGGACAAGGTTTCTGAAAATTCTTTGATGAGCCATGTTGGCGCCGGGTCTAGACCACATGACTTGTTTGGAGAGTTCTTAATTAGGTCCTTGACGTCATCCTTAGTAAGAGTCGCAAAGTTGCTGAAACGTTCTCCAGAGAAGGTGTTGAACTCAGGCGTATCCGAATCAAGGGTAGACGCTCGGACGTCCGTGACCTTCTTCTCAAAAGAACTCATGAATTGCTCTGCAGTCAGACCATCCTGAAGAATGAAAGATCGTTTCTTTCCCATCACGGCAGACAAATCTCTCCACAGCCTGCCTGCGTTTCCTGCACTCTCCGCAATCGTATTCTGCCAGTACGCATCCTGTGCTCTCCTATAAAAATCCTGGCAAAAACGTAACTGCGCAACCCATTTATCACGGTCAGAGATCAGTCGGGTTCTTCTGTAAATTCTTTCAAGAGAACGAGCTTTTCGTTTCTGCTCGCCGCAAGCAGTATTGAACCATGGAGTGATCGGACGATAATTTCTCAAGGCTGACCGACGTGGAGCATGCTTCTCAACAAGATCGGTCAGTATTCTGTTGTACATCGTAGCCATTTCATCCGGTCCAAGGCCGCTCCAGCTGCTGTCCTCAGTGCAGAGTTTGCTTGATTTGAGATCCTGTAAAAAAGATCACGATCAAAGGTCTTCCATGCCCTGCCTGTTACCATTAGTGATACAGGATTTGGTTTCATGAGTGGCAGTCTTGAAATGATGAGAGAATGATCGGACACAGATGGAACATACACTTCACAAGCAACAGAAGATGACTGAGCTGGGTCCTTCGTGATGACAACGTCCAAGGTATGTCCGGCTTTGTGGGTTGGTGAAGAAATATTCTGGACAAGGCCAAAGCAATCCACGATCGTGTTGAATTTCATTGTCCATACATCATCCGGTTTGTCCAAGTGAATGTTGATATCTCCAACGACAAGAATATGGCAGCTGTGAACAGTTAATTCTTCAAGCATCTGGCTGAAATCCTCCAAGAACTGGTCAGAAACTCGTTCACTTCCAGGCCGGTAAATGACCACAGCAATTGTTCTAACACTCCTTAAGATAAGCATTACAGAAACGAATTCAAAAGTCTCAACTTTGCTGGTAAGATTCATTCGGCGGGCTTTGCACGATTCTTTGCAAATCCACGCAACCCCGCCCCCCAGTAGACGACCAGATTGCATCTTTTGTGTAGCAGACCTCGCCAAACGTTTTCGTTCTCGTGCCTGATCCACGCACGTGTATCCATCCGGTGTGATTCTTGCGAGAGTGATGTCTTCTGATGATTCGTGAAAAGTCTCGGCAACTGCGAAGGCATCAAGATCATGTTCAGCGATGATATTTGTCAGCGATGCACTTTTATTTCCGATCGACTGACAATTCAAATATCCAATAGTCAAGTACTTGTTTCGAACGTATGATTCTGTGTTGGAGCTTTTCAGATTTTTCCCGCAACGGGAATTCTTCTGGTAACTATCCTGTCCCCCGCGATGAACAGATTCGTCTCTCCAGCTCGTATTCTCTGCTTCATACTTTCGACTAGGAGTTTTCGTGCTTCTCTTTCTTTTGGAGTCATATCCCGATATATAAAAACTGCTGACCAACCTCCTTCCTTCATCATCCTCAAGTTTTTTGCCAACTTGAGAAGATTCGACTGTTGATTTTCGTTTTTCAATACCAGTTTCAACGGTCTTGGTCGAGCAGGTTCACTCTCTCCTTCGATTCTTTTCCCAAGTCTAATTAAGTTAACAATTTCGACATCATCACAAGAGATTAACTTCAGCAATTCCTCGATCTTCGATTTGCGCTTATCAGGTGTAGACGAACTCGACTCGCCCAGCCCATAGACAACAACAGAGGTCCTTCTCCTGAGCTTGTCGGCTTCCTCATCTTTGTCATCCTGTGTCTTTGCGTCGAGAGCTTTTTTAAGGCAAAGCTGTAGGCCTGATGCCTGCTCACCCTTCTCAGTCAGAACAGAATGGTGTATTTTCTTGACGCCTTCTGATAATTCGTCAACCCTTTCTTTGAAAAGATCGGACCACTTTTTTGTTGCTGTATCAACCTTATTTGAGAGAGGTTCAAGATCAACATCTGCAATTTTCTTTGTCAAAACCCTAACTTCTTCGAGGACCTCGTTGAGTTTTTTCCTATTGAGGGAAAGTTCTTTTTTCTCGTCTGCAAGTCTCTCCTCCCTTTTTCCGGAGTCTTTCTTTATGGTATATCTGATTTCCTTGATATCCTGAGCAATCACCTCCAATCCTTTTGAACCGTCTTCGCTGCTTGTGTGAAGTCTTCCTAGCAGACTATTCATTGCCTCTGTATTGCACCTGGCACACTTATCGCACAGGCTCAGTCCCAATTTCTGAAAGACGTCGGAAGCCTCCTGTTTAGACTCCTTGCGAGTTTTAACCACATCGGCCATGCTGGGCGATAATTCAAACCACTATCAACCGACGGAAAAACGTGAAAAAGTTGTTTACGCGTTGAAAAAACCGACGGTATTGAAGTAAAACAGGCACGCAAGTCGACCCGCACCGAAAACCAAATAGTTCAGACTAATATTTAAGAGAAAATCGATGATAACATGCGCCGAAATATAGCCGGCCGTACGTAAACAAACCAAAGCATTTATAATGGTTAAACTTGCAAAAGAAACCAACATAAATACATATCAAAGTATAATTGTGCAAGTGCAGCTGGTCCATAATTTGTTCTGGTTTATAAATTTTATTTGAATCACAATCACGGTTTAGTGCATATGACTTTTTATTAATTCCTCTATATTTGTATCATTTTGGAAGTTGCTGTTTGTCTCATCACACCCAACATTCATATCATCATCACTAAACTCGTCATTCATGTCATCATCATCACTCTCTTCTTCAGTCAATTCTATCGTTATATTGTATCGTCGTGGGTTAATTTCATCTCTAGCAAGTTGAAGTTTGCATTCAAAAGTTGAACCAGCATTGACAAGATAAGCAGTTGGAAGAACAACCACTGTCTGCTTCCAATGGGTTTCAGGACAAGTTGGATGAGTTGACAAAACATTGGAGGTTGTCAATTTATCATTGCTTCTATTTTCAGGAGAAATGTCTTCTTCACCAAAAATTGCATCAAACCATAATGCCACACCTCTCAATACTCCATTTTTATTTATGGAAAAGTTTAAATTTGAAATTATTTGTTTGACATCTTCCTCATCTGCATGCATCATGTCCATATTCAAAACAGTAATTGGTTGTGACAAAAGATCTTCTTCATTTAGTGCGATAACCTGTGGCAAGTGAGTCATTGATTTTATTGTTTCTTCAATGGCAGGAGTAAAATCAAATCCATGTACATTTTTCCAAAAACTGGTAGCTTGTTTATAACGTGATTGAAGAGATGTTGGGCATGCAGATAGAGTGCAACTACTAGGTAGTATTACTCCATTTGTAGATAAAAATTTATCTCTGGCTTTCAGAACTGATGCTAACATTGATTCATGGAGAAGATAGAATCCCATCCATTCTGAAATGATGACATCAGCATTCTTTTCAAGTTCAGGAAGGTGGACGTCTTCAACTTTGCCATGCATAACAACGATACGATCTGACATACCATTTTTCTCCACAATTTGCTGGCACAAATGAGATACTTTGCTCGCTTCTATAGCATATACCTAGAAACAAAAAAGCATAAAATAATTATTCTAAATTTATTAAATACTAGCGGGGTACCCGGCGTTGCCTGGGATTTGTAGAGGTTTTTCTGTTTGTCTCTCTCGCTCCCGTTTCCTTCCCCGCTTGCTCTTCCACTCTCGGCCGCTTTCCCGCTCCCGGCCGTTTTCTCGCTCTCATTTGCTTTCCCGCTCTTGGTCGCTTTACCTTTATCGCTCGCTTTTTTGCTCTCAGTTGCTTTTTCTCTCCCTCTTACTTTCCTGTTCCCGCTCCCTATCCGCTCATTTTGTGACCGATTTCAATTTTTTCTTCACTATAATTGTCTCCCATTGCCTCTCAAGCTTGTTTAAAAATTGCATTACGATCGGATGATTGGTGTAGCAATGCATAAAGGACTAATATACATAATCTCATATATATATATATAGATATTTCACAAATATTATTAAATAACTAATGAAACAATATCAATTTTTAATCCCACCTTTTTGGCACCAGCTCGAGCAGCAAGCAGTGATAAAATTCCAGTGCCAGCACCGACATCAACAACAGTTTTGTCTTTAAAAAGATGAGAATTGTTATCTATAAAGTTTTTGTATGCAAGAACTCTTGACTGGTCCTTTAACATCAGTTCATGTACTTCGAGATTTTCATAGCTAGCCACATAAGCATCTTGCTCCACATCCATTATCCTATAAGCACATAATATTAGCATATAAAATTTATACACAACTAGCAGGGTTACCCAGTGTTTTTCTCGCTATTTTCCCTCTTCCGCTCCGTCTTTTTTTGCCCATCCCTGTTTTTGGGAGGGAGGGAGGGAGCTTTAAAAAACCAACTTCCCATTATATAGATAATATCTTATATGATATAAGTTATATCCAATCGAGCTGAAATTTTGTGGGTTTATTTGTCATCGCAGACTTTAAACTCTATTTAACTTTAAACTCTATTTAAATTTGAATGAATTATAGAATAAAATTAATTGAAGCTGTAAAATCTTTTATAAAATTACAAATCTGATAAAAGAAATCTTGTTGCGTATCAATTTGGACCAATCCATGTTCCACTCAGCACACTCCAACCATGTTTTCTTACTTTACCCCTCTCTTTATCCCTTCAACATACACACCACTACACACCGAAACCCAATCATCCGCGTTCTTCCGTTCCCAATGCTCAAAGGCTCAAACAATTGCTTCATGTTTAACTCCGCCTCGCTAATTGCGAGCCAGTCCCAAGCCTGGATAAAGGTCAAAGGAGGGTGTCTACCGGAGTTGTCGACCGCAATGACGTAGGAACTTGCCGACCGATGTTTTTTAAAATCGTACAAAGTTGCTGACCTCGTAAAAAAATTTTCTGAAGTAATTAATAATATTTTTAGCTAATAGAGATGGGCGAAGTTCGAACGAATCGTTCAAAAATAACGAATCATTTAAATAATCCAACTGAGACTAAAAAGAATCGTTCAATTTTATTTGGTTCATTTACATAATTGGCATAGAGGCGGAGCACAAAGAACTTGCCAGCCAATGTCAGAGAGCCTCAACTTTGGTTTGGTTTATTACTATCAGTTGAAAAGATCAAATATGATCTACGACAGGAAGTACTTAGGTTCTTCCTACACAGCCATTTCAGTCTTAAAACACCTGTGTAAAGGACTATGACTATAAACTTAAACTACTATTATAAAAAAAAAATTCTTTATGTTTCTCACCTTCACCACATCAGCCAGATAAGTTATTACGCAAAATTCTACCTTAGCAAAATTAAATTTTGGAAAGCTCACAACTGAATTACGAAAAACTTTTAGATTTCTTAGTATAAAATAGATCGAGCAATCATATGCGCACACGCGATTTACATCATTTATCGCTCAAAATAGAATTCAGAACAATCGTAAATTTACCTATGATGCAATCGTCCACTTTTTATTTTACGTTTTTATTCTTTTAGTGTTAGAAACAAAAACTGTTTTTCATAAACAAAGTTACAAAACCGGGAAAAAATGTATATTCTAATTCATTTTTTTCAGAAAAAAGATAAAACATTTAAAAAAATTAAGATAAATTATTTTAAAACAATTTATTAGAATGTATTTCAAGTCGTCATAATTCTAAACAGGGGCGTCATTTACGGGGAAGCAGGGAGAAAATTGCTACCCCTAAGTAAAATCATAGGCGTAAAACAAACGGTTACATTTTATTTGTATAGATGTGACAATTCGAAAAGCAATGATAACTTAATACAAACAGTTTGTTTTGATAAGACAAAACGAAAGCGCAACGACGCTGGTTCCCCAGAAATCCGCCACTGACCAGAGAAAAAAGTGTATTATAAGGTTCTGAAAATTTTTTGGAAAAAGTACCTACAATCGTGGCTATCAACTATTTTTTATTTTTGGAGGGAAAGTACCTACAGCATTACGAAGATAAAATTTCGAAATCTGACGGTTTTAAAAAGATTTTGCCCCCCTCATAAGGTTTTCTTGAAATAAATCAAATCATTTGTAAAGAGAATTATTTTTTGCTAAATTAAATTTTCCATTTTATCAGTGCAACGTAAATAATGTGTACCCACAAAGCAATGATACAAGTTGGTACCATATTACCCTGTGACCACGCTGTGAGCAGTGCTGGGTAAAATACTGTTCAAATGTAATTTAAATACGAATACTTTATTTAAAAAGTATTTTAAGTACAAAATACAAATAACTCTCTGAAAACAAAAGCATTCAAGTATTTTCCTGCAAAATACTAAAATACTTTTACAACGCTTGATGCTATTACATCACCATCATCAACATGCATCTCAAACACTTTTTAACAAAAACAAGTCAACAGGTTAGATTTTTTATTGCAACAAAATAAACAGCTTCAACTTTTAAAATGAAAATTTGCTTTTAAAATTAGTAATTGTTCAAAAGTTTCATCAGTCAAACGATTGCGTTGAGGGGTCATTATTTGCCCCCCCCCCGGTGTTGAACAGGCGTTCCACTGGAGCCGAAGATGGGATGACAGTGTTGTACCGCTAAAACATGTCGATAATGTATTTTGTATTTTTTTGTTGTTCAAAATAATAAAATTACTTTTCAAAATTATTTAAAATAAAAATACTAAATAAAGTTCTTAAAGTATTTCAAATGAAATACAAAAATACTTAAAAATATTTTAAATATAATGTATTTGAAATATTACCCAACACTGGCTATGAGCAAATCCATATGTGCTCTATATGGGTATCGTGGGCTCTAAAAAGATTTTGCCTCTCTCCTAATGGACCACAAAAGTCTGACGTCACACGAGCTTGACTGGAGAAAAACAAATAATTGAGATCTATAGCCCGTAGCCGTACACCTGATTTTTCTTATTCGATTTATTTAAACGTCTTAATAACTAGAAATTGTTAAAAATATTGTTTTGTAATAGAATCTTTTATTTATTGAGCCTAAAATAAATTTTTTATTATATTTTTAAAAATTTTCCCATCGGCCCAACTTGAAAAAAAAACTATAGCCTAATATAAATTTAATGACAAAGAGAAAGCTATTTAAAACCGTATCGGTACTGTAAACAAGGTTTCTTTGTCTCCAGTGTGTATTTTGTGACGTCACGACTTTTGTGGTCCATAGTCGGTCGGCTAACTGATCAAAAACCCGTTCATCGTGCAAACGCTATTGACAAGCAAAAAATTACATATTTGAAATCAGAAAAATATGCTTTTTATTACCTTATATCACCACATTCTGGGAAATTGAGAACAAAAATCACCTTTTTTGGTCCTGCGCTCCTTTATGGATTGCGTATTATCACAGGCGATCAAACTGACGAAAAAATTCAAATATTTTGTTTTTTTGTTGGTTTGCATATGCTTAATATAAAGAATGAAGAAAACAAAAACAGAAATAGATGAATAATTAAATTTTGAGTGAGTAGACCTACGGAATCGTGGGTTCTATATTAGCTATGTGATTTTAAATGAGTTCAAAGTGGGCTGTTCTATTTTTATGCTTTGCGGAAAGTTTTTACGCGGTTTTTTGCTCCGTTTTTTCTTCCAAAGAAAGTTTGTTTCGGAAGTTTTTTTTCCAGGTTTTTGCTCCTGGGATAGTTCGCCCCAACGCTTCTGGAAATGTTCGGTTCCGGTTCTTGGCCCACGGTTTTTGTCTCAGTTTTTTTGCCCTTAATTTTTCGCAATCAGATTTGTCCCTGAAAAAATTTGCTTCGGGGACTTCCATTAATTATGTCAACAATTTTCAGGCAAATTGTTACATCCCCTCCCCCTTGTCAACAACTGTCAAACTTTCAGTCACCCCCTAACAAAATTATATCAAACAAATTTTACACCCCTCAAAAAAACAAAAAAACAAAATAACTAACAATATCTTATACGGCTGGTTTAAATGATAAAAATAAAATTGTACGTATGTAGATATTAGGATTTCTACAAATAAGTTTTGATATAGTTTTTAGTCTTGCGTAACGGATTTCAAATTGACTATCAACACTTGAACTTCATGAACAAATTGAGAATTTATATTCTCGCTTCAAACATGTTCCCATGGGGAATTCAAATGTTTCTCAATTGTTATAATGGGTATGGTGGTTGATTGATCAATTTCTTGTGAAATCGATACACACGACAAGCCAACATCATCTTCGTCTAACCATTTTGAATTGAAGGACAGTACATATCATATGGAAGAGTTTTGAATGCCTTTGCCGACCGATGTAGCATGTTGTCAAACTTCAAAAACTGAATACAATAGTTTAAACGTGTGGGATCTTACGGTTTTACCTTACAATTTTATGTCAATCAGTTTTATTTATTTAATTTACAGTTAAGTTTTAATTAGAAATAAAAAAACGACACAGTTTACGATTATCGTAAACTGTGTCGTTTTTTGAATGTTTTTGGGGGTAGGTAGATTCTAATTGACTGACTGGCATACAATACATTTATTACTTTCATATTTTTTGATTTTTAACTCTTGTAAAACATAAATTGTTGACGTCAATTTATCTTTTCCTCCCCCCTCCCCCATGTCAACAATTGTTAAACTTCTTCAAACCCCCTCCCCATATTTCGTTGACATAATAAATGGATATCCCCTTCCGGTTTTTATCTCCGGTATTTAAAACCCGTTTTTTCGCCCGTTTTTCTGTCCCGTTTTCATCCTTGCTTTTTCATCTGAAAAAGTTCGTCATTGTTTTTATAGTGCTTGGTTTTTCGCATTTTTTTCTCAAGAAACGTTAGTCCTCCTATAACGTTTTGTTCCCGGATAATGTTATAATTATACTCCTTGGAAATACACTGGACCCTCGATATAACGCGGATTTTCGGGTGAACGCGAAGACCTCGCTATATCCAAATCCGTGTTATAATGAAACCATGCATTTTGTACACTGTTATATTACGTATTTTTGGATTCATCTGTCAATCCACGATGTAACCGAATCCGGGTCCAGTGTATTGTCAGTAGTGTTTCATACAGACTACTTAACTTTGAGAAGGAATTTATTTATTGAAAAATGCCAGAAGGGTTAATAAGCCACTAACACTAGCATGAGAACAAAACAATAAAAAAAATCACAGACATCCTTAGTCATGGATACAAGGAAACAGAAACCATCAAGAAGTGACAACAACAAGTAAATTAAAAACGAATTTTTAAAACCCAATGCTTTTATATGTAATTAAATTAATTTTAAAAAATTAAAAGTTAAAAATGTGAAAGAAAAAATATTCGTCGATCAGTGCGCTTGAACTCATGACCTCGAGCTTCTTAGGCAGAGACTTATCCACCAAGCCACTGTAGCTTGATTTAATTTTCATGACGTTCTGCTAGTCACGAATATAACTTATTATATTTCTTTCCATATAAAAATGAAATTAATTAAAATTAACTAAATTAATTGACTTATTGTAAAACTAATAATTGAATATTGCATTGTCTTCTATTTTGAGCATGTATGCAAAATTTGAAAAACATCTATCATCAGGAAGTGACTCAAAAATTGATTGCAAGATTTGAAACAGACAGAGAAACAGAAAGACAAACAGAGACGACGAGTAGATAAAAGCATTGGGAAAAAACCACCCAGATATTACAGAATAGCAAAAAAGTAAAAAATAACTCTAGCTATGGTATAAGAAAGTGTCCAAGTTAACTGATTTCAATGATAATTTAGATGAAAAGACGCTGGAGCAATTTACAACATCGGCGGAGAGAGAGTTCCAAACCGCAACTATTCTGTTAGTGTAGAAATATTTTACAGCATCACATGTAAATTTATTTAATCTTAATTTATAACTATGACCCCTCGTTGATATTATAGTGGTAGGAGCAAATAACAATGAAATCAAAGTATTAACTAAATGGTTTATTAATTTATAACAGAAAACTAGATCAGCAATTAAACGGCGTTTTTCCAAAGATTTAAGATCAAGAAATTGAAGACGATCTTTATAGGAGAGACCAGAGACCGAAGGGATAAACCTGGTAAATGTTTTCTGAACCCTTTCAATTCTATTAACTAGGTTTCTACAATGAGGATTCCAAACCTGAGATCCATATTCCAGTATAGGTCTGACGAAAGTACAAAATGCCAGTTTGAGTATTCTCCAATTTAAAAATTAAAGAAACACATTGCATCAATACCGCTAATAGGGTAAAGTTCCACGATTTCGCTGATTATATTTGGCACAGAAAACAGCTAAACTTTGGACCAACGCTGATACAACAATTTATTACTCTCCAATTCTGGATGATCCTTCTCTACAACTTTTAGTCTCTTCTCTTATTCTGTTTCGAATTGACTACTGCAATTCACTATACTATGGTCTTCCTGATACTACCATTTATCCTCTCTCTAAAGCCTTCAACTCAGCTGCGCGCTCAGTTTATCGCACCTCTTACTTTTCTCTTCTCACATTTCTCCATCTCTTGTTCTTCTTCACTGGCTTCCTCTTAGATATAGGGTGATTTTTAAAATCTCCTTACTAATGTATAAAATAAAAAATGGTCCTTCTCTTCTCTACTTAACTAACTTAACACAAATCCCTTCTAAGTCTGGTCTTCGTTTTTGATTTATTGATTTATTGATTTATTGATTTATTGATTTATTGATTTATTGATTTATTGATTTATTGATTTATTGATTTATTGATTTATTGATTTATTGATTTATTGATTTATTGATTTATTGATTTATTGATTTATTGATTTATTGATTTATTGATTTATTGATTTATTGATTTATTGATTTATTGATTTATTGATTTATTGATTTATTGATTTATTGATTTATTGATTTATTGATTTATTGATTTATTGATTTATTGATTTATTGATTTATTGATTTATTGATTTATTGATTTATTGATTTATTGATTTATTGATTTATTGATTTATTGATTTATTGATTTATTGATTTATTGATTTATTGATTTATTGATTTATTGATTTATTGATTTATTGATTTATTGATTTATTGATTTATTGATTTATTGATTTATTGATTTATTGATTTATTGATTTATTGATTTATTGATTTATTGATTTATTGATTTATTGATTTATTGATTTATTGATTTATTGATTTATTGATTTATTGATTTATTGATTTATTGATTTATTGATTTATTGATTTATTGATTTATTGATTTATTGATTTATTGATTTATTGATTTATTGATTTATTGATTTATTGATTTATTGATTTATTGATTTATTGATTTATTGATTTATTGATTTATTGATTTATTGATTTATTGATTTATTGATTTATTGATTTATTGATTTATTGATTTATTGATTTATTGATTTATTGATTTATTGATTTATTGATTTATTGATTTATTGATTTATTGATTTATTGATTTATTGATTTATTGATTTATTGATTTATTGATTTATTGATTTATTGATTGATTGATTGATTGATTGATTGATTGATTGATTGATTGATTGATTGATTGATTGATTGATTGATTGATTGATTGATTGATTGATTGATTGATTGATTGATTGATTTATTGATTTATTTATTGATAAATCTAGCATCGAGCTCAGATATAAAATCTACGCACGTAAAAAGGATTCCAATACGCATTGAATCATCACTAAGTTAAGTAAAGTTAAAACTAACAATTCATATAATAAACTCTAGGTGAAAAAAAAATTTGAAATCAGGGGGGGAGCACAAGGGCACAGCCAGAGTTTTATTCGGGGGGGCTGGGGGAAAAACTGATTAGTATAAGGAGTTTAACTGAGAAATTTACGATCCACAAAAGTCAAGGTTTAACGACAGTTTCAGCAATAATTAGTAATAACAAACCATAAGACATTTAATTTAGAAAATTAAATTACAATATGAAATTCAGCCGACGGTTTTTCTGCGAAAAAATGTCGATGACGGTTTCTTCATTAATGTTAAGGTTGCGATTGATAGTCATTTGGGCAAACCCATTCAGCCTTGTCTGGCCCATTGTGGTGCGCAGGGCCGAATTAACACATATGGAAGCCCTGTGGCACTGAGAAAAATGAGGTCCCCCATTATAAAATTTACAAATTATGACTTTAATGTTTCAATTTAAAGCCCAGGGGCGTCATTTGCAATGGGCAACTGCCTAACATACATACATACAACTGCCCCCATAAGGACTCAGCGAAAAAAAATTATTTTAGAAAACAAATAGCTACAAAGTTTATGGAGAAGATTTTGAAAAAGTTTTTTTTTTAAAGTAGCTGCGGCTGCGAATACTTTCTCCCGGTCATCTGCTCTTTTTGGAGAAAAGTGTTTAAAGTTTGGAATTTTTTAAGTAGCTCTCAAAGCTTGATGCTGATTTTGGGAGCATGGGGCAGCGCCTTGCGTTAGCAAATAGGCAGTACGCATTGTATAATTTCATTTTATTGATTTTCATTTAACAACAATAAACTATTTGTTTTGTAAAAACAGCAATTTTGTCCACAATGTTTTTCTATTTTATAAGTGTAACCTAAAAAATTGTACTCATAAAACATTGAACAAAGTTGATATCAAACTAGAACCCTTTATATAAGGATTATCAAACGGATCGGTCTAGACCAAAACGTTAATGCTATTGCCACGGCGGTACGCGATCTTTGATTCGCTATATCTTTATTAATTTTATTTTTTTGTACACTATATGGTATATTCAAACTCAGAATTTGTACCTTTATATAAAATATTAATGAAATTTTAAAAAAATTATTTGGAAATTTTTATGCTACTACCTAGGATAGGGTTTAGGGGTAGGGATAGGCAGTGTAGAAATTGAACAATTTTTCCAGGGGGGGTCGAAGTCAGAGGTTGTAGAATGAAGGTGAATGCCCTGGTATATATATATATATATATATATATATATATATATATATATATATATATATATATATATATATATATATATATATATATATATATATATATATATATATATATATATATATATATACCAGGGCATTCACCTTCATTCTACAACCTCGGACTTCGACCCCCGAATATATATATATATATAATGTACACTTATTTAACCACTTTATTTTTTTCATGTTATGTTCAACAAAATTAAAAAAGATGTTTTACTATCCTTTTAAAAAATGTTACAAAACCTTCATTGACATTAATTAATAACTATACACAAGAAATTGTTTAAGTTAAAATATAATTCTTTAGCTGAAAAAGTCAATATATCTATTTCTAAGATGAAAAATGATATTTTTCATTTAAAAATCATATGGTTTAAAGAGTGTTACTATTTCAAACAAAATGCCAGAAATATATTTTTTTATATAATGAGTGGCCTTGTCTATTGCTGAATGTCTATTTTTTTGAAGCCATGAGATAACATATTTTTGTAGTTGAACATCTCTTATTTCTGGCCCATTAATTTCAATGAAGAGAAGAAATCTAAGAGTGCCCTGCTGAAGCCTATTTCTATCGTCAGATTGCTGTCGATTCATTGCTGAAAAACCACGCTCACACTAGGTTGAACTGATAGGAAATATGCAGAGATCATTTTTAAGTTTTTGTACCAGGGAAGGACATGATCTTGGCCTAATCTTCAGTTTGTAAATTCTGAATTGCATTAAGAGCTCAGCCTGAGAGTTAATATCAAATTTAACCAATTTAGCTAAATTCATTATTTCTTGATCACCAAACATTGCCCTGTCAATTTCATTTTCTGGCCAAACATTTACATCTAAGACACTTACACTTTTTAAAATTTGATCAGGGTAACGGGACAAAATGTTGTCAACAAGTCCTTGTAGAAATTGCTTTCTGAAATTGTCAAAAGTACTTTTGTCTCTTTCTGAAGGAGTTTGAAGAGATATCCGTGTATTGTCGTAACCTGAAATTAATAACACTTTCTTGGCATTATCTATGTTACCATCTCTGACTGATTCAATTATGCTTTTTAGCTTTGGGCCACATTTGTCTTTCATTGAAAGTAAAGTGAGAACAGTGGCTTCTAAGCGATCACCAACAGTCAAGATGGTTGTATCTCGATGCTGTAAGTGCAGACTAAATTGAGAAAGTACCTGAAGAGAATCTACCATTAAAGTAAGTTCTGCAATAACCAACCAATTTTTGAGTTTTCGATGTAATCCAGAATATTTTGATTTTTCTCTGCCGTTTAGTGTGCTTTCATTTGTCAGTTTGCTCATATGTTCTTGTAGAGGTGACAAGTTTTTCCACAGGGCATTCACAGCATTAAAAAATGACATAAGCCAGCGAATATCAAACACTTTTCCAATTTTAAAAATTTCAGCTGAAAGTTCATTGGCAACTGCTTCAAGTTCTACTAACCTTTTTCAAAACATTACACTGGGGGGGGGTCAGGCGGGGTCAAAACCCGACCCCCCCAGTGTAATGTTTTGATTTTCTTAGGGAGGGTCGGCAATGTGTCTAGGGGGGTCGAATCCCCCCAACCCCCCCGGCAATTTTTACCCTGGGGATAGGGTTAGGGGTAGGGTTAGGGTTAGAGCTAGGGATATGGTTAGGGTTAGGGATAGGGTTAGTAGCAATTTTACCGATTGTAATCACGTCGAACCGCCGGGGCAATAGCAGCGACCAGACCAAAATCAGCTGAGCCATGGGTTTTTGTGGTAATGAAAATGAACAGGACCGGGTTTGAGATTTTGTATCTATATAACGGGACAGGTTTAAAAAAACGGTCTGTGCTGGGATTTGAGAAATAAATAAGCACATTTGGTAAGGATGCTTACACAATATTAACACAAATTTAAAAAATATGTCAAGACAATCCAGTAACTGCAGTAGCGTAACTAGAGTTTGTGGCAACCTGGGCAAATTCTAAGGAATACACCTCTAGAAAATCATATCTGTAAATTTGTCCACCAAACAGAGCTGATGAATGGGGGGAGCAATTGTAGTAGGTACTTTTCCAAAATTTTTGTGAAAACCTTAAACACTTTTGCCTCCAAAATTAGCTGATGAAGGGGACACACGATGTGGGTCTTCTCACAAATCCGTCGCTGGCTGCATCTTACTTTTTTTCTACAGTCCCAGTTTTTTAGAGAAAAAGTGTGTGAAGTTTTAATAAATTTTTTTAAAAAGTATCTTCGACTACCCCCTTACGAGCTATCCGCTATTTTTGGAAAAAAATATAGCATTAAAAAATTTTTTTTCGGAATCTATGGGTTTTATAATTTTTTTTTGACCCCCCTAAGGTTTTGCTGAAATGACGCCCCTGTCAAAGCCAAATGAAATGTAACATTAATTACACAATTGAAATGTCTCAACTATAAACTCTCAAGTAAGTACAACAAAACAAAGATGTACAGATTACAGAATACTGTATGTACACTGTACATTATGAATTACAATTATCTCTTTCTAAGTAGATTTACCTGAACTGAATGCGTCAATAACTTCGGAATATTCTAACTCCTGAAGTACATCATTTTCAATGTTTACGAGAGATTGGTTGTTTAGTCTCAGAGCAGATTTGATGCGTTTGAGGTGGCTGAAAGATCGCTTACCGGCCCAGGCAGTGTCAAGTTATGACGAAGAAGAATGTAGGTGTTCGGGAAGGCCTTATTGAAATCATTCTGCAGCATCAATTTCAGCATCTCGGGAGCTGAGCAGGAAGTAACCTTGAGATTCTTGAGCAGTGATATCCACTGGAACCATTCATTCTCAACTTGGACCAGACTCTTCAAATCTCTTGAGTAGAAATCTACTACTCCATTGAGAAAAACTTGCGCTTCCACATCAGTGTGCTGCAAAAAACAAAAACAGCTTGTCCACATTTGAATAGGCTTTGTTTGATTGGATTGTCCAGGTCGAGAAGAAAGGAGTCAATAATCAACAGGAATGTGGATATTCTGAAGTCTTCGGAGAAAGATAATGTGACATCTTCAGCACTTAGGTCATCTGCTGTTCGTCGGAAGTACTTTTTTCATTTCTCAGTGAACTGTAAAGTTCCAGATAGTTTTTTTCTTAGTTCAACAAACTCATCAAACTTGTTTTTTTACGTAGCATTTCGACAAACTCACTCAGAGACTGGAGAAGACTTACGGAAGATCCCAGATCGGCTTTTGCCAGCTACAGCATTTCCAGAAAAATTTAGAGAATGAGTCATGCAAGGAATAAAAGGTGCCCTTGGGTTGTCATGGAGCACTCGGGCTTGGACTCCATTGTAGACTCCGGATATGTTAAATGGTTGTCGTATGTCTGAACTGTGCAAGGATTACCAATAAACATAGTTTTGACACACTTGGACTAACGAACTTAGCAATCTTCGTCCACAATGTAGTTTTTAGAATATTACGCTTGCATAATATTTTTTTCTTGTAAAATTTTTGAGGCCCCAAGCTTGGGGGTCCTGGCGCAGGTGCGCCACCTGCGCCGTGGTTAATCCACCACTGGTGGTGCGCAAATAAGATTTGAGTCCGCGCATAGTTGAGAAGAAAGGGGCAAGTGGTGAAGAGTTTCAGCAGTGTATTTATCTGCGGGTAGATGGAATATTGACAATGTTGCAGAACATCAACTGCGGTGTGTGGCCGCTCTGACAATTGGTTCTTAGCCATGGTGGGTCGGGTCGGGTCGAAAACAGGTGAGTTGGGTCACAAAAGAAAAAAACAAAAATAGGTTGAGTCGGGTCACAAAAAAAAAACAAAAATAGCTTGAGTTGGGTCAGATTTTCTGGCGGGTCGGGTTTTCAAGAATAGACCCATGGACAACTCTCACCCTAACATTTTTGATAACTTATTGAATATTTAATTTGTAAAATAATTGTTAACTCAAATATGTCTAGAAAACACGGGCACGCGCGTCACTTCAACATCGACATTGGCAATCTTTCGGGGAGGGGGCGGGCCCCTCGGGCCCCTCCTGGCTGCGCTCCTAGAAGAGCATATGCCCCTTTTCTCCGCAATTTATGTTCCTGAATCTAAACAACATTTGGCATGCAGGTAAACTTCATTGCTGAGAAAATTTTGAAAAATTGGAAAAAAATCTTTTATTTATTTGACAAACCAAAACTAAGCAAAGAAAGCCCGGGCAACGCCGGGTACTTAACCCAGCCAGTAAGCTAACGGCGGAAAAATTTTGCTGAATTAAATTTACGTCCCTGGGACGATGCGGCAATCTGGGTAAAGTTGACAACTGCAACCACTGAGAGAATAAAAAACACGGCAACTTCGGCAGAATCAGATGTTTTTGATGAGTTGAGTTTTTGTCGCATTGAGGCAAGCTTTAATTTGATCTCCCGCTGATCATGGCTTTAACTACTAAAAAAGATTATAATAAATTCAATAAAATCTACTAGTCTGCTAAAACTGTAACAGAAATTCAGTTTATGAATTCATAAACCTTGATAAAAAATATATATTAAAACCTATAAAGCCTATAAATTTAACACTAAATTGAAAATAAATGTTTCTTCTCAACCCGTTTTGAACCCACTTTCATCCGCCCTTGGTCATTGACTCGGTCATTCAAGATTATCAAAACGATTTAAATAAAAACATAGTAGGCTTTTTTTGATTAATGAGAAATTTTTTTTTTAAATTGAATTTTCAAATGGGCTGAAAAAATTAGCGCTATTATTCACTTGTGATTAGCTAAGGTGGTTTGTTTGTGAGTGTGGATTGCATAGTACGGCGGTAGGTGGTTTTCACTTTTGTATTTCGTTGAGAAACTTCATTCGGTGGGTATCTGTAACTCATCATTTTCTGTGGAGATTTTTTGATTGTTTGTGGGGATGGTCCTATGGGTGGACATCTTTCACAGCCCCGGTGCACGCAATTTATTTTTATTTTTAATTAGCATTGCCAGACTCGAGGCTAACTTCACACACGTAGTTATTGTCATCATGTCTATCATGTCATTCGTCATATCATCATAAATATAATTAGTATAATAAACAATAATAAATCATGTCATAAACCTCATGAAGCCGTGAAGTAAAACAAAGACGAATTCCTTATTTATTGATAATTGTTCAGCTATTTTAGTTTATAATTTTATAAAGTGAAAGTGTGTTAATAAATATCTTTTCATGAAGGATTGTGTTGGGGCATGTGGGTCATTTTATTTTTATTTAGTTTTGAGTATCTGTTTCATTGTAAACTTTTTTGTATGCAGATGTAAAGCTGATCAGATAATTATCGTCTTTCTTCCTGCTCAATAGTTTTAGATATTTTATGAGACAAACAGTAGTCTTCGTATTGTGAAGTGTTTTAAAAATATAAAGGAAGTTTAACTTTTCACTCCTCTGTAAAGGTGCGTACACACTGATCGGTTTTTTGAACCAGCTCCTGTTCGCCAGAACTGGTGCATAGATTATAATAATTTATTTTGGCAGTAAAGCACATGTCACATTTAGCCGGTTGTTTTTGTAAACAAATGAGTTATGCACTGCCGGTGACCTCCCAGTAAGTTGTAAGCAAAAAAATCGCTTGCTATGGTTTAGATAGCGCTTTAAAGGGTTTACCAGAAGTTGTGTAACTCGAAAGGTCCTGTCTATCTTTTAATTTTTACATCAAAAGGCTTGTAAAAAGTATTAAAACAATGTGTGGTGGTGTATATAACTTGTTTAAATAGACTTTCAAAGAAAATGAACTGTCTGAACTCGTTTAAATAGACTTTCTTGGATCAGAAAACATCGTACGAGTATTTTTATGTAATCATTTTTATTGTGGCTTCAATATTTTGTCATAAAGAGGTCAAACAGTCTGATCAATTCAAGCACTTTATCGTCGTTCCACTCCATCCTAACTTCTATTTATTAAAATAAGAGTAAACAAACCAATCATCCAATCAGAGCGTGAGTTTCTCAACCAGTTCTGGAGAGAAATAGAACATGCATCGGCCGGCAAAAACTGGCACCAGAATCTGGACGTGCATAAATTAACATAATTTCTGGACGCGGTTTTCGTGACACACTCCAGATTCTGGTGCCAAATGACTGGTACCAGCGAAAACTGGTCAGTGTGTACTGGGCTTAAGGTTGGTTTCCAAAGTCTTTTCTTCTGCTTTAACATTATGTAGTAATAATGATTTTAATTAGTTATGTTTATAACTTTCTAGTTATTCATATCCCACAACTTGCCATGCTGTTAGATATAAAACTTGTAAAATACTTTTTACATTCACTTGCTGTAATCCTTATTTTAAATTAGTTATTATATTGAACACGAGCAATAATTTAAAATGAACTTATTTAATTATGAAAGTTTGGCATTTTATCTTTATATTTTCTCTTTCAATGTTTTTCTATCAGTTTTGGAAACTAGAAAACAGAATCTGCAACACAAAATTTTTCAGTTTTTTCGAAGTTTTCAAAGTTGCTTAAAAAGCACATTGAAATATTCTAGTATTGCAATATAAATATTCAATAAAAATAACCACAAAAAATCTATTTTGAATTAAAGTTGAATTTAAAGGAGTTTGATTCTATGCATAGATGAACTCATCTTGTTTCTGTGACATTTATCACCTGGTGAAAGATTTATCATGGTCATGAGACTCCATGACATAACAGGACAAATTGTCAAAATAATAGAATAGTTGGCTCTTAAAAAATAAATATTACTGTTTTAAATTATTTTTCTTTTTTTAGTTATATTCACAGAGAAAAAGTAAAGTAAAAAATGGACAATTCAAAGATCAAGGACCACCAAGAGTATGAGTTTAAATATTTTTCTATTTTTAGTTTATCTGATGCATTCAATATAATTAATTTTTTTCAATATTATTTGATTTTATCTGATGTGTTCAATATAATTAATTTTTTTTCAATAATATTTGATTTTATAATGCATTCAATATAATTAATTTTTTTCAATAATATTTGATTTTATAATGATGAAGCCGTGGCCAGTTTGAGTTTTATCTCGATCATTCACAGTTTTATTATTATTTACTTCATGGTAAAACCTGCATAAAAAATTTAAGTAAAGTTGTATAGGTTTCCAGTCCACTCAGCCTCGTTTTTGCGAGCCAGGCCCATGCCTATATAAAGGAGGAGAGAAAGAGAAGAAAGAATCAAATTATGATCTGGGACAAGAAGTACTTTGGTATTTTCTAGATACTGCTATTTGAGTCTTACAACACTTGGTGTTGAGGATTATAAATTATTATAAAGAATGTTTGAGGCTGGAATGAAATAACAAGCGAACTTTTAAAAACTTCGTTTTTCACAAATCTTTTATATTTTGTAATCCCTTAGCTTGTAAGTTTTAGCAAATCATTTTTTTTATAATAATAATAAGTGTATTAAATAAAAAAACATTGACCACAGTCTTCTAAATACTTGATATGTGAGGAACTCCTCCTTGCATTTGCAAGCCAGTCCCGAGCCTGGATAAAGGAGGAAAGCAGTTAAAAGGATCAATTTATGATCTATGACAGGAAGTACTTAGGTGCTTCTAACATACAGCTATTTCACTCTTAAAACACCTGGTGTAAAGGACTATAAACCATTATAAATAATTGATATGTGAGGATTGAAATAATTAGAAACTTTCAAATCAATATGGAAAAAACAAAGTTTGTATTTTAAATTAAAAAATTAAGTATTTTCTTTAAATAAACTAAAAACTGATGGTTCATATCTCTACTAAAAATTTGTAATTTTTTTTTTAATTTTAATAAATTTTATTCTATATTTCTGATTAGGGAAAGCATATTTAATTTTTAAATAAAAAATTTAAATGTTCCTTTCTTTAAACCAACTAAAAACGATGGTTGATTTCTCTACAGAAAATTTGTAATTTAAAAAATTTTTTTTACAACTTCAATTTATTTTATTCTGTAATTCATTGAAATTTTATCCAATTCTGGGATGACAAACAAACCCACAAAATTTCAGCTCGATTGGATATAACTTATATCATATAAGATATTATCAATATAACGGGAAGTTGGTTTTTTAAAGTGTCAAAGGGTCCCAACGTATGGCTCAAGCAAGCAAACATAGTGAAATTAATATAAAGGATTTAAAATAGAAATTAAGACTGGAATGAAATAAAAGTAGAATTTGGGTCTCACGTTTAATAAAAGCAGAAATAGAAATGTTTTAAAAAATTTAAACAAATTAGAATCTACATACATAATTTCCAATGTTTGTATGTATGTATGTATGTATGTATGTATGTATGTATGTATGTCATTGTATGTATGTATGTATGTATGTAGGTTAGCAATTTTGCATAATGTGGTGGTCACCAGAGTCAGCTTCTGATAAAATTCGTGAGTGCAGGCATGTAACAAAAGTTTATAAGCAATTGTAAATTGTCAGTCCTAAAAATCAAAAAAGTTTTTACCAAAGATCATTATGCAAGAGGTTAGCTGATGACAAACATTATGCTGGATTTATTGCTGAAAAGAAAACATCACAAAATATTGAAGCTGTCTTACGAAGGCATTGCAGCCACATCATCTTATTACTACATTTAATTATATACAGCAATTAAGATCCTGACTTGATTGAACTTCCTATAATAATGGTAGAAAAGGAAAGATTTTTTATATCTGAAATTTTGGTAAAGAAGCCATCGTTGTTGACGGGGTATTTCTATTTTTAATAATTAGAACTAGAGCAAAAATAACATTGATTGTATTGCTACTGTTAGTTACACTGCATGAATTATCACCTAAATTTCAGTGGGTAAACTGGGTCTAGTTTTACTGTTTTCCAACTTGGGGCTTGAATTTCTTTTAAAATAGTTAGACCTTTTAATTCTATTATCAAGAATGTGATTTCTTCAAATTTTAGTTGTGCTTAGTTGGTTTGTAGGCTGCATCATTATTTGTTATTAGTTATTAATTTGAATAATTATTATATTTTAATTTAATACATTTGATTCATTTCCATCTTAATATGAATAATTTTCATATTTAATATTGCAACATGGCATAAGAGTCAGACAGATTTGGATCTTCAAGATGTTTAATTTTAATAAAAATAAAATATTTGAAATGTTGCAGTCCTCATTCTGAGAATCTGTACGCCATACTCGGTATGGAGAAAGAATGCACGCCTGAAGATATTAAAAAGGCATACAGAAAGGTACAATTTATAAAACAATATATCAATTAGAAAAATATGATAGATTTTATAGATTTAATTTTCTAAAAAAAGTTCAAGACTGAGATCCTGGAAATATTAGGAGAGATGTATATAATTAGTCTTGGTATAATATGAATATTAAATTAATAACCTTGGAATATGATAAATGTTTGCTAACTTTAATCACAATAACATTTACTACTTATCTTTCTGCAGCTAGCCCTCCGTTACCATCCAGATAAAAACCCGAACAATCCAGAAGCCACAGAAAAAGTAAGTTTGCTATGATTGGTTGCTTCTAGTCATTTAATGATTATAAACGTCATTTATTGAATTCCTCTTGTTAAGCTATGAGTGCCCTCTGGTTTACTTTTCTACTATCTGATTATTCTCTTTATAAACACAGTAGAACCTCTCTTATGCGACTTCTCCATTGCCATGTAAAATCAGTCGCATAAGTGGGTGAGTCGCATAAGATAAAAAGTCACATTTTCTTCAGAAATGATAAAAACAACAAAGAGCAATCAGTAGTTTATTTTTTAAAATCAACAGTCATATAAAACAAGATTATGATTTGAAATAGTTCAAGATTGTTTGTTGTTTTAAATTATTTTATTTTACATTACACAACTCCGAAGACGCTTTAAAAAAAATGGCTAACTAATGTACTGTTGTCGTGCTTACAAGCATACTTTAAAAGAAATGACTTCTCTTGAAGTAATTTTCCATTCATCAGCAAATTTCCTGATCGATTCGTAATTCGTAAAGATTGTTATTAACTTCACAATGATGTTTGGCGACTGGAATTTTGTTGTCAGAGGACTTTTCACTATTCCATCATGAAAAAATGATATCCTTATCTTTTATTACATTGTGAACTTGAGTTTTGCTAATGCCAATTGATTTTGCTATGCTTATTGCAGTTACTCCCTTTTTTATTCCTCTCTATAACATCAACATGTTCTTTTAGGGTCAGAACTTTTAGCTTATAAGACATTGTTTAATTATGAAAACCTAACAATCACTAACTAACGCAAAATAAAATCCAAAACAATGACAGCGAAATTAGAAAAACTGCAGAATAGATGGACTTAAGTAGAATTGCACAACTTATAGGAATTTAAAGCCAATCAAAATGGATTGTGTTATGTAAAATATGTACTGTATATAACCATACTACTTTTATAACACATAAATACAATTTCAAGTGCTTTAGTCTACTAAAGGTCACATAATGAAGTTAAATATATAAATAATACCACATGAACAAGGTCGTTGGTCGCGGTACAGAGTAAGTCGCATAAGGGAAACAAATTAGTATGGAAGAGATAGGGAATTTTAACGGTCGTATAAGCGAGGTGCTACTGTAATCACAATTAAATCATAGTTGTGACTGTTTGATGTATTTCATAGTTTCAAGAAATCAACCGGGCCAACACGATACTTAGCAACCCGACAAAGCGACAGATTTACGATCAATACGGAATGATCGGTTTGCAAGTGGCTGAACAGTTTGGAGAGGATAATTTGAACTCGTATTTCCTTGTTACGAATCCTTGGTGCAAGGTGAAGTTTTATAAAATTCTCATCTGAAATGAAAATGTACGTAGAAATGAATATTCGTTTTATATATCATCAGGCATTCTTCTTCATTTGTGGAATACTGACAGGCTGCTATTGTTGCTGTTGCTGTTTCTGCTGCTGTTTTAACTTTTGTTGTGGAAAGTTCAAACCTCAACCTCACTTTGAATATGATGCACCAGATGTTGAAGTAAGCTATTCCTTCTTGTTATCATCCACCTATTCATATGTTTGTCCATTTATTTAATCTCTATTATCCAGGAGGATGAACAAGCAGCAGGAAGTTCAGGGGAGCCAGTTATAACGAGCCAACCAACAGAAACTTCGAGAATCTTTGCAACTGACAGCTCTGCTCCTTATGGCGCAGCAGAACCAGGCACAACAAACGCTCAATCTTGATTTATCCATTTTTAAAGATATTATTATTATTATTATTTTAAGTTTATCCACTTATGGTTAATTTTTTTAATCTTTCTCATAATTATTTATAACTAATTATTTTTCCAATCCAACTGGCAACCAATCAGATTGTTGGTTGATCTGTTTACTGAGGCTGTTGTGATTTGTGCTTGCAATCTAATTAAACTTATGACCACGTCTCATTTATGTCTGCCCCCTCTTACTGCTTGCAATATTTAAATTTTAGTTGGAAATTATGTCATAATTATTATTATTATTAGTTTTATTATAAACTTTGACTTTTATAAATCAACTGTGTTGTTCTAACACATATACATCGTGCGCATCCCATAACTTGAAGGTGATGGCATTGATAATTTATTAGGATAAGTGCTTGCTGGTGTATTACAATTATTAATATTTTCTAATCATCTTCATTAGAACATTTGTTATTCGAATTAACAGCGCTGATCGTTAATGATTACTATAAAGCCAGGTGTTGTTGGCAAGAAATCTAAAGAGAATGATGTGCCAGTGGTAGTTAGATGCTGATTTAATTTAACTTAATAAAACCAAAAGTAAAATGCATCAATTTCAGTTCCATTGTTCTTAATAGATGTCTTTTCCTTTCATATAAATAGCTTAGTACTTAGTTTTTTTCTTAAATATTCAGCTAACATATTTGAAGTTATTAAACCTGTTCGTGATAGATAATTTTTAATTAATAGTGTACATTATTATTATATCTTCATGGTTGCTTGAAGGTAGGAAATTATGAATAGATTTTGCTATAGTTATTTTGGTTCATATCAGTGGTATTCATGCCAGCTTGATTACAGTGATTGTTGATACACACTTTAAAACCAGAATGGTTTTTATTATAATGTTATGAAAGGATGAATATTTAAATAATTTTGAATGCTCTCTTGCTGTGCCTACTTTTTATTGAAAATTATTTTCCAACTGTTTTTATCCGTTTTTAAATTAAGTATTATTTCATGATAATGGTAGATAATTATTTTTATTTAAAATTATTTATTATTAGAGTGATTGTTTCTTTGTGAGTCAATCCTTCCAGATGTAAACAGAATGTTCATATGATTAAATGACATTATTCTATGATTGGTATTTATGAATGGCGTTTTGACATTGACCTTGTATTAAGCAATGCTTTTTTTCTATAAATGGTTTATGCTCACCATGAAAATGTTAAAGCGGTGCTAAATGTTGGTAATTAATTGATGTAAAAACATGTTACACTTATAGCATGTCAGGTTGATAAATGGTTAATGAGGTTTTTTTTGTATTCAGCTCAAACAATTATGGTGGTCTTTTGTCATGGATGTGTATAAAATTTTGGTTTCTTGGTACTATTTAATTTCTGTGCTTTCATTTTCATCTATTTTTTCATCTATTATCATCGCTTGCTTTCTTCTATTTCTTTAATTATCGATCAACTTTATTTGCATTTACCAACAACTGAATAATAAATATTTGTTTTGTATAGAATAATAATGTATTAGGGACTATCATATAAGTAAAATGCATATTCAGTTGTTTTGTGCATTGGTGGGAATAAAAAAGGATTGTAATCAGCCAAGTTAAATAGTTTCTTTCTTTGCTTTGAATGTTCAAAGTTGAATAAATATGACGTTTATCATTGGACGAAATGCACTGAAAAATTAACTACATCGTTTCAAGAGCCACATTCATACAAGAGATCATAAACTTGTTTGGTTTCCTATGTCACCAAAAATAACGACGTTTATTATTTCTCATCCCCGCTGTAACGCTCAGCCGAGTAGTATAAGCGTGCACGCTGGCGGATCCGAGGAGGGGCAATTCTGTCATGCCCTCTTCCAATTCCGTTTAAGAACTTTCCTCTTCCGTCCAAACCAAACATTGCTCTTTTTCAAGATCAAATAATTTCAAAAATGAACATGCGTAAGTAAATTTTTAAGAAGCTAAAAAACCGGTCGGTTCGCTGTGGCCGGTCTGAACAATTCACGTGTTTCTCCGTCGCACAAACGTTTTATATGGAGCAAAGCTGACTACAATGCGCTGTCTTCTCGTATTTCAAACACCGACTGGGAAAACTTATTTGATGGCCTTTCAGTACCTGACACTTATCAGCTTCTTATCGACCGATACAACGAAGCGGTTGCACTACACATCCCATCTACAACAACTCCATTTGTCCGGAAAAAAGAACCTTGGGTAACACCCGAAGTTATAAAAGCAGCCAGAGTCAAGCGCGAGGTCTGGGCTAAATACATCGCATCGGGGCGCGACTCTGCAGTTATTCTACGAGAATCTCATCGAGTCGAGAGGCTTGCAAGCGTGTAGCTAAAACAGTCAAGTCGGCAATTCTCATGTATGAGGAACAACTAGTCAGCGCTTCCAAATCCAATCCAAAACTTCTTCATTCACATGTCCGTAGCAAGCAGTTTGTCAAAGACGACATCAACTCTATTCAGACAGCCGACGGCACCATAACTGCGGACCGTGAAAAAATCTGTTCTTCCCTCAATGACTATTTTCAATCTGTTTTTGTCATCGAACCTGAGGGTTACATGCCTGCTTTTACAGATCGCACCGAATCAATCTGCGATGTAAATGAAAGTTGTTTTTCTGCAGCTATTCTTCAAAAAAGACTCCACAGCTTAGACAAAACTAAATCGATGGGTCTTGACGGTTTGCACCCACGCGTTCTCAGCAATTGCGCAGCTGCCTTTGCCACACCCCTGGCTCTCATCTACAAGCGCTCCTTCATGTCCGGAGTTATACCGGACACATGGAGAAAATCAAATGTTTCCCCTATCTTCAAAAAAGGCAGCAAGCTCAAGCCTTCTAACTACAGGCCTGTCTCTCTCACTCCTGTGCCCTGTAAAGTAATGGAAGGCATTCTACATGAACACATCATGCAGCACTGCGTCGTCAACGGCTTAATCAGCAAACATCAACAGCTGCTTGACAAATCTACTTGAAACTCGCGACATACTCACTGAAGCTGTTCATTGCGGCTATGTGGCTGACGTAGTATATACAGATTTTGCCAAAGCATTCGACAGAGTACCTCACAAACGCCTACTGCATAAACTAAAAGCTTACGGCATCCGTGGTATGCTACTCACATGGATCGAAGCGTGGCTGAATGATAGGAAGCAGCGCGTTTTGATTGAAGGCTGCGAGTCCGAGTGGAAGAATGTGACAAGTGGCGTTCCTCAAGGCTCTGTTCTTGGTCCACTACTTTTTGTGTTATATATTAACGACTTACCGGACACTATCACACACCAAATCAAAATGTACGCGGACGACAGCAAAATCATCGGCATCATCAAGTCAGCTTCCGACATTTTATCTCTCCAGGCTGACATTGACCGTGCAGTTGAGTGGTCATTCACTTGGCTAATGCACTTCAATGTCGAGAAATGCAAAATCATGCATGTCGGTCGCTCACACAGAATAACCCACCAATACTCTATGAGACATATTGACGGCACGCGGCGACCACTCGAAGTCACAAAAGTCGAACGTGATCTTGGTGTTCTCGTCTCAGATGATCTAAAGGTCCGAGCACAGGTCGAAAAAGCAGCGTCATCAGCCAATCATATGCTCAGCCGACTCAGAAAAGCTTTCCGCAGCCGCAGCCTCATACTGTGGCGTACACTTTACCTCTCCTACGTCCGCCCACATCTTGAATTTGCTGTTCAATCTTGGTCGCCTTATCAAAAGGGCGATATTAACCTTCTTGAGCAGGTCCAACGTCGGGCAACAAAAATCATTGCAACACTAAAACATCAGCCCTATGAACATCGTCTGCAACAGCTTAGGATCACAACGCTACAAGACCGCCGTTCGAGAGGTGACCTGATCGAGCAGTTCAAAATCGCCCACAACATCGACGACGTCAGCTTTTCCGTTCCGCAAACTCGAGCAGCCGGCCACACGGCATACCACCTGCGTGGCCACAACTGCAAATTAGAGCGCCAGTATGTCAGAGGTTGCGAAGAGCGATACAATTTTTTCACAAACCGGATTGTCGCTCCATGGAATGCGCTTACGCAATACACAATTGACGCCCCGACAGTAAACGCTTTCAAGGACCGCATCTCTTAGGAGTCGCGAGTCCTCCAGCTTCTGTCAGTATAGAGGAGCCTGATGTAGCTCCTCTTCATCAAAAATATAACTTTCAGACATTAATTTTTTTATGGCTTGATTCTATAGACTTTTTTTTTATATATTTTTGGTTCTGATAATAAACAAAACTCAAAACTCAAACCATGTAATTCTCTCGCATTTTCATCCAAAAACAATAAAACATTGACTCGCGAAATTTAAAAAAATGTAACAGCGTTTCGGGAAAGCCGAAAAATATTTGAAAGTAGTTTTAATGGATACACGGTTCATCATGAATCTAATGTGTAATGCGCATGATTTTATTGCGACGCGACTATATATACACGGCAGCGCGGTAAAACGTGCCTCCGCGTGAGTTTTCGATGTTGCAACACGGCGCGATGAAGTCTTCGAATGAAGAGCAATATGCCATTATGTTTTGCGTGAAGCTAGGAAAGAATAGCATTCCAGATGATTCAAGAGGGTTTCAAGGACGACTACAGTTCAAGGTCACAAGCTGGAAAGTGGCACAAAGCGTTCATGGAGGGTGGGAGGAGGTCGCCGACGAACCCCTTTTTAAACGCCATCAACGGCCAGAACTCAGAACCAAAGAAAATGTGGATCTTGTGCGCGAAAATTTGCGTTCCGACTGTTGATTGAGCATCCAGAAAATTTCTGAGACCCTACACATGTCTATATTTGCGGTACATGGGTAAGTGACCGAGGATCTGCTAATCCGCAAGGTCTGCGCAAAGCTTGCACCGAAAGTGTTGACGGAAGATCACGAACTTTTGGATTTGTTTCAAAACGAGCAAGACTTTCATAACTCTTTTGTAACTAGAGCCGAGTTCTGGATGTTCTAGTACGATCCAGATTCTAAAAAGCACAAAAATCATTACCTCGGCCCAAAAAGCATGAATGAGCAAGTTTTGCATCAAAACAATGTTCATTGTCTTTTTTGATACCCGAGAATCCGTCTATTTTGAGTTTGTACTGTCGGGAGAAACTGTCAACTCTGCCTTTTACTTGGAGGTGCTCAAGAGATTTGAAACGCCGGATTGTGCGCGTGAGGGCTGACATCAAGTACACGACCAAGTTCCACCATGATAATGCCCCGAGCCACATGTCCTTCATCGTTACCAACATTGAAAAGTAGCCGCTGGTCTGTTCAGTAAGTGGCACTCAAAAAATAAATCTACTTTAACTTTTACCAACTTCCTGGCAGCAACAACCCGGTGATTCCCCACCATCTTAATGTCCCGACTTGGCTTAGTGTGACTTTACTGTTTTACCGACTGAAGAGAGAGCTAAAAGGAAAACATTGGGAGACCGTGGAAAAAATTCAAAATAATGTTACAACGTTTCTGAGAGACATTCCCATCGAGGACTTTCAGGGTGCCTTCCAGGTGTAACAAACACATCTCCACAGGTGAATTGATGCAGCGAGAGAGTATGTGGAAAAATTCTAATCATTTGTTCAGGTCCGATCAATAAATCTATTTTCCCCAGAAAAAGCGCATTACTTGATTTTTATAATAGTCAGGTGTTCAAAAGCGTAGGGTTCTCAACTACGTACATCTCTGCGGTACGTGGCTTGCTGTTTCAAAGTGTTCTGATGAGGCTGGAACCTAGTGCGCTGTTAAACAAGGTATAAAAATAAACCCCTGAAAATAACTATCTAAAAATTTTTCTTTAAAAAATAGGTAATGTATGGGGGATAGTCGAAGGTACCTTTTCGACTTTTTTAAATACCTACTCAACGTTTTGGCACCCGAAGACATGTGTTTCCTCTGCCCCCTCGTAACGTATCTGTGCCTCTGTGCGCTGTTTGCATACTCTTCGCTGTGTGGTTGTGTCTGATTCGTGCTATGGTCAACAAATGGTTAAACTTGTAGCCCGTTCTCTAACACATTTCTCAGAACTTACTAGCTAGATAAAATAGTGCACAGTGCACTGGATCTTCACGAACAGCTCAGTTTCCATGCAACAAATGCAGATTGACCTCTCGAATTATATGTAACAAACTAGAAACACCTGTGGGTGCCTAAGTTAACTAACAATAAATAGAGTAAGTGTTGCAGAGAAGAAAGACAACTCCGCCTCGCTAATTGCGAGCCAGTCCCAAGCCTGGATAAAGGAGGAGGGACAGATAAAAGGATCAAACTTTGATCCACGACAGGAAGTACTTATGTGCTTCCTATATACAGCCAATTCAGTCTTAAAACACTTGGTGTAAAGGACTATAAACTATCATAAAAAAAAAAAAAAGAGAAGAAAGAACCCCGCCTTGCTAATCGCGAGCCAGTCCCAAGCCTAGATAAAGGAGGAGGGACAGTTAAAAAGATCAAACTTTGATCCACGACAAGAAGTACTTATGTGCTTCCTACATACAGCCAATTTAGTCTTAAAACACTTGGTGTAAAGGACTATAAACTATCATAAAAAACAGATAGAAAGCTCTCGTCCAAATCGATATTTCTAAATGTAAGCAAGAATTATGGTGTTTTATCTAAAGAAATTAATTTCACTGTAAAAGCGGTTTAGTGAAAACAATCACATACTCTGATGTTGTCAAAGCCAAGTATGAAAGCGTTCTGGAATTAAAATATGCTGGATTTATATACGCTGACACAATTATATAAATTTTCACATATATAAATCCAAAAAATGTCGTTTTGAAATTGCAATAAATGAAAATCCGGCAAATGCTGAAATATAAGGGATTTGTGAAAAAATCTTGTATGACACTTTACTTGTTTCCGCTGATCTCGAATAAAAAATAATTTTTAGATTTAAGCATGTTTTTTTTTCTTATTCCTTCGTCGATAAGCTGTAAGGCTAGTTATTTTATATTTCTGGAAACTTTATTTTTTTTTCAAAACTACAAATAAATCAAATTTAGATTTACTGTTGGAGTAGTTTGAAGAATTTTCATAGTTGTCTCCATGGAGTATAAAGTATACACCATAGTTGTTTCTATTCAGTGGTAGCTACAGTTAGGTCATAGGTCACAAAATAATAACTGAAGTTTACCTTAACAATTTTGATCTTAAACAAAGAAAAGATCGCAATTTATAAATATTTAAACAAATGTTTCGAATGTTTACATTTCGTCATGTTTCTATGAAATTGTTTAGAATTTTATAAACACTCGCCGAGAATTTCAACATTTTCCTGCTTAATTATGATTCCAAAATTATCTTGAACATTTCGTTTTCAAACAGATCAAATCTTTTTTAATCCAATTTAATTTTAATTTTCCTAATGCTAATTTTTCAAATCGTAACATGCAAATAATTCAAATAAAGTTTGTGTTACATTTTTATGAGTCGCACAAACATGTAGACGTTAAAAAACAAGCTTTCACTCCCAAGAATCCAAATAATAGCAACACAATCTAGCGGTTGGTGCGGTGAACTTGAGGAAGCAATTTAACCTTGAGCTGGTTCTTCTACTTTATCCACGGTGACAACAATTTCGCTAGTGGAAACCGGAAGCTCTATTGTGAGAACTCCATCTTGAAAGATTGAAGTGTTAATCTTTGAGGGATCAATTGGTTCAGGACTGGGCAGCTCATAAACTCTAGAGAACTCTTCGCTTCTTTCTTCACCATCTTGATTAATGTGCTTCTTCTTAGCATGAACTTGAATTTTGTTGCCATCTGTCAAGACCTCCACCGACTGTGATTCAAACTCTGAAACGTTAAAGCTAAGAACTGCCGCTTTTGACCCAGCCTGGTCCGTCTTGAAGTCTTCTGGACTGAGACGAATAGCGGCAACTTCAGGTATGTCAGAAGCAATTAGAAGCAGCTGCTGTAGCTGGTTGGTCGCTGCTGCTTTTGCGCTTTCAACATCGAGTTTCAGATGTTCCTTTGCCGCTATGCTGGCTACATGTTGACCGTAGGTCTCTGAACTTTGCTGAATCGCAACACTTTTGCTGCTTGAAGCCGATAAAGTCGAGGATGAAGACGACGACGTCATTTTAGAAGATGACGAAGTGGTCTTACTTTCAGAAATTGCTGAAGAAGAAGATGCGCTCGAGCTGGAGGTGCTGCTGGATTTGACTGACTTGACAGTTGAACTTTTAGTTGACGTGGTGACTTTCTTGGATTGCTTGACTGTTTTTAACGATGATACTGAAGTCGCCGAAGTTGCTGCAACTGTGCTGTTTGTTTGCTGAGCTGCAAGTTGTTGCTGTTGTTGATTTAAATCAACAACTTGCTGGTTGGGTTCCACAACTACTTGAAACTGAAACTGTGGCTCGGCCATATCCAGGTTGTTTTCTCTTAAAAAATTAAAAAAAAGAATTTTCAATTAAAATGTTCTCAAATAAATCCTAAATGAATTAACATTCATCTCAAATACAAGATATACTAGCATTGAAATAATAATTATTACTTTTGAAAATGAAATATGGGCGCCACTTCAAAGTCGAAAAACCACAGTAGCGCAAAAGAAGCATACATGCATAATATTCTACCTCTGTTTTCCTGCCCCGTCTATTCAAGATCAAAAGATTCCAAACGCTTATTACGACTACGACCAGTCGTGAAACTAGTAAATAAGTACTTATTTAACGTATTCATAAAAAAGGAAAAGCTAAGTAGACTTTCAGATGTGAACTGTGCTTGAACCAACGACCTTGGTTGATTTAAGTTTACATGGTTAAAAACTCGAAATACTATGAATCAGGAGATTAAATTAAATAAAAACGTTATTGAATTAATAATAAAAAATAAAATATTAAAAGATTTTTTTAATTCAACGTACATGTTATTATTATTCTTGATTTTTCAAAAGCTAACAAAAACTTTTCTGAAAATTTTGAAATGAAAACGAAATAATGGTAAACTGTTCACGGAATCTCCTTAGACACAAGACAGCTTATAAATATTCGGCTGCATCTCCGCTTCCGAAAAAAGCAAATAAAATAAACAAGAAATTGCTTCTTTCTAGTCTCTCTCTTCTGTTCTCTCTCTCTCTCTGTCTCTCACTCTGTCTCTCTTTTTTTCTCTCTATCCCCTTCTCTCTCACTTACTTTGTTCTCTCCTGGCTCTTCTCTTTCTTTCTACTTTCTAGACAATTCATTACGCATCACAACTTCAACGATTGCAAATCGGCTTGGCTTCACTCGGCATGTTTATATGTTTTATCAGCTTCACCTTTAACAATTGGTGGTAGAGTTAGTTGGTGGTAGAGTTAGTTGGTGGTAGAGTTAGTTGGTGGTGGAGCTAGTTGGTGGTAGAGTTAGTTGGTGGTGGAGCTAGTTGGTGGTAGAGTTAGATGGGCGTGGGCTGGTTGGGCCCAGAAAATCAAGTGCTTTCCAGAAGTTCACCATAATCTCTCTAAATATGCATTCCATGAATTTCATGCATTCATTCATTCTTTCCACGTATTGCGTGAATAATGTTATAAGCGTATGCTTATTTGAACGTGATGGGAATAAAAGTTTTGCTGGATAGTCAGCATGGAAGTTGGGGAATTTTGTGTTCTGTAGTAGAAGTTAGATTCATAACAATTGAACCGTAAAAAACTTCATTTTTTGTAGTTCGACGGCTTTTAATTGTTTGCAAATTGTTTTTTGAGGATATTAAATCTATAAAATAAAATAAAAACATTGACCACAATTTCTAAAGACTTGATATGTAATGTGTGGAGGATTAAAAATATAAGAAACTTTCGTATCAATATAAAAAAAAAACAATTTTTTATTCTAATTTTTAAATTAAATACTGTTTTTTAATAAACTTAAAATTAATGGTTCATTTTTCTACCGAAAATGTTTAATTTTTATTTTTTTTTAAAGTTTTAAATAATTTTTTCTATAATTTTGTTCAATCGACCTGAAAGTTTAATAGAATGTAAAGTCCGCGACAAAAAATAAATCAACTAAATTTCAGCTTGATTGGACTACGGGAAGTTGGTTTATTTTAAGTGTCAAAGGGTCCCAACGTATGGCTCAAGCATGGACTTCTTAATATGTACCTGGACAGTCAACTATTTCAGCGCCGGGCATCCGGAGGCCATTGATTTTACGCTATATTTGGTTGTATGCTGGTTTGATTTGATTTGATTTGAATTCATGGTTTGCCGGAGTCAACCTATCCAGAGGCCTCAACAAATGCTGAGGCGGATAATACTCAAAAAGCTCCTTCACGAAGAGATACAATTCAATGTATCTTGAAATGCTGCAACTCAAAGCTCGGTGTCGCCGTCTCTGAAAATGATATCTCCGCCGGATTTAGAATACCAGGCATCAAAAATGCGCCCCGTCCAATTGTTGTTACCTTTACTTCGAAGTCCATTAGAGACAGGGTTTACATTTCAAGAAAATTACTACGCAAACAGGATGGTGGCCCCAGGATCTACATCAATGAACCCTTGACAAAGGGAAGCTCAGGTTTTTTTGCAAAGGGAAGAGCCTTGCTCAGAGAGGGAAAGATAGCCTCTGTCTGGACCCTGAATGGTAATGTCTATGTCAAGAGGATTGAATCTGACAGACCATCGAGGATATCTTCGATGGAGGACTTACAGAAATATCAGTAAGATGGCTACCAATATAGAAGATATTAGTTTTGGTTCTTTGGACGATAGAAATTCTTTTTTGTTTGATGCTCACCTCGATCCTGATGTAAATTTATTTGTCTCATCTTATATAGACTCAGATAAATATGTGACGCCCCTATTTTACATACTGCAATATAGTTTGGGCAGCTAACTATCCAACAAGATTAAGAGGACTACACATTCTTCAAAAGAAAGCAGTTCGCATCATTTTTCATTTGCCATATCGAGCTCCAACTGGGCCGACATTTCTTGTGAATGATCTTCTAAACATACATCAATTAAATAAATTTCAAATTTGCCTTTTTATGTTCAAATATAATAGTGGAAAATTACCTAATGTGTTCATTCATATGTTCAAGAAAACTTCGGAGATCCATACATTTGCTTTGCGATCATCAATCAACTATAGATCTGATTTTTGTGGTACTACTTTCAAAAGTTTTTCTGTTTGCTGTCGTGGACCTCGGTTGTATAACTCCCTTTCAGTTCATTTAAAATCAATTAAATCAATAACACTGTTTATAAAATGTTTGAAATCTTTCATTTTACTTTCAAATTGATCACATGTCTCTTTTTCAGCTTGTTTGTTTCTTACCTTAATTCTATATTCTTAACTTTTCTTATTATTATATACCTATTTCTCAAATCTTGGTTCATTGATGATTTGATTTCTCTGCTTGTCTTTCAACTCGAATAGCCTTAATCTAAATCTATATTACTCTTGAAATGAAATCTGAAGACTTGTATTTTATTTTTTTTGTTTTTTTTTCTTTCAATGAGATTGATTTTGTGTTTTCTGTTTGTTTGTGGTTTATTCTTATTTTTATTATTTACTATAAGGATATCCCCTAGATGGGAAGTAATTCCCTTGGGAGACTCCTTTTGGGTGATGTTTATTTTGTTGTACTTTTTCTTGTGATCTGTTTTTTTTGCTTGTCATCATCCCAATAAACAAATTAAAAAAAATATATTAAGAAGTCCATGGGCTCAAGCAAGCAAGCACGCAAGCAAGCAATCAAGCAAACACGGTGAAGTTAATATAAAAGAATTAAAAATAACGCAGAACAAAATTACAGAAAAATGTATAGTTAATTAATGATACCTGAGGCTGGTACAAAACCGCGTTCCTCAATTACCAAGGACCAGAGGGCCGTTAAGAGATTTTCAAAATTTTAGTTGCTTTCTTTTTCTGCTAAGCAAAAAACAAGATTTCTTAATTAGAAACACAATTTATGTTTATGCTATAGAATCATCACGAGGATTTATTTATCTCATGCGGGAATTTGCCGCTTTAATAACGCGTTTGATCAATACCTACAACTTATTAGGAGTGAAAATTTAATAATCGGAAGAAATAAAATTAAAAGAAATATTTATGAAACCTGATGATTATAATAACAGATATGTCTTATAACTATAACCAAGAATGTGAACGTAAATATAAGCAGACTACCGATTTCTTGTGTAATGTTTACATCTACCCATATCTGGAATGAATGGGTGTTTATACTCACCTACCCAAATATGGAATGAATGTGTGTTTATACGCATTTACCCAAATATGGAATGAATGGGTGTTATACTCATCTACCCATATCTGGAAGGAATGGGTGTTTATGTTCTGTATCCTCCCTCAGTTATTTTATATAAATAGGAAACAAAAATAATGATATTGATTATTGATAACAAGAGTTTATTCAGAGTTCTTGTATTTCATTCTAGAAATTTTATTTCTCCATAATTCTTAGCTGAAAAATGTATTTGATAAATATCAAAATGTTTTTAGATTACGAAATTGTATTAATATATTTTTATTTTGTATATTATTGTTTTATTAATAAAAAATTGAATGCAGATAAGCCTGCATCGTTCTCAATTCGAATCCATGGAAAAAACTATGCGATAAGAAAACTTGCAGGCTTTATTTGGCTTTGCAGAGCACAGCAGCAGCCTTTTTAAAAGATAAATAAAATTTAAAAGTTGAAGAGGTATATGAAAAGGTTCGTAGTAGTACAGGGAAAGTACATAATATGTTTGATGTTGTAAAATGTTTTATAAAAAGATACATACATGTCTTAAATTGCACAAAGATGTTTGAAGTTGAACGAAGATGCAAAAATCAATCAACGTGCAGCAAAGCAACAAAGCAGAGGTTAAAGCCTGTGACTTCATTTACCATAATATACTCCGACTTGCTGGCTTCAATGAACGGTTAAAAATGCTAAAATTTACGAGCAATTCTAGCTGTCTGGCATTGCCAGTTTTAACTAAGTAATCAGCAAAGTATGCAACGGAGGAGCTGTACTTTGTCTGTAGATACTACTAGGTACCAATATTACTGGATTGTAAATATTTATGTGTACACTAATACATTTTACTCAAATAAAATGTTACTTTTAAGTTATTTGTTAGACTTTAAAATGCTGTCATAAAGAAGAAAAGAATTGAAATAACACTTCTCTGTTCCGTTTTAAAGTCAAATCGATAGCTACTTAACAAATAATTTGTCAATATTTCTTATTTATCAATATGAAAATTATTTACCCTTATTCCACTTTTTTAGAATAATTTAAATTACAATTGTGCAATAATTGATCAAAGTAGATTTAAGATAAAAAATATTATAGATAAAATACATAGGATAATTTATTACATTTTATTTATAATGACGATGAAAACAAAATTAAATGAAGAATTAAAAAAGTATCTATGAAAATTTATCCAGTGTTTAAGTGTTTACCAATATAGTTCATCTGTTCAACAATTTGGAACACTGTTCAAACAACCGAATAAAGAATTCCCTATTTATCTCTCTGACCTTTTTATGGTTATGTCTACGTTGTTAGGACTTGCATGGACTCCTAGATAGATAGCACCTATCTATCTAGGAGTCCATGGGATTTGGTAGCAATGAGGGGAAGTTTTATAGACAACGTGAAACGTCTAGGTTACACTTAGGGTTGTTTTATGTGGAAAGAGCTGTGAAAAGATGTCATCGCTATTAATTTTACTGTAACTTTATTTTCTGAATATTATCGAAAAATGTTAAAAAATAAACTAAACATTATTTTGAAAAATTTTCAAATGATATCAAAGTAAAATTCCGAGGATATTCAAGATTTCATCATCATTTCATTAAAGAATAAAAAAACTTTATATTTTTTTTCTTTTGGAAATGATGTTGCAATCCGACAACGACTGCGTTTGTGTTGGATTGAAATTGTCAGACAAAAAATTAGCGTGAATTACAGAACTCAGAAATCGATGCAAAAAAGATTTATTTACAGCAGGCTTCCTTTCAACACACAGCATCTTAGTTTAACTGTTAAAAATAATAGCCGAGTTAGTAAAGTGTTAAACTTGAAATTGAAAGCTTCACAGTTCGACTCACACTGTTAGCTTAGTAGCCCGTGTTATCGTAGAATTTAGCGGATGAAATCAATTTCTCCGTAAAGCATGTAAAAAACAGCGCAGTGGAGTTTTGTAGGAGATGCTAAGTAAATATATAAAATAAATATATAAATATTCACGCTGATTGATTGATTTACACGTGGAAATTATCTGCAACGAAGAAATATAAAACGAATGATAACATTTGTATTGTTATTTAAATAAAATTATTATACATTTGATTCACCAAACGGAAAAAACTTATTTTAGAAATACGCAGTCGTTTATGATATTTTAACCAACTGTTTTTAGTGTTTTAACATTTTATTTAATTATTTAAATTAATTTGTTAGTATTTATTCACATTTTTTCATTTTTTTGCAAATAGTTTTTAATTGTTTTTTATTAATTTGTAATTCCGTTAATCAATACAAACTGATCGACTTTATGAATGCGTTGTATTATACCAACAATAATTAAAAACGAATAAATGAAATTGGTTCAATTTTATAAAAATGCGGTGTCGAACACAGCAGCGATATTGTGCTTGAATAAAAAAATGCGCCCTTGAAAAATAAACATGAAGAGACGTCATAGGTTGAAAAATTATCGGTTGGACGTCTCGAAATTTTTCAGATTTTTAAATCACAACTTTTTCAAACTTAAATTTGTCAACACATATCAATAGAAATAATTTCGTTATAAATTTTAGATATTAAAAGAACATTATTGTCTCATTTTCTTTGAAAGATTTTTCTTTGTGAAATAAACAGGTGAGAGGATTAAAATTAAGCAAGCCTCTTTTCACATTTAATTGAGTTAAATATTTTGAAACGATTTTAATTTATACACTTCATTAAAAACATGTATAGATTGAAACATCTCAAAGTAACATAAATAATTTGTTAAAATGAAGAATTCGAAGTTGATCGTGGCGAGGATGCAGTGCTCAGGTAGGATCGCTATCTACGGCAGGGGGATCAGAAAACGAGATGGTCCTTATATATACGAGAAAAAAATTATTTCAAGTTTGAAAATCTTTGTTTTTATTTTAAAAAATAAATAAATGAAAGAATGAATAAATGAATGAATGAATGAATGAATAAGTAAATAAATACGTTTTGAAAGAGACGAAATTGAATTGATCTTAATTACCAAGTCTAAAAAGTTCAGCGTGATATATTTAGTCATTTTCAAGATTAACTTGCGTCTTCAATCTGCCGCCGATTGCTTGCATGCAAACGTTTATGTTACATTATGAATGTAATTTAACTTACTCTGATTAGCTTATTGCGAGTCAGTGTTAAGCTTTAATAAAGAAGGAGATAAACAGTAAATAAGATCAAATTATGATCTCCGACAAGAAGTACTTAGACATCTCCCGGCTTATACGATTTCATCTCTCCCTCTCTCTATCCCTCTGTTTCTCTATATCTTTCTGTTTTTCTCTCTTTTTCAATTTCTCTCTCTCTCCAAACACACACAACATGATGAGGCACAACGGCTCCCAGCAGCCACCATGTCTTCACTACTTGCTGGTGCTGATTACGTCATTCAAACTCGAACCATCGACCAATCAACTAACAGCAAAATTGCCAGTACACTCCGATTGCCTTTTGTTATAAAATTACAAAATTAGATATTTTTTAAAATTAGTTACGCTGACATTAACGACTATAATTCAATATTTTCGGCAACTAGATGCAAGAATTCCAGGAACTGTGAAGTGGTTTAACTTCAAGAACGGATACGGCTTCATTACAAGGTGAACATATGACTCTCGAAGGCAGCGGCGTGCACAAAAATAGGTGGGGGGGGGGGGGGTGGGTGGTAAGAAGGGACACGAATGTCAGCTGTAAAAAATTATTTCAGCCATGACGAATTATTCTTTACTTTATTAGCATCAATTACATAACTTTTGAGTACCGTAAAAATGCAGCAAACGACAAATTGTTTTACTACTTCACTGATTGTTAGGGGGTTTTTCGTTATCAGAATTTTTGTAAAACGTTGAAAGCTTATAAAATACTCAACATACTATTTTTGTCACAGGGATGATACGAAAGAAGATATCTTTGTCCATCAAACCGCTATCACCAGATGTAACCCAAACAAACTGTTAAGAAGTTTAGGAGATGGAGAGGCGGTTGAGTTTGACTTGGTAGAAGGAATTAAAGGAATTGAAGCAGCAAACGTTACAGGACCCCACTGGCAACCAGTCATTGGAAGCATCCACGCATCTATCAAACGTTTCAGCAACAAGTTAAAGTCACGACTACAAAATTCGACACTGTTATCCACAGACGATTACCTCAAAAGATCATTAGGGCAATATTGCATCATCAACCCGAATGCATTGCCGGTAGTATTTTTTATTGCGAGTTAACAAAGCGGAGTTACATTTGTCTTGGGCCTGCAAGGATTTTGTAGCACTATTCAGGGCATTGACGTTGCATCCCATCTCTTCCAAGGGCTGATAAAATAAGTACAAGTTTTACGTCAGAGGACAATTAAGCTCAGTATATTATATTTTTGTGACAACATGGGGTGGGATATAAAACATTGACTTTATATGAGCACGTAGTTCTTGTAGCCACTAAAATGTATTTTACAGGTGGTGTCATGGGTTTTTATCTTGGAGAGATTTGCATAACTTTGATCAGTTATTTGCTACAAGCGTTTTGAAATTTGTTATTTTTCATAAAGAATGATCCTTATGGAGAAAAATTAAGAAGTTTTCCTTTGTCGGAGCACTCAGCATCATTTGTTCCTCGCAACTACGGAAACAAAACTCAGTTTTTGAACAACAGCTCCACAACTGCACTCTTTTACAACAACAACCAACGCCAGCAGTACAATCAACAACTCTTCTTCGACAAGTAAAAATAAATTTAACGATGATTTTTTAATTGAATAGAAGCGGGTGAAGAAGTGATTGAAGAAAGAGATTGTGAACAACGAACTTTTCATTAAAAATTTGATAAAATTTTAAAATGAAAGCAAAACCTTAATTTCATCGTTGTACAAAACAGGAGCCAAACAGCCAGTGAACCAAGTTCCAGTCGGCACAGGATGATGGTGGCAGGTGGACGATTTAAAGAAGAAGATTCAAGATGTAACATCATCGGGGATCGAATGTTTGCAGAAAAATATCGTCCGTACTCGCAGGTTTCTAAATAAGATTTGATTTCATTAAAAATTAAAACGGTATCGATGCATAACAATCTTAGTTGTGATTTCTATTATTTATTACTTCTTGTTGATTTCTATTTTTATAGAATTTTTTTATGTTCTATTCACCGGAAAGCAGCACGAAGTTATATCGGGTGGATACCATCCATGCCCTGTCGCCATGCACGATGGTCCTGTTTATTGGAATCGACGCCCATTAAATGAAGAAGGAGGAGCAGGTGATGTTTACACCAACCACGCCCTCATGCCCCCCTGCATGAGACAACACGGTAACATGAACAACAACAACAACAACAGTAACAACAACTGTATGAATACAATCTGCACAAGACCTTGCTGTTTGCGACCTGTCGGACAATACTACGACGCAGCTCCAGAATATTCAACACAAACAGGAACTGAACTTTCAGAAGCAGAAATAGCAACCCAGTCTCTGGTTAGATTAGGCAAAAGTATCATTGAAATATAAAGTTAAATATTGTTTGTTTTCACGATTAATTTTAAACATAATTACTGATAAGACTTTATCAGTAATCATGTTTAAAATTAATTGTCTTTCACCGATTTGACCCGTTTTCATTTTTTCATCAGATAAAGAAATAATAATAATGACCTTATTCAATAGATTTTTTTTGGAAATGATAATTGTTTAGTTTCATATTCAATTTAACAAAAAACATAATTAGCGACGTTTGTTTTCCAGGTTGAAGAAGTTAAAAAAATGATTGATATAAATGAAAGAAAGAAAGGAATCTATCTTGATCAAATCAAAGAAATGATTCTTGGTGAAGTTCAACAGGAGTTGAAGATGGCATGTGAAAGTGTTTTTGCTAAGCACGTCACTAAAATCTTGGTCGACGAAGTTGAAAACCACAAGCAGAAAAACGATTTTCACTCGGAGACATTAGAAGATGGTGGGAATACTGACTTTCATAAAGCACAAGAAGATGAACATATTGGTCTCTGTGAGACAAAAGAAGATGGAGAAACTGATCCTAATGAAACACAAGAAAATAGAAATAAAAATTGTCTTGAAACACAAGACTGCTCTGCAAAGAATGAAAAAGTTTATGAAAGTGATAGAGACTCTCAGCTGCCGCCTTCAGTTCTTGCGTTGAGTCCTAAAAATGATATTGATGACCTCCAAGCCATGGGCGTTGGTGCTTCTGGTAACAAGGATGTAAATGACATTAGTGATGATGAAGTGAATAAGGACAGTGTGGAAGGTGAAGATGGCAATGGAGACGTTCAAAATTTAAAGACCAATGAAAACTAAAGTGAAATTGTAGATTAAATAAGGTAATCTCTACACTTCATATATGTAGATAAGACGAGAGTAATATTAATTAAAGTTTTTATTAAACTAAATTTGACGTTGGTTAATATTATAAATGTTTTAATGCTAATATTATAAATATTGTATTCATTTGTTTGCATGAGTTAATATTATAAATATTTATTGACTTGTTTGTGTGAGATTAATGCAAAAGCTTGTAATATTTGTGGAATTTGTGAAATTTGCCAATAAAAACTATGTTTAAGTTTTAATAGAAAACCAATTATTACTTTTGCAGTTTTGATGATGATATCTCATTGATTTTCTTCATAATGATATTTAGTTATATTGGCGAGATTTTGAAAAACCAAATAGAAAAGTTTAGTTTTATTTTCGAATAACAAAAAATGCTTGGGAAAGTCGATGAGGTTTTGAAAATGTTGGAGCTGATAAAATTGTTTGGTGAAGAGCATTTAAGTTTTAATCCAACTTTTTCCCAGTTAAATTTCACATAGTTTAATTGCTCCACGATGTTCAAGAAAACCAACTTTTAATAATTCGATTTTGATTTACAAGTTTGCGACAAATAGCAAATATAAACTGCACATTTTTTAAAATTAAAAATTATAATTTTAAATATTAACTTATTTAAAACATTTTTCTGTTTTCTTTTATTTTATTTTAAAAAACCAGCATGGTTTGATTACAGAACAATAATTCTATGCATCCACATAGGACATGAACTAAGTAGATAGCACGAGCTTTATTTAGTCAATCCTCATCGCTGAATTAAAGTTTAACATCAATGTTTGCCTATTGCATTCAGTTTAAAAGATATACGTATTGAATATTTAACGTATACAGCAAATTTATATTTCTTTTTATGAAAGAGAGCAAGTTATAGCAAAAAGTTGCGATAGTGAATGCACATTAGCATGTGAAGAAAAAAACTTGCTAAAGCATGTGTATTTTAGTTATGTTACAACTATATAAGCTTCCTCTGCTTTGATGATAACCAATGTTCAACTTCTGAAATATTTGACCAGGAAATCGATTTTATGCGTGTAGGGCTTAACATCTCGCTGTTACTTCAATTGCTATAAAAAAAAGCAAAACAAACACTTGTGTATCCAATTCTGTGATATAAAATTTGTCTACTCGTCTACGTACACTACTATAGTTAATTTAAATACTATTATAATTCGAAATAGTTAATAATGGCGAAAGAAGCAAGACTTGAGAATTTTTTTAAAATAAATGCGTTTGACAAATCGAGGGCCAACTGTTTAGTTTGCAATGAAAAACTAAAACCAGGAGGAAGCGATGCGCGGACTTTCGGTATGAGTGGATTGATTACTGAGAACAAGACACCCAGACAATTTTTCGAAATATTCTGGAATCTGTGAAAGTGACAAGAAACGAAAAGCAGAAGACGAATTGAAAGCTGCCAAAAAAGCAAAAACCGTCCTGGCTACCCACCAAAATAGTTTTCAGAAGAATCGGCAAACATTTTTGTTGATGTGAAATTTTTCAAATTTTTGAACAAGAAATCGGAAAATCGGAAATCGGCAAAAAATTGTTATTCTACATTCACGAAAGAGAAAAATTAGATTGAAAAAAAGTAGATTAGAAGAGATGACAAGATGAAAAAGAGGAAGTGGATTAAGGGAGGGAGTTTGAATTTAACGAAAAAAGAGTGGATTGTTGAAGGGAGAGTGAATTGCTGAATGGAATGAAAGGTTTTAAAGAGAAAAGAAGGATGAGAAAATAGGTGGATATAAAAAATGATTTGAAAAAAAAAAGTAGAAACAAATGGGATGGTGGATGGCAGGGTAGATTGGAAGAAGGCGGTAATTGATAAAAAATGAATTGGAGGGAATGACGATGGGTTGATTTAAGAAAAGAGAAACAGAAATTGTTTTTATTTAATTTAATGTGCATGAAATGATTGATAACTTTCTCGAAGTTGAAACGTTTTATGTTCAACCCATAATACGTCGTGTTTCAGTCTCACAGTGCATTTTAATCAAACAGAAATAAAATTGGATTCTCCATGTGGGATATTTTGAAATTTTTATTTTTGCCTAAAATCGGCAACTTTTAGTATATTGATATATTTTTATCAATGATTTATTTGTAGATTACCCGCTAGTCGACCTGACAAAATAAAAAAAGTTATTTTAAAGTAGAAAAAGACAAATATAAAGGCTTCATTTCATTGTCTTTCAATTAACTATAAAACTATTCCAAAAACCCCTTATACGATTGACAATATCGTAACATTTGGTGTTAAAAGTGGGATTTAAATAAAGTTGTTTTGAAGCATTAGATGAACCCTTGATTTGTGAGCTGAGAGATGAACTAGAAAAAAACCTAAGTGATAAGGGTAAGAAGGACAAACGTAGGGAAAGTCTCCAAACGTCGTTGGTGAATGAAGGCTATGAGCCTGAAGATGATGAGTATGAATTTGATATGGACAAAGAAGCTCTGGAAAACGGGAGAAAGCGGAAAATGAAAATGTTAGAAGAAAAAGCACAACAAACGAACGATAATAAGGCATTACAAAAGAAGACAAGAGAAGAATTATTTCTTGGTGGTCAGGTCTGCTATAAAACTAGAGTAGCAGCAGCAGAAGCGGCATTGCTGTCAGAAAACAACAAAAAAAGATGAAAATGAAAGTGTTTTTGGCAGTGGTTTGCCTTAGTGTGGTCTGGACGGTAAGGCTGTTAAGAGTGTGGTTGCTGAGACGACTGAGCCAGTACTGGACACGGTTCTGGAGCAGCGTGTTGCTGGTGAAAAAATGATGTGGGTTGCTGCGGTGAAACCCAGTTTAAACCGGAGTCCACCAGCTGTGTCAGAACATATGACAGATGACGGGCGGACACACTGCACAAATCAGGTGGAGCACGAGGAAAACAAAGAAAGGAGAATTGATCCAGTTTTGTGGTGGGACGCCACCAATGGTGGGTCCTGTAGCTGAGTGTTGCTAGACATTGACAGAATCTGGGGGAATCGTCGGATTTGTCGGAAAAGTTTTGGAGGCGCCTGGTGGTACCGGCACCCGGTTGCAGGCAACTCCTGGTGTGTTGTACAAAACGGAGTTTTGCATGGGGGCTCACCGTAGAGGAGCACGTGAGGCAACATAAAATAATTATGAACATGATTAAATTACGATTTTGATATTTGAAATTAATTTACTGATGTCGTCACCGATAAGAAAAATCAGTCAGTCAGTCAATCAGTCAGTCAGTCAGTCAGTCAGTATATATATTTATATATATATATATATATATATATATATATATTGTTACGATATCACCAAATCGTATTCAGGGCTCAATAGAATGGTTTTGCAGTTTATTGGAAAATAATAAATGAAGCTTTGTTAAGGCTATTTATACCTTCTGGTCTATTAATAAATAAATAATTAATGTCCCTAATAAATATTCTGAATCCGTTAAGGTTTATCAATAGGAAGTTAATCATCAAACCAGTGATTTTACATTATTACCCCCTTCTTAATTCTGTTCGTCCCGAACAGCATAGTCGCTTTTGACAAATGCGACTCGGCCACAAACACCAAAATACCTTGATCTTTACTCGTGGCTTTGACCGCAATTCGCAAACAGCATGGTCAAGTCCCTTGACCGTTTGATGCAGTTTATTCCAGTCCTTCTTTGTTTCATCAACAGTCTTTCTTTGGCTCATCGTCGCTATATCTGCACGGTTCGTCACAGCCTTTTTTGCATGCCTCGTCCTGAACATTTTTGCACGGTTTATCGGAACTGTCTGCTTTTTCTTCTTCCTTCACATCTTTTAGATCTTCCTCAAGAAACTCTTCAAAAGGTTTTTCAAAAACACCTTCCATAAATCCATTAAATTTCTTCATCAGACTGTTATTTGATTTTAAAATGACTCTTAGTCTATCTGATCTAGAACCTCTGTGGATTCATCTGATTTAGAACCTTAAGTACCGTTCTTTGTTCTTGGCTCATCTTTCTCAGAATTTTTGCTGGCTGCATGACTATTGTTGTTTTGGAGAAGTTCATCGCCGTCATGTTTGTTTTCTTCCAAGCTACAATCGAACGTTTTCTTTTCACATTCCAACTCGGCTCAACTTTCGTATCGACCAGCGGATCTTTCTTCAAATTATCGCCATCGTCTCTCAAATCAGTGTCTTCTTTTTTGTCAAGTTAACTTTGATGTATTTTTCCATTGGAGTTTCGTCCGTTCTTAAATCCTCGGTTGCTTCATCCGAGTCAGATTCGTCACTAAAATCTGACCCTGAATATTCGGTGCCGTCGTCTGTTATGGAGGCTTCC
>OZ022247.1:13300471-13327971 GCA_963978895.1 Erpobdella octoculata
AATATAACATATATTTTAAACTAGTTTTATATTTTTTCTTTTTAGATTTATACATTTAAAGTCTGTAAAAAATGTTTTAATCGTTTCATTTGTATTCAATATTTTTTAAAATAACTGACTGCATTTTTAAAATATTATTATTATAATTAATTTGACAACTTATATGGCTCCGTTATAAAGTTGACATTTTGAACAAAACAATTATAGAAAACATGTTAATTAAAAAATTACATTCTGAAATTTACAACAAAGCGTTTTCATTATTTTTAATTTTAATACAGAATTATCTTCACCATAATAAAAAATTATACAACTAATCATGACATTAATAATAATAGTAATAGTAATAATCAACATCGTTATCATCCTCATCATTGTCATCATCCTCATCCTCATCTTCATCCTCATCCTCATCCTCATCCTCATCCTCATCCTCATCCTCATCCTCATCCTCATCCTCATCCTCATCCTCATCCTCATCCTCATCCTCATCATCATCATCATCATCATCATCATCATCATCATCATCATCATCATCATCATCATCATCATCATCATCATCATCATCATCATCATCATCATCATCATCACACCATCGTCGTCACCATCAGACAAAATGGGACAAAAAAAGTCAAATCAAGGAAATGAAAAAAATCAGAAAATGTAAATATTTTACAACTTTCTATAAACATTGATGACTTTTTCATAATAAGTTTATACAACTTTGTTTGTAAGCTTCTATCGTTAGATGTGATCATATTTCATAATTCAATGTATAAAAAGAACTATTTAAATGCATACCATTTTAACCAATCAATTGTTTTTTCATAATATTTCTCCAGTTACAAATTAATTAAGTTGATAAATATGTTCCTTCACGACAAACTTGCTAAACAAGAAAATTTTAGAAAAAAAACGTAAACGATATAATCAACAAAATGGAAATAGTTGATTCGCTGTACAACAATCAATATTGGGATGGTGAAACAATGAAATCACCCAGGAGAGAAAAGAAAGAAAGTAAAACTTCACAGTTGAAATAATGTTGACAAGTGACATGCCGCCATTTTATACTAACAAGAACGTATGCTTATAAGTCTTGCACATATAACCACACTCATACAAATACACATTCATCCAAACCTACTCACAATTACACACGCACAAGCACTCCTATTTACATATCCTCATGTGTTTATTATTAACATATGAAAGCATATCGAGAGATACAGGCACGAATATCACGTAGGAAATACTGAATTACGTAGCAGGACACGTGATAGGAGGAAAGAAGATTTAATAAAAAATATAAAAATATATGTTTATATTTATATTCAATAGAACTTAATTATTTCTAAACATCTGTCAATAAACGAATCATTAAGATTTTTAGCTCTCTAAAATCTTACAGTTTCTGTAAATTTACATTTTTCGCCATTTTTAAGAGTTATGTTGAACAAAAAAATTCAATTTCGTTATTTATGTGCAAAAACATAATATAAAACAATAATAATATATCTACTTTATTGTTTTCTATCTTTTTATGCAAAATTATTCAAATACAGAAAATTTTACGCGCAAAAACGACTTTCCAATAACTAAAATGAATTTTTTTTACAAAAATATGACAGCAAGAAAGCAGATTTTCGAACACAATTATAATGACAACAACAATGGAGAAAAATAATTTAAACTTATAATTATTAAAATGATTAATTACAATAATGTCGAAAAGTTTTATGGTGGAAAAATAATAAAAACCCATGACATATAAAATACCGATGATGATGATGATGAATGATGATGATGATGATGATGATGATGATGATGACGATGAAGATGATGATGATGATGATGATGATGATGATGATGATGATGATGATGATGATGATGATGATGATGATGATGATGATGATGATAGCTTTGATGATGATGAAAGTGATGATATTGAGGTTGATGATAATGATGATGGATGATGATGGATGATAATGATGATGACTGATGATGATTATGATGACGATAATGATGATGATATCACAGGAAGGACTATTTTGTCAAGAGTTCAATATTTAACAAATATTTCAAAATATGGTAAATGATTAGAAAATGAAAACAGTTTAAGCAGCTGATAAATTATTCACTTGAAACTCAAAAAATGAAAATTGAAACACCACGAGATTAAAAATATTATTAATTTATAAATTATAAATTTCAACATGCGTGGAGATCTGACGGAGCAAAACAACATGAATATTAATAATGTAATTAATTATGCATGCATTAAAAGGAGCGGGGATGAATAAACGTATTACATGAAATGAAATTTTAAAAAGGACATAATAAATGAAATTGGATACGAAAATTTTGAAAATTAAATTAAATTTCAAAACCATATAGAATTGAAAAATTCTTTGCGATGATGAGCAAATTCATCAATCGACAAAGAAAGACCTTTTTGTCCCCTCCCCTCCCCTCCCCTCCACATCTGCTAGCTAACAAGAATAATTTATTTCTGAAGGAGCACCACGTGACCACAACCATCATCTAATGAGATATCATCAGCAACATGTTGGTTGAGAATTTGTGCCGAATTAGATGAAGATGACAGTCGAGTCAGTGGAGCTGAAATAAATAATATATTCAAGCTAAATGTACAAATGACATCCATGTTGCTTTCATTACTAATAATTATAAATCTATAATAATAATGATAATGATAATAATAAGAATAATAATAATGGTGATGATGATGATGATGATAATAATAATAATAATGATAATGATAATGATGATGATGATGATGATGATGATGATGATGATGATGATGATGATAATAATAATAATAATAATAATAATAATAATAATATATAATAACTGTAACAAGCACAACTAGAACATTCAATGACATCGAGAGTGACAATCACAAACAGTTTGAATAACTGTAAGGAAGATGAATAATCCAGATACACTCCACCTCAGTTTTAAGTTTTTTTTATTTTGAATTCATTTTGAATTTTATTATGAAAAGAATAAATAATAATTTTTTTAGTAATAACTTGTTTGTGAGTTCTTCTAATCACGACATTTACATTAAAGATATCTGAAAAAGATTATCACAATAATCACCACGTTACTATTTTCATTTGTAATAATAACATTCCAAACTTTATTTATTATTATGTAGAATTATTGTTATACATTTATTAAAGTAATGTGTCATTTTACTAAAACAATTATACGTTTAATGAACAGCAAATTTGCTGCTTGTACACATATTTTTAAAAAGACACACAGTCACAGTCACATACACATTACACAGTACATCCCTAAATTATTTAACACCTGCCACATCGTGGCTGATAATGATGTTTTATGAAATTTCTGACTATTGAAGAAATAAAAAACAATAATGTTGATGATGATAATAATAATAATAATAATAATAATAATAATAATAATAATAATAATAATAATAATAATAATAATAATAATAATAATAATAATAATAATAATAATAATAATAATAATAATAATAATAATAATAATAATAATAATAATAATAATAATAAAAGATAATAGTCATAACAGTTAAATTACTTCCAATAAAAATCTGTTATATCAAATAAAAAATACTAACAAGATCATTACCATCATCACCAGGTTCATCATCATTTTCCTTGCTTTGATTGGAAAGCATGCTTGGCTCTGTACATGACTTCGCCGATACTCTAATGGTAAACAGGTGTACTATGAGTGTCGGTTACTAATAAACAGATAAGTCAATTAAAATAATTAATTTTTATTAGAGTAAATACGATGAAAACAGTGATAGTATTTATTCTCTAATTAATCAAAGGCTTAATTGATTAAAAAATGCATGGTATCAATTATGGACATTTCCATGGTACAAAAAGTTTCATTTGCAAAATTTTGCAATTTCATGATTTTTTATTTACAAAATATCTTTATTTATTAATTTTTCGTAATTATTATTGTTACGATAAAAAATGGTTTTATAAATATTATAAAGAAAACTACTTTATATGCCGCAGCGACAACAACTCGGAATGCATTTGAAAAGATCATAATTATGTTTCTTCGTTTTAACGAGCAAATTATTTTGCTTCTTAAAACTGTATTTGTGTGAGAATGTTTACAATTATGGTGATTGTTTTTTAGTTGCTGCAAAACTTAAAAAATATATCCTTACATATTTTCTGATGATATGCACTGCACTTCTTAAGGTAAAATCAATAATAATTATTGTAATAATTATAACTATATAATTTTTGCTTTATTTTTTTGGTTTTACTGTGATTTTGGTCCTTAAATTAGTATACTGTCGATTGATAACACTTCACTTCCAGACTCTAATTTATCAGAACACGGATTACGTTTAGACATTTTAGACAATCAACATATCTTCACATTATAGAACTAAATCTTTACTTAAACTAAATTCTTATTTGAACAGACGCGTACTGCAAGTTGCTTTAAAATTTTCAAAAATGCTAAATATTTTTCCTTACAAGATAATTTTACAGATGCTAAAAATATTACAAAAGTTGCGTGCATGGTGGTAATATAAAGATGTTTAGTAGCCCACGAGAGTATAGAATATTTACCGAGGTACCCTTCCGTTCGTGTTTCGGGTCGAGTTGATGTGGAGATATGTGAGGTTTTGTATCACAGGTGCTCATGTCCAAAGTGACTTTTCCAGTATCAGAATGATCGTCTGTCCAGGAACTTCTTTGTTTGTTATTATTGGCGGTTTCTCTGTTACAGCTGGGAGAGTCGCTTTCTTGGTGGTCTTGTGGGAGCTGGCGGATTTTGAGTATTTACTTGTCATGAAGTTTTAAAAAAGTATTGCAGCATATATGAAAGAAGAAAACTGATAAAACTGTATTTATTGTGGATTAAATATTTGTTTGACATTTTTGATAAATATGTAATAATATAAAACATAACAAGTAAAAGAAAAAACGAGTTTTTTAACACAAACTTTGATTTCAAATACACTCGATTTAGAAATACGAAAGATGGTCAAATTAAAATTTTTTTTAATTGAATCATGTATTATCATCCAATATAAAGCTATGCTGAAAGTTTAAACTTTCTAGCTAGTTAAAAAACTGGTTAAATTTTACTCGCAAGATTTGCGTACAGAGAAAGCCACACACACACACGCACACACACACACATACAGATACACATACAAACAGAGATTGTAACCTAAATAAAAGTTTGTAAAAATAAACAAATGTAGTAATTTATATCTAATTAATTCTTACATTGTGAGTTGTCGAAGTTGGAGAATTTTCAACTCCGCCCTCTTCGTTATCTTTCTGGGCTTTCTTCATGCGAAGGTACTGCTTGAAATTTGGCTGAATAGCATAGTTTGAGCGGCTGTTCAGCGCAACTTGAAAGTCAGTTTGTGGTTGTTCAAAATAGCGGTTCGGCTTATATTCTAGTTCGACTTCTGCCGTGGTCGCTTCAGTCGATTTAGCTTCAATCGCAGCCTCTGTTTTTCCAAAATCATCTTCGTCTGTATCAAAAGATATGAGACTGCCTGTTAATTTGGCTCGCGCCACTGCTTCTCTTCTTTTCAAGGCTTTCTCCCGTCGCATCTGATCTTGGTAGTATTCAGCAAAGTTGTTGACAATGATGGGTATTGGCAACGCAATGACCAGCACTCCACAGATGCAGCACAGAGAACCGACCAATTTGCCCCATGGAGTTTTGGGATAGATGTCACCGTAGCCTACCGTAGTCATAGTGATAACGGCCCACCAAAACGTCTCTGGTATACTTTTAAACAATTCGTTCTCGTCTTTTTCAGCACAAAACGCAAGACTCGAAAACATGAGTACACCAATGGCCATGAACATAACTAATAAGCCGAGCTCTTTGTAGCTGCGTTGCAGAGTGTAGCCGAGCGATTGTAAGCCCGTGGAGTGCCTGGCGAGTTTAAGGATTCGCAATATTCGCATGATTCTAAATATTTGAACTACTCGGCGAACATTTTGGAACTGTTCAGCCCTGCTGTTGTGCTCGTCCAGTCCCAGAGAGATGTAATACGGCAAGATAGCCAGCAGGTCGATGATGTTCAGAGGAGCTTTGAAAAATGCCCATTTAGCAGGACTTGCCCAAAACCTGCATAACGATAACTAAGTTCGCAGGCCATACAAAAATTTTTTATTAAAATCAAAACACAACATCAAATCAGTCAATTGGCTAAAGGCAAAGCGACAATAAAAAAATATATTAACCATGATATTCATATTTAACAAAATCTGATCAACGTAAGGTCAGCTAGTTTGTAATTTTAATGAGCATTTTCAAAATATTTCTTAATTCTATCAATGCTAATTAATCCATCCAATGCCAAAAGACAAACTCCGAAATCAGATATTTTTAAAATTGCCACAGCGGTAGTCAGTCGTTTGTTTTAGTACCACATACATCACAGACCAGCAGCAAGATGAACTAAAACGAAATTGGTTAAACGTTTAACAAATCTCATTTTATGAAGACTTGGTTGACAATTTGTGGTTTTTGATGTCAATTAAAAAACTAAGTTAAATAAATAACTTTGTGGTTTTATTAGACATGGATGAAGTCATTTGTAGCTCCCAGGGATGGACATGTTAGGAAACAGCGAGGCAGCAACAAACAAGCAAACGTAAAAAGGGATGCTTCAAAAAATATCACATGTAAGATACACAGAATGAAAGATACAAAACGTATAACGTATAAGATACAAAACATAATACAAATAATTGGTGAAACAATCAGGAGCGATGAGCTGCTTTGAACACACACGAACCCCCACTGCTTCCCTGTAACCATGAACGAAATAAAATATTGTTTTTAAAGACTGAGGTATTTCAGACTTTCTGTTTAAAAGTTCAGACGAGTCAAAAACGTTTAAAAAATAATAATAACTTATTCTAGATCAATCCAGCTTCGATTTTTATTAAAATCGGCTAATAACAACTTAGTTTGTTTCTATAAATCTAGTTAAATATTCAACACCATTTAAATTTGAATAGCCATCCCAGAACTAAACAATACTGGAGATAACAGAATTTAAAAAAGTTAACTAGAATTGTTGAAACGAGAACTTTGCATGCTTTCACTTATTCTTACTACATCAAAGAAGCAACAAATTTTTAGAGAAAAAAAAACATTTTGCAGTACTTTTTCATATTTGACACCTTTATATAGAAACTAAAAAAACTTGAGACCCCCAAAAACACACTTACGGAAAGTTCGAACCACCGAATATTTCACCACTCTGGCTACAAAAAGACATAATTATTTAATTTATAATTAATTACTATTGCATAGCAAATAAAAGCTGGCTAAGCCTTCCGATAAATACAAACGAAAAAAGCGTTAAAGTGAAAGTCTTTTGACTAAAAAGGTTGTTGAGTTTAACTGAATAATGTTTATGTTTATCTTTCTGGGATTTTTTTGTTACAAAACTTGGAAGTGACAAAAAGATTTATGTAGACTCAATCACTGTTTTGTCTTCTTCCTCGTTATGAAACTATTCAATGAATGTGAGCGTAAATTTTTAAATACAAAAGTTGTTATTGAATGTCCTAGATAACATGTTCAAGCTGCCTTAATCATTATTATCGACTAAGTATCGATTCAGTTGCTGAAGTTATTTAGCTGCAATCTTTCTAAGATCCTGTTTTGAGTCCTGAAAATTTAGTTGTTTTTTTGGGTCGAAAAAAAGTTGAAAGAATTCTAAAGAAGAAGGAAGTGATAAAATATTAAATATAGCAAAAGCAGACGAAACGTAGTTGCTGGAGTTTTTTGAAAAGTTTATTCCAAATGTCAACAGTCAGTTATTTCCATCGCGCCGCTCTCATTGGTTCAGTTGTGCAGATAAAATTTGCAATAAGTACATGCCTCTCAATGCCTCCCCCCACACGCAGAGAAGAACGCTGATAAATGTACAAACTAGTACCTACATTCCCCCCACACACAGTGTCTGGTAGATATTGGCATTGATGAAATTCAGATGAAAGCATTTCAACAACATAATTATTCTGCTGTTTTAAAAAATCATCAACAATTTTAATTTGCACGTTAAGTCTCATAATTTGACTGCAACAATTTTATCAAAAATAGTCAAACATTGTCCACCACGACATATTTGTGTGGAATGTCTTCAATTGAGGTTAACTTTTCGAAATATTTTCAAATTTTAAAATTCCAACGTTGAAACAGAACAAAAAGTGAGCAAACGTGACCAGTATAAATCCAAAGTTCTATTATTTTTAAAATGACTGATTTGGATTGCACAAATACTGTATTGCCGAATTCTGTAAATCCGCATCAGGTACCTAATTAGTAGACACACTAGAAGCAGAACGTTTATTCATCAAAAAGCTTAAACCATTCTAACAATAACTACCGTAACCATCACCAACAGCAACAACCATAATAACGACACTAATAGTCTGATAAATAACCTATTTTCATTTGCTTATCTAGTGGACTAAAACAGCCTGAGGTATTATTTAACAAAATGGTTTTGATTCCTTATGAATAAAATGCAGACTTACCACGCCAATTTATATGTGAGCTCAATTTTTTTATAATAATTGCTCAAGAATACTTATGGTGATGGCAAAATAGTTAGAGCTGGGTGGTTTGTGATCCCATCGATCCAATGTGACAAGTGGCGTATGACTAATGATTATAATACAACGTTCCTAACACAGTAGTTGTATGAATACATCAGATGTACATGAGATATTGTTAACCTGAAGAGATGATAAATGTGCTTAAAAACTAGATTAACATATCTTTAATCTCTAAACGCACAAAACGTTAGTGATTTGTGGACATTTCTATACTCACAGCTTGGTCAACTATTTAGCCAATTTAAAGCTATTCGGCTGGAGACGGTGCCCATAAATTTTTCGCTTGAATTTTAACACAAAATATAAATTGATTTACTCACTCCAAAACCCTTGATTTATAAGTTGGTGGTGAAAACGCCCAACTCCAAACTTGTTTCTTCCTATCAAGGGTTTGAACACCGGTGTTCCATGTTAAAGGTGGCAAGGTGGGAACATTTACCAGTTTCAAATAAAATTTTAATCAACTATAACCAGAACATTTGTCAAATATTAGAAGTTTGCAGAAGTTAAATGTCTCAATTATGTTAACCCACTTGTGTAAATCTGACTTGAGAAGCAGCAACCCAAGTGTATTAATGATAATAATGTCTGCATCAATTGATTGAGTCAAAGCTTTTGTATCGTAAAGCAAGAAGATATACTGTTGTTTGTTGTATATTCATTTTTGTTGCCTTTTTATTTTTCAGGACACAGAAGCAATACAATCATGCAAACATCCTAAACAGGTGCTTCATATATTTTTAGCAACTTCGTACGTTTATCGTCTAAGGTTATGTACATTTGTACATACTTACTATTTGTGCAACTACTTCGGGTAACATCATTCTCATCTTTTATAACCCATTTAATATTAAAACACTGCTGTCACGTGACTCATGTAAAAAACCAGCACCTCACAGCTTGAGTAAAAATGTTTTTTGAACGTCGTTGTTGCCATGTAATGCATTTTACCGCATGTATTGTTATGTATTTTATTGTTTTTTGTACTCCAATGTAACAATTTCCAACATTTTAGTTCGATTGGTTGACGGAAAAGCTAAAATTTAGTGTATTGAATTGTCGTCAATGACAATGAATTCAATTAAATGTTCAGTTTGATTGGACGAAATTTAACAGTAATATAAAACAAAACCAATTACAATTTAAAAAAAAATTGAAAAAGACTATATATTTTCCTCCGAAAAATAAATCATCAGTTTTTAGTTCATTTAAGGAAAACAATATTTTATTTTTCAAATCAAATAATTGTAATAAAAACTTTGTTTTTCCATATCGATTCAAGGGTTGTATATATTATCCATCCTCACATACTTTACATATCAAGTATTTAGAAAACTGTGGTCAATGTTTTTCTATTTTAAAGACTTATTATTATTATCATAAAATGATTTTTTTTAAATTTGAAGCTGTCGATTTACAAAAGATAAAAGATTTTTTGAAAAATGAAGTTTTTCTATAGTACACTTGTATTGTACTATAGGTAGTTGTAAGGCGTCTAAGACACCCGTTACAGATTCAACACTCAATTGACATATTTAAGCTAATGAAAAATTAACAGCTATATAACTCCGCCTTGCATTTGCAAGCCAGTCCCAAGCCTGGAGAAAGGAGGAGGGAAAAGTTAAAAGGATCAAATTAGGATCCACGACAGGAAGTACTTAGGTGCTTCCTACATACAGCTATTTCAGTATTAAAACACTTGGTGTAAAAAACTATAAACTATTATTTAAAAAAATAACAGTTATATACTTGCTTCGGCAATACATATAGTAATAATTTAGGGAAATGAAGAAATTTTGCAATAAAAAATTATATAAATAAATCACAAAAGTATAAATATAAATATAGTTAAATAATAAAAAGCGAACGTTCCAGAGAGCGTGAATTAGTGAGTATTCAGCATATATATATATATATATATATATATATATATATATATATATATATATATATATATATATATATATATATATATATATATATATATATATATATATATATATATATATATATATATATATATATATATATATATATATATATATATATATATATATATATATATATATATATATATATATATATATATATATATATATATATATATATATATATATATATATATATATATATATATTAATGTGAAATCGCTGATTTTACGATAAGTTTTCCCATTGATAGACGTTAAAGGACTTGGAATAACTATTATGGACATTATTAATAGACCAGAAGGTATAACTAGCCTTAACAAAGCTCCATTTATTATTTTCCAATAAAACTGCAAAACCATTCTTTTGAGCCCGGTATACGATTTGGTGATATCGTAACAATATATATATATAATATATATATATATATATTTAAAATTAAGCCCTGATGATGACAAGTTAATGTCGAAACTGGCCAGTTGGCTAATAAATATGTAACCATGAACAAGGATATTAGTCTTTATTTACGTAAAAAACGAAAGCTGGAAAGTCTTTGTAAAAAAAAGTGTGAAACGGCGAATACAAATGTATTTTTAACAGAGCGTGTATTACCGAAAATCTTATACCTCGCCAAGCTAAAAATAAATTACAACGCTCAGCGGGAAATTATAATACGAGTTGTACAACAAGTTCTGTTGTCAAAGTCGAGTTAGAATCTGCCAAAAATGTCTAGAAATTTCCAGAAAGTTATATGAAAGTGAAAAAATTGCTACTTAAGGTGAGTTATCTGTTGAACAGAGAAAAACATTATCTCAACACATCGATGGTTTTTATGCAAGGTTTAATTTAGTTAAAAAGAACATTATAACCCATAAACTCTTGGAACTGTATGGTGGACAATTTCTAATAAAAGAAAATGTTACACATTTTTTGAACCTGTCCTCTTATCAGCCTTCTTCTGCAGAAATACAATTCTTACAGCTCGATTACAATTGCCATATAAAATCTGTATATGAATCCTTGATCAAATAAACAGAACTAGAACTACTTTACAATAACATTTTGCTATATGCCAACAGTGGAAAGATAGAGGTAGAAGAAAAGTTGAGACCCCTCCTGGCTGCTGAAGGTTTTACACACCGCGATACTCATTCTAAATATTTACCTTAACTCCTTTTAAACGCTGCCAAATTCTTGAAAAAGAATAACAACATTGCTGTCAGAAAAACTGATAAATCCAACACGTATGTGATATTAAACCGTTATGAGTATTTAAAAAAACTGGATGATATCTTAGCAGATACCTCAAAATTTAAAAAGTTAAAAACAAATCCAATAGATTCACTAAAGAAGAAAGTTAATACTATAATCAATTTATTGAACACATATGAATGCGGACAACACAAGTTTCAACAGGTGGTGGGTGATTATTATAACCCTGGGTATATATATGGTAATGTTAAGACGCATAAGAACGGATATCCTTTGAGACCTGTTATCTCGCAGTACCCCACACCTGTACATCGGTTTGCTAAAATTATCAACACAATAATATTTCCATACTGCCCTCGTTAATATTCACTTTCATCGTCATTAGAATTTATTGGTCTTCTCCGGACTACAGCTGAACATTCAGGTATAATGGCTTTCTTGGACGTGGAAAGTTTATTTACCTATGTGCCAGTACTTGATACAATTAACACCATCTTACACTACGTTTACAATCATCCAACAATTGCTCCTCCTGCTTTTGAAAAAAGTTTGTTGAAGGACATCCTTCTTCTTTGTACCACTGAGGATCCCTTTCGACACCCTAGTGGACAATTATATATACAGGTTGATAACATATTTGTCCTTTGCAAAGATATGGATGAATTATCACAACTAAAAGACACATTCGAGAAACACTGCGTCTTGAAGTTCACGTTAGAATTACCTAATTTAAAAAAATCAACTACCCTTTTTAGATACATCAGTCGCATTAAAAAAACAAAAATTCCAAATTCAAGTTTATAGAAAACCAACAAGCGGCGGAGAGACACTCAACGGCGAAGGCTATTGTCCTTTGAAGTACAAAATCAGTGTAATCATGAATTTTTTAACAAGAGCATACATGATTACTGGAAATCGGAGTGACTTCCACCTTGAATTTAACAGAATAAAATCACTACTAATAAATAACCACTTCTCCAACACGCTGGTTGATGACATAGTGAAAAGGTTTGTAGACAAGAAATATTTATCTACCAGTCAGGTGAACTTTATTATCACGCCCAGATGCATGATAATCACCGCATTGATGAAAAAGTACTACGGAATATTTTCTTTGGGAATGTTCGAGTAACAGAGCGCAATAAGAAATTACAGCTACACGTTTACTATCAAGATCGTAAAACCAACAATTTAATAATTACTAATAATCTTTGTTCGGATAAAAAACTAGTGCAAAGGACCAACCTAGTATACAAATTCACGTGTCCACATCATCACCAAATTCCGCAGTGTTACATCGGTCATACGCGGACAACTCTCTCAATGAGGCTTACTATCCACACACAGGGTGGCAGTGTATATACACATTTTCTGGAAAACCACAAAGACAAACCATCCCACCAATTGTTGAAAGAAAATACAGAGATTGTTACATTTGAATCCGATCCACAAAGACTCAGGATTAAAGAGGCTTTACTCATTATTCAACACAGGCCATCTATGAACATCCAAGATGGTAGATTTGACCACACACTTCGTCTCTTCGGAGCTGCTGTCTCTGCGCATGTCTCAGGGGCCGGTAAACAGTCAATAGCTAGTTCTACCAGGCCCGTTGCTTGTTATATGCTTCCTCCTAAGGCTTGTTGTCGCTTCACCAAAGTGAAAGTCAAAAACATTCCAAATGCAAATGTTAATAAAAACACGATTGTCAATAATGAACGTAATAATGTAGCTGGATATAGAACTAAAGAGCCAATTGTTCATTCTTCGACCTCCGTGTTTCAAGCCGATCTGCCAACCAATAAACTTGAAAATTTAATAGTTGATGACACACGTTCTCTGAAGTCGGGTGTTTCACAGGGTTCCTGTGAAACTGGTATTTTGATTGAAGAAACCGGGGGCGAGAGAAAGTCGTTGGTGATGAATACTTTGTCTTCTGGCCAGCACGTTCGATGGTTGAGGATACGCATTCTCCGAAGTCGGGTGCTGCACGGAGTTTCTGGAAAACTGGTGTTTTGGTTGAAGGTGCTGGAGATGGGATGAGCTCGTTGGTGATTGGTGCTGAGTCTGGTGGGCCTCTGTCATCTCTGGACGGGTGCGAGGGTGTGGAGGAGGATTGGTATGACTGCCCGGTTTCTGTTGATATGACAACCTTTTCCCACCTCACTCAGAATGTAACCGTTCGTCGTAAGTAATTGTACGGAAGTGACAGTACTTATGTTAAATTATACATACCTTTTGTATAAATCTTGTAGATTTATCTTATATGTTATCATAACTAAGTTACATATGCTGTTTGCAGTTATCCTTACTGAGTCATTCAATTTACAATTCCATAATGCTTTTAATCTTAGACATTATTAATTTACTTAATTGATTTTATTCTACCATTTTACTTAATTTTTTATGTATGATGTAATCCCTGTCTTAAAACTTCATGTAATCTCATTTGACTTTTAAACGTCTAATTACCTTACAATAGCATGATTGCAATTGAAATTAATTTTGTGTAACTTTTATATATGATGTGTGAAATCATAAGAAGTTAATTTGAGTTATAATATTTTAGTTTAAATTGTTCTGTAATTCACGATATATTCCATAATATATATATATATATATATATATATATATAAATGAATGTTTGTATGTATGTATGTATGTATGTATGTATGTATGTATGTATGTATGTATGTATGTATGTATGTATGTATGTATGTATGTATGTATGTATGTATGTATGTATGTATGTATGTATATATGTATGTATATATGTATGTTATTTATGCATTGCTACACCATTCATCCGATCGTAATGAGATTTTCACACAACCTTGAGAGTCAAGGGGCATCAAATATAAAAAAAAATTGAAATTCGTCACAAAATGAGAGGAGTGGGTGAGCGAGCGGGAACTATACATATATATATATATATATATATATATATATATATATATATATATATATATATATATATATATATATATATATATATATATATATATATATATATATATATATATATATATATATATATATATAAATTGATTTCCAATAGTATAAATTTTATATTCTTTTGATTTGATAGGTAGAGTGTTTTTTCGTTTTTTCTTTTGTTAGTGTGCTAATTCTTTGATAATTTCGGTTCTTTCTGTTTGTTTACTTTTCTCGTTTTACTTTTGACCCTGAGGATGGCTGACATAGCTGAAACGGTCCGTCGGTCTGACAATAAAAGTTTAATGGAAAAGTTTTTGACTAATTGTAGTCTCGAACAGAGAGTTTTGTGCCGAAAGGTCGAGAATTTGGCTCGAAAAGTTGTTTCTGCCAAATGGCGAGTTGTGTTTCTTGGAGCGTGTCTCAAAGATAAATTGATTCCACAGTTTATTTGCAATATATATATATATATATATATATATATATATATATATATATATATATATATATATATATATATATATATATATATATATATATATATATATATATATATATATAAGACTCTACTAGGAATCGAACCCACGTGTCTATGGCAACACCGCCTCGCCTAAATGAAAAACAACGTATGGAAAGTGGAAAGCAAGATATAAAAGGTAGATAACTAACTATCGCCATGTTTTCGTTTTGTTTACAATTATTTTCCGCTTTGGTTTTTACTAATCTTGTACGTTAGTTACCTACCTTTTATATCTTGCTTTCCACTTTCCATACGTTGTTTTTCTATTTCGGTTTTCATTAATGTTTATTCTTGTCGTTTTATGGTTTCATTCTATTTTCGCATTATAGTAAATACATTTTAACTTCGTAATTTAAAGGGCTCCGAAGATGCTTTTCTGCGAAACCGATCGGTCAGCCCTCGTTTTTAATAAATCTATTTAAAAAGCGGAGTTATCATGAATTCAAGAGATTTTGAAAGCTTGGCGAAAAAACGTATCAACGCAAAGTGGTCTATCATTTTTAACAGAGCATGCCTAAAAGAAAATATATATATATATATATATATATATTATTGTAAAATCGCTGTTTTTACGATAGGTTTTCCCATTGATAGACGTTAAAGGACTTGGAATAACTATTATGGACATTATTAATAGACCAGAAGGTATAACTAGCCCTAACAAAGCTTCATTTATTATTTTCCAATAAAACTGCAAAACCATTCTATTGAGCCCGGTATACGATTTGGTGATATCGTAACATTGGTGTCAGAAGTGGGATACAAGAATGGTTTTGAAATCATTGGACGAGCTTTGGGCGAGTGAAATGAAAGACGAGCTGGAGAAACGTGGCCTGAGCGATACAGGTAAAAAGGACGAACTTATGGAACGCCTCTTAGCCGCGTTAGTGAATGAGGGCTATGGGCCTGACGACGACGAATATCTATTCGACATTGACGAGGAAGCTGTGGTCAAGCGAAGGAAATTAAAAAACAAATTGCTGGAGGAAGAAAGACAACGAGCGAGAGAAAACATGGCAGCACAGAAGAAGACAGGAGAAGGAATGATTCTTGGCCACGGAAACAAAGTAGCAGCAGTCGGTACAACTGTTGAGAGTTTGGTCGCAGGGTTGGCTGAGGCAGTGGTGGACACGGTTCTGGACCAGCGGGCTGCTGGTGATGTGGGTTGCTGCGGCGAAACCCAATTTGAACTGGAGTCCACCAGCTGTGTCGCAGAGCATGTGACGGATGACGGTCGTACAGACTGCACAAGTCAGGTGGGTCATGATGATGAGCCTGTCAAAGACGGTCATGATAAGGAACCTTGCAAAGATGCTCAAGATGAACCATGCAAAGATGGTGACAGTGATACAGTCGGTTTGGACGTTAAAAACCAAACTAAAGAAAATGAGAAGAAAGTTGAAAACGAAATGCAAAACGATGAAGATGAAAGTGACGATGATTATTATAATAATGGCAATAACAACTATGGCTTTCACCCATACAGCGACGGTTCTGAAACGGAAGCCTCCATAACAGACGACGGCACCGAATATTCAGGGTCAGATTTTAGTGAAGAATCTGACTCGGATGAAGCAACCGAGGATTTAGAAACGGACGACACTCCAATGGAAAAATACGTCAAAGTTAACTTGACAAAAAAAGAAGACACTGATTTGAGAGACGATGGCGGTAATTTGAAGAAAGATCCGCTGGACGATACGAAAGTTGACACCGACGAAAGAGCCGAGTTGGAATGTGAAAAGAAAACGATCGATTGTTGCTTGGAAGAAAACAAACATGACGACGATGAACTTCTCCAAAACAACAATAGCAATGCAGCAAGCAAAAACTCTGGAAAAGATGAGACAAGAACAGAGAACGGTACCGAGGGTTTTAAATCAGATGAATCCACAGAGGATCCTAGATCAGATAGACTAAGAGTCATTGTAAAATCAAATAACAGTTTGATGAAGGGATTTATTGGATTTATGGAACGACGTGTTTTCGAAAAACCTTTTGAAGAGTTTCTTAAGAAAGATCTAAAAGATGTGAAGGAAGAAGAAAAAGCAGACAATTTCGATAAACTGTGCAAAGATGTTCAGGACGAGGCATGCAAAAAAGGCTGTGATGAACCGTGCAGAAATGGCGACGATGAGCCAAAGAAAGACTCTGTTGATGAGCGAAAGAAGGACTGGAAGAAACTGTGTCAAACAGTCAAGAGACTTGACCATGTTGTTTGCGAATTGCGGTCAAAGCCACGAGTAAAGATCAAGGTATTTTGGTGTTCGTGGCCGAGTCGCATTTCTCAAAAGCGACTATGCTGTTCGGGACGAACAGAATTAAGAAGGGGGTAATATTGTAAAATCGCTGTTTTTACGATAGGTTTTCCCATTGATAGACGTTAAAGGACTTGGAATAACTATTATGGACATTATTAATAGACCAGAAGGTATAACTAGCCCTAACAAAGCTTCATTTATTATTTTCCAATAAAACTGCAAAACCATTCTATTGAGCCCGGTATACGATTTGGTGATATCGTAACAATATATATATATATATATATATATATATATATATATATATATATATATATATATATATATATATATATATATATATATATATATATATATATATATATATACGATATATATATATATGGCAATAACATATATATATATAATATATAATATATAATAATATATATATATATATATATATATATATATATATATATATATATATATATATATTTAATGAGAATATGTATGTAAGTGTAGATGTCCTTTATGCATTGCTACACCATTCATTCAATCGTAGTGCAATTTTTACACAAGCTTGAGAGGCAATGGTAGAAGGTTTTAGTGAAAAAAAATCGAAATCGGTCACAAAATGAGCGGAGCGGGAGAACGATCTTGATGAAATTTAGTAAGGAGGTAGTTTTCATACAGGGGATGAATGTTAAGAATGATTGGACTCCCAACTCCGATCTCCCGGCTCAGGTAGGCTAAAAAACTTTCCAGGCCGAAAGTGCCCATGTACGACCATTAAAGGTAATATGTGTAATAAAATTCAAATTTAGTTTACGTAACAACGTTTGAAGGCTTCAAACAACTTTTAGCAAATCTATTTTACGTTTTATGGGCTAAAAGAAGTTAGGAAAGAGTGGAAAGGAGAAAATGAGCGTGAGCGTGAGCGGGAACGGAAACGGGATTATGTATGTATGTATGCATGCATGTATGTATGTATGTGCGTATGTACGTGTGTATGTATGTGTATGTGCATGTATGTGTGTCTGTTTTTATGTATGTATGTGTTTTTTACAATATTTCGGCACTAAATGTTTATTCAAAGTATGTATGTATGTATTTATGTATGTATGTATGTATGTATGTATGTATGTATGTATGTATGTATGTATGTATGTATGTATGTATGTATGTATGTATGTATGTATGTATGTATGTATGTATGTATGTATGTATGTATGTATGTATGTATGTATGTATGTATGTATGTATGTATGTATGTATGTATGTATGTATGTATGTATGTATGTATGTATGTATTTATGTATGTATGTATGTATGTATGTATGTATGTAGAATCGGATCTAGTGGGGGCAACTGAGAGCGAAAGAATGAGCGGGAAAGCGACAGGGAACGGATAACGACCGGGAGCGGGAGCGCAAGCGGGAAGGAAACGGGTGCGAAAAAGAAACGCATTAAGGTAAACCTCTAAAAACCCCGGCAACGTCGGGTGCCCCTGCTAGTATATATATATTTAATATCGTATTGTTTTGTACTTATTGTATTGTATTGAATTTTTATTATTCTCTGAAGAAGGGATATACCGGAAAACGTACTGTCGTATTTTGTGTATAATTCAAATAATTACGAATGTAATTAAAAAATTAATTTGAAGGTATTGAATAAATTACTCACATTATTTAGAAAAATTAAACACACTGTTTGTATAATTTATAAATCTTCATATTTTAAATTAGAAACAATATTGAAACATTTGTACACACCTCAAAATGTATTCCAATGTAAACCAGCCAATGCAGCTAGCTTCTACTGTGACAAGGTGTTCGTTGTCCGTTAAATTGCCATTCACGTCCCTGGTCTGCAGTGATGGCATTGTGTTAAGAGTCAGCCCAATAGTTGAAATAACGATGAAAAGGATAGAGATGATGGCAACTACCTGGATTAATTAACAGTACAGGGGTGTAGGGTTATAAAAGTTGAGTTTTGTTTGCATTGAATTCAATAAGCTAATAAATTCAAATTGATATAGGAGTAAAAACTATTTTAGTTTTATTAATTCGTCCATTTGATGATACTGGTGATGCCAGTGATGGTAATTATTTACATAAATTCGATAAAAATGTGATGAAAATTGTATTTCTAGTGATGAATGTTATGTTTGATATGATTTAAAATACTAATTTAAAATCACTTCGCAGGATTTTATGATTTTTAAATCATTTTTTATTTTTAGCGTGATTTAATGTTTTTGTTACAACTTAAATAAAAAACAATTTTCCTAATATTAAGCTAAAGTTATAAGATCAGTAATAGATTTATAATACATTTATTGTATGCCCAGGCGCGGATGCAGGATTAGCAAAAGGAGGGGTCCAAAACGGGGTGGGTAGGACTTTTTTCCTTATTGTGTTGGATCTATAGGTTTTGAAAAATACATTTGATCAATACTAAGTCATTCAAAAAGTTGATTTTTATAACAGGTTTTAGCAGAATAATATAGCTCATTAAGTTTATTGAATTTTTTGGAGTCAAGTTTTGTACAACGCATGGTATACCATCGTAAAGTCATGATTAGATACAACTAGGGTTGTTACAACTGTTACTGAATCTAAAAACTGAAACATTCAGTTAACTGAACTTTTTAGTTTTAGTTAGTTTAACTGAATCTTTTAAAAAAAAGGAAACTGAGTCTATTAAGAAAACTGAATATAACGGAATCTTTTTAAAATTAGTTTTTTTTAGCATTTTTTACATTATTTTTATGTTTGCGGTTAAAAGTTTTGATTCTATTGCTCGGACGATAATTTCGGTTGAAGTTGTGAATAGTTCTTTTTTTTGTATTGTGTTGCTTGCGTTGCTTGTCGAAGTTTTTGGAGATTTTCAAGTTTTTAGAATTACCGAAATGGAAGATACTTGTATAAATAATAACATTGTCATTAACGAATCTGCCGAGGAAGAAGTATCGTTTATTCAACAAAATGAATCGGAATCTGCTTTAGGACCTCCAACGAAAAAAGCTAGATTCTCCAAAACAAGGCCTATTACTAACCCCGTACATAAAAGGTTTACAGGAGCTAGGGCCGTATTTAGAAATTGTTTTCGGGGGAGTTCAATTTTTTTTTAATTTCTCCTCTATTAGGGAATGTAACACAATTGTGAAAAATACAAGACCAAAATGTTCAAAACACAGAACATTTTACATGACTTAAAAATTTCCACAGTAGCTAACCGTTTTCTGGTGATTAAAATTTTTAATGAAATAAACAATATTGCGATCTGTGAGGAAAACAAAAAGCAAGTAGAGAAGCCATTGGAAGAATGGAAGTTTGCTTTAGAGCAAAGAAAAATGAGATATAACTGAAGTAAACCGAGTTTGTGTTTTTTAATAACAGTGGAGTAAATAAAACAATCAAGCTGCAGGCAACGGAAGTCAATAGAGTTCGAGAATAAGATATCTAGGATCAGGGCCGTATTAGAAATTAAATTTGGGGTGTTGACATTTTTTATTTTTAATCTATTTTTTATTATTTATTTTTTATTATTATATATTATTTATATTAAATTTTGCAAAATTATTTCAAATCTAAATTCAAGTGTACAAATAAGAAAGCTTTCAGCAAAAAAATATTTTTCATGATTTCGGGGGGAAGGGGGTTTGAATCCATAAAGGCCCCCCCCCCCCTAAATACAGCTCTGACAGGAGTTGGAGCAGATAGTAAGTGCAATATTTGTTCTGTAATTTTGAAAGGTAAGAATGGGACAAATTTAGAGTTTCACTTGAGGAAGCATGAGATAGAATACGTAGAGTATTTAAAGGAAAAGGAAGCAATGAAATCAAAAATGCATAGTAAAGTCTACTAAACGACCTTTTTCGGATTAAAAAAAACCAGGCATCGACTGAAAACTGATTTGTTGTTAAAGAACGCAAAAATAACATAAAAAAGGCTCAAATGCGTATAACAAGGCTGTCCACGCTATTGCCTCGGCATTTGCTGCAAACAGTTTGCCGTATCTTTTGATCGAAGATCTTTCTATTAAAATGTAGACTACGATTCAAATCAAGGAGAAAAAAACACGCTAGATACGTTTGATATTTTGGCTGCTGCTTTTGTGAAAATTGAGCAAAGAAAACTCTTAGAAACACCAAATGAAGGAGTTACTTCAGTAGATGTAGAAATAACTTCTAAATTGTAATCTGCTAATAGAACAGAAATCCACACAAGATCTCTTTGATTTTTGGACAAGAAATTCTATAAAATGTCGAAAATTACTTTCAGCCCCGGCAGCATCTGCTCCTTGTTAACGCGTTTTCAGCAGATCTGACTTTGCTTTTAGCAGATGTCGGCATAATTTGGGTGGTCAAGCTGCAAGCAGAATTTTATAAATTCAACAAGGAATTCTTAAGTTAAATAAAATTTTTAAACATGTCTCTGTTGCAAAGTGTTTTTTATTGTAAGTTTCTTCTTGGAAGTTTACCTAAAAAAATTGAAAACAACTGAATCTAACAGTAACTGAAACTGAAGCTTTAAAGATTCAGTTAACTGTAGCTGTAACTGAAACTGAATCTTTTTCAAAACTGTAACAACCTTAGTTACAGCCTACATAGTTATCATATAACTTTGCTAAACACTAGCAGTGTCTTCTGACTTCGCTTAACTTAAGCAAGTTAACTCCAAGCTTTGGTAAAGAAAAAAAGGAAAAGCAGAAAGCAGATCTACAAACAGGAAATACATTGGCGTTTCTTTTTTTTTTTTACACACTTTTACTTAACTTAACTTCTCTGTCTGTCTGTTGCCAAAACTTTTGAATGGATTTTTCACCAACTTTTAGACAAGTTAGAACTTTGAAACTTTCAGCGTAGACTTTAGCCACCCGCCAAAACAATATTCAATAGTTTCCGAAGCGATTTAATCATTAATTCAAATAATTTCAATATTTATTTTGTAACTCATTTGCTTGCGCTAGCGTCATTTAAATGAACTTTTAGGTAATCATGACTATGACAAACAATTACTAAAATGTTGACTAAAGTAATACTATTAACAATGGTAAAATTATAATTGCATTAAGAAACCAATTTCCATTATTTAAAAAAATATAGAAGTGTGTTTTTAAGAAACTTTGTTTTATTGTTTTTCTCGTTTTTTCACTTTTTTCTTTCCATCTTTTTCCACCCTTTCCCCCTTTTTGTTTCTCTCTCTCTCTATACTTCTCCTTCTCTCTTTTTTACACACTTTTACTCAACTTGACTTCTCTGTCTGGCGGTGCTTGCGTAAATTAAATAAACTTTTAGGTAATCACGACTATGACAAAAACTTATTAAAATGTTGACTAAAGTATTACTATAAACAATTATTGGATTTAGAAATCGATTTGCATAATGTAAAAATAAAAAAGTGTGTTTTTAAAAAACTTTGTTTTTTTTTTATTTTCACTTGTTTCAGTCTACAAAATCTTTCGTAGTAAGCTCTATTTAAAAAAAATATATTGTGAAAGGAAGATAGGGGTTGGTTGCAGTTATTGCACAGAACATAGCGGGCTGAGAAGAACCACACAGAAACGTTGTGTAATTTTCATTTAACTATATTTAACTGAACAACGGGTTCATAAAAGTTGACGAATATCAATACTCGGCCAATGTCCTTTAAGCGGCTTCTGCTGCATACGGCGCTATATAAGTTGTCGTTTTTAATAATTAATAATAATTGTGCTTACAGTGTCCTCTGAATGGGTCGGGCCACTCTAGTCTGTCCCAATTGCAATACTCCAACACACACACACACACACACACACACACACACACACACACACACACACACACACACACACACACACACACACACACACACACACACACACACACACACACACACACACACACACACACACACACACACACACACACACACACACACACACACACACACACACACACACACACACACACACACACACACACACACACACACACACACACACACACACACACACACACACACACACACACACACACACACACACGCACACACACACACGCGCTCAATCTCTTTTCGCGTCACATCAACACGACAAAGAACAATCGAACAAATATATCGTCTAGAGTCTACATATATATTCATCACCGACAGAAGCACAATATTTCAACACAAATCCATTTGAACAAGTAAAGAAGCTTATCTAAACATTTCACTGCTACTGTAACAAACTTGTTGATGGGGTATTGGGAGCTTCATTTCAGCAATAGTATGGAAGAGGGGGCAAAATGTTTAAAAAATCTACACACTCCGAAATTCTATTTTATTAATGGTAAATTTTTTCTCAAATTAGCTTATGAGCGGGGGGTAGTCGTAGGCAGTAGCGTGGCGTTAGGGTGTCGAAGGTGCAGTCTGCCCCGGGCGGCACTTTTGAAAAGCGGAAAAAGTTTGGTAATCTTTCACTTTAGAAGAATAAAAGTATAAAAGAATTTAGCAAACAAAAATTATATGGAAATATTAGATAGGATTGTTAGTATAGAAAACTCATTAAAAATAATTTATTAAAAAAAATGTTTTAAAGCATTTTTCAAACATTTAAAACAAGCAGGAGCTCAAAATAGTTCACTGCGAAGATCTATTCTTGTTCGCGGAAGTAGTTGATCTTCTTGTCTATATATATAAAAATGAATGTTTGTATATATGTATATATGTTAATGGCGTTTATGCATTGCTACACCATTCATCCGATCGTAATGAAATTTTCACACAATCTTGAGAGTCAAGGGGAATCAAATATAGAGAAAAAAATTTTGAAATCCGTCACAAAATGAGCGGAGCGGAGCGGGTGAGCGAGCGGGAACTATATATATATGTATGTGCGTATGTATGTGTGTATGTATGTATGTGTATGTGCCTGTATGTGTGTCTGTGTCTGTGTTTATGTATGTACTAGCGGAGATACCCGGCGTTGCCCGGGTTTTTTAGAGGTTTTTCTAATGTTTGTCTTTTTCTCTCCCGTTTCCTTTCCCACCTGCTTTCCCACTCCTGTTCGTTTTCCCGTTTTCGGTCGTTTTCCCGCTGCCGGTCGCATTCCCGCTCCCGCTCGCTGTCCGTTCCGTGTCGCATTCCCGCTCCCACTCGCTGTCCGTTCCGGGTCGCTTTCCCGTTTCTATAATAGACAAACTAACCCACAAACATTCATATATATATATAGTCTTAGCAAATCTATTTTACGTTTTATAGGCTAACAGAAGTTATGAAAGAATGGAAAAGAGAAAATGAGCGTGAACGGGGACGGGAACGGGAGAGCAACCGTGACCGGGAATGGGAGAGCAAGCATGACCGGGAACGGGAGAGCAAGCGTGAGCGGGAACGGGAAAGCGACCGGGAACGGGAAAGCGACCGGGAACGGGAAAGCGACCGGGAACGGGAAAGCGACCGGGAACGGGAAAGCGACCGGGAACGGGAAAGCGACCGGGAACGCGGAAAGCGACCGGGAACGCGGAAAGCGACTGGAATCGGGAGAGCAAGCTTGGAAGGAAACGCGAGCAAGAGAGAAAATCGATAACAAAACTTCTGAGCGGGAAAGCGACCGGGAGCTGGAAAACGACCGAGAGCGGAAAAGCGACCGGGAACGCGACGAAAACGGGAAAGTGGAGAAGGAAACGGGAGCGAGAGGGACAAACATTAGAAAAACCTCTAAAAACCCCGTGCAACGCCGGGTAACCCCGCTAGTTTACCTATAAATGCCAATGTGTTACTCCGCAGATTATTGCTGCACTTTGGCAGATACTCTCAAACTAGCAATATATTTTTCTTGTTACAAAACTTCTTGGAAACTTTTATATCGGTAATTTATTGCTATTTGTTTAGACATATTTTGCATAAGTTTTATGGAAATTACCAAATGTGATTCATTCTCCAAAAGTAAACAAGTGAACCGTAAAAAACTATACACACACACTCACACACACACATACACACATACATACATACATACATACATACATACATACATACATACATACATACATACATACATACATACATACATACATACATACATACATACATACATACATACATACATACATACATACATACATACATACATACATACATACATACATACATACATACATACATACATACATACATACATACATACATACATACATACATACATACATACATACATACATACATACATACATACATACATACATACATACATACATACACACACAGACACACACACAGACACACACACACACACACACACACACACACACACACACACACACATATATATATATATATATATATATATATATATATATATATATATATATATATATATATATATATATACAGTGTTGGGGAATAACGCGTTACTGTAATAGTATTTCTTTTTTCAGTAACTTGTAATAGTAACGATTACTTCTATTTTAAAGTAATATGTAATAGTAATATATTACTTTTTTTGAGTAATTGTAACGAAATTTACGTTATTTTTTTCGTTAAATATTTAAAAAAAATTCATTTGACATTTCGTTGTCGAGTTTAGCTTTATGTTAGATATCTATGCAAACTAGTAACCCGTTTAGCTAAGCTGTCTTTGTCTTCTTTTACCGCAATCGCAGCTACTTGGGAGTTACGAGACACTGGATTGACCCAGCACTGCTATCCAGAAAATCTGCGGCGCTTACTTGTTGTCGCCTAATGGGACCTCATACCTACGATGCGTTAACTGAAGCACTAAATAGTGTAACGCAAAGCTTGCAAAACGTGAGAAATTGTTATGACAGTAACTGACAACGGATTTATTTGGTAACAGCGTTTAACAAATTTAGTGATGTAAATCTCACATGAAATTAAATACAATTTGTAATATTGTTTGTAAGTCTCCCGAGATAAATCTTAATCTTTGCAACACTTTAGCTTTTTGTAATATTTGTAAACATAAAAAAGCAGCTGCTAAAAAACGTGAAAATTTGAAATTGGCATCTTCTCTGGTAGATGCTCTTGTGACCGGTGTTGGCAAGCTACTTACCAGAGATGATCTTATCAAGTTTGACACATCCCCAATTTCGTCTGCGGTAGTTAAAAAGATGAAGCTTCCAAAGAGAAATCATTGTTTTTCCGCTTGTATAATACTGGTATGTCATTTAGTGCTCCTGTAAAACGTTTGTTTAGCCTTGGTAGCCAGATTCTTACACACAATCGCAATCGTCTTCTGATGAAAAGTTAGAGATGCAACTCCAACTTTGCGATAATAATGGAATATGATTAACATTGTGTTTTTAATAGCTATTTCTAGACTTTTGCACTGAAATAAAATTTATTTTTGTGTTGTAGTATCTGATTTATATTTTATATTTATTCCAGCCTTGATTATATAGTTTCTGAACCTGTGCAAACTGTACAATATGGCTTCGAGCACTTAGCGCCATGAAGTAAAGTAATAAGTAATAGCTGTGTTTACATTTAGTCAGTAACATGTAATAGTAATATATTAAAAATTTAAAAAAGTAACTTGTAATAGCAATATATTAAATTTTTTAACCAAGTAACTGTAATAGTAATATATTACTTTTTAGAGTAATAGTCCCCAACACTATATATATATATATATATATATATATATATACATTCCACTATCGCCCAACGCTCTTATCTTCCAAACCAAAAAATTTAGTTCAAGAAATTTTATTACATACACTTAAATATAATTTTTAAGTTTTTAGTACATTTGTAATCAGGCGTTGTTTTAACAAAATCATTTTTATTCATTTTCATTTTATATATATATAAAGATAGATCTGTTAAAAAAGAAGTTTTCAACGGTTCACTTGTTTATCATCAACACTACCATCATAATCAATCATCATCACCGTCTTTTCAGGTGGTTTAATTATTATTATACGCTTTTATTAAACTTCATCTGTTTTTGTTGTATGTTTAATGGTTCGTAGAATTTTAGATTACAAGCTTTTATCCAATTGAGCTGAAAC
>OZ022247.1:13332971-13518611 GCA_963978895.1 Erpobdella octoculata
CTCAAATAACTTCTAGAAATTATTCATGCAAATATTCATTGTTCCATATATGTTACTCTCCATTATCAAGGTTCAAATGTTAACAAAAGAAAAGAAAGAAGGTGGTCATTCTACTGGGCATCTGGCCAAAAGAAATAAACTGAAAACACCAAATTCAATCAACCTAAAAATAAGTCCAATAATCATATATGTTTTGACACAACATAGAGCTCATTAAGGAGAAAGTTTTCATCTATTTTCTGAAAAATAAGCTCATTATTTCACTTTTATGAGCAAATAACCTACTCGGCCAAAAGTCCCTATGTACGAATATTAAAGGTTTTTGCGTAAAAAAATTCAAATTAAGTCTACGTAAGAAATTTTAAGAAAGGTATAAAGCAACTATTATTATTACCAAATCTAGTTTACGTTTTATGGGCATATAAGGTTTGGAGGGAGAGGAAGAAAAAACAGGGCGGGAAAGCAAGCGGGAAAATCAACAGGAGCGGAAGAGCAAGCGGGATTGGGAAGCGAGTGGGAACGGGAGAACAAGCGGGAACGGAAACGGGAGACAAATAGGAGCGAGAACGGGAAAGCAAGGGGAGCGGGAAAGTGACCGGGAGCGTGAGAGCAAACGGGGATTGCAACCTTGGACAACGCCGGTAACCGCTCTAGTTTAGCAATAGGCTGGTGATATACCACCACGCTACGACTGTCTATGTAACATCTACACTAAGCCAGTTAAACTGAAAAATAAAATGAAAATAAAGCAAATTTACTCTGGCTGCCATCGATGTCTGGGGCTTTTCCAGAAGGTCCCAAACTTTTTGACGAATTTTGGCACACCTGCCCGTACCAAAACTTTCAACGACTCTTTCTTGTAAAGTGTCAGCCTCTTTACGTATTTCTTCCATAACATCTAGCAAGGGTTTAAATTGAGTTGCATTCAAATATATTATCTACCAAATCCTGTAAACAGCAAACACAAACAAACTTAAAATTGATTAATACTAAAACGTGATGGAATTAATATAAAGTTTCTATGTAACTTGACATTTTTTAAATTGTGTTTACTAAACTAATTAAAACGGCAACCTACGTACTCTCCTTACGATGATGATATCTATGCTGACAGCAGGATTCCATGTACAGTTCGTCGACGCCCCAATATTCAAGGTCATCGCTAAATGAAAGAACGCAAATGTCCTCCATCAAGTGAAGTTTTTTCGTTCTGTAGAAATTGAGCACAGATGCAAACGAGGTTGGATGGCGATCAAAGAAAAACTCGATTCCATCCCGCCCAACTGCTACCAGATCATCGCACAGAAGCCTGACATCTTCCACTCCAGAGCAATAACGTAGTCGTCCTAGCCGAGTTCTAGGCAGCCGATCCAATGTTCTCCACATGATTTCGTGCCGAACTCCGCCAACGTTAAGCAAAGCTCGCCGACTGGACCTGATTCGGCGAAGCAGATCTAAATCGGCCTCGCTTGGTTGTTGAGCATCGTCAAGAGGAGGGTCATTTTTATCACTAGGAGTGGCTACTATAGTCATGGTTGTGGCGTCGGTAGGTGTGGCATGGATGGCAAATGTTTCGCTAGCTGAACTTTTATCGCGTGTTCCTTTCATGTCGGTACTCAAAAGAGGAGATTGAAAAGTCGTAGTTGAGGGCGAATCTGTTGCTAGGTTACGTCCATCTTTGTCTTCGAAAAATGTGGGAGATGAAGAAGCTGAGGGTGACAGCAGGCTGCCTATTGCTGCAGTGTTTTCCACAATGCCACGAAATTGGTGATGTTTATTCGGTGATAAGGTTGTCATTCTTATACAATCACATACACAATGACGCTTTATTTCGTTTTCTCATGATATTTTCTTATGGCTAACAGAAAGCTTCAAAAAATTTTGTAGTTCCAGAATTAAACTAGCGTTAAAACCGAAGCCACGAAGCCTCAATTTTACAGCTAATGGAAATCACCGTAGTGGAAGAAAATTGATGTCTTTCTACACAACAGAGAGCTTATTTTTACATTATTATAACCATTATAGGCTTGATTTCGCATCGTAACGTACCAATCATAAGCTTGTTTTCACATTACAATGTAACGATTATAAACTTGTATACACATTATACTATATAACATTTCAGTATTGATGTAAACAAAACTCGTTGGCGCCGATTTGCGCACGATTTTCAGGCCTAGAATGGTAAGATCGTTGGAGTTTTTCTTTGTTTCGTAGAAAAATATTTAAATTCGTGGAATCTGTTTTTCAGTACAAGCTCCATACATTTGTTTAACCAAATTTAACTTAAAAAAATTCCACCTTAGAGATCGTTTTCATTTTTCATAACATCGATGTTGCAAAAACATAAACAGAGCTTCTTAATTAAATCAAATTGGCAGAGTAACTTTCAAAAAAAATTATCCACAGTGAAACTAGAAAATAACGCATACAAAACTGAATTAAATTAAGAAAACAATTAAATAACAATTCCTTATTATTTGTAACAGAAATATTTCATTTTCTCCGCCGTAGTTAGATGATATGTTCACCTCGTTTGTGTTTGGTGTATGATGAGGTTAAGAGAGAGATGAGATGTGTAAATGAGAGGAGAGGAGAAGAGGAAAGAAAGAGACTTGAAAAGAGAGAAGACGATAAAGAAGGAGAGAGAGAGATCGGACGCACCCAGCTTCGTACTACCTTGTGGCTCGCTGTTTCAACGGTATAGGCAGGTAGGCAGACATTCAGCAGCCATGTTTCCGTTGGTATGTAACTATACATTTCTTTTTATCTTCCTGTCCCTCTAGTAGTTTTCAGTCGCATGTGTACTGGCATAAATATGTGTGTACATTATGTATGTTTGTCTTTCCACATGCTATTGTACAGAGAGTGATGAATGTGGGAAGCTACGTTGCGGTTTCAGTGGCAGAAGTTGCTGTTCACCTGTGCATATATAATTAGACGTGTATTAATTATGATAAACGTCTAGTTTGTTTTTAAATTGTTTCTGATTTGTGGATCTTCTGATCGCGATAAAATTTACGGCAACGAAAAAAATAAAACGACGAAGAAAAAGAGAGAGATTGCAAGACAGGGATGGAGAGGTTGAAAGAAAGAAAGAGTATGCGAAAAGGAAAACAAAAGCAAAAATAGAGAAAATAAAGAAAGAAAGCAAGAGATATTATGAAAGGGAGAGAGAGAGAGAGAGAGAGAGAGAGAGAGAGAGGGATCAGGTGGAAGAGATGGAGAAATAGAAAAAAAGATAGCGACACATACTGGAATAAAAACAAACTGACTCGCTAAACGTGAGCAATGAGACATTGATGGAGATGTTAACGAATGTAGTGTGACCATTGTGGTAATTATTAGACCATTACTTTCATTTCAATACTGCCATCATCTTCATCCTCATCATCGTTTTTTCATCATCAACATAATTATTGTAATCACTAGAAGTATCCCGTCAAAAATAACGTATCTTTTGTTTTTATCAAATATAACTATATATATATATATATATATATAGCGTTACGCGAAATTGCTAACATACATACATACATATATACATGGCAAATTATGTATGTAGATAAACATAATCATTTTTCATCATCATCATCATAGCCATGGTATCACCAGCATACTTATGTTGCTTACTTGCACGCGCAACAAGAGTATGAGGAGCCATACAACCGAGTTTCTTCGAAAGCTTATTTGGCCCGGCGAGATGAGGGGAGAATGAAAAAAGAAAGAATGAACAAGTAAACAATGTGAAATCAGTGAAACAAACGTAAATTACGCTGTGAGAAAACATGGTTTATTAATTTAATATTGTAATTATAAAAAAGTTATCGGGGTTCTTGAGGGGCATATAAATATTTCCTTGGATTTTCTCAAATTTGGATTTTGTTTTATGCTCATTGATGCTTATTGGCATATTTCGTCTTTGTTTGAATTTTTAATTAACATTTTGAAAAGTTATTTTTTAATTTAAATCATAATTACTTCAATTATGAAAATATTAGCTTGATTTGTTTGAGATGTTGGGAGTTCGATTCTTCAAACAAGTAAGATCAAAATATTGATAGTCACAGAAGGTCCGTCGAGAGGATGAAGAAGGCCCGGGGCAACTCACTTTAGTGGGCCTCTAGAATCTTTGCTATTATCTATATCTATATAAATATACAGTGGCGGATCTAGGGAACCGGGGGGCCCAGATGCCCTAGAGCTTTCAAAAAAACAAAAAAAAATGTTATTTTTAGCTTAAAGTTTTTTTCTCTGTATCATGAGGCTTTATCTTTACAAAATTAGCCTCTCGACCATCAATAGTTCTGATAATTGGCAGATATTTAAAAATTTCGGACCTTTTTTAAACCAATTCAATACAAAATATAATTCAAATAATATCTCAAAAAACATTTAGACTTTTACGGGCAGGTCCAGCAAAAAAGTTAAAAAGGACACCTTTCTTTTTCTAAATAAATTCAGACGGCTCAACAACAAGTTCTTAAAAGAGTAATTATTTGTAATATGAATAAAAGCTGTAAGTTCAAAGAGTGACTTTTCAGTGGGCCCCCTGATGTTGTTTTGGGCTCCAGGAAATAGAAATGAGGCCCCAAAATTGGCCTAAGAAGTGTAAAGTTGAACATTCAGAGGTTTTAACTTTTCTGTAAAAAAATGAACCACCAGTTTATAGTTTATTTAAGGAAAGCGATATTTAATTTTTTAAAGTAAAAAGTTATAATAAAAACTTCTATATTGATTCGAAAGTTTCTTATATTTTCAATTTACACATATTTCACATGTCAAGTATTTAGAAGAATGTGGTCAAGGTTTTTCTATTTTATAGACTTATTATCATAAAAAAATGCAAACAATTAGTAGCCGCCTAATTACAAACGTTTTCCATGGTTCACTTAATTTTAGCTTTTACGTGTCTGATGACCTAACTCTATTGTGAAAAAGAGGTGTTTTGTGTTGATATTGTTCCAGAGAGAAAAAATTAAAAAAAAGAAAGTGAAAGAGAAAAAAAGAGGGATAAAATGCGAGTAGATTAAAAGTTTAATTCCGATTCCTTCTGTTTGGTTTTACTAAATAAAAAATTCAAAATATCTTACAACGGGCTTTATAACGATTTTTTAGGAGTTTCCAAGTAGTATCCAAATAATAAGTTTTATATCTGTAGTATTTTCAGTTTCTGAGTGACAGTTGTTTTAAAAAACCATGGACGTAAATTCTGCATTTTCCAGGGAAGGGGGCAAAGTTTCTCGCCATTATATAGCTTACTGACAGGGTTACCCGGTGTTGCCTGGGTTTTTTTGCTTAGTTTTTTCTTTTTTTTGCCAATGAAACGTCAAATAAATAACAGATTTTTCAAAAGTTTTTCATCAATGAAGTTCTCTACCTGTATGCCAAATGTTGTTTAGATTGCTCCTGTGGCTTCGATGTGATAAGCGAATACCCTCACACACACATTATCTTTTATATTTATATAAATACGTCGGTACAAGCAGGGAGAGGTGGAGAGATGCATCCCCACCAGAGTATCAATTGATATTTTTTTATGTATACAACCTCGTTTTTGGAAAATAGCTGTAGCTTTTTTGAGAGAAGAAAGGGGAAATCTTTGAGAAAATGAAAAAAATATTTACGCCTACAGTGGTTTAGCGAAGGGGGCATGATGAGCATCTGCCCCTGGGCGCCAGGCTTTGCGGGCGCCAAAAAGCAAAAACAAAAACAAAAATTTTACTAAATTGTATTCATTTTTGAACATTTAAAACATGTAAAATAAACAAATTGTGTTTTTGCACTATTTCACACAATTGATTTCTAAAATTTTTCTGGGGAGGGGCTCACGGTTTTGGTCGTCCAATTAGAAAAACAGGGAAAGATGGGGCGCATTTTGTATACCTTGTTCCCGGGCGCCAGATACCCTCGCTACGCCATCAGCTTTTTTGAAGATAATGTAAAAAAAATTTGAAGTGAAGAATTTCTGGATCCGCCACTGGATACAAAGTAGATGAATGATTTATAAAAAGAAAAAGATCCAAAATAGGGTGGATACAAAATTTTAAAATTGTTGTGTAATAAATAATAATAACTTTGATGTAGACAGCTCTGAGTGAATCAACATTGTATCAATGCCATTAATAAGGTAAAGTTCCACGAGTTTACTGATGGCATTTTAGCACAGAAAATAGCTAAACTTTGGACCAAAGCCGATACACAATTTATTATTCTGCAGTTATTGTAAATCTAGCATCGAACTCAGATATAAAACTTTCTGCGCAAAGAGGATTCCAATACGCATTGAATCATTACGAGGTTAAGTAAATTAAAAATGAAAAAATTGTATAGTAAACTCTAGGTTAAAAAATATTTAATTTTGGAATTCAGGGGGGGGGCAAATTGTCTACACTTGCAAAAAGAATTTCACTTCGCATTAAATCATCACTAGGTTAAGTAAAGTTAAAATTAAAAAATCATATAGTAAAGTCTAGGTAAAAAAACAATTTTTAATTTTGAAAATCACGACCCCCAATTTACGTTCCTGTAAAAAACATATAATTCTATTTTCCACCTTACGTTTGAGATCACGAAAACCACATTTTCAAAAAATGGTGAAACACGTATTTTCTAATTGTAAAAACACATTTGAAGTCCTGAAAACTAAATTTTCAAAAATTATTAAAACACGTATTTTCATAAATATATTTTGTTATTTTGTCAGAATAATCTCGGTACTAAATTGCAAAACATTTTCATTTTAGTTTTTAGAGTTTTTAAACAAATAGTTTTTAAGCAAGTAGTTTTTTTTCCACCACACATTTGAGGTCCTACAAACCAAATTATCTAAAATTGGTAAAACACGTACCACGCACCCTTGATAGCAAGGCACTCTTGATGCTATAACGTTTTTTTCATTACTTACTTATTAAATCGAATCAAGCACGGCACCAGTCTACTGAAAATATCAATTCCTTCCTTTTCCTGTTTTTTTTATTTTGGAGTTGTGATTTCGACTTTATCGATATAAATCACTTTTTAAGGTAAAAAGTAATTTTTTCACTGTTTTTGTGAATGCTCTAACTAAAACAATAATGCAGTTTTTATGTTTTATTTACCATTTTGAAGAAAATTCATTCTAGTTTAAAGCGCTTGTTTTTAGCAACAAGGATGTCTTAACTATTTACATTTGACTAATTTTGTATAAAATGGTAATTGTGGCACCCTTGATAGCAACGCGCACTGCCACCTTTGATAGTTACTGTTACTGGGGTTGACACCGAGATTCCGCGGCGCGAACAGTCGAGCAATTTAGCAACGCGCCTACAGCGAATCGATGGACGGGTTGACGTAGGGTAGAAAGAATGGAAGGTCGTAAGGGCGAATGAATAGATGGATTGATGAACAGTTTAATAGATGGATAAGAAAATAACTAACAAAATGCTCTATATTTATCGACGTTTTAAATTTTTGTAATTTTTACAATGTTCACGAAGATAAATATATTATCAAACTGGAAATAAAACATTTCCTATTTTGAGTTCATATTTATCTTAAATGCAAATTAATGTTTAAAATTTTCATCTCAATTTGTTTTATAATAATTTTAAAATTTTGCAAGGGCAACTCAGCTGATGAATAAAAAAACATCAAATTCGGGCAACAGACCATTATTAAATGTTATTAGCAAAATTTTAATGTCAACCTAATTTAATTAGTTTTAATCAAAGTGATAAAAAATTTTAATCGACACATTACTCGGAATTGAGTTTTGCAATTCTTCAAAGTAGAAACATTTAATTTTATTTCCACAAAATATCGGTTTAGTTTTGTTGGTTACTCAAGTTGGGTTTCTATTTTTGAACTGGATCTGCGTCAGCTGGAACGAAGAAAAATCCAAGAATGCCACGTTTTATGCACAGTCCTTTGAGGAACGTCAGAATCCTGAACGTAACGAGTTTCCAATAAATGAGAATGGTTCGCTTAGCACAAGCGATGGCTATTTCTTTGAGGGCATCAGATGTAAGAACCAATCTGTCGATGCTGGTAGCTATGGGCAGAGCAGCAAGTATCGAAGCCGAGACGGCAAGACGGTAGATTGAAGAACATTTCTTCAGAGCATAGCTGTACACGAGTACTAAAAATAAACCCGACAAGATGAATATCCATATTGCGTCCGTGGGCGTCGGCGGGTGTGGAAGACCGAAGTTCCAGAAAAGTTGTGATGGAATAGGTTGGGAGGGAAAGATACCTGAATGCCAGAAAAGATCGATCACTAATGCTGCCGATAAGTAAGCAAATGTTTCAAAGGAGGCTCGTCCAGCTTTTTTTGCCATAGTTAGAAAAGAACCTGTAAAAATCTATGGCGTTAGAAGTTACATTTTATTTTAAAATATTTTCATTTTTTTCTTTATTCAATGAACCACATTTTAAGCATCCTTCAATCAATTAAAAAACCCTATTTATTTACGTTCAGGTACTTTCTTCCTGGTTTTTGGAGCATCACATTCATCGCTTTTTCGACTTTTTGAAACACTTCTTCTAGTTGGTGCCATTCAGATTTTCTTTGTAACTTTGCTTATTTAAACGACAAAAGTATTGTTTTTAAAAAATTTCGGATGCAGTATTGAATCAATCATAACAAGCCCTTTTTATATTTGAATAGTCATTTATTATTCGTCAAAAAAATTCAAAGAAAATGCATAATTGTCGGATGACAAAAGTTAGTAACCTGAAATTTTTAAAACTATTTTTTTCAAATGTTGTTTGTCTGAAAACCGCTGTTGAAAAAATGGTGTCGAATTTTTTGTTGTTAATTTTGTTTTTATAAAATGACGTCGAGTTGTTAGCATGACGTTATTGGGATGCGTTTCTATTATACAAATTTGTCTGAGTGTTATTGCTTTCGTTCCATCATTTTTTCGTACGAGTAGGAATTTAATGAAGGTGTTTTGTTTTTTTCGACACCAAGTAGGTGGACAATTCGGTGGAAAACGTGAACCTGAAAATTTTTAAGCAAACAATATTTGTTCATATATATCGTCAGATATCAGTAGTTTCCCCACCCTGAGGCTTGTCCTCTTCAGCTGCATTTCTGGATTGTGGTGTTCCACAGGGTTCGATGCTGAGCCTACTTCTGTTTTTCTTGTATATGACATCGGATGAGTCATCGACGCCTACGGCCTCCAATATCAATTGTACGCCAATGACACCCAGATTTATAAACACTGGGCCAACCTGCGAATTATCCGTAAAAAGTTTGGGATGAGTCGAGGACGGTGGTTGTTGGATGCAGGGCCAGCAGTTTGCCCACCCTGAGGCGGTCTGAGGTTTTTGAAAAAATATTACTGTATTTTCTAAAAAAAAACTGTCGAAAATTATTTAAACTAATTATTTAAATTAAATAAATGAAAAAAGCATAATTTTTTCCGAAAATTGATCCCCGAAGTTCAAATTTTTATAACTATTTTTAATTGAAATAAATTAATTTTAAATAAATTTTTGTTTTTTATTAAACACCCATTGATATATACTATGGCAACACCATTATGCGATTAAAATTTACTTTTAACCTGGCAAAATATCTCAAATTCATTTTTATGTCTTATTACTATTTTAAATGCGCATTAATACTTTCTCATCGTGGTACATTAAATATTTTTTTGATCATTCAAAATGGATCGGAAGATACAACTCTATTAAATATGAAGAACTTCATGTCATTTATATATATTTTTTTCATTTTATACGTGATTGTGGCCTAAGTGCTATTTTATAATGATAGTTAAATTCCATACAAATAGAAAAACATTGGAGAAAATGTTGTGTATATAATATCAGAATTATAATATCTGTATATAAACTTTTATATTATATTGTTTTTCAATTGTTTCAATTATATTTACTCAGATTCTTTTTTGTATTTTCTAAAAAAAATAATACATTTGTAAAACTGATGAAAAATTGAAAAGAACAACAAGTGAAGCAAAAAGCAAAGTTTTTTGGAAACACACTTTTATATTAAATATATATATATATATATATATATATATATATATATATATATATATATATATATATATATATATATATATATATATATATATATATATATATATATATATATATATATATATATATATATATATATATATATATATATATATATATATATATATATATATATATATATATAATTTACATAAACAACGAGCATATTAGCATAGACAATAAATAGTTCGACGAAAATATCACAAATAATTTATTAATTAAATTTTGTCCAATCGATCCGAAAATTCGATAGAATACATTGTTCATCAGTTCGGAAGTATGTTTAAATTTTCAAGTCTCTAGCTCATCGGGAAGTTAGTTTACAATCGATTGCAAAATTTGACGACAGACAGAGAAGTCAAGTTAAGTAAAAGTGTTAAAATACAATTTCAGTAATGAACATGAAAACATAAGTAAAACAAATATAAATTTTATAAATTAATCCAGTCCATGCCGTCAGGATCTGCATCACATACGTAAAACCCGCTTTAAAAGTAAAATACTCTGGAAATTTACATTAATTCTTATTTGTCGATGCGATCACCTATCAATCACACCATTCGTAAATGGATTACTAACATACATCGGCAGATTTTAAACGTGGGTGATGCAGAGTGGTGCTCTACAAGTATTTGGTAGAAGTGCTCTTGTGACCGATCTCATCAAACTCAGGTTGATCATAGCAACTCCCCTCTCGCTGGTCTGCCAAACAAGCATCTTTTCTAAATTTAGTCCATTATCAACACCGCCACCGAAATAATTTTAACACCAAGAACACTACCACGCAACACCTAATCTTTAAGAACTCCGCTGGCTCAGCATATTGGACAAATTAGAATGTAAAGCTGCGCGGCTACCCAGATAGCCGTTGCGTAACAGGGAATATGAGTATGAGGCCCATTCATTCTTACCACCGGTCATTTCAAATGCGTTTTAAACCAATACAAATGAGTTTGAAGTGATCGCGATATGGATGCTAGATAATTTATCAATACATTTTTGAATAAATGTAAAAAATACAGAATAATTTATTTGTTAGAGTTGGCATTCTGGTGGTTCATGCGTTTCCGCCCAGTGGATGGCCCCGCGTAGTTCGGTGCAAGTAAAAAGTGCGAAACACTTGCTGCGAAACCCGCCACCAAATTAACTTGAATCAAACAATTTTTTTCAATAAATACAAATTGTATTTAATAAATTCAAGTTTTAGTGAATAACACAAAAACCTCTGCTGTTGATGGTTAAATGTATAAAATTATTAATAGGCATGTTTTGGTTTTGAACATAGATATCTATGTTTTGATTACCTTCAAAATGTGTTGGGCGAACTGAACGACTGAAATTTCCCAGCGAACGATTACAAATTTCTAGCATTAATCTTTACGTTTTGTGATAATATGATAATCATATATATCTATGATTATAATATTTTAAAATATCAGCTTATTAAATAGTTTTTATCTTTATTTCAAAATGAAAAACTATTTTATAAGATTTTTTGGGGTCAGACTTTAGATTTTTGACGGTGTCTCCCTCCGTTAATCCTCATGACCCAGACAACTAAATTTTAGCAGTTTATTATTTGAGGTATTCAAAAATCTAAATGAAATTTGCCCGCCCCCATGGGAGAGGGGGCGTAATTACCAGCTCATCGTCTAGTACAAAAGTTAGTCAGAGCTAGATCGTTCTCTGTACTTCGTAACCTCGTGTTTCTTAATATTGAGTATTATCCTCGCGTTTCTTAGTATTGAGTATATCAAAAGGTTTGAACGTTTTTTACAAACTTTTATTTAGGTTACAATTTCTGTTTGTGTGTGTGAGTGTGGCTTTCTCTATTTACCAAATCTTGCAAGTGAAATTTAACCAGCTTTTTGACTAGCTAGAAAGCTGAAACTTTCAGCATAGCTTTATATTGGATGACATTACATGATTGAATTAAAAAAAACTTAATTTAAACATCTTTCGTATTTCCAAATTGAGTGTATTTAAAATATTTGAAATTAAAGTTTGTGTCAAAAAACTTGTTTTTTCCGTTACTTGTTTAATCTACTAGCATAGCGTCTTGGGTCAATTTCGATGTGGTATAATTATCTTGAAAAAATTATCTAATACTAATATTATTTCTTTTAATTTACAACAGGACGATTTTTTAACATTAAATAATAATTATATATACCGTGAAAATTCACGGAACGGCTGTGTACGTTTTGGCTATATTTCGTGAAAATTTTAATTATTAACTAGCAGGGTACCCGGCGTTGCCCGGAGTTTTTAGAGGATTTTCTAATGTTTGTCTCTCTCGCTCCCGTTTCCCCCCGCTTGCTCTCCCGCTCTCGGTCACTTTCCCGCTCCCGGCTGCTTTCCTGATTGTGACGATTCCGCCTTTGCGAAGTCGTCGATATTGCTGGAGAAAATTTGAGTCTAAATAAAGTTTAAAGTCTAATACTCTTTAACAGTATTAGATGTTTTATTAACGAGTACGGTTCGAAAACTTTATCAAACGACGCGACAGATACAAAAAACAGTTTCAACTTCGATCAAGCAATGGCGAACAATGGCGAACAAGAAGCAGGAACAAGAAGAAGGGACCGAAGTAGTTCGCGACAGCCTTATAAATACAAGCCCTCCAGGCTACAGGCTACAGGCTTAAACATTCAAATATTCGCGCAACAATCCAAACACGCAACGTTGTGCAATACCCGATGCACCGCCTGCGCCGGAAATCCCAAAGTTTAGATCCAGGCACGCACACGCGTAAACGCGGGCGTGACATACCTCCCCCCCTAAAGTCGGTAACGATCCTTCTCGTTATCGGCCATATCTTCATTCTTTGATCTGGGTCGATCCGGTTGGCTGAGTGTGGATCCGGTTGACTGAATGGTTTCCTTCGTCGTCGGGTTTCCTGGTGCTCGTCTGGGAACCTGCAAATCCAGAACAGTCGTGACGATGAGCCACACGCGAAAGAAAGACGTGGTCGAAGAACCTTCCGAGCAAGGACAAAGGAGACGCCCTGCAGCTCTTTGTTCAGTGACGCGCTCTTCTTCCTGGAGACCTGCAAATAAAAACTTGCGACCGATCCACTTTATCGTTAACCAAGATCGCCCAAAGAAAGAAATTAACCAAAGAAGGTTACCAAAATACCCTAGCACCAATTTCTGATAACAATGAAATACTAAACCAAAGATTATACACCCTAGGATAAATAAACCTAATTGTAGCCACAGCTACTCCAAACCTAATTTAATCGAGACAGGAAATCAGCTACTCGATATAATAATGATAATACAACACAAAACACCAAATGGTTCTGAGAAGGAAGTCGCGCTCAGCAAAGCATTGCTGACCAACTCCAAACCATAGTCAACAATTCTGCATAACTCGAGTAAATCTTACTCGTAAGAAAGAATAGTAACTTCATAGAAATTTGCCAACAGCTTAGGAATTGTGCTCTACCTACCCTCTGTAGCAGAGTTGGGATATCGGGGACTGGAAAGCCGTCTCCCCTAGGTCCCTTTGAAGCACAAACCATCGGGCTTACCATGGGACTCTGCGATGGTACAATGACACCCTGGCGAAGCATATCTTGTATCTGATTAGCCACTTCTACCTTCAACAATTCAGGGGTTCTATAGGCTCTCAGGTGTTTGGGGGTAAAGTCAGGAGAAATCGCGATTTTGTGAGATACTACAGAACAAACTCCTAATGATTCTGAGAATATCTCGGGAAAATCATCAATTATGTCACATAATTGTGTGCGATAATCCTGCGAAAGATGGTCCAAACAGCCCTTTGCTACCCTACAACTCGGAGGTTTATCCTGACAAGGATCAAACTTACTTGGAAAATCAATCAAACCAAATTCGTGGTCCTTCTCGTATACTACAGAACAATTATTATTAATGGCGGTTTCTATTCGGTCATGGTATTTCCGAATTTTATTTGCATGTAGATGGTGTTTACAGCCCTCAATTTCCACTAAATAAGAGTATGGTGCTTTCACCTTCACTATTACCCCGGGACCCTGCCATCTCTTCATAAATTTAGACCCCCCTTTTACAGGTGCTAAAATTATTACTCTGTCACCTACACAAAAAGACCTATCACTGCTCCTAACGTTATATTTTCGTGCGTAATTGCTCTGCTCTTGGTCTCCTGCAATTTCAGCAAATTCCTTAGCTAACTGTAGGTTTTGTCTGAGATCGGCTAAGTATTTGTACGGATTCTTACCTAAATGAAAAGGTAACTCCTTTTCGTTATTCCAAGAGTCTCTGAGGATAGCAAGTGGTCCTCGTGGCAAAGTACCATACACTAATGTATAAGGAGCAATATGAGTTGTAGATGACGGTTTCTCACGTAAACTCCATAATACAAAAGGAAGAACCTTAAACCACTCCTTAGGATGTGCCTCAACCAATTTAAAAATCATGTTCTTAAGACTCTGGTTACACCTCTCCACTAACCCGGATGCTTCAGGATGCCCTGGGGTGTTAAACCTAGGACTGCACCCCAAACATTTAAGAAAAGTCGTCGTTAACTGATTTTTAAAATTCGTACCACAATCGGAACTAATTATTCGTGGTATGGAAAACGTCATAAAAATCTGAATAAGGATCTCACATACAGATTTAGCATCTAATGACCTTAATGGATAAGCCATCGGCCATCTGGAGAACAAATCGACAACAACCAGGGCATAATTGTACTTGGGTCGGATAGTCACACTATCACCCGCTGGAAAATTTAATCAAATAATTATTTGTGATATTTTCGTCAAACTATTTATTGTCTATGCTAATATGCTCGTTGTTTATGTAACAGAATGTGGCTTATACAATCGATTATATAAAAGTGTTTTTAAAAAACTTTGTTTTTTGATTCATTTGTTTTTCCAGACGTCTTTCTCTTTGTTTAGTAGTCTTCATTTATTTTTACGCCCACCTTTTTCAGTTGCTTTAGCTTTCATGATGATTTAAATAATATTTTAATTGTATCAGATTTTTTGCTTTCAAAACTTTTAAAATCGTAATATGTTGATTTTTCGTATTGGTTTGATGTGCTTTTATTTCACATTATCTTGATGACGAAATATTTTAATGTTTTCCCCTTTAGATTTCTAGAGGGTTAAAGTCTTATTGAGCGAGCGAGCAATATGCGGGACTGCCAGTGGCGCCGTCTAACACCGCACACGTTAGTCTAATTGCTAGCTGACAAAATTGTAAAGTGGCCGCTGGTCTGTTTAGTAAGTGGCACTCAAAAATGAATGTACTAAAACTTTTTAACTTTACTTTTGAAAGCAAGATTGTTTTCAATTGGTAAAAAGTTTCAAAATTAAATTTGTTTTGTTTAAGTCCCTAAAAACTTTAAACCACTGTATCTCCGAAACGGAGCGTCCTAGAGCGAAAAGGACCTCGGATTCGTGATCCTCGGGCCGAGTTCTATTAGGTCCCATTACAATTTTTCAGTTTTGACAACTTTTATTTTTCAAAATTTTAAACCGCTGTATCTCCGAAACGGAGCGTCCTAAAGCAAAAAGGACCTCGGATTCGTGATCCTCGGGGCGGGTTCTATTAGGATATTAAACAATTTTTCAGTTTTGACAACTTTTATTTTTCAAAACTTTAAACCGCTGTATCTCCGAAACGGAGCGTCCTAAAACAAAAAGGACCTCGGATTCGTGATCCTCGGGCCGAGTTCTATTAGGATATTAAACAATTTTTCAGTTTTGACAACTTTTATTTTTCAAAACTTTAAACCGCTGTATCTCCGAAACGGAGCGTCCTAAAACAAAAAGGACCTCGGATTCGTGATCCTCGGGCCGAGTTCTATTAGGATATTAAACAATTTTTCAGTTTTGACAACTTTTATTTTTCAAAACTTTAAACCGCTGTATCTCCGAAACGGAGCGTACTAGAGCAAAAAGGACCTCGGATTCGTGATCCTCGGGCCGAGTTCTATTAAGATATTAAACAATTTTTCAGTTTTGACAACTTTTATTTTTCAAAACTTTAAACCGCTGTATCTCCGAAACGGAGCGTCCTAGAACAAAAAGGACCTCGGATTCGTGATCCTCGGGCCGAGTTCTATTAGGTCCCATTACAATTTTTCAGTTTTGACAACTTTTATTTTTCAAAACTTTAAACCGCTGTATCTCCGAAACGGAGCGTCATAGAGCAAAAAGGACCTCGGATTCGTGATCCTCGGGGCGAGTTCTATTATGTCCCATTACAATTTTTCAGTTTTGACAACTTTTCTTTTTCAAAACTTTAAACCGCTGTATCTCCGAAACGGAGCGTCCTAGAGCAAAAAGGACCTCGGATTCGTGATCCTCGGGGCGAGTTCTATTAGGATATTAAACAATTTGTCAGTTTTGACAACTTTTATTTTTAAAAACTTCAAACCGCTGTATCTCCGAAACGGAGCGTCCTAGAGCAAAAAAGACCTCGGATTCGTGATCCTCGGGGCGAGTTCTATTAGGATATTGAACAATTTTTCAGTTTTGACAACTTTTATTTTTCAAAACTTTAAACCGCTGTATCTCCGAAACGGAGCGTACTAGAGCAAAAAGAACCTCGGATTCGTGATCCTCGAGCCGAGTTCTATTAAGATATTAAACAATTTTTCAGTTTTGACAACTTTTATTTTTCAAAACTTTAAACCGCTGTATCTCCGAAACAGAGCGTACTAGAGCAAAAAGGACCTCGGATTCGTGATCCTCGGGGCGAGTTCTATTAAGATATTAAACAATTTTTCAGTTTTGACAACTTTTATTTTTCAAAACTTTAAACCGCTGTATCTCCGAAACGGAGCGTCCTAGAGCAAAAAGGACCTCGGATTCGTGATTTTCGGGGCGAGTTCTATTGGGATATTAAACAATTTTTCAGTTTTGACAACTTTTATTTTTCAAAACTTTAAACCGCTGTATCTCCGAAACGAAGCGTCCTAGAGCAAAAAGGACCTCGGATTCGTGATCCTCGGGCCGAGTTCTATTAGGATATCAAACAATTTTTCAGTTTTGACAACTTTTATTTTTCAAAACTTTAAACCGCTGTATCTCCGAAACGGAGCGTACTAGAGCAAAAAGGACCTCGGATTCGTGATCCTCGGGCCGAGTTCTATTAAGATATTAAACAATTTTTCAGTTTTGACAACTTTTATTTTTCAAAACTTCAAACCGCTGTATCTCCGAAACGGAGCGTCCTAGAGCAAAAAGGACCTCGGATTCGTGATCTTCGGGGCGAGTTCTATTGGGATATTAAACAATTTTTCAGTTTTGACAACTTTTATTTTTCAAAACTTTAAACCGCTGTATCTCCGAAACGGAGCGTCCTAGAGCAAAAACGACCTCGGATTCGTGATCCTCGGGGCGAGTTCTATTAGGATATTAAACAATTTTTCAGTTTTGACAACTTTTATTTTTCAAAACTTTAAACCGCTGTATCTCCGAAACGGAGCGTCCTAGAACAAAAAGGACCTCGGATTCGTGATCCTCGGGCCGAGTTCTATTAGGTCCCATTACAATTTTTCAGTTTTGACAACTTTTATTTTTCAAAACTTTAAACCGCTGTATCTCCGAAACGGAGCGTCATAGAGCAAAAAGGACCTCGGATTCGTGATCCTCGGGGCGAGTTCTATTATGTCCCATTACAATTTTTCAGTTTTGACAACTTTTCTTTTTCAAAACTTTAAACCGCTGTATCTCCGAAACGGAGCGTCCTAGAGCAAAAAGGACCTCGGATTCGTGATCCTCGGGGCGAGTTCTATTAGGATATTAAACAATTTGTCAGTTTTGACAACTTTTATTTTTAAAAACTTCAAACCGCTGTATCTCCGAAACGGAGCGTCCTAGAGCAAAAAAGACCTCGGATTCGTGATCCTCGGGGCGAGTTCTATTAGGATATTGAACAATTTTTCAGTTTTGACAACTTTTATTTTTCAAAACTTTAAACCGCTGTATCTCCGAAACGGAGCGTACTAGAGCAAAAAGAACCTCGGATTCGTGATCCTCGAGCCGAGTTCTATTAAGATATTAAACAATTTTTCAGTTTTGACAACTTTTATTTTTCAAAACTTTAAACCGCTGTATCTCCGAAACAGAGCGTACTAGAGCAAAAAGGACCTCGGATTCGTGATCCTCGGGGCGAGTTCTATTAAGATATTAAACAATTTTTCAGTTTTGACAACTTTTATTTTTCAAAACTTTAAACCGCTGTATCTCCGAAACGGAGCGTCCTAGAGCAAAAAGGACCTCGGATTCGTGATTTTCGGGGCGAGTTCTATTGGGATATTAAACAATTTTTCAGTTTTGACAACTTTTATTTTTCAAAACTTTAAACCGCTGTATCTCCGAAACGAAGCGTCCTAGAGCAAAAAGGACCTCGGATTCGTGATCCTCGGGCCGAGTTCTATTAGGATATCAAACAATTTTTCAGTTTTGACAACTTTTATTTTTCAAAACTTTAAACCGCTGTATCTCCGAAACGGAGCGTACTAGAGCAAAAAGGACCTCGGATTCGTGATCCTCGGGCCGAGTTCTATTAAGATATTAAACAATTTTTCAGTTTTGACAACTTTTATTTTTCAAAACTTCAAACCGCTGTATCTCCGAAACGGAGCGTCCTAGAGCAAAAAGGACCTCGGATTCGTGATCTTCGGGGCGAGTTCTATTGGGATATTAAACAATTTTTCAGTTTTGACAACTTTTATTTTTCAAAACTTTAAACCGCTGTATCTCCGAAACGGAGCGTCCTAGAGCAAAAACGACCTCGGATTCGTGATCCTCGGGGCGAGTTCTATTAGGATATTAAACAATTTTTCAGTTTTGACAACTTTCATTTTTCAAAACTTTAAACCGCTGTATCTCCGAAACGGAGCGTACTAGAGCAAAAAGGACCTCGAATTCGTTATCCTCGGGCCGAGTTCTATCAAGATATTAAACAATTTTTCAGTTTTGACAACTTTTATTTTTCAAAACTTTAAACCGCTGTATCTCCGAAACGGAGCGTCCTAGAGCAAAAAGAACCTCGGATTCGTGATCCTCGGGCCGAGTTCTATTAGGATATTAAACAATTTTTCAGTTTTGACAACTTTTATTTTTCAAAACTTTAAACCGCTGTATCTCCGAAACGAAGCGTCCTAGAGCAAAAAGGACCTCGGATTCGTGATCCTCGGGCCGAGTTCTATTAGGATATTTAACAATTTTTCAGTTTTGACAACTTTTATTTTTCAAAACTTTAAACCGCTGTATCTCCGAAACGGAGCGTACTAGAGCAAAAAGGACCTCGGATTCGTGATCCTCGGGCCGAGTTCTATTAAGATATTAAACAATTTTTCAGTTTTGACAACTTTTATTTTTCAAAACTTCAAACCGCTGTATCTCCGAAACGGAGCGTCCTAGAGCAAAAAGGACCTCGGATTCGTGATCTTCGGGGCGAGTTCTATTGGGATATTAAACAATTTTTCAGTTTTGACAACTTTTATTTTTCAAAACTTTAAACCGCTGTATCTCCGAAACGGAGCGTCCTAGAGCAAAAACGACCTCGGATTCGTGATCCTCGGGGCGAGTTCTATTAGGATATTAAACAATTTTTCAGTTTTGACAACTTTCATTTTTCAAAACTTTAAACCGCTGTATCTCCGAAACGGAGCGTCCAAAAACAAAAAGGACCACGGATTCGTGATCCTCGGGCCGAGTTCTATTAGGATATTTAACAATTTTTCAGTTTTGACAACTTTTATTTTTCAAAACTTTAAACCGCTGTATCTCCGAAACGGAGCGTCCTAGAGCAAAAAGGACCTCGGATTCGTGATCTTCGGGGCGAGTTCTATTGGGATATTAAACAATTTTTCAGTTTTGACAACTTTTATTTTTCAAAACTTTAAACCGCTGTATCTCCGAAACGGAGCGTACTAGAGCAAAAAGGACCTCGGATTCGTGATCCTCGGGCCGAGTTCTATTAAGATATTAAACAATTTTTCAGTTTTGACAACTTTTATTTTTCAAAACTTCAAACCGCTGTATCTCCGAAACGGAGCGTCCTAGAGCAAAAAGGACCTCGGATGCGTGATCTTCGGGGCGAGTTCTATTGGGATATTAAACAATTTTTCAGTTTTGACAACTTTTATTTTTCAAAACTTCAAACCGCTGTATCTCCGAAACGGAGCGTCCTAGAGCAAAAAGGACCTCGGATTCGTGATCCTCGGGGCAAGTTCTATTAGGATATTAAACAATTTTTCAGTTTTGACAACTTTTATTTTTCAAAATTTTAAACCGCCGTATCTCCGAAACGGAGCGTACTAGAGCAAAAAGGACCTCGAATTCGTGATCCTCGGGCCGAGTTCTATCAAGATATTAAACAATTTTTCAGTTTTGACAACTTTTATTTTTCAAAACTTTAAACCGCTGTATCTCCGAAACGGAGCGTCCTAGAGCAAAAAGAACCTCGGATTCATGATCCTCGGGCCGAGTTCTATTAGGATATTAAACAATTTTTCAGTTTTGACAACTTTTATTTTTCAAAACTTTAAACCGCTGTATCTCCGAAACGAAGCGTCCTAGAGCAAAAAGGACCTCGGATTCGTGATCCTCGGGCAGAGTTCTATTAGGATATTAAACAATTTTTCAGTTTTGACAACTTTTATTTTTCAAAACTTTAAACCGCTGTATCTCCGAAACGGAGCGTCCTAGAGCAAAAACGACCTCGGATTCGTGATCCTCGGGCCGAGTTCTATTAGGATATTTAACAATTTTTCAGTTTTGACAACTTTTATTTTTCAAAATTTTATACCGCCGTATCTCCGAAACGGAGCGTACTAGAGCAAAAAGGACCTCGAATTCGTGATCCTCGGGCCGAGTTCTATCAAGATATTAAACAATTTTTCAGTTTTGACAACTTTTATTTTTCAAAACTTTAAACCGCTGTATCTCCGAAACGGAGCGTCCTAGAACAAAAAGGACCTCGGATTCGTGATCCTCGGGCCGAGTTCTATTGGGATATTAAACAATTTTTCAGTTTTGACAACTTTTATTTTTCAAAACTTTAAACCGCTGTATCTCCGAAACGGAGCGTACTAGAGCAAAAAGGACCTCGGATTCGTGATCCTCGAGCCGAGTTCTATTAAGATATTAAACAATTTTTCAGTTTTGACAACTTTTATTTTTCAAAACTTTAAACCGCTGTATCTCCGAAACGGAGCGTCCTAGAGCAAAAACGACCTCGGATTCGTGATCCTCGGGGCGAGTTCTATTAGGATATTAAACAATTTTTCAGTTTTGACAACTTTCATTTTTCAAAACTTTAAACCGCTGTATCTCCGAAACGGAGCGTCCTAAAACAAAAGGACCTCGGATTCGTGATCCTCGGGCCGAGTTCTATTAGGATATTTAACAATTTTTCAGTTTTGACAACTTTTATTTTTCAAAACTTTAAACCGCTGTATCTCCGAAACGGAGCGTACTAGAGCAAAAAGGACCTCGGATTCGTGATCCTCGGGCCGAGTTCTATTAAGATATTAAACAATTTTTCAGTTTTGACAACTTTTATTTTTCAAAACTTCAAACCGCTGTATCTCCGAAACGGAGCGTCCTAGAGCAAAAAGGACCTCGGATTCGTGATCCTCGGGGCAAGTTCTATTAGGATATTAAACAATTTTTCAGTTTTGACAACTTTTATTTTTCAAAATTTTAAACCGCCGTATCTCCGAAACGGAGCGTACTAGAGCAAAAAGGACCTCGAATTCGTGATCCTCGGGCCGAGTTCTATCAAGATATTAAACAATTTTTCAGTTTTGACAACTTTTATTTTTCAAAACTTTAAACCGCTGTATCTCCGAAACGGAGCGTCCTAGAACAAAAAGGACCTCGGATTCGTGATCCTTGGGCCGAGTTCTATTGGGATATTAAACAATTTTTCAGTTTTGACAACTTTTATTTTTCAAAACTTTAAACCGCTGTATCTCCGAAACGAAGCGTACTAGAGCAAAAAGGACCTCGATTTGTGATCCTCGGGCCGAGTTCTATTAAGATATTAAACAATTTTTCTGTTTTGACAACTTTTATTTTTCAAAACTTTAAACCGCTGTATCTCCGAAACGGAGCGTCCTAGAGCAAAAAGAACCTCGGATTCGTGATCCTCGGGGCGAGTTCTATTAGGATATTAAACAATTTTTCAGTTTTGACAACTTTTATTTTTAAAAACTTTAAAATAACCCTTTTTTCCACCCCACATTTGAAGTCCTGGAAACCAAATTTTCAGAAGATTGTGAAACCCGTATATCATAATCTTTAGAGTAGAAACTAAATACTAATTTTTATTTTTGTAGCATTAACAGTTTTTGAGTAGAAGCTACTTTAAAAACCAAATAACCCAATTTTCCAACCCACATTTGAGGTCCGGGAAACAAAATTTGTAAAAAATGGTGAAACATGTATATCTTTATTTTTAGAAAAGAAACTAAATAATAATTTTTACATCTGTGGTATTTACTGTTTTTGAGTAGCAGCTACTATAAAAGACAATTAGCCCTATTTTCCACTCCACATTTGAAGTCCTGGAAACCAAATTTTCAAAAAATGCTAAAACACGTATTTCATTATTTTTGGAGTAGAAACTAAATACTAATTTTTACTCCTGTAGCATTAACAGTTTTTGAGTAGAAGCTACTTTAAAAACCAAATAACCCAATTTTCCAACCCACATTAGAGGTCCGGGAAACCGAATTTTCAAAAAATGGTGAAACACGTATCTTTTTATTTTTCAAAAAGAATCTATATACCAAATTTCAAAATCTCCTCATTTTTGGTTTTCGAGATATACATTGTTTTAGAATTTAGTTTGTTTTCCAGTTTTTTCCCCTCAGGAGCAAAATTTTTAAAAATCCTTTCTTAGCGGATGTTTACGCTATAAAAGTAATATAAGTTCCAAATTTCACGTTCCTAAGATGAGGCGTTTGAGCTCGGCGTTGATTATCAGTCAGTCAGTCAGTCAGTCAGTCAGTCAGTCAGTCAGTCAGTCAGTCAGTCAGTCAGTCAGGACATGTTCTTTTATATATATAGATTTTTCAGTTTTGACAACTTTTATTTTTCAAAACTTTAAACCGCTGTATCTCCGAAACGAAGCGTCCTAGAGCAAAAAGGACCTCGGATTCGTGATCCTCGGGCCGAGTTCTATTAGGTTATTAAATAATTTTGCAGTTTTGACAACTTTTATTTTTCAAAACTTCAAACCGCTGTATCTCCGAAACGGAGCGTCCTAGAGCAAAAAGGACCTCGGATTCGTGATCCTCGGGGCGAGTTCTATTAGGATATTAAACAATTTTTCAGTTTTGACAACTTTTATTTTTCAAAACTTTAAACCGCTGTATCTCCGAAACGGAGCGTCCTAAAACAAAAAGGACCTCGGATTCGTGATCCTCGGGCGAGTTCTATTAGGATATTAAACAATTTTTCAGTTTTGACAACTTTTATTTTTCAAAACTTTAAACCGCTGTATCTCCGAAACGGAGCGTCCTAAAACAAAAAGGACCTCGGATTCGTGATCCTCGGGCCGAGTTCTATTAGGATATTAAACAATTTTTCAGTTTTGACAACTTTTATTTTTCAAAACTTTAAACCGCTGTATCTCCGAAACGGAGCGTACTAGAGCAAAAAGGACCTCGGATTCGTGATCCTCGGGCGAGTTCTATTAGGATATTAAACAATTTTTCAGTTTTGACAACTTTTATTTTTCAAAACTTTAAACCGCTGTATCTCCGAAACGGAGCGTCATAGAGCAAAAAGGACCTCGGATTCGTGATCCTCGGGGCGAGTTCTATTATGTCCCATTACAATTTTTCAGTTTTGACAACTTTTCTTTTTCAAAACTTTAAACCGCTTTAAACGACGCGACAGATACAAAAAACAGTTTCAACTTCGATCAAGCAATGGCGAACAATGGCGAACAAGAAGCAGGAACAAGAAGAAGGGACCGAAGTAGTTCGCGACAGCCTTATAAATACAAGCCCTCCAGGCTACAGGCTACAGGCTTAAACATTCAAATATTCGCGCAACAATCCAAACACGCAACGTTGTGCAATACCCGATGCACCGCCTGCGCCGGAAATCCCAAAGTTTAGATCCAGGCACGCACACGCGTAAACGCGGGCGTGACACTGATCCCGGTCGCTTTCCCGCTCCCGGCCGTTTTCTCGCTCTCGTTTGCTTTCCAGCTCTCAGTTTTTTCGTTCCCTCTTGTTTTCCTGTTTTATTTCCCGCTCATTTTCTTATTTCCGTTTCCGCTCGCTCTCCCATTCCAGCTCTGCTCGATTTGTGACCGATTTTAATTTTTTCTTCACTATAATTGTCTCCCATTGCCTCTCAAGCTTGTGTGAAACTTGCATCAGGATCGGATGAATGGTGTAGCAATGCATAAAGGAATTAGATACTTACTTACATAATTTAATTTATATATATATATATATAGATTAATTATTTATACTTAAATAATTTATGATTTTAAAAGTTAATTTTTTAAAGCTCTAAATAATAAAAAGCGCACCATCACACGCACACATAGCTAAATGCTAACCAAGCTACAAAATGGGAATCCTATTATCATAGATATATATCTATGTCTATTATATATTAAGAAGTCAAGGGTTGGTCTAGTCACTAGTGTCTAGTGGTGGTATAGAGAGGCACCGGCTTTCAGAGTCGTAGGACCTGGGTTCGATTCCTGGTCCGGGTACGTAATTTCCTGGAGCAAGAAACTAACTCACATGTGCTCACGTCAACTCCCGGTCGCTTTTCATTTCCCGCTCGCTCTTTCGCGCTCTGTCGCTTTTCCGTTCTCGCATGCTTTCTTGTTCCCACTCAATTTTTAGTTCCCCCTTTTTTCGCTCTTCCGCACCGCTTATTTTGTGACCGAATTTTTTTTTCACAAAAACCTTCCTCCATTGACTCTCAAGGTGTGTCATGTAAACCGAGGAATTATTGCTTTTTCTGCCAGTGTAAATGATTACTAATCAGTTTGTTTTTCAATAGATTTTTGTTTAATTTACCATTTTCTTACAGTAATTATTTTTGTTTTTTGCCTTTCCATTTAGTTTACAATAAAGTGAAATTAAAAAACTAATTGAAATGTTTGTATTTCTTTCAACAGTTAAACACTCGTTTGCTAAACCTTTCTCCCTTGTTGTTTCGTATAGAATTTTTTATCCTCTTATCTGAATACAATCGCGTAACTGGTAACAGGATGTTTCGTACCTTTGACGATTCGCAAAAGGGGCGAATCGTCCAGATAAAAACCGTCCAGAGGGCGAATCGTCTTTGAAAATTCACGGACTATAGAGAAAATAAACCGGCAGTGAAAATCGGCATAAACATGCAAGTGAAATTTCACGGATAATAGCGAAAGCATTCGAAAAAAACGTTAGTGAAAATTCACGGAAAATAGCAAAAATATCGAAAAACGTCAGTGAAAATTCACGGAAAACAGCGATAATGTAATTTCTTATCCGTGAATGTTCACGCTAAATAACACCTTGCATTTATTAAAGTCTCTTATGACTATGAGGGTTAATCTAAAAAGAAGCGTTTGCTACATAATGAGCTTCTTTTTGACAAATTAATTTACCCAGGAGTTCAATTGGATTGGAGCTAATATCAGTGGCGCAGCCAGGAAGGGGCACGGGAGCCCGTGCCTCCCCCAAAAACTTGCCGAAATTGATTCTGAAGTGACGTGCGGCCCGTGTATTGGGTTGTTTTTCAATTCTTTCCTTGATGTGTATTCTCTATTATTTCTCTAATATTTTGTGCGCTCTGCACATCTCCATACGTAATTTCTTTTGCGCTACACTTTCTTATTGGCTGACCCCGTTCAGGCTAGTTATATATAAAGTCGCGCGCGTGAACTATGAACTCTCTTTGATTTGGATTTCTCGATCGGGTAGGCTATTGTTGGTGTATTGTTAACGTTGTGTAATACTTTTCGTATTGTTTAGTTTTGACTTTTAAATATTTTTGCAGGAATAAAAATGAAGCGAAAAAAACGCAAAACACACTGTTTAGTTTTATTGCTAAACGACCAAAGGTTGATGTTTTAGAGACTGTAAGTGTAGACCCAAGTGTGAATGAGGTCACGCCAAAATCAACATTGGTAGAGCAGGCATCACAAGATGAACAGGTGTATGCTATTACGCCCTTTTCTCATTTTCCGCCAGACTTTAGTGCTTGCCTATCCATGTCTGTCCCTCCTCCTCACATCAGGTTTAATATTCTTGTGAATCCCTGGATGCCTGGCAACAAATATAATTTTCCTTGCCTACAAGAGGGTAATAAGAATAGACGATTCCAGGTCGGGTAGTTTAAACGCTTCCCATGGCTAGTCTACAGACGAAATGTGCAGGGCGCTTTCTGTAAGGTTAATACGAAATGTTATTGTCGATTTTTGGATAATAATGACGTTCACTAACAATTTTTAGTTCTGCGTGGTTTTTGCACCTGAGAGCGTATGTAACCAGGCTCTAAAAACGTTTGTCCCAAAACCGTTGAATCGTTACAAAGATGCTATTGAGATTTGCAGTGCGCACGATGAATGTAAGTATCATAAGGAAACCATGTTGAAAGAAGATGATTTCATAGAGCGGTATAACGATCCATCAGCTGACATCGAACACACCTTAGAATCTACTCTAAAAGAACCGTCGAAGGTACTTGGAGTGGTACTTGAAGTTACTTTGCCTATAATAAAATCAGTGATATTCTGTGGACGTCAAAACCTACCGCTGCGTGGTCATAGAGATTCAGGAAATCTTCAAGGTAAAGTTGATTTTCATGACGACAACGATGGTGTATTCCGAGCAGCGCTTCGTTTCCGCTTGGATGCTAGTGACACAACCTTGAACATTCGGCTGACAACGCCACTTATCTCTGTTGGCAAACTCAAAATGAAATCATCGATGCTTGTGGACCTATTTTCAGTGGTGTAGTGGAGCCTATACGGTTCCATACGCCGTATACGCACAGCTTTTTTGTCCATTGTTCCGTATAGTCACAGCTTTTTTGTCCACTCTTCCGTATAGGCACAGCTTTTTATAAGTTGTTCCGTATAGGCACAGCTTTTTCTATTTTATTTTCGTATGGGTAGAAGTTGGCATTTTTTTATACCTCGGAGGGACGTCCTGTGTATTAACACACGATAAACTCTCAGGCTACCTTATCCGTAGGCAAACCGGTTCACCACTTGTTTGTTTTTGTTTATGGCCAGAAAATTAAGAGAAGTGGCAGCCGAACTCGACTCTCGCGTGTTAAAAATTAGCCAAATTTTGGTTATGCGGTGGGTGGCCAGTATTCTACAAGCAGTTATATCCGTTTGGGATTCATATGAGGCTTTGCATCGCCACTGAAGCTTTTGCTGTTGATGCAAACAATTGTACTCGCAGAAAATACAAAATACGTCTGGAGACCACCAGCTTTCTTTTGGACCTGGACCATTGCTCAAGCACATTATATCATAAAAAAAAGATTCGCGTGTTGGATTCTTTCAAAAAGGAACCTGGTAAAATGCAAACGAAGGCGATGTAAGCATCAGAACAGAAAGTGTTTAGAAACGTTGGCATTCAACGATTGATTGAGATTCATCAACCCAAAGCAATTTATTCAATCTTTTGTAGACAACATGCGCCAGCGACTTTGCAGTTCCACTAACGTTGGAGCAGAAGAAGTTATTGCAGCTATTGCAATTCTCAATGCCGACAACTAGCCACAAAATTTCTGAATTTGATATAGTGAAATGGAGATTCGCATGCTCTCGAAACGCTTTGGTTTGGAAGACTCGCAATACATAAATGGGATGCGCGACTATTTTCAGGATTCCACACAGATTCCGAATGATCTTGTGCCACTTCAAACTTGTATCAACATTTTACCCTTCAGCAATGCTGAGTGTGAACGTATTTTCAGTCTCATGAAAATATCATCACTGAAACTCGATCTTCCCTTCTAAATTGCACTGTCTCCAGTCTAATGACAATTCATTCAAATGAACCACCGCTCAGCCTCTGGAATCCGATGCCTTACGTTGAATCCTGGCTGCTGGAGCATTGCTCTGCTACTTGCACTCAAACCACACCTGTTGACTCAAATGGCAAATACTAGGCGATTAAACCACTGCTTATCGTTGCACGTGCTGTTGGTGAAGAGGCCCGTCAAGCAAGGTTTTACAGTATCATCGTCGACGAGACGACGGATTTATCTACAAAAGAACAGTGCTTCATCTCCATCCGCTACATCAAGGACAACGCTGTACAAGAAAGATTTTTAGCATTTCACTATCTGCATGGTGATATGACAGCAGCGTCTATTGCTTAAACTACAGCAAGTTGACAGAACTTGAAATGGATGTGTCGTCAATTCCCGGTCAAAGTTATGATAGAGCGTCTACCATGAGCGAAATGGTGTGTCCTGTGTTTGAAGCCTTGAAGGAGCTCTCACTGCAAGGTAGGTCGTAATCGTGCAGTAAAAACTGGAAAAAATCTGTTGTAACAAACAAACACAAGCATAAGTGAAATTTAAATAATGTGATTTCTTATCTTTGTAGGCCATCCACAAGCTATCAATCTTTTGTGAAGACTTAGTAGTTGTGATTTCTGTGTTTCATTATTTGTGATGGAAGATATGTGCAGCTTACTCCTCCTTTTGTCGAAATCGCTGCAGTCGTCCACGGCAGACATCGTTGGTGGCATGACACTTGTGGACGAGATAATCCAGATTTTAGAAAGACAAAGCAAAAAGCAAGCGCTGAGAACGAATTCAAAGATATCTACAAGCGGGTCGCACTGTTTGTGACAAACTGGAAATCGAAATTAAATTACCGCGACGTGTAGGAAGGCATGTTCACAGGGAAAACTACCTCACAACATCTCCAGAAGAGTACTACAGGTATGCAGAATTCATTCGTCCTTTGATATATTTTTAGAGTAACCAGATTAATAATATTAACTTTTTATTTGCAGACAGGCCATTTACATCCCTGATCTAGAAAGCAGAGTCAACCAGTTGAAGGAACGATTTGCCCCAAGCGAGTTTGCATTAAGATTCAACATCTTCTTCCAAGGTTTCTTGACCAAGAATCTTTCATGGATTTAGAGGAAACACTAAAATACTACGCCTGCGACATTGGTCACATATCGGCTGCTCGTGGTGAGTACTTCCGCTGAAAAGCCAAGTGGTGCTGGTCTAGATTTGATAAAATTCAATTTTCAAATTTATTTCTCACCTCTGGGGTTTTTTCTTCTTCTTTCACTGATGTCGATTTTTTTATGGACAATCTCAATCTGACAATTTCATCTATACTGGATACTTTGGTTCTTTTTGAGACGTTTAAGTTTCGACTCTTTTTTAAAAAAGCTCCTTGGTTTGATGTGTCTCCTTGTGTTCTCTTGAAGCAATCTGCGCGTAAAACTGAGCGAGCTTATCGTTCTAAATTATCTAAGGGTTCTTGGTACGAGTGGCAATACCATCTCAAACAATGCCATAACCTCATCTTTGCTAAGCATTCTTCATTTTTGAGAAAATCTATTGTTCTTGCTTCTAGCTCTAGGAATAGGTGGTCTTCTCTTTCTAAAATCCAATTTTACTTGATTTAATTAATCTCTCTTTATCTGCATCTGTGTTTCCCTCTGTTCTTAAATCCTCCTTTATTATCCCTACTATTAAAAATGCCTCTCTTGATCCTTCTTCTCTATCTAGCTATAGGCCTGTCTCTAACCCATCCTTTATCTCTAAAATTATGGAAAGAGTTGTGTATGAGCAAATAAGTGCTTATCTAACTGCTTTCTCACTTCTTCCCTCTTCTCAATCTGGCTTCAGACCTGGCCACTTTACTGAAACTGCTCTACTTAAGCTTCATAATGACCTTATTGTTTCTTCTGACTCTGGCCTCTCTACCCTTTTTCTTTATCTTGATTTTTCACCTGCATTTAATACAGTTGATCACTCACTGTTGTTGGATGTACTTGATAAATCTTTTAATATAACTAGTGAAGCTTTCCGGTGGGTTAAATCTTATCTATCTGGTAGATATTCATATGTTTCTATTGAATCTTCTAAATCTACTTCTGTATCTTTGAGCTAGGGTGTGCCTCAAGGGTCTATTCTTGGTCCTTTACTGTTTATTCTCTATACTTCTGAACTTCCTCATATTATATCTTCTCACTCTCTCAATAGTCAAATGTATGCTGATGATTCTTATGTCTATTCTACTTTCTCTAACTCTTTTCTTGAGTCTGTTCTTAATCAAATAACTGCATGCCTTCAATCTATTATATCCTGGAGTTTTTCTATGTGTCTCAAACTTAATCCTGACAAGTTTGAACTAATCTACTTCATTAAGTCCTCTAAATCTCTAAATCCTGTTCCTTTGGTTTTGCCACCACCATCTTCTCTTTACATTTCTCCTTCTCCTTTGATTCGTAGCTTAGGTTTTCTCTTTGACTCCAACTTGTCTCTAACCCCTTAAATTACATCTGTTACTAAATCTTGTTTCTTCCATATTCGACGCATTAAGCAGCTTCGTCCACTTTTGGATGACCTTTCTCTACAACTTCTAGTCTCTTCTCTTGTTCTGTCTTGAATTGATTACTGCAATTCACTATATTATGGTCTTCCTGACACTACCCTTTATCCTCTCTCTAAAGCCTTGAACTCGGCTGCGCGCTTATAGTTTCTCGCACCTCCTACTTCTCTCACATCTCTCCATCTCTTGTTCTTCTCCATTGGCTTCCTCTCAGATATAGGGTGATTTTTAAAATCTGTTCAATATATATATATATATATATATATATATATATATATATATATATATATATATATATATATATATATATATATATATATATATATATATATATATATATATATATATATATATATATAAATGAATGTTTGTATGTATGTATGTATGTATGTATGTATGTATGTATGTATGTCCTTTAAGCATTGCTACACCATTCATCCGATCGTAATGAAATTTTCACACAACCTTGAGAGTCAAGGGGAATCAAATATAGAGAAAAAAAATAAAATCCGTCACAAAATGAGCGGAGCGGGGCGGGTGAGTGAGCGGGAACTATATACATATATATATATATATATATATATATATATATATATATATATATATATATATATATATATATATATATATATATATATATATATATATATATATATACATATACATACATAAATGAGCGAAAACGGAAACGGAAAGCCAACTGAGAGCAAAAGATAGAGCGGGAAAGGAAAAGCGACCGAGAACGGGAAAGCAACCGGGAGCGGGAAAGCGACCGGGAGCTGGAAAACGACCTAGAACGGAGAAGCGACCGGGAGCGGAAAAGCGACCGAGAACGCGACGGGAACGGGAAAGCGGAGAAGGAAACGGGAGCGAGAAAGACAAACATTAGAAAAACCTCTAAGAACCCCGAGTAATGTATAAAATAAAAAATTGTCTTTCTCCTCTCTACTTAACTAATTTAATACATATCCCTCCTAAGTCTGGTCTTCGTTCTTCTTCTCTTAGTCACTTTCGCGTCTTCACTATTAAGCATTCTTTTGCTAAACGCTCTTTCTCTTACTCTGGACCCTATCTCTGGAACTCTCTTCCTTCTTCTCTTACTAACTCTACTTCTCTCACAGCTTTCCGGCGTGGACTTAAAACACATCTGCTTAATAAGTTCGTGACAGAGCGCTATTGTACACTGCGGAAATAGCGCTATTAGCCCTGCCTGGACATAGAACCCGGTAGCCATTTTGACACCTTTTATGCTATTTACGGAAAATCTTTAAAAGTGCAAAATTGCCGACTTGAGCAGCTAATAATTGCTCAATTGAACAACATAAAGGAGCACAACAGTAATTTCATTTGTTTGTACATAATTAGTGCATATTTTAACAAGTTTTGTTCGACACCTGAGCTATTACCTATATAAAACCCTCTAACCAACGGCTAACGACATAACATGCCTAACAGTTATATCAGCCTAAATAGTTTAATGTGAGCTTCAATACCTATTATTAAATTTTATTAATTGAAAAGTTTAAAGTTTCGTTTTTGGTCATATTTTAAGTTCTAAAGATGAAATGGGGTGCTAAAATGGCGGCAGCAAGCAGTGGCTTCTATCCTTATACAGCCGGGCGCAGCTTCGCCTGGCAAAAAAACAGGGGGGGAAGAAAAAAAAAGGGGGTAAGGAAAAAAGTTTAAAAATCCATCCATTTCGAAATTTCGATTGAACCTAAAGAATATATCTAAACGACGTGAGAGTCGTGAGACGTCGTGTGGCTTCTCAACGTTGACTCGAGATTCGTTAATTAATATTTAATGTCCATCTTATCTTTCATATAGCTCATCTAATACGCTTCACGATGTAGCCGCAACAGAATGGACATGGAACATAATTTATGCTCAAGCCCATGAATGCTGATAAGTTCTACGACTGATGACGGCTATATAAAATAAACTTGACTCTTTTTGACTCCTTCTTGTTCACAATTTGTTTACTTTGTTAAAGAAAAGAGTATGCCGCGAGAAAAATCCAAGTTTAAGTTACGTTGTTGTGAGTTAGCCTGCGGGAACCTGGTTCGATCTGATAAATGGATGGAGCATTGTCGAAAGCGTCACGCTTTCAAATGTACTAGGTTAGCTTACCTTATCATTGTAAAAGAAATAACTTTGAAAAATTGAGACGGATTTGTAAACATCAACACATATTTTTGTGGTTTTGCGATTTCTGCGCCAACTTACAGGGTTACGAAAAGTTTTAGCATTTACACAAACATATATACATACATACATACATACACAGCCGTATTGAATGTAGGACATTTTCCACCTCGGAAATTCCATTAAAACTATTTTTATTACCAATGCTTTTATTAACTCGTCGTCTCTGTTTGTTTCTCTGTCTGTTTCAAATCTTGCAATCAATTTTTGAGTCACTTCCTGATGATAGATTTTTTTCAAATTTTGCATACATGCTCAAAATAGAAGACAATGCAATATTCAATTATTAGTTTTACAATAAGTCAATTAATTTAGTTAATTTTAATTAATTTCGATATTTCGATATAATTAAGATATTTCGACTTTATAAAATATATAAAATAAAAGAGTAATATAAGAAAAAATTGTTTTCAAAATTTGTGTTTTAATTACATATAAAAGCATTGGGTTTTAAAAATTCGTTTTTAATTTACTTGTTTACTGATAATTATAGTTAATAGTTAAAAATTTAGTCTAGTAGTTCTTATTATATTTTGCAAATTTTCACACGGGGAACGTCCGGCGGATAATGTTCGTTCCCCGGACGTTTATATAACCATTAAAATTGTTTTCTTTTACAATAAGTTTTACAAATCGCGTTTTATTTTGCTTAGGAATATGGAAATCAAATATAAAGTTATTGAATTTCAAGACGCAAGTGGTCAGTGGAAACCTTGTAAATCCTCTGTTGATGATGTTGTTGAATCGATGCCTGTTTCAAATCTACATAGTCCTATTGTTACCGACGGCACCTCCAGTAACATTGCTGTGGCCGATGACACACTCAGTGGCCTTTCTGTCGATGAAGATGACACACTCTGTTACCTCACTGTTAACGATGACACACTTTCTGCCCTCGCTGTAACCGATGAAAATGACACACTCTCTGACCTCGCTGTAATCGATGAAAATGACACACTCTGTGACCTCACTGTTAACGATGACGCACTCAATGACCTTCCTCTTACCGATTACACACCCTGTGATTTTGACCAGCTTCCGTTATTACTCTCAACTCCCATTGAATCTACCACTGCCGGTACGGTGTCTGATAAAGAAAGACATGTCAATCAGAACGATCCATCATTATTTGTAAACCACCGGATCACATCTTCCATTATTTCGCAATTAATAAATTCACCATGTCAGCCCGACAATTACTACAATTTTACCAAAATCAATGGGCGCTCATTTATGAGTGAATGGTTCAGAATCAGCCAACCTGACAAAACATGGAAAACTCGCACGTGGCTTTCGTACAGCACATCAACCAACAGCGCATTTTGTTCCACATGTCTACTTTTTGGTGGTCCTACAGCTGATAAAACTTGGACACAGCAAGGTTACACGGGATGGAAATCTGGACATGGTCTCGATGGTATCGAACGGCATGAAGCTTCAGCACAGCATCGTCAAACAGAATTGATCCGTTTTCAGTGGATTCATGAAAACAGACTTGACCAAACAGCTATTGTTGCAAATAAATTAATTGTTGAGCAGAACAGGCGAGTTATGTCTATAGCTGTAAAAACAATGAAGTTTTTAGCAACGGAAATGATGGCCGTTCTGGGGCACACGAATAAAGAGGAAAAATTCCTGCATCTTTTCAGAGAGTTTTCGGAATTCGATTCTTGTGCTTCCGGCCACTTGACAAAATTAGACGAAATCCGCCAAAGAGATGTTCGAAATAAACCAGAGGTCAACTTTCTCAGCCCATTGAATTGTCATCGTCTTTTAAAAACAATGAAAAGCTTAGTCGTAGATAAAATATGCTCAGAAATTTATCTGCAAAAAGCTTTTTCAATAATCATTGATGGAACACAAGATTTGTCAAAAAAAGACACTCAAGTTGTGCTTGTTCGTTATATTTCTACAACAAACGGATACATTCGACCTGTCGAAAGATTGATTGAAGCATTTACGACTTCAGACTGCAGTGGTCAGGGGCTGTGTGACCGAATTGTGCCAATTTTTAAAAACTTGGGACTTGAGTTTGATTGGATTATAGGGCAAAGTTACGACGATGCAAGTAATATGAGTAGCAAATACTCTGGTCAGCAGGTTAAAATTAGCGAATTAAGTAAAAAAGCACTGTACGTATGGTGTCAGGCACATAGACTCAATCTACTTGTTGAAGGAATTTTAAAAAGTTCACAGGTTGTAGGAACATTGAGTTTGCTGCAGGAACTTTACAACTTTTTTAATGGATACAAAAGGAATGCCGTTTTAACGGCAGCTCAAAAAGATGAGCCTCGCGTAAAGACTCTTAAAAGAGTTTCGGAGACAACGAGGTCTTGGCGAAGCGTAGAAGATGGGGTTTGCGTTGTTCTTGATCGCTATGACAGCATTATTGATGCACTGGAAGAACTTTCTACAGTGTCCAGTTATGACCATATATATAGAATAGATATATCGGAGATGAGCAGGTTTTGAGCGAGATGCCAAGATGGCCTCCGAAAAAACGATGTAGAGTCTTTTGGATCCATGAATATTCATTATTTGTATTAATCTATTTTTGGTACGACAGCGGAGACTAAAATCCGGTTTGTAAGAAACAGAAACGTCGATTTCTTATAGCTAAAAGTAGTTGATATGAGCTTTATTTTAATTTAACGCGATATCCGACATAAAAAATATACAATTCTAATGTACCGATAACACAGGCGACGTTAAATAGATATAAATAGACCATCAAACTAGAGACTACGCAAATAAAATTCAATGTCATCTGAAATTTTTATAAAAAAAAATTTGTTAATTTTTATAAAGTTAAAAATTTATTTTGTACATAAAAAATTCTTTTTTTTCTATTAAAAAAATACTTAATTAAGTTACTATACGTTGTACCTCTCAGTTCTTCATTTCGGATCTCCGGTCTACTAGGCTGCCTTGCTAAAAGCCTTCCTAAACAACAGGCGGGCCGATATATCTATTCTATATATATGGTTATGACGCAACTACTGTATGCAGCGCCGATGGCCTGACACGTCGCTTAAGGGAATTTGACATCATTGTGACACTTTTCATGCTCCGCAATATTTTTAAAAATACGGGACCCGTGTCTCGTTTGCTACAAGGAGTTGCATGTGATTATGGGGTTGCAGCATCACTTATTCAAGATTGTGTCAATAAATTTAATAAAATGAGAGACAATGCCGACATGGGCTGGAACAAACTGATTACTGAAGCAAATCAGTTTGCAGTTGACCATTTCATTGAATCAAACTTCCCCGTTAAACGCCAAAAAGAACAAAACTAATGCCGGGAGAAGTGACTCGAGATGAACGAATCCAAGACCCGGAAAAAGCTTTTAAAGTAAATACCTACATACCAGCACTAGTATGTGTTCAGAGTGAGTTTAGAAAAAGGTTTACTGACAAGGCCATTGATGTTTTGCGCGAAGTTCAGTTTTTTACGCCTCGTTTTTTGCTATCCAGCCTGCCAGACATTCAAAGTGTAAATATTGAAAAACTGTGCAATTTTTACGAGATGGATGCAATGAATGTTGCAAAAGAATTAACAGAGTTTAGACCAGTCTTTCAAAAACTACACACGATTATATGCGTAAATGATCTGATGTCCGGCACACGTTCGATGCAGAATAAAAGTGAAAATGAAGATGAAGGTGACGATATTGAAACCGATAGCAAGGTTAATAATTGTAAAAAATGGGCCGAACAAAGTTTTGTCAAACCATTTAGAGCGCTTCAGCAATTGTCTGGATTTCCCGCATTGGACATCTTGTACAAGATATTTGTGTCGCTTGCAATTACAAGCGCTAGTGCCGAGAGAGCGATGAGCAGGGTTCGACTCATTAAGAACCGGTTAAGGACCTCAATGTTGGATGATTGGTTCTCTTCATTATTAATACTTGCCTCAGAAAAAGACATTTTGGAAAACATTCCTGTAGATAAAATCATTGATAGATTTGCTGCAACATCAAAACCGCTACAGAAACTTTTAATTAAATAAATTTAGATTTGGATTTATAGTTTTAAAGATTTTTTCAATATTAACGTGTGCTGTTTTTCTGTGTTTGGGTATTATACCGAAATTAGACGAATTGTTGAGGAAAATGTGTATAGAAAGAACAAAAAAGTGTGTTAAAACTCAAACTATATATATTTCACCTTCTATATATATATATATATATATATATATATATATATATATATATATAAAAGGTGAAATACTAAAAATAATGGCGGTCGCAACTTGGAGGAGGGGGGAAAACTTAGCTACTTAGGGGGGGAATTGAGCCCGGCCACTTGGGGGGGATAGAAGCCACTGGCAGCAAGAGGCTAAAAAAACTATAATTCATTTAATAGACTAAGTGCAATCCAGTTATATATTGAGATCAGTGGAGCACAATCAAACGGGGAAAAAATAATTTAACAAAACAAATGTCAAAATAAACAAAAAATATGTTTTCTAAATTTTATTTTTTTGACAAATTTCAATTTTTAATATTAAAAAATAATGGTATTGGTTGACTAATTTTTGTTTTAAATGTATTGGCGATACCAAACCAATCCTCTCAGTAAAAGTATTGACAATACCATTCCTAATAACAAAAAGTTATTGCCAATAGTGTATTGGTATTTGGCCAATACAAATCTTAACATCCCTGCTTCGGACTAATTTGAAAATTTCCACCTACGAAAACAAATTCACGACAGCCACCGTGTTTACATTTCACATGTTTTGTCGTAGTTTTGTCCATATATCACATTGCTTCTTAACGTAGAGTTAGCGTATATTATTTTTTTTTATTTCGGGTTTTAATTTGAAAACTTTTGTGATACTGGGTTTTTATCTTCACGGAGTTATTTTTGTTAAATAGTCTCGCCTTCCGATATCTCGCGCGATTTCTACTGAATTTTTCTTCATTTTCTTTCCGGTGTTTTTAATAATATTTTTACTATAAAATTTATATAATTACAAAGAAAAATAAATTACGAATTGATTATCTAATTACTTTTGGTAAAAGTGGAGAATAGCGTAATAAATTATTTCCGGAGTTTTTAATTATATTTTAATTATAACATTAATTTAATTAAAAAGAGAAATACATTACCAATACATTTATCCAATTAATTTTGTTAAATTATATTTAAACAAGTAAAGGAAAAAACGAGTTTTTCAACACAAATTTTGATTTCAAATACACTCGATTTAGAAATAAGAAAGATGTTCAAATTAAGTTGGTTTTTTTTAATTGAATCATGTATTGTCATCTAATATAAAGCTATGCTGAAAATAGCAGCTTCCTAGCTAGTCAAAAAGCTGGTTAAATTTTACTTGGTAGATTTGTGTACAGAGAAAGTCACACACACAAACAGAGATTGTAACCTAAATAAGAGTTTGTAAAAAGAAGTTAACGACAGATAACCGTCAGGTAGTAGCTAAAAAATAAACTTATGGGTTAGTGCCTACTGATCCCAGGACAACTGATCCCAGGACAACTGATCCCAGGACAACTGATCCCAGGACAACTGATCCCAGTACAACTGATCCCACGGACAACTGATCCCACGGACAACTGATCCCATGGACAACTGATCCCATGGACAACTGATCCCATAGACAACTGATCCCCTAGACATAAGCAACTCATTTTTTAACTCATTTTTTGACGACAATGGTGGTGATGATGCTTACGTAGCCAGCTTACTATGGCTGGCTGCATACGACAACGGTGGTGGTGATAATGATACTGGCTACTTCAATTAGTAAACGGAAAAATAATATTTAGTATAAGCGCACGAGGGCACAATACTAATACACAGTCGAAATGAAATTGACAAGTTCGTATTACTTTTCATCGTTTCACTCCTTTCCATACATACATACATACATACATACATACATACATACATACATACATACATACATACATACATACATACATACATACATACATACATACATACATACATACATACATACATACATACATACATACATACATACATACATACATACATACATACATACATACATACATACATACATACATACATACATACATACATACATACATACATACATACATACATACATACATACATACATACATTCGTACATACAAACAGAAATCGGAAATTATGTATGTTAATATCAGTTTATTGATTGCAGAAACAGTGAAATATAAAATGATGCAGATATGGGATCAGTTGTCTATGGGATCAGTTGTCCCGGGATCAGTTGTCCGTGGGATCAGTTGTCCGTGGGATCAGTTGTCCGTGGGATCAGTTGTCCCGGGATCAGTTGTCCTGGGATCATTTGTCCTGGGATCAGTAGTCCTGGGATCAGTAGTCCTGGGATCAGTTGTCCTGGGATCAGTTGCGATGATCCCACGCTAATGGTTCATATCTTTTTTTTAACCTAAACAAGCTGAAATTTTACCTTAATGTTATTTTAATATCGTTACTTGATAATAGTTTATAGTTCTTTATACTAGGTGTTTTAAAAATCAAATATCAGTATATGTAATTATATATTGAAGTATCCTGTCGTGTATCACGATTTTATCTTTTTTTCTTTTTATCCTCTTTTATACTTGTTGGGACTGGCTTCAAAAGTCCTGTAATATCGTATAGCCATTTTTTTATATGTTTCCTCGAGTTATTACAAAAATAATCTGATTACCAGCCACCGAAAAAAACACGAAAGTCTTGAATCTAGAAATAGAATGAGTCTAATTATTACAAAATGTAAAATTTAGGGTTCAACTCTTAAAACAACGGATAACGTTTTTGACGCATATTAGAAAAAATGTAGATAACTTTTTCGACGTCAACTCCCTGAACCTTTTTTTGTAGAATAGCCAGTACGAGCAAATCGCTCGGATATAAGTTTTAACTCTTTTCATGCAGCTAAACCTTTGTTTGTGAATTTATTAACAAGAAATACCATGGTGGCTAGCTAGAACTTAACTAGCCAAGACGAAAAAACAGCTTTTCAATGATAAAACACAAGCAAATCAGTAAAATAATAAAGCATTAGCAAATTTAACATATATTTGTACTAACTTAGATATCATTAACTGAACTTTTTAATTTTTTAAATTTGATTTTGATGAGGGGGGCAAAAGTCTATTAGCAAAATACGAGGGGGCATGGCCGGACTGTCCCCCTGGACCCGCCCCTGCAAGAAGATCACTATTTTGTTTAAAACTCAGACAAAATACGATCGATCCATGCATACAAAATCTATGACCTACCTCGTTCCTTTTTGGACTGTTCATAACTTTTTTAACACCTCCTTCCCCATGTGGACGATCTAGCTCCCTAGCTTCTTTAGCATCTCATCTTTTTTTATTCTCTATGGAAAGCCTACTCAGCCAGGCTATGAATAACCCTAACCATCTTTATAACCAGGACAGCATTTTTTCTACATACGGACGCATCATATTATTACAAAAGCTTCTGCTTTTATCTTCTCAAATCTCATTAAAAACTAGATGACAAAAATATCTAACAGGGGCTCATATATAATAACTATTGGCTTACATAAAAGTCAGGGAGCCCCATCCCTCCTAAATGATCTCCCTGAAAGGTGTCCATATATTAACCATGGGCCCTCTTAAAAGTCAGGAGCCTACATAAAAGTCAGGGAGAGCTACTTAACAGTCAGGCAAGGGCCAGTAAAAAGTCAGGGAAAGACAAGTTAAAAGTCAAGAGAGACCCACTTGAGTGCCGGGGCCCACATAAATGCGAAGGGGAGCCTACGTAAGAGCGGGAGACCCAATTAAATGTGGTGGCTCACTTGAAAATGGGGTGGGAGCCACTTAAGTACGGGTGAACACTCAAGTGTGGGGAGCCCATTTAAGTGCGGTGGACCACTCAAGGGCGGGATCCCACTTAAGTACAGGTCGCCTTTTAATGCCAGGAAACCCACTGAAACGTCAGGGAAGAGCCACTTAAAGGTCAGGAGAGGCCCACTTAGGTGATGGGGATCCACTTAAGTGCGGGGCCCACTTAAGTGTAGAGGCTCACGTAAGAGTGGGGCCCACTTAAGTGCATGTGGCCCAATTTAGTGCCAGGGACCCCCTTAAGTGCGTGGGACCCACTTCAGTGCTGGGGGCCCCCTTAAGTGCATCGGACCCGCTTGAGTGCCGGGGCCCCCTAAAGAACGTGAGGCCCAATTTAGTGCCGAGTTCCCCCTTAAGTGCGTGGTGCCCACTTTAGTGCCGGGGGCCCACTGAAAAATCCGGGAAGGGCTACTTACAAATCAGGAGGGGCCACACACTTGTGCATTTGGCCTACTTTAATGACGAGGGCCCACTTAACTGCGTGGGGCTCACTTTAGTGCCAGGGCCCACTGATAAAAGAGGGGGCTATTGCTCTCTCCCTGTCCCCCTAATTGATGTCCCTAGCTTTTTCTGGAGTACTTCTCTGAATTAAATCAACAATCATTTCTTCTGCAACAAATTTGGGTAATATCCTAGTATAGCATTCTGGGTAAATTTTGCTGTGAATTAACCGGTATTTTAACATAAATAAACTAGCGGGGTACCCGGCGTTGCCCGGGATTTTTGAGGTTTTTCTAATGTTTCTTTCCTCGCTTGATCTCTCGGTCGCTTTCCCGCTCTCGGTTGCTTTCCTGATCCCGGTCGCTTTCTCGCTCCTGATCGCTTTCCCGATCCCGGACGCTTTAAGTAGTTCCTGGTCAGTAGTGCCAGAACTGGCCAGAAGTACAACGTTCGAAGAAGAAAAAATTGAAAATAAAAAATATTTAATAAAAATCAAATTAAAATTAAAATTATAAACTTAAAATTAATAATTAAATAATTTTGTTACTAAAATGTAGGCGTTACGTCAACTGCTCCACAATTGATATGCAGTTTGCTAAAATGCGGCAAATGAAACGAAGTATCATCTTTTAAATATTGATAACTTATTAAACTTTATTAAAAAATGTATTCTTATCAGAGATAATTTTCCACTACCTGTTCCGATTTCACTTAGAAAGGCAATTGCCCCTAAGGATTTTTGGAAAATAAAATTTTTTGATATAAAATAAATAAAGAGGAAGTTTTCGGAATTTTTTTGGAAAACTGCCTCCCCCATTCCAACTAACCCACCCTTGGTCATCAGCTATATATGGAGGCAAAAGTGTTAAATGATTAACCCCGTATTCTTATTTGTTTATTATTATTATATTATTATTATACACCTATTTCTCAACTCTTGTTTCATTAATGAATTGTTTCTCTGCTCTTTTTTCAACTCTAATAGCCTTAGCCTGATTCTATATTACTCTTGAAATGATATCTGAAATCTTTTATTTCTTCAATGAGTTAATTTTTTGTTTTTTTTTGTTTTGTTGCTGTTTATTATGGCTATCTACTATCAGTATATCCCCTAGATGGGAAGTAATTCCCTTGGGAGACTCCTTTGGGTGATGTTTTTCTTTCTTTCTCTTGTATTCTGTTTTTTTTATCATCATCACCAATAAACAAAATTAAAACAGTTAATTAAGAGATACATCGACAGATCTATTAGATAAATAAAGAGTAAAGTAAATAAGTCTTGGAAAAGGCGTTGTGAAAGAAAAATGAATGAAAAAAAATTATGATCTGCAACTAATGCTATAAAAAAACCCTAGTTAGATGGCTAAACTAGTATTGAAAAAATAAAGAAGATGCATGCTTATTATTGAAGTTATCTTAAAATTTAGTCTAGCTCTTGCATAATTTTCATAAAACCACACATAATAAGCTTTTTTTCATTTTCAGACATGTCCCCGACTAATGATATATCTTTCAATCACTGTAAACGTGGAGCACTCACAGGATCTCTTGGACTGTTTGTTCAAGCTCTCCTTGCCCTGCTTGCGTTTTGTGCCTTAATTGGTAATTATACATTTTTGGTTTCTAAATTTAATTATTCTTTTATAAGCTAAGATTTTTATACAAAACCCTTATGTTGAAATTTTTTCAAATTTTCCTAGTTTTGTTCTGTTTTTCTTTGGCTTAACTTTTGTTTTGATAGGCTTATCAGTTAATTTAATTACTTTTATGGGTGTCCACAAGCTTACTTCATCCACGACTGGTTCTAGCTGAAATGGTGTTCCCAAGTTTTCATATTTTGTGTAAGCTCCGTTGTCTCTTCTTTACCCTCTGCAGCTGGTAACAGAGATGTTGATTGTTTGAATTTATTCAAAAAATCTTGGATCTTGTTTTGTCAAATAATTATCTACAATGAATGCAATGAAATGCTTGTTATAAGTAACATTTTCATTCTTATTTACAAATCGTATTTCGGACATTTGCTCTATATGTCTCTAATCTGGAGTGGAGTCAAGTAAAATAATACCTGAGCTGTAAAACATAATTTTAAGTTGGATGTTTAATTTTTGTCAACAATGTCAGTGAGTCAATTTGGTTTCTTTTTTTAAAGAAAATGTCATCTATTTCATTCAACTAGATTTATCTTAAGTGTTCTTGCAAAACTGAATCAAACTCTCACAAAGAAGTGGCTATAAGAAACTTACAGAATCACTAATCCAGACTTGTTTTTCAAATATAAGAATGTTGTTCAATCTGTTTTTAACACTTCCTGTTTTTCCTCTCCCTGTGAACTGTCATTTTCTGTGCCGACGCACCTCAAGATGTGGCTGTGAAGTACTTGCATAGAAAAACGCCTTTCCGGACTTGCTTTACTTTCTAGCTATAAATTATTATTTATAGAAATAAAAAAGAAAAATGTATTGGCTTTTAATTTGATTATTGTTTTGGATATTTCAGTTAAAAGATTTTGTGAGCCTGCAAAAACAAGAAGAAAATGGAAAACTTGGTGAGAAGAAATGTTTTGCTACTTTAAATTATTCCACATTAATTGTTATATAGTGTGATTGCTATATTTTAATAACTATAATAATAAGCCAGTACATCATTCCTTTAAGTAAAGTAGTCATGGTTTAATTTTGTAATAAAATTTTTAATTCTTTTTAGAACGCTTATAGCACCTTGCTTGGATATTTGTTGTTTGTTTCATGGGATTTTCTAAAACTTTCTTAAGGCACTACTAATGGTTGTAAAAAGTTGATTTTTTGCATGCAGGTGTATATCTGGTGAGAATACATTAATCTGTTTTCAAATTAAAACAAGTATAGGAAATAACGAGTTTTTCAACACAAACTTTGATTTCAAATACACTCGATTTAAGCACGCTCCACATCGAAAAACTTTAGTTGACTCGACCCGATAAAATCTGGCACGTCCAGTGCGATCAGAGTTTGTAGATGTGGCATAGCCTTGCGACTCCGCACGCCTGGATTTTGACCCAGTCGCATGTATTTCCCCGTTTAATACATGAGACTGAGTTTCATCAAGCTTGCCGAGTGCCAACGAATCAGCGTTAAGAACTTTCTTGAAGAAAAGTACTTGTCTTAAAAAAAAACTGTTAAATAATAAAAATAAAAATTGAAAAAATAATTTAAATTAAATTAATAATTTATTATTTCGATATACAAACACTATAGATAATATAGATGAGGCCATAGATATGTCTATGGATGAAGCATATGAAGCTGCCATTTTCAACCTTTCACCTGACATACTTTCTCGTGATTGGTTGGGGAAAAAACTGGGCACAATGTAAAATACACGCGATTACAACGTGCCAGTAGTGTCGGGTGTGTGCGTGACTAGTTCACATCGACCGATTTGATCTGATTTTCCTGTGTTATGATGTCGGGTCGTATCTAGTTTGTCGATGTGGAGCGTGCTTTAGAAATACGAAAGATGTTCAAATTAAGTTGTTTTTTTTTAATTGAATCATGTATTGTCATCCAATATAAAGCTATGCTGAAAGTTTCAGCTTCCTAGCTAGTCAAAAAGCTGGTTAAATTTTACTTGCAAGATTTGTGTACAGAGAAAGCCACACACAAACAGAGATTGTAACCTAAATAAAAGTTTGTAATAATAGTCAAGTGTAAGTAATAAAGTTTTTTGAACAAAACTTTATCTTAGGAAAATAAAAGCGTTAGACGTTAGTCAAAAATATATAGATAACACCCAACGCTTTTATCTTCCAAATGGAAAGTTTGGTTTAAAAAATGTTATTGCGTACACTTAAATATTATTTTTAAGTTTTTAGTACGATTTTAAAAAACAAATTTAAAATTTCTTTAATATATAAATTTTTTTTACTTACTCCCATCATTGAATGGGCCAAATCCACACACACACACACACACTATTTTGTGGATGGTATTTTATCTACAAAACAGGTACACATTCTTTTATATGTATAGATGTGTTAAGGGTTATTGCTACTACCTGTGCCATTGCTCCTAAAGTGGTTTGTAACATAATACACTCATCTTCTGCAATTGACTGGTTTATAGAAGTATAGACAAGATTCTTATCTACTCGTTTAAAAGCTAATTCAGGACATTTCTATCATATACAAATTTACACACAATGCACAAACCAAACATAACTCAAACACGAAGTAGAGCTGTCAGCGGAATGCCTTGGTAATGGGTTGGGTACCTGGTTGGGGGTTGTTATACATATGGACCATATGACCTGGTGCTAGTAGAGAGTGAATGATAAATCCGTAAACGAGATTGGCTGGTAAGTAGGTTTTAATGACATGCAGGATTGCAAGGACCTCTCACAAAGAAGTGCTGGCAATTCTCCCAATTTAGCGAATACAAAACAGGTGGCAGTGATGATAGTCACAATAGCAAAAACCTTTTTTTATTATTTTATGCAGTGTAGAGACTCCGAAACTAAATGAAAGTAAAGGTGTGACCGGTTGTAGGACAGCTATTGTCACCACGTTGACATGACTTTATTATCACAAAAATTAGCTGACCTCTAACACAACAAAAGCTGTCGTCTTCGATCCACCTTACAAATGCCTCAAGTTTTTTTTATAAAAGAACAAACCCAGCAAATCTACGCAGCCATAAGATCAGAGTTGGCTCTTGCTCATTAGGTTTCCGATTATGGTGATAATGAAACAGAGGCTGCTGAATCGCAGCAAAAAATAACTTAGATAGATTCACCAAAAAATCTAGCAATGAAATTTTTTATAAACTTGCCACATTATGCACAGCTGAGAAATGAAACAATATTGAAACAAATTGTTTTCTTCCCATGATTACAATTGAATTCAAATTTAAACTATTGAAACTTTTCATCATATAGTTATGAAATATTTTATATTGTTTATATAAATTCTATTTTATTTTATGTCTCTAGGTGGTTTGATACTTCAAAACAGGCGGTGGGAGCAGGACTAATTCATGTTATTAATGTCATCTTATCAGAACATCTTTTTACTGGTGATCCTTGTACATGGTTAGTGAAGGAAATGTGAATTATAGGCATTTTTAAATTATTTGATAGGTGATGTGAATTATAATATTGTTATGATATTGCCATTCATATACGGACTCTATAAAATGGTTTTGACTTTATTGGATGATAGTAAGCAATTAACTAGACTAATAATAGGTTTTAATCCCTGCATTTAAAACCTGTCTAATAAAACATCTTTATAACTTTATAATATAATTTTTTTTACTTTAACAAAAAAGATTTCTTGAGATAATGAATAAAATGTTGGATGTGGGTATATTGTAACTTTTCTGTTGTAGGTATATTATAACTTTTCTGTTTTAGGTATATTATAACTTTTCTGTTGTAGGTATATTATAACTTTTCTGTTGTAGGTATATTATAACTTTTCTGTTGTAGGTATATTATAACTTTTCTGTTGTAGGTATATTATAACTTTTCTGTTGTAGGTATATTATAACTTTTCTGTTGGACTCGACGCTTGGTCTCTTTATCATATGCATCTTACTCAAACTTTTACTGAAACTGATCATTGCCAAAAATTGGCATCATTTGATCTTTGGAATATATTGTTAGTTGTTTTTTTTTTCATTTCAGTTTTTTATAAGGAACTTATAATCACTTTTTAAAACCTTTGAATTGTTTGTTGTTCAGGTACACCGTCGCCATGGAAGTCATGGCTTGGTCAATGTTCTGTTTATGTTTTCGTTATCATCATTGAGAAAATTCTTATTACATTCCTTACTCTTCTCAGTTTCTGGAAAACAGTTTGTTTTTTTTCTTAGATGTTTACAAACTTGTGTTATTTTAAGAAAATATTCAGTTACTTGTTAAAGTGTAGTTAATTCACCTGAACCAGCAACCAGTAAGTCATGTGTTTGAGCATCTTTCCATTCCTTTTTGGGTTGGTGGAATTATTACTAGTTTCACAGTCGTGGTTTACAAAGCTCGACATATTTTTCTATATTTACATGTGCAGGTGGCAAGTGAAATTGAGTGATCTTATACGTTCAAGCTGTTCTTGGTGCTGCTGTGATGGTTGATACTGTTATGGTAATCATTTTATTTTCAGGTTGGAGAGTGGGTCTTATCCCACATGATAAATGCCGAGTTGGAGTTAACGATGGTCATGTTTGTGATTCCTCTTGTTGTTAATGTAAGTATTGATTGAGTATGAATTTATCATTTTTCATTAATCAATTTTATTTTTACAATGCTTATTTTAGTTTGCCCTGTTTGTTGTTTGTATCATGGATTTTTCTAAAGCTTTTTCCAAATCACTTTCAATGATAGTAAGAAACCAAATCCAAACTTTTCTACTTTTATTTAGAAACACCACCAGCCTTCTTAAAAACAAACTACACTAATATCAGTTTTTTTTAGCTTTTATTACATAAAAAAATTAGGTTTAAAACATTTATATATTTTAAAAAAATATTGAATCACTAATAACTATGCACCTGCGTTTGACTGTTTTGTGAGCATTCGAATAAAATCAAATCAAATAAAAAAAATTATTCACACCATCGAACAATTGCGAAAAGTGCACACAATTTCTCTTTATTTGAATGAGCATTTTTCAAATAAATGCGCACATGTGTGCAATTGTTTGCATTATTTGCAATTGTTTGCAATTATTTGAAAAATTGTTTGCAATTATTTGATGTGAATGGAAAATTTTATACCAAAATTTTTTATAGGTGATTCAGTAAGCAATTTTTAATTACAATTCTTTTGAAAATTAGTATAAATAATTATTATTTTGAATTTTTGACATAAATTCATTTTTATTTGAAACTTTTCGTCATAAAAAAATTTCTAAAAGAATTTCTTGTTTCCGGTTTTGTTGACACCGACAACACTCATACAATTGCGTTAATATCTTTTTTTTCCACTTCTCTTCTCTGTCGTCCATTTTAGCTTGCTTTGAAATTCTTTCAATCCTCTTGAAATTTCTCAATGTCAGTGACTGGTTCTGAAGATGATGTTAGCGGCTTCAGTATAGGAAGCGAGAGTAATTATAATAAAAAGTCAAGTAACATGTTATGGAGGTATTTTAAGAGTTGTAAATCCAACGATTGTTACACGGCGAAATGCAATCTTTGTAATAAATGTTTCAAAATGGGCAAAAAAGCTACAACTTCTGTGAATTATCATTTACAGTCTCAACATCCAACAAAATAAAATGAACAATGGAATGTTTTTAAATAACAACATAAATGATCACTTTATGAAAAATTATTCAGTAAAATTCACAACAAACAGTCAAGAAAATTCTTGTGAACTTTGAAATCAGAGGTACTTGAAAATATATAAAACCGCTGGGCTTTGCTGCATCAAAATTAATATTTGTATATGCACAATTATTTGGTTTTTTGTGCGCAATTATTCAGTAATTGTGCGCAATTTTTTCAAATAATTTTTGTTCTTGTGCGCGCTTGCGAAATCAAATGAAATATTTTATTTGAACCTCTTCGGATAAAAATTGCGCACAATTGTGCGATTTTCGCATAATGCGCACAATCCCGCATCAAACGCAGGACCTTACTAATAAAAACAATGGTCTTTTCTTTTAGTAAAGTAAACATGCATATTTCCTTTGTTTAATTTTCTCTATTTTTTTAAAAGAAAACGTAGGCCTTAACCTGTTTAGGACCAAAACTTTATTAATGAGATTTCTATTATTTTTTTTTTGTTATTTCTAATGTACTTGCTTATGTTTTAACAGATTTATTTTTAATTATTAGTTATTTTAAAGAAAACATTGAAAATTCACTATGCTCGTTTTTCGAACGGTGGTCGTATAGACTAGTGAAAACGACAACATGTTTAAAAGTCAATTTTTTTGTTCTCAACGCAAACAATTATGAAATAAATTTTAGGTTATAAACAGAAAAGCTAAAAAAACATTCAATAAATCAGTCAAGCAGTTCATGATAGTCGTTTCAGAACCGGAGTGTGCGGAAAGCACCAAAACAATTTCGATGAAGTCGTTTGCCGCACTTGGCCCACATGTACAGTGTTTTGCCACAATTTTCCAGCTTGTAGCAACTACTGTTTTAACCTTTTCCAGATCGTGACCATGGCCAGTTGCTGAATCTTCTCAATTATTTTGTTTCTTCAACTGTGCATGAATTCATTTCATCGGTATAAAACAATCTAAACAGCTCATATGGGTTTTTTCAAACAAAGCACCATTGTGGTGTTTCAAACTCGTTATAGACTGTTTTAAAAGTGGCTATTCGAATGACTCTTTTTTGGTCCAAGTGCATTTCAATCATTTTTGGCGTTTTGGTTGCCGCGGAATTGAACTGACCTCCATTTCTTCACCCAAGAACCATCTCATCATTAGTATAACAACTTCTACTTTCCAAGATACATTACAAAGAATAACATTTCCTTCTTCATTTGCTTATTCATCAGTCACGTGTTATGATGCACTGGGCGGAAGAATGACAAGTATCTCAACCTCAATGCTATCATCATCAAGAATTAGTTCCATAGCTTCTTTCATTTTTAAACTTTACAAACATTTCATTCGAAGAATGAAATTTGCAAATAACGCTATCACCCATTCAACCACTGCACAACTATAAGCTGAATAAAATAACTTCCACTCGTTCGCATAAAGTACTCTATACGACCAACGATCGGAAAACGAGCATGAATCATACATGTTCAGATTGTGGGTTAGTGTAAACACAATTCAATTTAATTAACGTTATTGTTTACTTTTGAGTACATTCTCTTTCGATATTTCAAACTTTTGTTATGATAACTCTCATGAAATTAGTATAATAAATTTTTAAAGTAATATCCGTCGAAAAACTTAAAAATGCTCATATTCTAACCCAGATTTAACTACTTAATACGAATAAAAAAATTATTTAAAAAATTTTATACAGTGTATTGAAGCTTTCTTAACATAAAAAAAAACTTTTGACAGAAAAAAAATTAGGGCTTAATTTTATGCAACGCCAAGAATAAGTGTGTTCGTGAAACGTACGTTGGTCTAAAACGGGTTAATGTTATATTTAAAATGTGTTATAAATGCCTTATTTTGAAAACAATTTCACATATAATATAATAGCCGATGTCTGTGAAAGACGTTTTTTCGTTACGATTTGCTATCTATGGCAAATCAATTTATATATAATAATATATAATAAAAAATAAATAATTATATAAATAATTTTTTATATATTTTAAGTAAGGTAAATATTTTTACTAGTCTTATATTAACTTGCTTTGTCAGGTTACTCATTATATATATATATATATTAATTTAATTAAATATTTTCAATTTATAGTGAGTGTCAGATAATTGTGAACTTCACAATTATCTGACAATGTGAAGATAATTAAAAAAGTGTAAAGACTAAAAATTAGAAAATAAAAATAAATAAAAAAAACTTTTTTAAAACTAGTCTTATGATAAGACTAGGGTGCTCAGTTTGAATTTAATGAACAGATCTGTATAAATTAGCGAGCACCCTAGTCTTATCATAAGACTTGTTTTTAAAAAGTTTTTTATTTATTTATATTTAATTTATTTAAATATTAAAAGTTATTTTGCAATTGTACACTGTCAGGTGGCTATCTCTAGTTTTACAATAATCACTATAATTAGTATATATCAGTGAAGTTAAAAATACAAATCCTACAGAAATTATTTTAATGAAATACCTGTGAAACAGTTGCTGAACTTTTTTTCACACAAACGTGTATTATCTGCACATGGACGTTATATGTGTTGAAATATGGTACTTTATTTTTACATAATATCTTTATCCTCAATCAAAAAATTAAAATTGTCAGCTAGGATAATTATAAAAATCACCAGCTATGATTTACCCGGTATCATTTTGTGATACCAGGTCAATGTTTTTGATGGTTTTGTAAATAGTTAAGCTTCTACTTGAAAAATGTCAAACAGTAATCAGATGACCATTTGATTCAATTTACATTTCTAATATTCATGAGAAACAAAATTGTGTAATCTTTGCAAGTATACAATAATTTGCTCATATTTATTTTCAGGTCATTATATTTTGGGTGGTTGATAATTATTTAAAACTGCATCACCCATCTTCACCTGAGATGTTGCAACGTCGCCATTCGACATCTGATCCTGATTGTAACAATGACGATGTTGCTATAATTGTCTGCAGTGATGAGGAGAGCACATGCGAGACCAAAAGTGCTTGTCGGGAAGAAGACGAGGACGTTTCAACCGGCACCAATCGAAGCCCCGGTCACCATCGTACTACATGCGTGGGGGGTAGTGAAGAGTTATTATCGTTAACAAAAAATGAGGATGGCATCAGCGAAGAAGAAGATATGAAATAACTTTAAATTCTTATTTAGCCTCGGTATTATTAAGTTATCCTGGTCTTGTGACAGTAATCATCTCTTTTCCCATTTGTCATCATCTTTTTTATATAATCAATTGGGCTTGCAGGTAACTTTCAACAAGTGTTATCTTCAGAATTTTGCTGTTCAATGAATGTTGATAGGATTTCACTTCTGGAGTAGGGACTGTATGTTCTTTCAACTTATATTATAAGTGTTCAAACCACCTATTAAGTCTGGCGACAATTTATAACCAAATCAGAACTAATGAAGTCAGACTGATGGAACTCCTTTGAAAGGTTCTTTTATAAACATGTACTGTACAGTGTGAAGTACTTGTTCTGTTCTCTCAATTATTTATATACTAGTCACTTCTTTATTTATTAACTATTGTGTTTTTATGAGTTAATCTGATTGTGCTACAATTCATTCTGGTGATAGCTATCAATCATGTACTTTAATATTTATAGGAGTTAAATGTGTTCTCTTAATGTACATATTCTTCATGAGTTTTTCAGTCAATTTTATATGAATGCCAATTTTATAGTCTCATTACCTTTGGAGATGGAATTGATGTGCCTTTTATTTCTATCAGGGTTGGTTAAGTCTGCCTTTATTTTCTAAATGAATTGTTTTTATATGTAAAAATGCTTTAGATTAAAATGTGTTTTGCTATCCCTAATATTGATGACTCAACAAAAACCTACAGAACGCAGTTATATAATAATTATGTAAATGATATGTTATATGATTATTGTATAGCAAAGGGTTCAGAGCTAACACCAAAAATCAAAGTGAATTCTGAAAAACAAAATTTATTCAGCATACTGCAAAACATTTTAGACAATAAATAAAGGGAACATACTATCACTCATGTATATTAAATAAATAATTAAATAAAATATAGGAGCAACATAAAAAACACAAGCGAATGCACACAACAAAATGGTGGCCAGATGTTTAGCCATTCATCAGAAAACATGCAGTAATTAATACGATTCCCACTGCATGTGTCAAAAAATTAAGTTGAAATGTTTCAATTCCTAGACAAGCTTTGAGATTCTTAATGGTTATGGAGAGTAAAAGGCACCAAATTAAAGTCTTTATGACTTATCTATGACTGGAGCAACAAAAACTAGAGAAATTGTTTAACAATAAATTTAAAAATAAATGAAAGCTGATAGCAAACAAAAATGATGACAAGAGATCATCCAACATCTTACATCCTGAATCTACATTCCGGAGTTTAGACAAACAAAAAGTAAGAAAACAATATCTAAAATCCAAAAAAGATAGGTAATTAAATTATTAAAAGTAAATCCAGTAAAGAAAAATATCAAAACTTTGATTAACAACATGCATTTCCTCATCAGATGCGAAAAGATACATTTATTTCAATCCTCTTTTTTAGACTTGGGAGAAGGCTGATTTTTTGTTCCTCCTGCAGACTCGTCCTTCGCCGAGGGCTGTTGTTGCCCTGCCGAAGTGGAATCCGATTGGAGAAGGCTGTGAGGACCAGTCAGGTAGGCTGGGCCCCCACAACTTGCAGCAGCTCGTCTGAATGAGTCCATGATTCCCCCTGTGAAGAGACATCCTAGTAGGTTTTCAACAGGAATGAAGGGATCAATGCGAAAGTAGTAGAGTAAACGAATGAGGAGAAAGAAAACTGTAATGAGAAGATAGAGGAGTGGTTCTTGTATGAAGTCGAGATATGCCATCTTGTGAAGAAGAAAAAAAACTGATGCAATAAGGCACGTCTTGGTAGCCCTTTAAAGTAAAAAATAAAAAAGCTCAATATAATATAATCCAAAATTATTGAAGCTAAGTATATATACATATATATGACTGACTGTTTTTTGTCTTTTATACAAATCCAAACTCCTGGATCATTTCAACAAAATTTGGCATGGAGGTAGATCTCAAAGAGTAGAAAAAGATAGGGTAGTTTAAAATTTTTATATTCTTATGACCAAAAAATTTTCCAGGCCAAAAGTGTCTTAAAGTGTCTATTTACGAACATCAAAGGTTATTGCATAACAAAACTCAAGTTTAATTTACGTAACAGAGTTTTATGGTTTCAAGCAACTTTTAGCAAATCTGTTTTACGTTTTATGGGCAAAAAGAAGTTAGGATGAAGAGGAAGAAAGAAAACAAATGGGAGCTAGCAAGATTTGGAAAGTGAGTGGGAGCAGGAACAGGAGAGCAAGCGAGGAAGGAAACAGGAACAAGAGAAAAACGATAGAAAAATACCAGGTAATCCTGCTAGTGTATCCAATAAAATATTGAATGATCAAGTTCACAATTGACTTGAAGCTCAATAATTTGTCATTATTAATAGTAATATGAGTATACAAACACACTATATACAATTGATGTAATTATTACAGTCAGATTAATAAAATTAGGAAAATAATTTACAAATCCCTACAATGATGGATTAAGAAGTTCAATGGATGACGGTTGCCACACTCCGCAAGTCAATCTCTGAAATACTTTCATGTGGTTACCAGCTGTGCCTACCAGAATCAAAAAGTCATGACATCAAAATCAAAATAATGACACATAATTCATAAATGCTTAGCACAAAATCAACAACCTTTAAGGATTCCAAACGACAAAGGTATTATGATTGAGTCTGGCATAACTTTTAGAGCAAAGTTTATGCCTTGGTCAACCTTATTAGCTCTTCTGATTTCTTTAAGGATATTGAGGACAGTTTTGACAGGAAGAAAGTTTGAGATTTTAGAAAAAACATCAAACGGACAATAGTTTGTCAAGTACCTTATAAACAATTTTGGAAAGTCAAATGCTAACATCTAAAAATTATTAATAGCAAAGTATAAGGTAACCAATCGATTAAGTGGCACAAGAACAAAAGAATGTCTATTTCAATACAGCATCAATATGATAAAAAAGACATTAAAAATAAATGTTCTTATTGTTTGAGAAACTGGTTGGCGGAATAATACAATCTTTGTTATAAACATGATGGAAAGCAATAAAAAATTAGAAAACAATATTTTGACATCCTAAGTTTATTTAACTTTGTATAAACAAAAATAAGTAAAGGTATTAAAAATGTTACAATATAATACAAATAATAGTTCATTTTCATGTACCCTGGTGTTACCTGAAATACGTTCAACTTATTAAATAACTTTTAAGTATGTGGCAACTTCTATTATTTCTAGCCAATCACTGTGAATGGACCAAACAAATTGGAGCTGTGCTCAATATTTATAATGCAATTATTACTTCAAAATTTGGAAATTCAGCTGCTGCAAAAAAATTTTAGTTCCTAATTTTTTTTAAACATACCTTGTTACTCACAACTCCAATGCAAATAAGGCCTCATGGTATCTACAGTTTATACAAATTCTACAAATATTCTGTATAGACTGATTTTGGTAAAACTTGTTTTTCTATGAAAAATACTTTTAAAACCTATTTTGCTTTTTGGCCTTTTCTATAAAAAAAAATAGTGTGTTCCATTCAAGTGAATAGTTACTGGCTCAGGACCTGACAAAAGACATCTGCTTTTTAACGTGTGTGAAGTTAGCCTCAAGGCTGGCAAGGCTAATTAAAAATAAAAATAAATTGCGAACACTGGGGCTGTGCTATGCATTGCTGGATGGGGTTTAAAAAATGGAATCAAATGGTATATTTGTGTCTTCTTCGGTTCAACAAATAAAAAAGTTATAAGCCAAAACCGAAAAAGTTATAAGCCAAAACCGAAAAAGTTATAAGCAAACCGAAACGTAAACAAATGCTGCGTTTGCTCGGAAAAATTGGTATACGGTCCCATGTTTTTTTTTCGATAACTTTTTTATTTATTAATTTTTAGAAGCGAAAGTTACATTGTTGGATTTGATATTGAATTATCTAAAAACAAGTGTCTCGGATATTCCCAGTGAGGCAGTTAAAAAAAAATCGTCGTTTTTGGCTTATGACTTTTTTATTTGTTGAACCGAAGAAAACACAAATACACCATTCGATTCCATTTTTTAAACCCCATCCAGCAATGTATAGCACAGCCCAAGTGCACGCAATTTTTTATTTTTAATTAGCATTGCCAGCCTCGAGGCTAACTTCACACGCATGCTTTTTAAGCATTTGTAAGTACATTTTGAAATGCTGACAAGAAGTTGTATTTCTTAAATTATGAGTTAGTTAAATAAAATTTATTAGGTTTCCTATAAAGAAAAACAAACCAGATTATGGTGACAATTGCAATTTCCTTGGTGTTTTGAAGAGGTGTGATAAGTGGTTCACCAAGAAGAAAGTTACCAAGAAAACTGCCAGCAAAACACATAATCAAGCAGCCAAACCAGCTTGCCAGGGGATGTTCTTGGGCAAAAATAATTTGAGCATCTGTGTAAATCAACAATCATTAAATACATTCCAATAAATTACATTAAAGCAGCATTAAAGTAAAATAATAACAAGACCTTTTGGAAGAGTTGATTTATGGATAGAGAGGGTATAATCTTTTACTGAGAGACAAGTTAAAATATAGTGAGCAACATCGAAAACGGGAAACATTTTGAAACGTTTCACAATGACAGCCACCTTCATTAGAGTATCGAAATCAAACATTTTGTCGGCTTATTTTAACTTAAAAATAAAAGTACCATCCACCATTAACACGGAGAACCACGAATGAGCGTGTAGATGGTTAAATAAATATTGAACCAACTAAAACTTAATTAAAATCAAATGTAAACCTAAAACTAATCAGTATTTATAGATAATTTTTTTAAGTTTTGTGGCATACTTATCAACCATAGATATCTATGTTATCAACTAATCAATAAGTGACTATCTAAATACCAATAGAACACACGAGAGTCATATAAGCACATATAAGGAGACAGGAGGGGGAAATTTTTGGAGAAAATTAGCTACAAAATTTTTGAATACTACGACTCTCGGTCTCGGTCATTTTGGAACAGGACATCATTTCCCTGACTTTGAAGTTAATCCATTGGCGTTGTAATTGGCTCCCTGGCGTTGACCTGAGTCTCTTTGGCGTGGAAGTGGGACTTCCTGGCGTAGATGTGGGCCCAATCAATCAATCAATCAATCAATCAATCAATCAATCAATCAATCAATCAATCAATCAATCAATCAATCAATCAATCAATCAATCAATCAATCAATCAATCAATCAATCAATCAATCAATCAATCAATCAATCAATCAATCAATCAATCAATCAATCAATCAATCAATCAATCAATCAATCAATCAATCAATCAATCAATCAATCAATCAATCAATCAATCAATCAATCAATCAATCAATCAATCAATCAATCAATCAATCAATCAATCAATCAATCAATCAATCAATCAATCAATCAATCAATCAATCAATCAATCAATCAATCAATCAATCAATCAATCAATCAATCAATCAATCAATCAATCAATCAATCAATCAATCAATCAATCAATCAATCAATCAATCAATCAATCAATCAATCAATCAATCAATCAATCAATCAATCAATCAATCAATCAATCAATCAATCAATCAATCAATCAATCAATCAATCAATCAATCAATCAATCAACCAACCAACCAACCAATCAATCAATCAATCAATCTATCAATCAATCAACCAACCAACCAGGCAGCCAACCAACCAATCAATCGGTCGGTCGGTCGGTCGGTCAGTCAGTCAGTCACGCGGGAAAGCGACCGGGATCGGGAACGCTACTGGGAACGGGAGAGCAAGCGGGGAAGGAAACGGGAGCAAAAGAGAAAACCCCCTAAAAACCTCGGGCAACGCCGGGTACCCCACTAGTAACTCATAAACAAAATGAAATTGGCAAATTAAAATTTTTTATTGTTAATTAACAAGGACCGGCAACATTTTTTTATAATAGTTTTAAGTCCTTACACCAGGTGTTTTAAGACTGAAATGGCTGTGTAGGAAGCACCTCCTGTCGTAGATCATATTTGATCTTTTCAACTGTCCCTCCTCCTTTATCCAGGCTTGGGACTGGCTCGCAATTAGCTAGGCGGAGTTGACCGGCAACATCATCTCATTTAACGGAGGTTACAGAAAAGTTTTTTTTTTTTTTATAATAGTTTATAGTCCTTTACACCAAGTGTTTTAAGACTCTAATGGCTGTATGTAGAAAGCACTTAAGTACTTTCTGTCGTGGATCAGAATTTGATCCTTTTTACGTTTTCCCTCCTCCTTTCTCTAGACTTGAGACTGGCTCGCAATTAGCGAGGCGGAGTTAGGTTACAGAAAAGGAAAAGTATTGACATATATACATACATACATAGATATACGCCGACCAATTAAAACAAATGTATATATACAAAGACCAATCAGGATACATATACAAGCGACGCACATACATAATACACTAATTAACATAATAAGAAATAAAATAAGCTATTTACACAAATATACGTAAGATGAGCCATCTTCATCTTATACTTTCATCAGATAAGGTGGGCCCAGCTGTTGTCGCATAGGAATTGGGAATAAACCATTATTTCTTAGGCAGCAACAGCAGCTTAGTTTTGCCTAAAGATCCTCAAGCAACTGCCTGATAATGCTCATGCAAAACATATAGCTCAGCCGGATCTTTAGTGGGGGGCAGCCTCTCAGCCTCAAAACTACCTTCTGATGACGCGATCATCTTAGAATAAGCCATGTAGCGCATATCACCAAGTTGGTCATTTACCTTTCTAGCATATACTGATACCATCAATGACTCATCAGCACTACAGACTTCAGACTTGCTTGCAGGGCCGGATTAGGGTCGTCGTAGGCCCTAGGTACCAGGGCCGTTTTAAGGTCGTTGTGGGCCCATAGACAGACTTATCATTGAGATGAAAAAACGGCGAGCAGTTTACACAGTATTACATTACATGTTCAGTTTTCTTCTTGACAGATCTTTATCAAGCAAACGAATTATTTAAGATATATTCATCAGATCTGGAAGAGGCATTGGCTGATGAGTTTTTTTTTGTTTTCAAGAATGTTCGCCGACACTAAATCTGTTGCTGAAATTATGTAGGCCCAAATAGAAAATAAGTTGGTCATAAGTTTTCCAAGTGTTAAAATTGCCTTTCGAATTTATCTTTTAATTTTTGGATCAAGTTGTGAAGGTGAACGATCTTTTTCAAAACTGAAACTTATCAAAAATTATCTTCGGTCAACGATGGGACAAGAACGATTGTCATTTCTTGCATTTCTTTTAATTGAAAACGATTTAATGCGGGAAATGTCATTTGAAGATGTTATTTGTGATTTTGCTCATGCAAAGAGTTACAAAGTTTACATAGTTGAGTCTATAATTTAGTCTACTGTGTTTAACAACTTAACTAAAAAAGTTTCTAATTATAAAAGTGATTGATTTTGAATTTTGGTTTTTTTGGAAAAAAACTTTAATTTTGTGATTTTTCGTAGGCCCCTAATTATTCGTAGGCCCTAGGCACTGGGCCTATTGGATAATCCTGCCCTGCTTGCATGATGCAGGATTTTGGAGAATTTCAACCTACTTGGTCATGCTAATGTTTCTATTAATTTGTGTGAATAGCTTGCCTTTGCCGTGGCGGAAAATTGCTGGAGCTGCAATGTTTGTGTCAGCATCTTCTATAGACTGTTTGATTTCAAATTTCATGCTACACAAATGCTTACTAAGCAAATTTATAAAAATGCTGTTTTTTGGCTGTATTATTGAAGAAGTGTCATGTTTTAACGTGACAATTGTTCCACAGTCAATTTGCACACTAGGTCCTATTGATGTTTTTTCTATTGGATCGCCTGCCATGTGCATGGTCCTTTGTTGTCGGGCCAGAGTAATATCAATCAAACACTACCCGAGTAATACTTCCGATCCGAAGTGTTTTGCAACAAAAGAAGCATAATATGCTAAGAAATCGGCAAAAATCATCCCCTTGACGACCCAGCGCACTTTATGCAATAAATATCCACCATCTATTACATGTAGATAAGTAGACTAAGCTGTCTTTAAGTTGTACACTTGTATAACATGCTCCAAGTCTTTATAATAACCTTGCAAACTGCAGGTTTATTTGGTTTTCTTATTAGTTCAACTTTGAACAGTGATGTTGGGCATACTGTCAGCTCAAAATGAGTTTTTAGCTCAATTTTCTTACTAGAAACCTAGTTATTGCTAAAAACCTGATTCAGGGTAAGCAGAAAGAAAAGCACAAATATTATAAATGCACTAGCGGGGTACCCGGCGTTGCCCGGAGTTTTTAGAGATCTGTCTGTCGTTTTACTTTCTCGCTCGCGTTATATACTTTTCAAATTTGAATGTCATTAAAATCCAACAACTAATCTACTTATTTAGCTTACAATTTTAATCAGAAACCCTTGTCGGAACTTAATTACGAGTTCCGTATGTGAGGAGTTTCAGATCAGCCAATCAAAACTTATCGCTCACCTCTTGTAGGCTACCAAACTCGCTCCAAAATCTTATTTAAACAATGTTTTTACAAGCTATTAATGGTGGATTCGGATTAAAAAATATAATTATCTAACTTTTGAATATCTTAAATTGCTTGCAACGTTTTTTTCCACCTTTCAAGAACATTTTTCTGTTTAAATGTTGTTTATATATATATAAAAATGAATGTTTGTATGTATATATGTATGTTCTTTATTCATTGCTACACCATTCATCCGATCGTAATGAAATTTTCACACAACCTTGAGAGTCAAGGGGAATCAAATATAAAAAACAAATTCGAAATCCGTCACAAAATGAGCGGAGCGGAGCGGGTGAACGAGCGGGAACTATATATATATATATATATATATATATATATATATATATATATATATATATATATATATATATATATATATATATATATATATATATATATATATATATATATATATATATATATATATATATATACTAGCGTGGTTACCCGGCGTTGCTCGGAGTTTTTTTATCATTTTTCTCTCTTGCTCCCGTTTCCTTCCCCGCTTGCTCTCCGTTTCCGTTCCCGCTCATTTTTCTTTTCCACTCTTTCATAACTTATTTTAACCCATAAAACGTAAAATAGATTTGCTAAAAGTTGCTTGAAGCTTTCAAACGTTGTTACGTAAACAAAATTTGAATTTTATTACGCAATTACCTTCGATGGTCGTACAGTCGTACATAGGAACTTAATTCAGCTTAATTGGATAAAGGCTTGAGATCTAACATTCGTTTTGAAAATACAAACTATTAAACATACAAGAAACAAATGAAGTTAAATAAAAGCGTATAAATAAAAAATGTTATTGTAATATAACTTAACTTTCGGACTTCCAAAGAAATTACAGTAATGTTTGAGTCAATGGCACTACTAAGCGATAATTTAAGTATTTTTGTTTTCCGTATTCGCACGAAATTTTTTTTGGATATATTTTTGCTTAGCTTTATAAAACAAATAGAAATATAATAGTTGGTAAAGCGAATATAAAATATAATAAAAGGTTTGTGGACTTGTATTTATTAATTTAATTATTCATAAAAATAGGTCTCTTGTGACTTGTTTACAGTTTACAGAAATGCTATTATTATGCAAAGTTATGTTATCAAATGAGGAGGGGGGATAAACCTGCAGAATCTGCCCCCAGCAATGACAAATGCCGTTGTAAGCCCCGATTATTGGTAAAGTTCTAGTATAGCGTCATCGGCCGATTTCTATAAAAACGCGGTTTAAAAAGCTGTTTAATAGAATAAGCTCAGAACATACTACGAAAAAGTTTTTTTACAGAAAAACTTAATAAAAACCGAACTTAAGATAAAATATCCAAAAGCAGTGTTGATACGCGGAATAATACAGTTCTAGGAATGAAAAGTAAGGAAGAGTTAATAATAAAATACAATAAAAAATTATTAAACAATAAAATAACAAATAAATGTTTAAGTGTTCAAAATAATTGTTTAATTATTTAATATGCATCTTAAATTTAAAATAAAGCGCTGAGCGGAAATTTATCCGTGACTAGCGGGGTACACGGCCTTGCCCGGGTTTTTCTATCGTTTTTTTCTCTTGCTCCCGGTCGCCTTCCTGTTCCCGGTCGCTTTCTCGCTCACGCTTGCTCTCCTCTTCCTGGTCGTTTTTTCGTTCGCTCTCCACACGATTTTGGTAGCCTAGATGCATTAATCATTAATGGAACAAACCGAGTACATGTCCAATCATATCTGAATAAGTTTATGTGGATGCAGAGGAACTGAGACCCGCATGTTGCTTATCAATGCGCTTTGCAATTAATATGATATTATTCTGTGTAAATTTTTAATTGATAATTTTTCTATTTATTATTTATCAATAAAGTATTTTTTTAGTTTATTAATTTGTTAAACTAAACAACTTATTATTCATCAATTGTCTTTTTTATTTGCATATGGGACTATGATTGACAGACACGTGATTTAAAAATAATAATATAAGCCGACCAATAAAACTTGTGGGGCAGATTTACCAGGGAGAGGCACAATTAAAATAAAATGTCGGCCAACTACGATGAGACACAGTTAGCATGAAAGAGTGAAAAGACATGGAGAAAAAATTTATAAAAACGTAGAATCTATTGACAGTGCACGCGCTGTAAAATAGCGTGATTGGCTATAATGGCTATTGACAGTGAGCAGTAAAGTACTGTCACTAGCCATTCGTTATTGACAGTGAGAACATTGTATTAACGATTTTTAACAGTGCGCAGCAGTAACAAATAATTTTAAAAAATTAAACGATTTATTTATGTAAATAAATAAATATCTTGTATTGACTGGCATTTATAAGTTAAACTACAATTAAATTAAACTTATTGAAATTCACATAAAAATGCATCATTATTTACCAAAAACTAGAATGTGACATTGAGACAGATTTTATATAAAATCATTATGTTTGATTAATTAACACATTATAGGTGTGTTTAGTTTGGGTTGGGATGGAGTTTAATTGAATGATTTTCAATTAGTTTAATTCAATTGCAGTTTAACTGGTAGGTAAGTGCCAACCAATGCAACGTATAGCAGAAAAAATGTGAAAATAATAATAATAATTATAATGCGCCATATGTCAGTTGTTTGTATAGATAAACATAAAAGTGATTCGCAGGCGCGAATAATATTTGTTATTTGACAGTTCTTCACATATTGATGAATAAACAAGTTTTAAAAGTCAATAATTGGTAATTAGCCAATTATCGGCAATCGGCCGATGTTTTGTGGCCGATAGTCAGATATTCCATGATCGGTGCACCTCAAGAAAAAACCAATTTTTTATTATAAATTTGGAAAAAAATTTGAAGGAGATATAAAATAAAATTAATTAAAACTTTAACATCTTTAAAAAAAATTCAAATCTTCTGTAGTAGAGAAATAAACTATCAGTTTTTAGTTTATTTGAAGAAAACTATATTAAATTTTTCAATTTAAAAATGTATAAACTAATGAAAACAAACATTTACCTGGCAGAACCATCTATAATGACTAGCATGCTAACCTCTTTTTCTCCATGTGAGGACAGCCTATCCTGCAAGCTTTATAACTTTTAGAACTCTCTTTCTTGCACATCATAATATTCCATATTTAACTTACTATTTATATTTTCTCCATAATTTCAGCGGGGACGGGTTTAAACCCTTGACCTCATCTTAAATACCGCCCTGTCCATTAGGTATTCAGTCTTACCATATCGCCATATCTATAATTCAAACTCTGTTTTAAACCTCAAACAAACTGGTTTCTCTGTATTATAATATATATTACAGACTAATTTTTTTTTAAATAGATTGAAATGTCTTCTAAAGAAAGCAAGGATGTTGTTGTTGGCAGCAAATCTTTTAAAGGTCTTGGTCTCTGTGATGATCTTGTGATGCGTTGTAAGGATCTTGGCATGACAAAACCGACACCTATTCAAATTAATTGTATTCCAAAAATACTTCAAGGTTCTTCAGTTGTGTTGAATTTGGATTATACTTTATATGTAGTTTATACAACAGCTTCAACTATGAATATAAAGTTATCGTTATGGATTGAAAAACAAATTTTTTTCTGTTTAATAAAGGTTCTGACTGCATAGGCTGTGCAAAAACAGGCAGTGGTAAAACAGCTGCATTCGTTCTGCCAATAATCAATAAATTACTAAGTGACCCACAAGGTTTAATTGCTCTCATTCTTGCACCTACGAGGCAGGTATTTGTTAGAGTTTAAGAAAAAATGGCCGATCTTGTTTTATTAAATTATGTCAAATTTATTTTTCTAGGGAGTTAGCTCAACAAATTGCGGGTCACTTTGGAGAACTTGGAAGAAAATGCAGATTGAAGCACTGTGTTATAGTTGGCGGAGAAGGTTGATTTTTTTTAATATATTTTCATAATTAATAATGAACATATAAAATTTAATTATGCATAAGAGTTGCTGTTAAGTGCCAATTTAAAATTCAACTATCTTCTTTATTTTAATTTTTACTACAAATTTATTTATTTTCTTTAACTAGTTCAATCAATTAATTTGATGTGATTTTTTTATGATTCTTGAATATTTTTTCAATTTTAATTCATTTCTGTCAATGAAGACTTTATTGAACAAGCAAAGATGTTGGCTTCTGAACCGGATGTCATTATTGCAGCACCTGGAAGACTGGCTGATCACATTGATAGTGGAACCGAATTAGATCTGTCATCGATTAAATATCTTGTTAGCTTTTTATTTTGTTTTTATTTGATTATTATCATTTGTTTGTCATTCCCCAAACATACACTACTGATAGATAATAATTCAACAGATTGGCTGGTAGGGTGGAAGTTCACTCTTGTTCCATTTTTGGAACTATAAAAAGACATACAAAATTTTTTTGTGGATGTATTAAATCATTGAAAAAATATAAAAAAAATTATCAGATATAGGGCTACGAGTGTGAATTAAGAAACAATTATCAACAGAAATGTTATCAACAGTTTCTGCGTCAAGTTGTGTGCAGCAAGAAGTTACAGTGGATCCAGCAGTATTGAATGCTTTCTCACTATCTACTGGAATTGCTAGTAAATGTCTAGACAACATAACTCATTTAGGCAATCTTTAATTTTGGCGTTTTCCACCAGTCAAAAATATTGACTGTTGGTGAAACTTTGGCATTAAGATATTCGGTGATTTCATCTTGATCTTAGGCAAGTGACAAACTGTCTACATTTTTGTAGACTTTATCAAAAATAAATTGTGTATGTATATATTTATAAATATACAATATAATTTTTTTACTAGCGTAAACATCGGACACCAAAAAACATAGGCTCGGTCTGTTTGAAAACCCTAAAAACAAGGCCTGGTCCATGTAGCACTCTAGACTGTAACACATATAAAAACATCTTTTTATTTAAAATAAATTTTGTTTTGTAAAACTTCAATTCTGCTATATCATAAAAATATCTATCCTTATAAATAAGGATTTTTCAAATTTTAAATTTTGTTGTTAAAAAATCTCCCTTTCGACTTGATAAGATAAGAGGAAGTGGGATAAAAAAATTGTCAATAGATCTTAACTACAATCGCTGCACACACATACACTTAGACACATAATAGCTTGAAGTTAAAAGAGAAATTTAAAAAAAAGCAAGAGTTTTGTAACTTGTGGTTAAGTAAATAGTAAGCTTGGGCATGATTCTTAATTTGCTGGTAATTTCAAGGTTCTTGATGAAGCTGACAAGTTATTAGAAGAAGGCTTTGGCGAACAGCTTCAAAAGATATTTTCGATACTCCCTGCAAAGAGGCAGACTCTACTTTTCAGTGCCACATTGTCGGACTCCCTCAAACAACTTGTTGAAATATCTTCCAGCAAGCCATTCATATGGGTTTCTAAAGATGCGTTAGTGAACCAAGCAAAATGGATTTTTACAAAAGCAAATTTCGTTTGTTCAATATAGTTTTTAATTTCAGAATTGCAACAGCTGATGGACTGAGTCAAAAAGTTGTGCTAGTAGGAAAGCATGTAAAAGAGGCTTATTTGGTTCACATCTTAAATGATTATAGAGAAAAATGTCCCACTGGATCTATCATGATTTTTGCCAACACTTGCAAGTCTGTCTGCTAAATCTCTGCTTTATGCTTAGTTTTAGATCATTAATATATCTTTCAAATTGATCACATCCAGGTTCTGTGACATTTTGGCAACCATTTTAAACCATTTTCAACATAAGTGTGTTGCTCTTCACTCAGCCATGACTCAACAACTTCGAATTGCTGCTTTGAACAAGTTTAAATCAAACCAGGTGAAAATCTTAGTCTCCACAGATCTTGCAAGCAGGTTGATTCATTTAATATAATTATTGTGTTTGTTTAATGCCCTCAGTATTAATGGTTTTTCTGTGTTTTCATTCTTCAAGAGGTCTGGATATAAGAACTGTTGACCTAGTGATAAACCATAATGTTCCAACGATTGCTAAGAGTTATATTCATAGAGTAGGAAGAACTGCTAGAGCTGGTAAGTTGTACTTTAGTCAAATGAGCTCATTTTATTATCAGTTAATTATTCTAATTAATTTAAAAAGGTAAAAATGGACTGGCTATAACTCTGGCAGAACCATTTGATGAAGAACGAGTTAAACATATTGAAAGCGAGATAGGTATGTGGTGAAGTTAACTTGGTTGTAGCTGATCTTGCAATAGAAAACAAAGAACTTTAAATTTTAGGAACACAACTTGAGCTTTATGACGTAAATGAAGAAGAAATTGCCAAAATTTTATGGAAAGTTTTGGAAGCGAGAGTTAAGGCTAAAATGGTTAGTTTAAACATTTTACTTATATATTTTTTAATTTGACTAGATACCTTACATTGCTTTGAAAAAAATTGAGTGCAAAAATGCAAATTCAAGTTAGGTGTGACCTGTTTATAACTGTCTTTGATGTAAATAGCTAGATTTTGATTAAAGCTATTTCTTTTATTATTAGTTATATTAAAGGCACTAATAAAAAATACTTTTTGTTTTATAGGATCAGGAAACAGATTTTGAAGAGAAGAAAAAAGTTAACAAACAGAAAAAAGATATTTTAAATGGGCGACCAATCAAGAAACAACGCTTTAATTGAATTTACATTTTTAATGGTGCATTTTGTTTCGAGTTCCCTGTGTCTGTTGTATATATATATATTAAGTAGGATATAAATTACTTAAAGTAAATGGTTGCTCGAATGTACAATGAACAAAAATTTCATTTCCAATAAAGTGGCAACAAACATTTATGCTATTCTTTACCACGTTTTTCTTACCTTGCTTTCTTGTTTCTCTTTTTGGGTGACAAAATTTGATCGAATTTTAAAACACTTCCCATCATCCAATCTTGCTGATATTTTGTGTATATAATCTTCCTCTCTTAGTCACTTTCGCATCTCTACTGTTAAGCATTCTTTTTGCTAAATGCTCTTTTTCCTACTCTGGTCCCTTTCTCTGGTTTATGTCCGAGCGCTATTGAACGCCACGGAAATAGAGCTATATAAATAAATGCGATTGATTGACACATCTGTTTTTGAGGTTGTGTTTGAACTCGCTTCATGTAGCTGACAATTTGTTCGTTTTCAACCTAGGTCACTGGCAATTTTAAAACAAGGTCGATCACTCTGAGCTATAAGAAGCTTACTACAACCGTTCTAAGATGGCTCACGAGTGTCTTTGAATGTTGTAATTATTTATCAAATTTGGACCTATTTCTAACGATTGTAATATATATATATATATTAGGGTCCAGCCATAATAATTTATAGTCCTTTACACCAGGTATTTTAAGACTGTAATGACTCTGCATGTTAGAAGTACCTCAGTACTTCGTTCGGGGATCATAATTTGATCCTTTTAACTATTCTCTCCTCCTTTTTCCAGGCTTGGGACTGGCTTGCAAAAGCAAAGTGGAGTTGTGATATATTAGGGTTGTGCCTATATGGTTTTATTCTGCCGGTATTTCCGGGCCAAAAACCGGTACCGGTATAATGTAGAAGGCCTGAAAATCGCTAGAAACAGTGTTTGAAAGTGCGTTAGTGTTACCGTCCATATATATAGAATATATTCTATATATATGTTACCGTCCGCGGTCGGTCGCCAGCTCGGACGATAAAAGTAAACTAAACTACAATTAGTCATGGTTCAGTTAACAAAGCGGAACGGTGCTAGACCGTTAGTTCTATGCCACTGCTAAGAACCGTTGTCCGTAATTGAAGTGTATCAAAAAATGGACATACAAGTAAATTGTACTGCCTATACCTCTGCTGTAGGTCTTTAACTTATTTGTCTTTTATGCATGAGGTGCTGAATGCCGATTGTTCAATACCGGCACCCTTCATACCGGCGGAACCGGTATTGCCAAAAACCGGCAGGTATACCGGCTCGTGAAACATTTTATGTGTGCGACAGTAAATTAGGCGCCTTTGGAATGACTTTAAATCATAAAACAATAAATCTATATCTATATATATAAAAATGAATGTTTGTATGTTAATGGCCTTTATGCATTGCTACACCATTCATCCGATCGTAATGAAATTTTCACACAACCTTGAGAGTCAAGGGGAATCAAATATAAAAAAAAAATTTGAAATCCGTCACAAAATGAGCGGAGCGGAGCGGGTGAGCGAGCGGGAACTACATATATATATATATATATATATATATATATATATATATATATATATATATATATATATATATATATATATATATATATATGTTTATTTATATATATATATATCTATAAAGTACAAAACTATTTCCTTTAAATATATATATATATATATATATATATATATATATATATATATATATATATATATATATATATATATAAATATATATATATATATATATATATATATAAATATATATATATATATATATATATATATATATATATATATATATATATATAAATATATATATATATATATATATATAAATATATATATATATATATATATATATATATATATATATATATATATATATATATATATATATATATATATATATATATATATATATATATATATATATATATATATGAATGTTTGTGGGTTAGTTTTTCTATTATAGAAACGGGAAAGCGACCCGGAACGGATAGCGAGCGGGAACGGAAAAGCAAGCGTGAGCGGGAATGGGAGAGCAAACGTGAGCGGGACAGCGACCGGGAGGGAACGGGAAAACGACCGAGAGCGGGAAAGTGACCGGGAGCGGGAAAGCGACCGGGAGCGGAAAAGCGACCGGGAAATATGTTTATTTATATATATATATATATATATATATATCTATAAAGTACAAAACTATTTCCTTTAAATATATATATATATATATATATATATATATATATATATATATATATATATATATATATATATATATATATATATATATATATATATATATATATATATATATATGAATGTTTGTGGGTTAGTTTTTCTATTATAGAAACGGGAAAGCGACCCGGAACGGACAGCGAGCGGGAACGGAAAAGCAAGCGTGAGCGGGAATGGGAGAGCAAACGTGAGCGGGACAGCGACCGGGAGGGAACGGGAAAACGACCGAGAGCGGGAAAGTGACCGGGAGCGGGAAAGCGACCGGGAGCGGAAAAGCGACCGGGAGCGGGAAAGCGACCGGGAGCGGGAAAGCGACCGGGAGCGGGAAAGCGACCGGGAGCGGGAAAGCGACCGGGAGCGGGAAAACGACCGAAAACGGGAAAGCGAACAGGAGTGGGAAAGCAGGTGGGAAAGGAAACGGGAGAGAAAGAGACAAACATTAGAAAAACCTCTAAAAAAACCCGGGCAACGCCGGGTATCTCCGCTAGTATATATATAAATGAACATGTCCTGAGTCAGGACTCCTGACTGACTGATTAACTGACTGATAATCAATGCCGAGCTAAAAGGCTGAGTAGCTGCTACTCAAAAACTGTAAATCTTACAGATGTAAAAATTAGTATTTAGTATCTACTCGAAAAATGAAAATATACGTGTTTACCAATTTTTTTACCAATGCTTTTATTAACTCGTCGGCTCTGTTTCTCTGTCTGTTTCTCTGTCTGTTTCTCTGTCTGTTTCAAATCTTGCAATTAATTTTTGAGTCACTTCCTGATGATAGATTTTTTTCAAATTTTGCATACATGCTCAAGATAGAAGACAATGCAATATTCAATTATTAGTTTTACAATAAGTCAATTAATTTAGTTAATTTTCTTGAGGATTTTATCGAGGGGTTTCTTGAGGGGTTTCTTGAGGGTTATCTTGAGGGTTTTTTTGAGGGTTTTCTTGAGGGTTTTCTGGAGGGTTTTCTTGAGGGTTTTCTTGACCACAAAACGCTAACCGACTGGCAGACTATTTTACCAAGTTAACACGAACCACACTCACTGACCGCGATTCTCAAGCGTGTACGAAATTTTCATGAAAATAGTTGAGATATTTAAATTCGGTGCTTTTTGATGATATTTTTATTATTATTACCAATGCTTTTATTAACTCGTCGTCTCTGTTTCTCTGTCTGTCTGTTTGTTTCTCTGTCTGTTTCAAATCTTGCAATCAATTTTTGAGTCACTTCCTGATTATAGATTTTTTCAAATTTTGCATACATGCTTAAAATAGAAGACAATGCAATATTCAATTATTAGTTTTACAATAAGTCAATTAATTTAGATAATTTTAATTAATTTCGATATTTCGATATAATTAAGATATTTCGACTTTAACATAAAATAAAAGAGTAATATAAGAAAAAATTGATTGCAAAATTTGTGTTGTAATTACATATAAGAGCATTGGTTTTAAAAATTCGTTTTTAATTTACTTGTTTATAATTTGGTTTCCATGATCGCAAATGTGAGGTGGAAAAAAAGATTTGATTAAAAATTCCAAAATTAAAAATATGTCAGTTTTTCAATCTAGTAGTTACCGAAATTATTCTTACAAAATAACAAAATACATGATTAAATAATTTTTGAAAATTTGGTGTTCAGGGTTTCAAACGTGGGGTGGAAAATTGGGTTACATTTTTCTTCGAATGACTGCCATTCTGAAACTGAGAATAGGCTACTACCAGTGGCGTCTACTACTGTATACTCAAGAGGCAGCTGCTTCATACAAATCAAAACTGGGGGGGAAATTTTAATTTTTACTCAAAACTGGGGGGGAACTTTATTCCCTGGGAAATTTTATTTTAGGACCGGCTATATAATTGACAGTAGGTATTTACTATTACCAAAGAGATATAATAGCTGGAGGGAGAACGGTGTCACGACAAAACGTTCACAGACAAAATGTTCAACGACAAAATGTTCCCGACAAAATGTTCACGACAAAACGTTCACGAAAAATGTTCACGCACAAAATGTTCACAGACAAAATGTTCACAGACAAAATGTTTACAGACAAAATGTTCAACGACAAAATGTTCACGACAAAACGTTCACGACACAACGTTCACGACAAAATGTTCACGATTGCAACTTTTAATTTTAGTTTAGTTTTTAAATGATCAAATATGTTGTTTTTCACGAAATGAGCACAAATAAAACGTTAACAATAGTAAATGCAATGCTAATTTCCTCTTTGATACCCCTAACTCAAATGGCAATCAGATGAATATGGATCGGAGTACTGTAAACTGTTTCAGTAAGAAGAAAAGAAAATGACAGATGAGATGAGATAGCTGTAATAGGAAAATACAATTGGTTGCGAATTTGAGATCGCTTGAATCTTCAATTTTAAATATGCAAACGACGTAAAGAAGGCTTGATGGCTGTATTCTAAAGATTAAAAAGTTAAGGGTATCCAAGAGAAATTAACCAACCCGCATTAACTAGTTAATAAATGGAACGATGATAAAAAAGGGTCAAAATATAAAATCTTTATATACTCCGATCGAAAAGAAAAAGAAATGCAATTATTTATTAATTGAGATTTATTTGATGTTTCAATTTTAATTAAATGAACGATAGAAATAAGCTTTGATCGTTGTAGCCTAGCGATTAAGAAGTTATCGGCTTCCAAGAGCAATATAGCCGGCTTTAATTACCTAATTAACGTAGCGATGACTTGGGTTAAGACTCAATAAGCAGCAAATTGAAGATCATTTGATGTTTCAATTTTAATTAAGTGAACGACAGAAATAAATCTTGATCGATATTTTTTGCTTTTTGCATGTCTGGTTTTACGGTTAACTTAAAATAAATGTTTGATAAGTTGATTGTTGCCAATATGTATTAGTGTCATACACGCATACTCTGCTTAGGTAAATCAAATGGTGAATAGAAACACCACAAAATATGACTTAATTATTAGTTTGCAAGCGATCTTGACATAATAAAACAATATGTGTATTTTTCAGTGTGAACATTTTGTCGTGAACGTTTTGTCGTGAACGTTTTGTCGTGAACATTTGGTCGTTGAACATTTTGTCTGTGAGCATTTTGTCTGTGAACATTTTGTCTGTGAACATTTTTTCGTGAACATTTTGTCGTGAACGTTATGTCGTGAACGTTTTGTCGGGAACATTTTGTCGTTGAACATTTTGTCTGTGAACGTTTTGTCGTGGAACCAGGGAGAACGAAGTAAAATTATGCGACTTTTCACGGAACCGTCTATGTTGTAACTTAATTTTCAATAAAATACCGCGTAATCATCATAATTTAGAGTTATCCAATCACACTCCGTTTTTTTAAAAAAGCTATCCAATGATGTTATTTCAATAGCGTCATTAAGCAACCAAAGCATGATTAAAAGTTAATATGTTGTTGTTATTGGTTTTTAAGCGACGATTTGTAAATGTCTATATTTGAATTGCGTTTGTTATCATCTGAAATCATTAGTCCGTCTCAAATTCAAAACATTTGTAACTTTTATGATTTGAATGCAAATGACATTGCAAATGAAAGAAATGATTTTCTGCCAGTTTTTCAGTCAATGGTTGATTTTGTTAGTATTGAGGATATATATTCTGACAAAAAAGAAAGATCACAGCAACTTCGGCCTGAAACACTACGTACAAACGGATCTGGAGAACCGAGTAATAACGAGGATTGTGAAAATGATGACAAATGTGATGTTTCTGATGATGATCAAACTTCTAACAATTGTATTGACTATAGTTTCGTTAAGCCATTGCGAGCTCTAGAAGAACTGTCGTTGTTTCCTAATTTACTTTGTTTTGTAAAAATATTGACAACAATAGCGGTAACAAGTTGCAGTGCTGAGCGTGCAATGAGTCGGGTGAAAATTATAAAAAATCGATTACGAAGCACAATGATCGATGATTGGTTTTCATCTCTAACAGTTTTAGCGAGCGAGAGAGACATACTAGAGTCATTGCAAACAAAAGACATTATTGATCGATTTGCTATGTGTTCGACCAAACTGCAGAGGTTGTTAATGACCTAAAAGGATGAGACTTAAATTTAAGTTTCTCGACAGTACACAGTATCGGTAACTAAAACTATCATAATTACCTATTATTTTATATTTAATTACTAGAAGTATTCTAATGCTACAGTACATATTGAGGATATTATTACTTTATCAGAGTAATATTTTATATTTTTACACACGTGTTATATTGTTATTTTAAAATAATTAACAACTAACTGAAAGTATGGAGACGTCCCCAATAAAAATATAAACTATTTTAAAATTAACACTTCCAGACAATAAATAGGCTATACTATGTTAATTGACAGTGCTCATGCCTCACTTCTGAAAGTGGGAGCATGCAGAGCACATACTAAAATAACTTAAGTCGAGTTCTTAGACAACAACATGCCCCAAAATGCATCATTTCTTTTTGGCTAGTTGAGAAAATTTGTATGAGGAGAAGCACACCAAGAAACCTTCCCAAGCCCTTTCAATTTGGCTCAATTATTCATGACTAGCAAGTTTGACGCGTTGCACCTCACATCTTGGCGATACGCGCTTTGAACAAAACGCTTCGCCGTACCAAAAAATATTTTTCCCAAAACTGGGGGGGGGGGAAGTTGCTTCATGAGGCTTGGGGGGGATAGACGCCCCTGGCTACTACAGATATAAGAACAGGTATTTAGATACTGTTTAGAAAATAAATATACACAGGTTTTGCCAATCTAATTTTTCAATGTTAATAACTTTTTTCAATGCACATTAAATTCTTTTAATCTCAATTTTAGAGCATGAACAGCTTTCACATGACTTTCCGATCTTGTATTTTGCCTACTTAACGACTTTACTGTTAATTTACAGCATTTTAATTCATAAATTTGTAGACGCCAACAGCGTATAGATCACGCACCTAAACAGAAATGCGAGCCCCAACAGAATATATTATAGAAACTGTTAAGTAATTTATTTTTGATAATCAAATTGAATATTATAATCAAAAACTATTACCCGTGCAAAATGTCAGCTCAATCTGAAAACGAGAAGTAAATGAAAGTGATTTCAAGAAATCCGGTTAGCACACCACGACCAACGAGAAAGAAGTTTAGTACAAGTGTACAAAAAGGCACCTTTTTAATTTTGCGCCTTTTTAATTTTTGGACTTTTTAAATCTACGCCATTTTAATTTTGCGATTTGGCCTCGGGGATGGGGGCTCCCTAATGTTAAAAAAAAGAAAGCCCACCGTAGGCAAAAATTGTTTTTGACTATCTTCAGTCAGCAGTCTTTTTTTAGTATCTTTAAAAATTTATTAATGATAGAAAAAAAAGACTACAAACTGAAGATAGTCAAAATCAGTTTCAAACCAGTAAAAGCAATTATAAAAAAAAGTTTATGAATAATTGTAGCACCCCCCTACCCAAAAAAACTCATCGAATTTAGAAAAATTGCAAGACCTTCCAATTTGGCCTGGGCGGGGGGGGGGTCCGGGGGGCTTGCGCCTCCCGCCTCTCTGATTGCACCCCTGAGTCGAACCGTGAAGCTCTCACATTCACTTGTTTTAGAAAAAGTATTTCCGGGCGCGTGTTTTAATCTTCATTCGAGTCTTTTGGTAGATGGGATGAAACCGAAGATGAGGATGACGAAATGGTGCCCTAATATTACGACCATTACGACCTTTTTTACGTCCATATACATACATCGGAGCAAGTGGCAAATATAAAAGTTTGTTTACAAAAGTTATAGAAATAATTAATACATATTTATTGTGTGCGAAAAACTTGAAAAATATGGTTTACGATGAAATACTTTTAAAAGACTACGTCACTTTTTACTTTTTACAAGATGAGCTGGGCTGGGTTCTCATTGGTCGGCGTTGTAAACAGTCACTGATTTTGAGCCTTTGAGCTATTTTTGTCAATAACTTTTTTAAAGGACCGATCTGACTCTGGTGTCTATTAAAATAAAAATATCCAATCTAAAAGCTACAGCTAAATTAATCATTAATCTATTCTAATCAATCTAATCTCTACCTGCTGAATCTGCCTACCTGTTGTTTAGATTTAGAATTTAGATTAGATTGATTAGATATTAGTAGAATCTAATCTCTAATCTTTAGATTCTACCAAACCGTTCCGACCGATCTTGTCCTGACCTGAGTGTACAAAAGTTCTTATTCTAAAGCATCTAAAATCTAGGGCTAAACTTTTACTAAACTCACTAAAGTAAAAGTAATGGATCAAGACTTCCCGATTATATACGGTTTGGAATTTCAGGTGCGGTTAATCGTTAATGTTGTTACATTTCATTTGTGTTGTCGTTTGTCTGTTTGACAGAGTCTAGCTACTCTAGCTAGTTAACTATCTGGCTAGTTAGATTCTAGTCCGTCTAGTCTATTCTAGCTAATCTAGCTACTAGCTTGAACTAGTTTTAGTTTTTTTGATTATCTCATAGAGATACAATGCGAGATGTGTTATTTTTATTATATTCACTGGCTGGAAAGTTAATTTGCTGTTTCCATATTTTAATATGTGTTAAATTTTTAACTGTATTTGCTTCATTTGTTGCAGATTTTTGATCAAACATTTAGCTCTAATATTTAGCTTTGGTTGTTAACTTTTACAATTGCTTACCTGTGAGATTAACTAGCGACTGAACGATAAGTGTAGCTTTACTAATAAGGCTAGGGAGGTACCGTAAACTTCTCCAATTGGTATTTAAGACAGAACCCTACTAAACCATAAAATAAGAGCTGTTGTTTGGTCTAACTTTAAATTGAGCTCATAACCAACGAGGTTCTAGTTTAAGCATTTTCAGAACAAGTAAAGTAGTCAAATGCCAATAATGTGACATAAATTTAAATTAATTAGAATGACAATAAAAGTTGCAGTAACTTTATTCAAAAAGGTGTTTTTTAAAGTGCATTTTTATGCCAAGCAGATTTCAGTTGCACAACTTAAAATCATTGTCGGTTTCCCGTTAGGCTTTCACGAACTTAGTTCTTATTTGATTCTCCTTTTTTGTCAGAAGATGAACCATGCTACTAAAATAATACTATAAACAATGGTAAAACTATTATTGAATTTAGAAATCGATTTGCAAAATGTAAAAATATGAAAGTGTGTTTTTAAAAAACTTTGTTTTTTACTTGGACTTGTTTGTATTGTGTTAAGCAAATAGATAACCATCAGTTTTTAGCATATTAAGTTTTTTTTTTGGCGAAAATCATTAGTCTTTCAATCGTTTATTTTTATATAAATTGATTATTTTTCAGGCCCGAGCTCTGACTTGCTACTTGGCTGAGACAGAACTGATTCAGTTTTTTGCTGGCACACAGTCCTTGAGATGTCAAAATCAGGTTGTTAAAATAATTTAATAGAAACTATAATTTCGTTTAATTTTTAAAACACCTATACAAATGCCTTTCACTGATATTTTTTTTAAAAATCTGCTTTGCTGTAAAGCATTGTACATATAGATGTGCCTTTAGGATTTGCCAGGATGCTTCCTTTTAGTGATACCAAATTTTTAAGTGAAGGAAGACAAATTTATAAATATGGCCTGCTGAATAAAACTGAGCGCTAAATTGAAAGCTCTTTTCTGATTAGATTATTTTGCTATATTTAAAAAATACAGTCCTTCAGCTGTTTTTGTTTTTTTGCTCGAGGAACAGAACAAAAGACCACATCACATAATTCCCTTCAGCAACTTTAAACTGTTGAGGTCAGCTCAGTCTGTTATTGATCTATGATCATCAAATGAGTACTAGTGTTTCTGATGTGTAGTCTGAGTGCATCCACATGTATATTGTAATAGCCTAGATGTTGTAAAGTCAGTTAATTGTGGCTATATAATCAAACTCACTTTTTTACACAGTGTATTTGATGCTCAAACAAATTTCTCAGATCAAAAATAAATAATAATTATTATTATTTGATTTAGGTTCATTTAATTACATTTGATGATGAAACAAACAGCATAAGCAAACGAGTTTTTATGCACCCTGACGGTGAAATATGGAACCTTACATCACCTGCTTCTCAGCGAAACATGCTGGCTTCAGTCTACAATCAAGGTTTTTTCATTCTTATTACTACTGATTGTTTAAAAATATTGTTAGACTTTGAATGATCCATTATTTGAACACAACCTTGTTACGAATAGTTGCTTCAATTATTATAAATTAAAAGATAAATGTTAATTAGAATAAATAATCATTTCATCACCAAAATTGGCAGTTTAAAAATGTTTTTGTTTTCGTTCTTGGAATTGTTGTTATGATGGTGTTGATAAAAAGTTTCAGGTACAAAAACCACAATGAAGGCTTGTGTTTGGAAATTTTCAATAGAGGAGAACAACATTGGGTGTGAGTTAAGCTTACTCATCATTGATTATATTGGCTGCTGCGTGTATTTGGGTATTGGATCAGGTAGTCTAAACAATGATATGGTAAGTTTATGATGTCGGAAGATTACATCACATATTACTTTAGATTCAACAGCTTTTTATGATGCTCTAAGTGGGTTTGTAATTAGTTAAATTTTTATATGAATTGACTGTATTAGTAGTACTTTATTTATGTTCATTAGTGATGGATGATGAAATGTTGAATGCTCCATCACTCCAAGAAGTTACAAGGATTGACTGTCCTGAGTTTGGAGACATTAAAAGGTAGAAACAATAGGTGGCTCAGTTCAAATTATCTCAGTTTTTCTTTTTATAGATTAAGAAGATTCGGTTTTCATGTAAACAAGCAACTTTTTTATTATCTGCAGCTTTCTCTGGTATCCCTCGCAGGAGAAAACTGAGTTTGTTGTCCTCGTGGAAAGTCACCTTTTACTCTGTGACCTTGAGAGCAGCGGAGCATCTGCCAAAGTGATTTTCAATCAATGTGGTACGATATCCATTTGATGTTTAAATTTTTTTTTCATTGGTCCAGGTAGTATCACAAGCAAGCTTGGAAGGAAAACTTCAGCCCAAATTTACTTCAGGATGCTGGGACCCTCACCACAATTGTTCACAACTTGCCACTGCCCACGATACCATTATCAGGGGCTGGGATCTTCGTACATTACAGTTTGGTATTCAGTTTTTTCTCTAATTTTGCTGAGCTATAGCGTTTTTGACATGTATTTAATTGGTGAAGCATTTTGGATTATACAGTCAAGTTTGTTTATAACATCTGTTTGTTACCAGTCGAGAATATTGACCATTGGTGAAACTTTGGTATTAAGATATTCGGTGATTTCATTTTGATCTTTAGCAAGAGACAAACCGTCTAAGTTTTTGTCGACTTCATCAAACATACATAAATTATGTACTGGCTAGCCCTGCACACAATTTTAATAACTGCTGTTATTTTCTCTAAATCATTCACAGTTGTGCTTCTTTGTGTGTGTGTAATGCTTTAACTACAACTTCCATTATAATAAAATGAATCTTATTTTCTTCAAATTTGAGAGTATTTTAATTTATTAAATCATTTTGTTGTATATTTTTTTGCAGAACCACATACAGCATAGAAAACGCTCATGGTCATCTTGTCAGAAATCTGGATTTTAACCCAAACAAGCAGTACTTAATGGCAAGTTGTGGTGATGACTGCAAAGTAAAATTTTGGGACTTGAGAAAGGTCAGCAGTCCCATCAAAACTTTGAATGATCATTCTCACTGGTTAGATTTGCAGAATTTTTACCAATCAAGTATGCAATACAATGCATTGAGAACATAAGGAAGCAAATGGTGATTATTCAGAGTGTTTGGTTACAGGGTTTGGAATGTCAAATACAATCACTTTCATGACCAGTTGGTATTGACCTCTAGCAGTGATGGCCGTGTTGTACTGACCAACCTTTCTTCAATATCTTCTGAACCATATGGTAATCTGGCTGTTGAAGATGATGACGATTGTGAGGCCAAATCCAACAGAGATATTGAAAGGAACGATGGCCTAAATTTTGATTCCAGGTAGATTTAATATCATAGAAAAACAATTATTATAGAATTGGATTATTAAGGAGGTTTATAAAGCCACTGTAAAATTTCATAAATTTAAAACAAATTAAGTTCAACATTATTTATAATGGCTAAGTAAGTAATTAAGGACTAACTTTGATTTGCGATTCAATTCTGAAATATTCTAGTTTAATAGAACATGGTTTTCTTAAAGTTCTTGAAAAAATGCTGGATAATCGAGAGTTTACTGTAGGATAGTTGTTATAGATATAATTAAATTTTCATGTGTTGATTTTTTTATCAGGTCTGAAACATTAACAGATGGAGTTATACTCAAGTTTGAGGAGCATGAGGACAGCGTATATGGAGTGGAATGGTCTTCTGCAGACCCGTGGGTGTTTGCATCTCTAAGTTATGATGGAAGACTGGTGGTCAATAGAGTTCCAAGAAGGGTTAAGTATCAGATACTTCTTTGAGTATCAGATACTTATTGAAGTTTCAGATTATTAAATAACTATATTACATGGAAAATTTATGTATATAATGTTGATTGTGTAATAGTTTTTGTATTTACTAAATTTAGGAAAAGGTAAAGTTTTTTAAGTAGCTCAAAAATAAATTGTTTTGAATAAGTTTTATTTAATTGAAAACACTAAATATCTTTGGACGGTTTAGTCAGTCACATAACAAATAATCGCAAAAAAGTAACAAATTTTAAAACAAATTAAGTAACTATTGCTAATACTATTGGTTTGTTTTTAGTTCAGTTTTTCTATTTCAACTAAAATAGTTGAGAGATAGTAGATGGTTGGTTGGGTCGAAGAGAGGCAGTAGACGGTTGGTTGGGTCGAAGAGAGGCAGTAGACGGTTGGTCGGGTCGGAGAGAGACCTGAGAGGCAGTCTTGCCTTTTTTACTTTTTCTTTTTCTCATGAGTCGTAGTTTTTCGCCGTGTTTATGTATGAAGTCACGACCTGTTTGCATCCAAAAACTTTTTTGAAAGAATTTATTATATCCACGCCAGATGGCCTTGAAGTACAGCTGCTGGGCGAATTCGGATGAATCAATATTTTTCTGGATAAGAAAATAAGGAAAGTTAATCTGACGCTATGAAAGTTATGATATATCAGATCATTAGCCTTTATAGTAGAAGTAGATTTAGTGAAGACATCTCAAATTCATTCATGCATAGCTTTTAGTATAAGGTAAAGTCGTTTAAAGTAAGATTTGTTTAAAAATGGTGTTACAGAAGTTAGAATTACCACTTGTGTTATTAAGATATAAAAAAAATGAATTTAAGGAATTATGGAGTAAGCCCCTCTTATGCACTTGTCCTCAAACTTTTCAGTCTGGACTGCTCGTACTAATTGATCACATGTACTTTTTTCTTGTACTCCTTAGCCACATAAAACAACTAACAGTCTATCAACTAGAACAGTGAAAGTGGAGAGGAATACAAGAATTTAATCCTCAAACAAGTATATTTAATGATTTCAAGGCATCCATAATATTATACAAGGCAATGTGTAACAAAGGTCTGAGTTGTTTATCATTGTCAGGCTAACCCTGAACCTGTCATAAGAACAGAAAACATTATAGAAATAGTCATAACTTACTCTGAATTTGTGGACCATTATTGCAATGCACAGGTTTCTAATTATAACCAAATGAATAAGAGAAAACATGGTGAAGACGAATGGGCCGTATTTACTATATTCAGCCATTGTACGAAATTTTGCTGTTCGAGGTAAGTGGACCATGAAGAATACCAATGCATATTCTATAGTGTATGTAAATCTGATGTACCTAAAAAAGTCAACAAATGTTATTTCAATAGTATAATCTATCTACATAATTTGCTATTTATGTATGTGTATGTACGTACGTACGTACGTACGTATGTATGTATGTATGTTAGCAATTTTGTGTAACGCTATATATATATATATATATATATATATATATATATATACTAGAGATTGCCCGTCAAAAATTACGGATTTTTTAAATCTCATTATATAATGTTTTTTGATTGCAGTGCTACTTTTTTGATCTCTAGGACTGAGAGTGTATCAAGGATATCTTGATATAACAAGATATCCTTGGAGTGTATATAGGTACAATTGCATAATAACTTTTATTACACGCCTGCGCGCAATAAATTCTTACGTGCACATCGATATCGTCTATACGACTAATTACGTAAGCGTGACAGAATCAGTGAGTGAGTGACGTGGGCTATTATAATATAGATATATATATTTTTCAAATAATTAGGAACAAGCTGTTCTTTAAGACACGCTTTATTAAAGACTATGGCCCATTTCTTATTACAAACTTTTTCTATCAACCGTGAAACTTTTCGAAAATCGGAAATACCAAGACACTTTTGAGCCAACTGGTATATATTTTTATTAATGTTTTGGTCATGAGCTGACCTGCAGGTTTCGGCTTTATTAGCCATCATCAGAACTCATAAAAATAATTTAAAATTACAGCTACAACGAAAATATATAAAGTGGTGTGGCGAGACATATCAGATATGTTTACACATCAATCGAGGTCAAAGTACAAAGAAGAGTAAAAGCAAAATATGAAAACCGTTAAAAACGACCAAATGTTTTGCCTCAGAGTAAATAAATAAACAAAAAATAAGAAAAAATAAAAAATTACATGTGCTAAACTATACAACCAAATTAAGTAGTAAAATATAACTATTAAAAGAGAATTACTAATAAAAGCAAGGAGGTAAAATAATAAAATAAGAATTTAAAGCTGCAATTCAAAGATAATAGGATATCGATAAAATTGAGAGTTTAATTAAAAGTTGAAAACGATCAACGTCTACGTAAAGTAATATTGCAGTTATCGATCAAATGCGGACACATCGCACCGGTCCCATCACCATCACGCAGGTCAGCAGTCACGAGGCCTCGAGGAGGCTGGCTCATGGCTGACAAACCGGTGGAGCACTGTTCGACCGCATCCAACGCTTCAATATGGTTGGTAGATGGAGGAAAGGAAACAGGACCACAAACTGGGCCGTTGTCGTATTGGTCACAAGGATGATCATAACTGTGATAAGATACATTTGTAGTCTTGGTTGGCGAAATCCAGAAAAGGAGAGGCGAGGTGTGACAAAAGGAGAATGCGGGAGAACAGTGAATAGCGGGGTCCTTGGCATGTCGGCAGGGCACAGTTCAGTTGCGTTTGAAACTTCGATACAGTTGGTAGGGTCTATTGCGTTGGCAGCGTCTATTGCGTTGGTAGACAAAGTAGAGAAAACTCGACGAGAAATGGAACCGTTATCGTACTGGTCACAAGGATGGTCATAACTGTAATGGGAAACACCTGTAGTTTTGGTTGCCGAACTCCTAGTACGGAGTACAGATAAATCTGAGAGCGAGAGACGAGGTGTGACAAAGGGAGAAAGCGGGAGAACAGTCGATGGTGAGGTCTGTGGCATGTCACAATTCACCGGGTCCGAAGAAGGCCGGCAGATGGCAGACGGATCGATAAAGCACTGTTCGATCAAACGCACAGCCTCGATGCAACTGGTATCATCCACAGAACTGGCAGACGGAGGACCCGTAGGCCGATCACAGTTTGGCAAACCACCAATTTCAATAAGGTTAGCATGGTCTATTGGACGGATCACAACGTGGGCTCTTGCTATGCCTGTCAAGTGTATGATCGTTCAATATGCAAGAGTTGGGGACAACAGCGGATGACGAGCCCTGCGGCACACCAACGCTGTGGCACTGCAAGTGGTGCCTATTGTTGAATAGTTTAAGGGTCCGTCCAAAATACTGCCACCCTATATATATATATATATATATATATATATATATATATATATATATATATATATATATATATATATATATATATATATATATATATATATATATATATATATATATATATATATATATATATATATATATATATATTAATTACCATGAAAATCATAAGAGCAAATATAAAATAAATATGACCGAAAATAATACCTAAACTAGAAGACCAAGAGCGAGAAAAATCTAAAGTTAACGTCTACGTAATGTAATGTTTGGGTTATTTATTAAATGAGAAAAGAGGGTGTTATGGTCACCATTACTAGTCAAAGCAAACAAACGAGGAATGTACAAAGTTCGACTGGTAGGAATCATGGTGAGGGGCCGTCTCGGAGAAGAAGCACGTTCACTATGGCAGGTTCTAGGAAGTAGGTAGGATGGCGTAGGAGAGAAACCATGACCACAATTCTGAGAATGATATCTTTAGCGGGAAATGACGTATTTGTGTTATTTGTTACGCAAAGGTGATAATACAAAACTTCTACGGCTCGCGATGTTACGTCAACAAAATTGTAATTTAATGAAATCGGTTCCTAATACTATTTCATTTTTAATAAACTAGAAAAGTTATGAAAACTCTGTTTGTGTTGCTATTTTTAAAACTGGAATAAATATTTATTTACTAAAAAAATTTATTTGTTCACAACTCCGAGTTCGGTTAATAGGCTTATAAATTTTCGGGTTCGGGTATCAAGTTTTCCCATTTTCGGGTTCGAGTTCAAGTTCGGGTATCAAGTTTTCTCATTTTCGGGTTCGGGTATCAAGTTTTCACATTTTCGGGTTCGGGTATCAAATTTTCACACTTTCGGGTTCGAGTTCGGGTATCAGAAAAAGACCGGGTAGTACCGAACTCGGGTTCGGGTACACGTAACATCCGTAATATATATATATATATATATATATATATACATATATATATATATATATATATATATATACGTATATATATATAAATATATATATATATATATATATATATACGTATATATATATATATACATATATATATATATATATATATATATATATATATATATATATATATATATATATATATATATATATATATATATATATATATATATATAAATGTCTCAACTTCAGACTCGAACCCACGACTGTCGGATCGGCAACATATATATATATATATATATATACGTATATATATATATATATATATATATATATAAATGTCTCAACTTCAGACTCGAACCCACGACTGTCGGATCGGCAACACCGCCTCGCATCATGCCAACTACCTTACCATCTGCGCCACTTCCACCGCCAAAAAACAGTGGTTGTTAAGCGCTTTTGTTGGGGTATGTTGAACACAACACTCGACTATGAATGGGTACGAATCAATGCTCGATAGTATATAAGTTGTACGGCGTACAATCCGTCACGATCTAATTTAATAGCTATCGAAGATATATATGTTTTATGATATATATTATAAGGAAACATAGCGTTGATATGTTTTTACGAGCCACATATATCAGAAACTTGGATGGCGTACAATCCACCACGAAATAACACAAGATATAAATGTCTCAACTTCAGACTCGAACCCACGACTGTCGGATCGGCAACACGTATATATATATATATATATATATATATATATATATATATATACATACATATATATATATATATATATATATATATATATATATATATGTGTGTGTGTGTGTGTGTGTGTGTATTTATGTGTATGTTTGTGTGTGTAATTATTAGTTTTGGACTGAATGCAGTTTTATTTTACCTATTATTGTTAAAAGTTGCATAAATGAATTAATACTCAAAGTTTCTATTATTTAATTCCGAAGGTGGACCAGTACTTACTATATCGATCCCCATTATAACTAGATAACAATTTTGTAGTAAATCTAAACGAGACTCACTTTCCAAATATTCCATACGTAGCCAGTGCAAAACCAAGTAAAACAGTCGTACCGAAGGCTAACTGGACGACCAGAACGTCTGGAACAGCTGCCCCAAGATATACAAAATACTGGTTGATTCGTTTGTTGTATCTCAAAAATGATATTCCTTTTAAGATGTAAAGAACAATTGCTGTGTTTTTCAATAAGTTCAGAAACTGAATAAATAAACAACAATTTAAAAATATTTCAAAGAAACAATTTGAATTTCGTTTTTTATTCACTGAAATGGAAATCTCCTTGTATAGCGTCTTGGGTTATTACAAACTTTTATTTAGGTTACAATCTCTGTTTGTGTGTGTGTTTGTGTATGTGTGTGTGTGTGTGTCTTTCTCTGTACACAAATCTTGCTAGTAAAATTTAACCAGCTTATTGACAAGCTAGGAAGCTGAAACTTTCAACATAGCTTTAATTGGATGACAACACATGATTCAATTAAAAAAAGAAAGACTTAATTTGAACATCCTTAGTATTTCTAAATCGAGTGTATTTGAAATCAAAATTTGTGTTGAAAAACTCGTTTTTCTTTAACTTGTTTTTCATTTATACTATTATCAACATACATAATTTACATAATCTGTCTGTCTGTCTGTATGCATGCATGTATGTATGTATGTATGTATATGTATGTATGTATGTATGTATGTATGTATGTATTATGAATGTATGCATGTATGTATGTATGTATGTATGTATGTATGTATGTATGTATGTGTGTGTGTTTTAACTCTTTGCGAGCTTTCGTCGCCGAAGGTCTTCAGAAGAAGAACCTCTCATTTTTAGCGTTTCGGCCCTTAAACTTCTTGACGCTTTTAAGAGAGAGGTGGGCCCACGTCCGTTGATCAGGCGGACGCCCTTCGGCGAGAAAAATTTCCAAATTCCTAACTTGAAACACGAAAATTCAAAGTTCAGCAGAAAACTGTTCGAAACAAGACTTGAAATCGCCGGAACGATTATCGCCCAATGTAAACAAGGCTAAACCATTTCGTGTGCATCTTGTAGCGCTTTCTTTTTTCTATTAGCGAAAATCCAAAAAGATGCAGCTTCAGCTGTCTGGGAGATCTCCTTGATGGCTCGAGTTTTTTCTCGGTTTGAAAAACCAAGAGCTTTCAGCAGTTTTAACATTGAGCTGCTAACCAACCCTCGAACGCCAACCTCGACTGCAAAAATTTCAGTCCTGAACCCTTTGGCATTCAAATCACATGCTAAATCCCTATATCTCTCCTCTTTGAAAATATTGCTAGATTCCATGTTAATTTCCCATGGCACAGAGAGTTCAATCAGGAACATTGTCTTGGCCAAGTCGGAATATACAATTATATCCGGCTTTAAGCCGCTAGATCTCACGGCTTCTGGAAATTTTCTTTCGCCATCCAAATCAGCTGAAACCGACCAATCGTCGGCAGCACCCATCACACATTCAAAGTCTCTTGTAGATCTGAACCTGTGGAACTTCAGATTGCCTTCTCTCAAAAAGTAGATTTTCCTTTTCTGCTGTATTCCTCTTGTCTTTGCTTTCTTACACGCTTCTTTGACGAAGTCAAGCAATTTTCGGAGTACTTGGTTATGACGCCAAGTGTACCTCCCGTGTGAAAGTGAAAACGAACAACAGGAAAGAACGTGAATGAGAGTCTCCGATTGCCCACATAACATGCACGAATCATCGTCTTTCAACTTCCATCTTCGAAGATTGCTGGATGACGGCAGTTGATCATAAACAGATCTAATCAAAAAAGACAAACGTAGTGGTGTGTATTGCCAAATGTCTTTCCAAGAAAGTGAACGCTGAACAGCATTTTCCCATGTCGTCCAGTCTCCTTGTTGAGATAACTGAACAAACTTAATCATTTTCTGGGACTCGATAGCTTTCTTTCTTTCCTGAATGACCAGACTTGTTCGTTCACTGGTGCTGGCTTTTGACCACCAAATTCGATGGGTTGACCCGAGACCCCGTTTGTCCTGTTGAACTGCCCCAACTCTTTCTGTCCAACGTAAAGAGGCTTCAGCTTCTGCGATCTCCTTTCTGGCTACCCATTTCTTTCCGGTCTTTACAAGAGGTCCCATCTCCACAATTCTTTGATCCGAAGAGTTATCCAGCATTAGTTGCGTACGGATCTTGTTTATCTTAAACTCCTCAACCAAAGACTTCAGTGGCAACCTCAGTTTGGCAGTCTTGCTGTACAAAGCTACCGAAGAAAATCCCGGAGGCAGACCCAACCATTTCCTTGTAAATTTATTCATCTTCCTTTCTAGCTTTTCTACCAATGGTAAACTCATCTCATACATTGATAGAGGGCAAAGCAATCTCGGTAATAGAACAAACTGAAGCAACCACAATTTGAACCTGCTCTGGAGTGGGGCCACATCAATTTTCTTCATATCTTCATATGCCGATCGAAGAACCTCAGAACACCGTCCAGTGTCGTTAAGCGAATCGTCATACCACCTTCCCAGGCTCTTAACCGGTTCTTCTCTCAATGTTGGGATCCTGTTGCCAGCAACTGAAAACGTCACGTTGTCGTCGATCTTGCCTCGTCGCAGAGATAAGCTTCTTGACTTGGTTGCCTTGAAACTCATGCCGCACCATGATAGCAGCCCGCTGAATGCATCAAGAGCCCGTCGCATTGAGATACATTTGTTTAGAACCAAAGTTGTATCATCCATGAAGGCCTTCACCGATGGCATCAAGATACCTTTGCCAACGTAAGCTTCCTCCACGCGAGAACCCACTGCATTCAGAAGCAGCTGCATCGCTAATACGAAGAGAATGGGTGAAATTGAGCAGCCCATTGCTATACCAACTTCTAACTGGAACCATTCTGTTGAACAGGAGGACGTAGACAACCTCAATTTGAAATGTCCGAAATACTGTTGCAACATTTCTATCACAAAATTTGGAACATGATGCGATCTGAGAGTTCTCCACAACATTTGGTGACGAACGGCTCCATAAGCATTGGCAAAGTCTAACCAGACAATGTGCAAGCTGAGACGATTTTCTTTAGCTCTTTTCAATGCTTCCCAGATCACTGACGAATGTTCGATGCATCCTGGTACTCCTGGCACTCCTCCCTTCTGAACAGACCTGTCGATGTAATTGTTTTGAATTACATAGCTTGTCAGTCTCCGAGCAAGGACAGCAAAAAATATCTTTCCCTCGACGTTTAACAATGAAATTGGGCGAAACTGATGTATTTCCTTCGAGTCTTTTTCTTTCGGAATAAAGATACCTTCTGCTCTTTGCCATTCGCTTTCAATTCTTCTTCTTTCCCAAGAGCCCACGAGTAGAGAATGCAATAATCTCAATACTTCTGGGCATTTTTTGTAGATGAGATATGGCACCCCATTTGGTCCAGGAGCAGATCTGTTTCTTGTTCTGTAGAGAAATTGAGTAACTTCGAGTAACGAAATCATGCCTTCTCTGAAAGAAAAATTTGGAAGTGGGATCTCTGGAAGATCGGTTCTTTCTTCTAACTGCTGATCTCCACGCGGGTCACGGAATGCGGACCGAAAATATTCATCGAGCGTTGCTTTGTCTGCTTGAAGCGTTCCTGACTTGGGTGGGTCCAGTAAATTTCTTCCATATTTGAATGGGTCTTTGATAAACTGAAACCTGGCATTTCTCTGATCTCTTTTCTTTATCCGAAAACGCTCGGCCTTCATTAGGGCAGACAAACGACGCCCCAAACTCTGCCGCAGCTCTGCGAGACCAGCTTTTTCATTTTCCTGGGCTCTTTTCCACCGCTTTCGTAACAGTTTCTTTTCTCTCTTCAGCTGATTGATTTCTCTTTGACGTCTAGAAATCATGCCTTCATTGTTTCGAACCTGACGTTTTTGTTTCACACCAAACAATTCAATGCTTTTTTCGTAAATAACATCAGTGAAGTCTTTCATACTGAAATTTGATGAATTTCTTGAACGTGTTTTGAGAAGTTTTGAGAGTGTTTCGTCCAACTTTTTCCATGCAATTGTATCTCCTGCTGCAGGAAAATCAATTCTTGGCCTAGGTTGACTGATTTCTACTTCCGGATTCACATCTTGAACTGCGTCGGGGCTGTGGTTGGCCTCCGGCCCGGCAATGTTCGACGTTTTACCTGCATTAATATCTGATGCAGGACGTTGACGGAATTCGGTTAAGCAGCCCATTTTCGTTCTGTGGACTTTCATTCCACGGATCGTCTTGAAACTCCTACCGCAAACACATTCGTGAAGCATACCCCCATTAGGGTCCGTTGAAGAAGCAGGGTCGTTGTCCAAAGGTCTGAATGTGAGTTCATCATTCTCCCCCTCCTTTCGGTTGGAACTCTGGGGGCATTTCGTAGTATAATATGAAGCGGCATTTGAACGGATTGTACTTCGGCTAAGCCAGGCCTGATACCCGTGAAGTTCTCGTCTTTCCGAGAGGTCACTTGTCTTTCCAAGTGTCAACGGTCTTTCCCAGTTGCCAACGGTCTTTCCCAGTTGTCACCGGTCTTTCCCGGTTGCCAAATGGCTTAATGCCTCATAAATGTGTTTTAACTCTTTGCGAGCTTTCGTCGCCGAAGGTCTTCAGAAGAAGAACCTCTCATTTTTAGCGTTTCGGCCCTTAAACTTCTTGACGCTTTTAAGAGAGAGGTGGGCCCACGTCCGTTGATCAGGCGGACGCCCTTCGGCGAGAAAAATTTCCAAATTCCTAACTTGAAACACGAAAATTCAAAGTTCAGCAGAAAACTGTTCGAAACAAGACTTGAAATCGCCGGAACGATTATCGCCCAATGTAAACAAGGCTAAACCATTTCGTGTGCATCTTGTAGCGCTTTCTTTTTTGTATGTATGTATGTATGTATGTATGTATGTATGTATGTATGTATGTATGTATGTATGTATGTATGTATATGTATGTGTATGTATGTATGTATTATGAATGTATGTATGTATGTATGTATGTATGTATGTATGTATGTATGTATGTATGTATGTATGTATGTATGTATGTATGTATGTATGTATGTATGTATGTATGTATGTGTCAGGGGTCGCTTTACCGGACCTCCTGACAAGTGTATCTTGCACCCGTTGACCTGTCTAGACTCTCTGTCTAGTCAGGAACCTAGACATTAATTCTCAGACGTTGTTTTGCGCGTTTTCTGAGGCTATATATATAGCGCTTTGAACCCCGCCAGGGGAGAGCTAGCTATTTAGTATCAGGCGAAGTCCTGCGTGTTTAGTATTTGATTTTTGTTATTAACTGGGTTTTAATAAAGTTTTTTGTTGTCGTTCCAAGTTGTCTTTTCTTCCTGGTGTTCACGTCATTGATGCAGGGAAGACTGTGACATTTTGGTGGCAGCGGTGGGATCAAGTATCAGGAAGAAAGAAGTGCTCTCCAGCAAAGTTCGACAAGCAAGTTCGGGAAGAAGATCTCTCTTGCCGGTGAAGTTCTTCTTGTGACCAAGGCTCGCCAGACGTTTTCGAGATCATCATCAGATCAGCTAACCAGTTACGAGGCTTTCCGTGGCTAAAATTGGTCGACCCATCCGTGCTCAAGGTTTGAGTTTCTTTTCGAGTTTTCCCGCCGGTCTGAGTTTAGATAAGTAGGTCTTTTATTTAATACTTATCTGGTTAAAGATGGATAGTATGTCGTACGGTGTTGAGGGTTATGGAAACCTAAAGCAATTACTGGGAGGAAATGTGTATCCAGAAAATTGGAGGGAAGCGGGGAACGTTGAAAAGAAAGACTCTGGTGGGTTTAGCGAAGATCCGACATGGGGAGATCGACAAGGAGAACGTCACGAAAAACAAAAACGTAGTGGTATGTTGGACGGCGAAGAAAGGAGGAAAAAGTTGGAAATAGAAAGACAATTGGAGAATCAATTAATAGATAGATCGTTTCGAGAAAGGAAGTTGAAATTAAAAAAGAGGATGTTAGAAGAAGAACGAGAAAATAGAAAACTAAGATGGCTAGAGTTAGAAGAGGTGAGAAGGAGGGAGGAACGAGCTGAAAGAGACAGGGAAGAAACAAAGCGATGGAGAATGGAAGAACGCGAACGAATAATAGTTCAGAGAACCGTCGAAGCTCGATCGGGAAGCATGGCTGCACAGCTGCAAGAATACAAGCTTAAAGCTGACGAACACAATATATTGAACGACGTCCTTGAAGAATCGAAAAAGAAATGGACGCGAGAAGTTGAAACCTTTCAAGAGAAAACGATAAGCTCAATAAATATAAAAAAAAACTACAATCTGAGTTCGATGACATCACTGTTCTTCTGGACAACGAAAGGTCAAAATTCTCAGTAATTGACAAAAAATACAAGCTTAAAGCTGACGAACACGATGTAATGAACGATGTCTTTGAAGAATCGAAAAAGAAATGGTCGCGAGAAGTTGAAATCTTTCAAGAGAGGATCGCACAATTAGTTGAAGAAAACGATAAGCTCAATAAATCTAAGAAGAAACTGCAATATGAGTTTGATGACATCACTGTTCTTCTGGACAACGAAAGATCAAAGTTCTCAGTTATTGACAAAAAGCGAAGAAAATTAGATCAAAGCCTGGCCAAAGAAAAAGCCATCTCTGAGAAGTTGACAATTGCAAGAGATAACTTGGATAAGGATCTCAGAGAAAAAGAAACAAAAATTCTCAACCTAACTCGACAAATTGATGGGCTGAACGAAGATTTGACCCAATCAAACAGAGCGAGAAGTCAACTGCAGAGAGAACTTGATGACCTGGTTTTTTCTAAAAATGACGTCGAAAAGAATGTTCAAGAATTAGAAAAAGACAAGAGAGCTCTTGAAACTCAGGTGGAAGCTCAGAAGCAGATGATCGGAGAGCTCGAAGAGGAAGTTCAAGGAACCGAAGATGCCAAGTTAAGACTGGAAGTGAATATGCAAACCTTGAAAGATCAGTTGATGAGAGAGGCTCAGTAAATAGAGGAAATGGATGAAGAAGATAGAAAGGGTTTTCTTAAAAAGATAAGAGACGTGGAAGCTGAACTTGAAGAAGAGAGGAGACAGAAGCAGCTTGCGACGAATGCCCGGAAGAAGGTTGAAGGTGACTTCATAGCTATGGAGGAACAACTTGCTGATACTCTGAAAGTCAAAGATGAAACTGTGAAGCAGTTCAAACGTTATCAGGACCAGATCAAAGAACTCATGTACGAGGTCGAATCTATCAATGTAACCAGACAAGAGATGTCAAATGTCAGTAAAGAGAGTGACAAAAGATACAAGCAGCTTGAAGCTGAACTTCTCCAACTTTAGGAAGATCTGGCAGCTTCAGAGAGAGCCAGAAAAACTCTACATGAAGACTACAAACAAGATACCTATGAGCGTCATTATAACACCCGTAAGAAATATAATTCCTGGATGCTGCTTTCCATGGTGACCATATATTCTTTATCTCACGGAGCCGCCGATTTCCTCTCCCGGATAGGGGAGTAGTCTCTCAACACGGAGAGCTGGACGAAATTTTTTTACTTGTCGTAATTATGTTTATTATTATGTTTATTATTTACTCTTATAAACTGTGAAAATTTGTTTTCGAGCATAAGCCCAGAGGCACATTGTACTAGTTGTATTTCTAGGGGCATAGGTTTTCTCTTTTGTTGTCTTAGTTGCAGATCGTTGTACTATTCTATAATTAATGATATTGTTGAAGTAGTTGAACTTCTTTGATATAACGTGATGATGATTCCTTTGTTAATACAATTCAGACCAGTATGGGATTAAACTTGGATGGGTCGAGCTGGTTATATGGGTGGTTTTACTGGTGGGAGTAAAAGTTACTTTCAGGAAGGACATCTCCAGTTTAAAGTCGACCTTGAAGCTCTGGTAGACACGATACATCGACGAACGAACACCCATTCTTTATCCAGATTATCTACGAAGTTCTGCTTCTCCGATTCCACCCACTCCGCATTTTCCTCGTCGTCCTCTTCGATGTCCCCGACCTTGAAGCCCTGGTAGGCACGATACATCGACGAACGAACACCCATTCTTTATTCAGTACTGTGAAAGATAACATTTAAGATATTGAAAGACTCTTCAACATCTTTGTTTTGAGGGGGAGTTATGTCAGGGGTCGCTCTACCCGCTCTACCGGACCTCCTGACAAGTGTATCTTGCACTCTCAGTCTAGACAGGAACCTAGACATTAATTCTCAGACGTTGTTTTGCGCGTTTTCTGAGGCTATATATATAGCGCTTTGAACCCCGCAAGGGAAGAGCTAGCTATTTTATTTAGTATCAGGCGAAGTCCTGCGTGTTTAGTATTTGATTTTTGTTATTCACTGCGTTTTAATAAAGTTTTTTGTTGTCGTTCCGAGTTGTCTTTTCTTCCTGGTGTTCACGTCATTCCTGCAGGGAAGACTGTGACAGTATGTATGTATGTATGTAGGTATGTATGTATGTATGTATGTAGGTATGTATGTATGTATGTATGTATGTATGTATGTATGTATGTATGTATGTATGTATGTATGTATGTATGTATGTATGTATGTATGTATGTTTGTATGTATGTATGTATGTATGTATGTATGTATGTATGTATGTATGTATGTATGTATGTATGTATGTATGTATGTATGTATGTATGTATGTATGTATGTATGTATATATGTATGTATGTATGTAAAAATCATGAAACTTAGGGCGTCGCTACATGAAATATATACAACTCAACACTCATTCAAAAATAAAAGGCTGAGCAAATGTGAGTTAGCTGCTTGCTTAAGAAAACTAAATGATCAAACCTGGAATCGAACCCGAGTAATACGGATTCCAAGCCGGTCTCTAAACCACTAGACCAACTCGTGTCACAAGATTAGTTGTTGTTTGTGTTAAAACTTCTTAAGGATTGGTATTATATGTATTTATGTGCAAAATAATTTTTCGTACAGGAAGACCGCTCCAATGGTAAACAAAATTAGCTAATTTTTCTGACATAGGTGATCATAACTAAACGCTGTTTATCTACCCATTAACCAGCGTTCTATCTAAGCAACTGTTCAGAGGCGCTACTCATATATTGATTGAACCAAACTGCAGAAAAAATGTTGTTCGTGAAACAAAATGCCTGAAAATGATTTTTAATACTAGATTTCATTAGATGTACCAAGTTTTGAAAACTCCGGGATTGTGTTTAAATTTTTAAAAATCGGAGTTTGGTTTTTAATAATTTAAAACACCGGATTCGGGTCGGGTTCGGGTTTCTCATTTTCAAAATTTCGGGTTCGGGTTTCTGTTTGAGGATACAAATTTTTCTTAAAGTATTGATAAAATTATATTATTTTTGTATTTGTGAGTGATAGTCTGTTAAAGTTATGCTTCCAAAAGGCAAGAAAAAACTGCATTCGAGGTGCGGACAATTGTAGAAAATTGTGAAGTTATGCAAATGTTGTTTAAAAGAGAATGAAGAGAGTTTGAAGATATTGGCAGATATCAAGATTGGTCAAACACAAATGAATGATTTGAAAAATGCTGAAGAAGATATTAAGGAGATAAAAAGTATGATGAAGCATTATGACAATTTGACTGACATATTGAAAAAACAGAGGAGACACAAATCTGGCGCACAAATTGGAGGAAATTGCCAGCAACTCGTAGATAATCAGTGAATGAAAAAAATGGTTCTGAAAACAGATGTTGAGGCTGTACAGTACTTGAAGAAAGTTAATGATCTATAAATGAAGATTTCCCAGTAAAAAGTATGCAATCTACCATACTTGATCACAACAAAATCAATAAACCTCGAAACAGAAAACCAAAACCCAAGTTTTCTGAGCTGATAAAGTAAATGAAAATAAAAAAGAATCTATGGTCGAGAATGTTCCTGATTTTAAAGTTATGCAAACTCGCAGGAGAAAATTTGAAAAGAGAACAAAAAGAATAATAGGTAAATAGAACATAATGACACTTTAATAAAAGCCTCAAAGAACTTTATTAAGAAGAAAGTCTGCTATCTGGGAAATATTTCTCCTTGCTCTGTGGACACCATTAAAAGAAATCTAAATAAAATTAATGTCAACTAACACCTGCTACCCAGTTTTTAAAAATACAAAATCCTCTGGCAACCCTGACCCTAAGTTGGAACTCAATGATGACAAGGACAAAACTTAGTGGATATAACAAGGAACAGAGATGAAACCTTTTTACCAATCGACATGAGCTCTTTTTTGAGAATATGCATTTCATCTGAAGCAACGACCAATATGTTCAACCTTGATAACTGGCCTCGCTAAGTTGTTGTCCGTGTAATGTAGGCTGCTACAGGTACCCTCATTGATAAAAATATTTTAAATATTATAATAACGAGGAGTTGTCCATTAATTGAAACATTATATAAAAAACAACGTATTCGCTATTTTCCATATAAATTCACGTAGTCTATTTCATAAAGTTAAAGAAAAATATTTCTGGATTCACAAGCCAGATTAACATTTTAAACAATGAAAAATGATTTTGATTGTTTTGGTTCAGTAATGTAGAAACATGAAACTAGTAATTCAATTTCTAGTACTAGCACCCTTTTTTCATTTTTTACAAGATAAACACATACTTATATAAGTGGTTTTTTTGCTGATTATGAATCCAAATTGACTTATTCATAATGCCGCGCACTCCCCAAAATGGACCTTCTACGACTGTTGAAAAGTAGATAAAACTGGTCCAGAGAGAACAATTAAAAAAATTAAAAAACAATCAAGTAGAGTTCGGAGTTGAACTTCTTAAAAGTTTTTATAGCCAGGAAAATGTCAAAAAATTACGTGACCAAATGACTATCCAAAATATGTGGTTTCAGTAATTTGAAATTGAACAAAACCTAGTCAAAACAAGGCTGACATCAACTAAGACGTTCTGCTCAGACAAAATTATTTAAATTGAGCCCGCTGATTGGCTTCCACCATAATGATTATAAAAACAAGTAGGATTAAAGTGGCGCTATTTTCAAGTGAATTTCAAGACCACTGTTAACAAGAAAAGAAGGATTTCGTGAATAAAAAAATCTTGAGCGCTGTGTGGAAGTTAGTTAAACTAAATGTAGTTGTGATGTGGTGAAGAAGTATGTTCCACATTTTAGGCCCGGTGACGTCGATGAATCTTCTGTCGAGCGTTGTGCGATGGATTGGCGGTGTCAGGAACAAACCCCTGGAAACTGATCTAAGCCTCCGCCATTCTGGCGCGTCTTTGACATGAGCGAAAAATATGTATAAAGAAGTTTCACCGTGTAGAGATTTATGTACTATTGTTGCAATTCTGAATTTGATCCTTTGCTGAATTCGAATCCAGTGAACATCTTGAAGAAGTGGGGTGACGTAATCATGTTTCCGAGATATGTAAATTGTTTTCGCAGCTGTGTTGATGAGTATTTGTAGCCATTCAAGATGACGATAAAGAAAGCTTGCCAAAGTAGATTTGCCGTAGTGGATTTTTGGGAGAACCAGAACATTTACTACTTAACATTAGACATGACTATGATAGGTTCAACAACTCCTTACTTCGGCTCGACAGTTAGTTTGCTGCCAGATAGAAAATTATGAATTGAAACATTGCGTTGAAATGTTTCGAGATCCTATTACTATTAATAAGATGACTTAAACTGCCACCACATATAAAGCAAATATCAATACGACGGTTGGGTCGGTAATATATTGTCTAAAGAACGTGGTTCTACAGTATTTCATTTTGAAATAGTAAACAAGTTGTGTTAGAGATACCTTTTGTATTGCCAAAAATGGCGAGTTTACTTGGTTGATGGTTTGTTAGGAGAGTAAAGTGGCGACCACAAATATAACGATAAAATATTCGGACTGCAAAAACCAGTGCCAGACCTTCTTTTTCAATTTGTCCGTATAATTTTTCTGCTGGAGTGAGAGCTCTACTAGCATGGGCGATTGTTTTTTCCGTTTTGATAATAAAAGTTGTAAACAAAGATTTTTTTGTCGTTAGTCTATTTTCCCAGCAACGGACTTCCCTTCGACGTTTTGTGTCATTGGCGAAGAAATTGACAAATGCAAAATGGGCAATAATGTTTAATAGAGTTTGTATACAAAAACATTATATAAAGAAGACCAGGCACCTCTTGATAGCAAAGCACCCTTTATGCTATAACGTTTTTTCATTACTTATTTATTAAATCGAATCAAGCACGGCACCAGTCTATTGAAAATATCAATTCCTCTTCTCCTCCTGTGTTCTTTTTAATTTTGGAGTTGTGATTTTGACTTTATCGATATAATTTACTTTTTATGGTAAAATAATTTGTTCACTGTTTTTATGAATGCTCTAGCTAAAAAAAAAAAATAATGCAGTGTTTGTGATGAGAATTTTGAAGAGAATTCATTTTAGTTTAAAGCGTTTTTTCAGCAACAAAGATGCCTTAACAATTTATATTTGACTTATTTTTTAAAAGTGGTGATTTTGGAACCTTTGATAGCAACACGCACAAGCACATTTGATACTAGTATCAAAGGTGCCTTGAATATCTTATCAATGGTACAATCTAAAGCGACCGAGAACGGGAAAGCGACCGGGAACGGGAAAGCTACCGGGAGCGGGAAAGCAACCGGGAGCGGAAAAGCGACCGTCAGAGGGAAAGTGACCAGGAGCGGGAAAGCAACCGAAAGCGGGAAAGCGACCCGGAACGGGAAATCAACCGGGAGCGAGAAAAAAACCGGAAACGGTAAAGCGTCTGGGAGCGGGAAAACGGCCTGGAGCGAAAAACCGACCGGGAACGGGAAAGCCACCGGGAGCGAGAAACCGACCGAGAACGGGAGAGCATGCAGGAACGGGAAAGCGACCGGGAGCGGGAAAACAAGCGGGGAAGGAAACGGGAGAGAGAGACAAGCATTAGAAAAACCTTAAAGTCAATTTGTATGACATTCAGTTCTTAAAATTGTGTCAAAATAAAAATTTAGAACACCTGAAACTTTAATATGACCATTTGAACTTTTTCCAATTTTAAATTAATATCCCAGAGCTACCTTAATACTTAATATCTCAATTTAACATCATTACTAACAAATCTTGACATAATGATTTCTTCGGACTCGAGTTCATCTTCACCAAGATAATCACTTGAGAATGAGGCAATATCATGTATGAAGAAGAAAGCAGCCGGAAGGAAAAACATTGACAAAATGGCTACCCACAAGTCAATAAGGTTCCAAAAAGAAATGAAAAACTCTGCAACTCCGATGTAAACAATATTTCTACAACATTATGATTATAATTACTTTATATTTCAATACTTTATTATTTCAATATTTTTGTTGAGATTTGATACAATTTATGCTGTTATAAGTTATGGTAAATAAAAATTAATCAATAAAACATTAGAGTTGCACTTGGTTCTTTGTTGCTCTTTAGTTACATCTAACTTGAAACTTATTACTTATTGCATGAAATATCTAAAACAATAATTTGAAAAGCTCATTACTCAGTCAGCTTTTAATTTATAACACTTATTTTAGAATGCTTTTATACAATATAACAGTAAAATGTACATCAGATTTTGCTATCAGGCCGACCGTTAATAAAGCTGGATTTAAAAAATCCCATTATCATGCCACAGTACCCATGTTGAGAATGAACCCAGATAACAAAATCTGTTAAAAAGATGCGATCTTATACACTGGTGTATGCTGATGTTTTTTAATACATACTTTATGGCAGACCTAAACGACACAAGTTGGTTCCATGTTGTATTGTAAAGGGCATGTTTTTTTATTCACCGGGTTTATCAACCGCACTCACCAAAGCGTTTGTTAACCTTCCAAGTTTTTCCGTCACGCGTTTTTTTATTCACCTGGTGAGCTCTCTGGTTGCAACCGCACTCACCGCGGTTTGAAGCTGGTGATTCTGGTGAGTGTGGTTGCTACGTCATTGTTTACATTTCTTTCAAACAATGAAGCCATTTTTAAATAATCTTCGCCGAAGTGCGATACGAGAATTTTATAACTCTCGTGTAATGAATCTGCTATATTAAAGTATATTATGAATGCATACATCAACGAACTCATAAAAATGCAAATTTTAATGAATTTTATAATGAGTTCAGAAATGTTTAACGTCCTTTTCAAAAAATTAATAAAGAAGTAAAGAATTTTGCTATATAATATAACTATGTAGTTAAGTAGGAAGAACAATACTTCTGTGTGATTTTTTATATTACTTTGTTTATATACAATATACATACATAACTTGTAACAGTATTTTTAATCAATTTAAAAACTGAGTTGATGTAAAAGACTAGTTTTTTTAGGTCTTTAGTTTGAAATTTAAAATAGTTTGAATTCAGGTTATTTCAAAATATTAACATGTACTGTTAATGAGAAAAATAATGACTATATATATGATTGAAATAGCAGTTGATGAATAAAGAACTGACATGAAAATTATTTTAAATTTATTATTTGTTTGTTATTGTTGTTGGTGCAATTTTTGGTTCGTGTTATTTTTTATTGTATTGTAGTAGTATTGCCATATTGGAAAGATTTAAGTTGTACATATCAGTTTTGTCTTTTATATATAGTTTATGAATTGCTCCATTTATAAATTTATATTATGTGGTCTTGGACATTTAGTTATATTCTACATAAATACTTAAAAAACATTTCTGGATCTTCATTATTTATTATGAAGTGTTACTCATGTCAGACTAACTGAGCAATGCTGTCTTTTTATGGCACCAATTACATCCGCTAAACAGTGATTCCCTGAATTTCCTTTTGAAGTCGGGCTTTACATCAAATTTCTATGTAACAAAATAATGGAAAATTTAATTTATTAATTAATATTTTAATAATTTTTTAATATCCCAATAACCTGATTTACCACAACTACTAAAACTCATCTGTGCAGGATTAGAAAAATTAAAACAAGCTGTCTACTTGACTGATTGCTTATATTACCCTATATGTATGTAACAGTCAAATCTTTGAGCCAGACAAAAATAATTTTTAAAAATTTAGCCATTTGTTCCTCTGCACAACGCTAAATCTAGCTGTGGCTTGTGTTTTTGGTTTATTAAAATCCATGTTGAACCCATCAATTTTTTTATAGATTGAATAGAGTGGTCCAAAAAATTCCATAAGGCTTTGAGTAACTGAATTGTTATTTTGAAGGTCTGAAATTATTAAAGATATATTCTGCATTCTAAAATACAATTTAGATGATTTTCTTTGAGAGTAACTACAATACTTGCCTTGATAGCCTGTAAACTAAACTCAAGCCTTTTACATGTTTTTGAGTGCTTCGGCTGGCTTTTTAGTCTAAGTAACTTTAAGTAAGACAGTTTAAATCTTAAGAAGATTTATAGTTCAATTTTATTTTTAACTGAGTTTAACTCAATTGTAATAAAATATAACATCGATTAATATTGAAAACGTGAGTTTTGTGCATTTTTATATATTTTTTAAAATGCATTTTGAGTTTCTAAGCGTGAATAGCAAATTATCATCGGTGACGTACACATGTCCGGCCGGCGGACAACTTTGTTTTGTAAACAATGTAAGCATCGCAATCTCCAAAACGTTTTTTTTATTAGGCGCTCACCAGACATCAACCAGTGATCAACCGCAAAAATCCCGGAGGATCAGACCGGTGAATAAAAAAACACGCCCCAACCTATAACATACAAGTTGGTAGGTATCGTGCAGTATTGCAGATCTGTCCACACGAAGTGCTGTGGTGCCTTAACATAATTAAAACTACATTTTTTTTGGTTATTTATTCATGAACTATAATATTGATTGGCTGCAATTATTTGACATTTTTGCTAAATATATTTAATGAAAATTGCAGTGAATATAAAAAATTATAGTAGTTTTTATATAATTTTAAAGACTCTTGAAAGAAACTTCACAAGATACTAATTATATAAAATATCACCTGAATGTTACAGTTGCCAACAAAGCCAAACATGCCAAAAAGACAACGAAAAGAATTCCCCTAGGATTGTTCAACTTGCCATCTAATTCGTAAAGACGTGCAGCAGTTACCTAAATGTTAATAACTTCAATTAAGTTTGTTTTTCAACTTTAAGACAACAACAGACCATGTAAAAGTTAGGCGTTTAGCAGTTCAAATATTAATCGATGGTTCAAATCTTGTTCGAATTTTCAGTTCGGAGAATCAAATGGGTTGTTTTATAATAATTTTTTGGGTTAAACTAGCAAATAAACTCTGCTGAAGGAATGTATCCCAATATCCTCTATGGTGGGACCGCGCTCAAGTAGAATACAACAGTTTAAACAGTGTTTTTGGGCCATATCTATTTTGCCAAAATCCGGTTAGTAGGCACTTTGAACGTTTCTAAACTCAAATATCATCTGTTTTTTAGCCTCAAAACTTTTATGAATAAAAAAAACGGCAATTATAACATTAACTTTAACTTACCTCCCCATTGGCACTGACACCTCCTCCTGGTAAAACGAAACCTTTCACATGAACAAAAATAGCCATTTCCAGACTTGGAGAAAAAAGAAGCATTTCGATATGATTGAAATAGTAGTCGGAACTGAGAAAGTTAGTACTCGACAGGTTTGTAATAACTTCGATAACGCTCACTCGGGTCATGCCCAAGCAGACCTTTCCTCTATTCTTCCCTGACACACCTTTTAAGTAAAAAGCCCAGACATCTGTAAAGATTAAAAAATGGTTGTTTTTAATGTGAATTTAAATTTTAATACATCAAAGCTTTCTTTTACACATTTAATGAGAGAGACTTATAATTTTTAGTTACAAACTTATTCAAAGGCGTTGAGACGTCGATCTGTCACAGATATTGGGGAACCAAGTATTCCCACTCTTCTCCCTTCTTTTCTTTTGCGCAGGGCCGTGTTTAGGGCTCCCCGAACCCCGAAGTCATTTATATATAAAATCCAGCTTAAATTTTAAAACAACAAGAAAATTTGACAATACAGCATTCTTAATATGTTCAATTTGAATAGATCCGCGTGTTTTTATTTTTTTCAAAAATACATAAAATGACAAAATATTTTGCTTATCCTTGCTATGAAACAACAGAAAAAACTCCCAAAGTCATTTTTGAAGCTTTTAGTAGAATTTTGTTTTATAATAGTTTATAGACCTTTGTTTTTGTTGTTTTAAGACCGATAACACTTCATCTAAACAGAAATGACTGAAAAAGCAGGTTTTGAAAAATATTTGATTGAGAAGCGATCTCGTTCTCTAAAAATAGGCTAAAGAAATTTTGAACGTCGTCCATGAAAATGACATGGAATTGAAGCGTTTTTTTAATTATTTTACAGAACGCAGCACATCATCTGAGAACAGTAGCTAACTCTTTAAACTTTTATTTTTTTTTACAAAAACCTCGATTTTGGCTATAATTTTTTGAAAATGATTTTGCACAACCAATAAAATACAAAGATATTATTAACAATTTTGATGAGACAGTTCTGCCAAAAATGTTTGGAGCAATGAAAATATGATATATTGACAGCGCTTGAGAGTAGACACATTTTTATACTGGTATATTTTTGTTCTTAAAATGGGACTCAATTGGCATTGTTTTGGGGAGCCAGGCATCATACAAACACGGCTCTGCTTCTGCGCCTCTAAGGTCTAATAAAAATTAAGCTAGTTTATTGAAAAGGTGACACTGCTATAAAATGTTTCACAATCAAAATGGTGTTGATCTACACAGATATTTTTTATTTCAAATGTTTGCGCACATTTTTAAGCGGTTGTTTTATGTTCATATTATTTATTTTGATTGATTTGACTAACAGTTACAGCATTCAGACGTCCCTGACTCAGTGTTTTTAGCTATTTCTTGAGACGCCTTAAAGCGCTGAAAGATTTTCATCATCAGTAAACTTCGTGCTAGCACAACGGTTTTGAAGAGTTGGCAAACTTCTGGTATCATCTTTGAGCTACGATCGAGGATTTAAGATAGACAAACCTCTTTCAAAAATATTGTGAAAAACATCATCTGTGTGTAGATTTATTAGTGCAGTTTTAACTGTATCCACTGCTTCCAGCATGCTGCTGAGTCTGGCTGACGGTGATTGCAGAAACCTGATCATATTTTATATTTGTGGGAGTATCAAAACCTTAGATTTTAATCTTAACGTTTTTTGGCACAATTGACCAGTGAAAATAAAATTTGCTTAAACTTGGTCAAAGTAAACATCAGCTTGTTGAAACCAACATACTCAAATGGATTCGATTTGAAATTGTATTTAAAAAATTTCTCACCACCTTTTCGTAACAAAACTTCTGAAAAATTCAATAAACAGTTGAAAATAAAATAATTCACCATCTGCCACGCAGTGATATTTTTGTTCACTAAAACTAAATAAAAACGATAATTTTTATCGTACTTGGTAACAATAACAAAATAATAAGTAAAATTATTACAAGATCGAAAACATATTAAAAACTATATTTAAATGAACCAAACTAATAATAATAACAAAGAAAATTAATTTGCGAACGATAATTGAATAATAACGAAAGTTATAAAATTCAAACTGAATACAAATTAAATTTTGAACGAAAATGTTTGAAAAATAGATAGCGTATAACCATAGACGTTAACAATATCTACGTGTGCTATCTTTAACCTTTTAGAACATTAGTTTAAAAGCGTTGGTTTGAAAAAAATATTTTTTTTTATTTTTTTATTTTACTACAAATCATTTTTAAACCTATGCTTTATTTCAAAAAAGTTGACGACGCGTATTTGCCAAACATTTTGAAATAATTCTTTTGTTTGAATTTATATTAATAATGACTTCTTTTGCAAAAATGTTTGCTGGGCAAAAAAACTAGTTTGGTGTGGGAATTCTTTTTAAAAAGTTTCGTTTTAAAATAATTTTTTTCTATGAAATGAAAAGCCGGCAAATCCTGAAATAAAATAAAATAAAATAAAAAATGGAAACTAAAATTTAGGATGAAGTAAAATAGAATAATAATACAAAATAACATGTGAGAATAGAATAAAACTTAAAACTAAAATTATTTACTGAACTAAAATAACACTTATTACAAACTTATATGAAAGCGCGGTAGAGCGTCAAAGTGACCTTTAACCTCCTAGTTAGTTAGTATCTCTCCCTTTCCTTTTTCACGAATACATTTAGACGGTATTTGTTATTTTTGTCATTATTCATGTGGACAGTTTCTTTAGCATCTCTGTCTTTCTGATTCTCCATTATCGAACAATTTATTTTGTTTTATATTGATTTTGAAAAATTTGTGTTTAATATTTATTTTGGGAACTTTCTGGGATGTAATTGCGGATTTTGTTTCCATGCGGCACCGCTACTATGTACATTACTTGTGTTAAAATTGTCTTGTTAAACGGTATGCACTGTTCAAAAGATGGCGGGTGCAATCTATGAAAATTCTCCCAACTTAACTTTTGAGGGACCCGGGCCCATTGTGTCTTGCTGAATCAACGCCTCTGAACTTATCTCATAAATTTAAAAAACTTAATGAATTACAATAAAACTTCAAAGATGAAAATGCATGTAAAAATACTGAGAATTTACTCGTATCGCTGGTTGTTCTTTTCACACAAGGATCCGAGCGGAGTAAAATGTCACCTGTTCGAGTTGCTTTGAAAAATTCGTCTTCTATGGGAGGATCACTGTATTCTGGATAAAATTCTTCTACAAAAGAAGTATTCATCCAATTCCAAAAGGTTTCTTTGTTGTCAATCTGATTAAATATAAACAAATGTTTCGCATTGTTAATATGTAGAAGTGGATGATTTTTGTTCTATCTGGAAATTTCTTAAAGTTAAATTGGGTTTTATTTTAACAATGCTCATAACTAAAAAAACTAAACCTTTTGAAAATCTTCTTTTTGGAAGAGAATTTTGTTGTACTGTTCACAAGAATACAGAATGTCATAATCATGCATGAAAAAAGTAAGAAAAAGAGCAAGAATGGTAAAAAAGAGATATATGAAAAACTGCACGATAATGACACGTGATTTTTGTTTTATTTGTTCTGTTTCGACTAGAAGCATATTAAGTGTCTGATTAGGCACTTTGTATTCAATACTAGCATGCAATCTGTCCAGTGACTGCTTATCTTCTTTGGGATCCACAAACTCTAAACCTAAAATCAGGATAATCATTTTCATGTAAGAATGTTAATCTTTTCAAAAAAATTTGAAGTTGTCAAGTTGTTAGGTTTTTAACATAAACATAACGATCAACCTTTGAGACACATGTATTTCACTTTTTCTGCATTTCTAAAAGCATGCTCTTTCACTTTTCTAATAACAAGAGAGTAAAAAATGGAAAACAGAATAATTTTAAATGGATCTTCAACGACCATACCAATAAAAAATGACATGAAACATGCACTGGACCACATTAACAACTTGCTCTCTGGATACTAAAAACAAAAATGTTAAAATTTAATCACAATTTAAACAATCCAAAACAAATATTCACTCACATTAAGCGTGTTTAAGATAACTATGCCGGAAAATATAAGGACGCATCCTATGACGATTATCCAGGCAAGTACTTTAAACCACCAAGGTAAAAATCCATTGTCAAATCTTTCCGAACGATAATCACTTAATGAATGTTCATTGTTCTGGATTTCTTTAGCAATATTTTATAAATCATTTACAAAATTTTAAATATTGGAATAAAAAGCAAACGGTAAAACAAGGTTTTTTTCACAAATTTCTTTCTATTTCAGGATTCGCCGGCTTTTCATTTAATGGAATTTTTTTTAAAAAACGACATTTTTTAAAAATTTAATTTTGTAAATATTTATATAATTTTGTATAATTTATTGTTGTTTCAAAACATAGATAATTAAATTTTTTAAATTTAAAAATAAATTGTTTTAGACAGTTTTAAAATTTAATAATTGTCATGAGAAACAAGCTAATATTTTAAATTTCAGCTTGATTGGATAACGGAAAGTTTGTTTATTATCATTTTCAATATTTGCAAACAAGCAAAAAATCAAACAAGTAGCCCCGGCGGTGAAGTTAATATAAGGAATTAAAAAATGTTTAACCACTCAGAGTTTGATATCAATTCTTTTAAGTCACAACAAATTCATATTTTACCTTAACTGAATACTCGTTTGCTATTATTTTTTCTATATCTTAAATGCTTATTCAACATTTTCAATGTTTTTAACATCAACTTAGCGAGATTTAAATAGCATTTTCCATACCATCATTAATCAGATCTTGGGGGGATACAAGTTCAGACAAACTGTTCAGTATATTAAACGTTGAAGTAGAACAAGGAAAGAACAATGGAGCAATGGGATAACATAAAAAAATACGCACAGCTTCAACCAGAGTCTAAAGCAATTTCATCATTCAATCGGATCCAAAATCTCAGAAGCATGAAGCAAGTTCAACGTTCATTCATACTCAAACTCTCAAACCCTCAAATTATGGCAGGTAGCAATGTTCTTGACAGTATAGTGATATAACACTAAATATGTTATTCAGCAATTATTTTCTGATTCCAAAGATATTTTTTCCATTTACTAATATGAACAATTTTTTTCAGAGGTAATAAAAAATAAATGTTTGGAAATAAAACCTTTAAAAATAAATGTAGAGCACTATGAGCAAAAGTTGAACGTTAACATGTGGAAAAATGCTTACAGCATTTTCTGTCGATTATTCAAAGCAACATGGGTAAAATATAATAAATATTTTTCATTTGCTCAATTTAATAATTTTTTTTCAAACATTTTTACTAAAGAATTGCATAACTCTCTTTCCACAAAGGTTGCTTTTCATCCATGCACAAAATAACCCAACTGCTACCTCTTTTAAAAAAAGTTCAAACAATAGTTTTCTTTCTAATTTTAGAGCTATTTCCAACCTCACAACTATTTCCAAAATAATTATACGGACGGTTCTCAAAAGAGTTCAATCTCATATTGCAACAAATCTTAAATGTTATTTTTATCAGTCTGTTTATCGCCCTTGTCACTCCACCGAAACTGCTCTGCTTCATATCCTTGACAACGTCTTCCACTCTTGCCATTCTAAAAAAGCCATTCTCCTGGCTGGATTCGATCTCTCAGCTGCCTTTAACACAATTAGTCACTCTCTCAAGGTTCTCTCCAACGTATCATCTCTTACTGCTAAAGATTATTCAACTCTTGATCGAAAATCGTCTTATTTCGCAAACCACATCTCACCAGTCGTTCGTTCCTGCCATCATTAGATAACATCAATTGCCCACGTTCAAAATGTTATATCAAAGGAAAAGGCTAACTCGATGGCTTGTTGTCTGATCCTATTAAAACTCGACCGCTGCAACTCCCTGCTACTCGGCATTTTTCAGCGGATGATGAACAGGGCTTCCAAAATTTCTTAGGAGTCTACCCCTTGGAATCTTTATTTTTATTAGCATCGTCATTTCTGTCATCATTGCTGTCGTCATTCAGCCTCACTTGCTGTCAGTACACTATTGAATTTATACAAAATTGTTCTGATTACGTACAAAATTCGAATTTGTTCGTTGCCTATATACCTTCACAAACTCTTCCACACTAGAATCATTGGAAGGCCGCTTTGTTCATCAATTGCCCCAGAGCAGTGTTGTTTCAGTTAGGGTTTTTCAGTTAGAGTATCAGTTAAAGTTAGTCAATTTAATATTTTTTAGTTAGTTTTACAGTTAAAGTTAATTTTATTCTTTTTTTCCAGTTAATATTAGAGTTAATATTTTTTTCAGTTACTATTACAGTTAGTATAACAGTTATTAATATTCAAAACAGGAAAACAAAATGAATATCGATTCAAGATTTTATTTTCATGCAGAAAACCTATAATTAATTTAGTTAATCAAATGTTTTTTTATTTTAACAAATGTCCGTAGTTCTATATTTTTTTAAAGTCTGTTTCTTTTTCCATGCGTCAAATCTCCACACACAGAAAAAGCTCTTTCAACGTAAGCCTTTCAACAGAGCTCCACAAGTTTTGACCACGTGAGCTTCAGAATCTTTTTCTCCCACACTACAAACCACATTGCACTGGCTTTTATCAGTAGAGGGTTTGTAACTGAAATAACGCCAAACTCCATTTTCTTGTTTTCGGCCAGAATTTATTTTTAACATTGTTTATACGTCATTAAATGCAAATAAAGCGATGAAAAAGAAAATCATATTAGAGATAAAAGATACCAGTGGGTCAGGTTACCATATATAAATAAAGAAATAAATTTTTGGCGCATTTCAGTATTGGATTTTCCTAAAGCATTTTTTTCAGTTTGTATTACAGTTACTACTTTTTTTACTATTAGTATTACATTTAAAGTTAACATGATTTTTCAGTTAATGTTTCAGTTAGTACTTAACTTAAATCTCTTTTTTCAGTTATTAGTCCGAATTTAGTTAAAGTTACGCTTAACTGAAAAAACACTACCCCAGAGCTCGAGCAAACGAAATCCAACAACAATTTTGCTGCAAGGTTTTTCCTGCACGCACCACCGAACGTTTGGAATGCTACCAGCCAACATCCAAAACTCTGAATCTACATCTATTTTCAAAGCCAACTAAAAACATTTTACTACGAGTCCGTTTTCGCCTCGCAAACTGTGGATTTCATGTTTTCCGAGGGCGCCTATGTCGAGTGCCTCAGCGCTTTAAAAATTAAGTTTTATTTTATTATTTCATTACAAATTACAGTCATCTTACCTACGTAATTGGCAAACATCTGCCTCCAACTATCTTCTGCAAAATTGTATATATCTTCTCTCCCTGATGGATGTTTTGTATCTTTTTTGCGTTTTGGAAGACTATCAACATTGATTAACTTATTAGAATTAGAATTGTTAAAAGTAATTTTGCTTTTGGTTAAATCCATTTGAACTTTCATCACGTGGTGCTCCAACTCCGCAATCTTGCGACTTGATGTAATATTTCTTGCTTCTTTTATGGTATTTGAGATTGGACTAAGCAAAAAATCAATGTCAAAAGGGTTTTTAGAAGAGTTTCCCTGCATAGATTTAAAAAATCATTCACGGTAATTATATAATTTATGATCAACGCTTTAATTAATTTTTCATATATACTTTACTATATATAAATGTTATAGCTCATAATAATATCAGAAATATACTAAAAAATATGTAATGTTCATGTAAAACTAAATCAATGTGCTCAGGACAAACAATTATAATGGGCAGCAAGGAACTATTGCTGTGAAAACAAAAACCAAAATGTTCAACGTCAATTAACTATATTTATATCTTTTTAAAGATTTAAAGATGGTCAAAACTAATAAGAAATATGTTAAAAATTCACCAATGTCATAACTTGATAAATATTTTAGACAAACGTTTTTTATATGATTTGTAATTTATAGAAAATATAACATGCAACAAACATTTTCTGGTTCTATAGAAACAAGATCTTCTCTTCTTTTCCAATCCCAAATAATACCAATCTTGTGTTTTTTTCTAATGACACACTCAAACATTGCTTCTATGCCAGTTGTTACAGGAAACATGATTAAGGCACAGTAAAACGCTTTAAAAACACAATTAAATTTAAAAGAAATAAATTAGAACACAAAATTAGATATGACACAATTTAAATGGTAATTGTTTAAAATCTGACCTGTTACAAGTCGTTCTGTGCTGAACATGAGACGACCTACTGATTTAACAGTTTTAGCATCATCTTCAACACTTTCTCTATTGAGAAAGAGCAGGTTGCACATCAAGTAGCCAGTTAAAAGGTTCATACACACTCCTACTCGCTCAAATCTCGTATAACGCGACGTAAATGGACAGCAAAATATGGAAAAGAGAGTGTGGTTAGCACTGAAGCTCCTGATAAAAATAGGGTTTCAGATAATTGCACAATAGATGTTCACTAATAATTTATATTGTAGCTCTCGTAATCAATTTTACTCTGATAGATTATTAACCCAATCATGCCACTACTAAACTTAAGTCATAATCTCATGCTTATATCTAATCTCAGGCTTACAATAAAAACCCGAGGCAAATTTTAGAGTGGCTACGAGACAAATCAGCGGATTAAAATTGAAAGTCTAAAATACATATTCAAAGTGCTGTGGCTTACACAAATGTTAAGATAATTTTGCATTCAGTAGTATTTTTGCCGACAAAAAAACTACCGGTGGGAAACCGTTAGACGTAAAACTCTGCATTAAATCGTTTACAGCAAAGAATATACAATTTTACCAAAAAGATGAACACCACATTTTAAATTTGTTGCTCAAACATTTCTGAGAAACTCAATACATTGTGAGTTTACAAGACTTGATCAAAGAGAAGTGCCCAAGGAACCCGGGCCACCCACAAAATAGAGGCCTCCCTCCAACACAAAATGCGCGAAATTGATAAAAAAATTCTATGAAATAGATAGAGAAAGAGAGAGAGAGAGAAAGAAAAAGAAAGAGAGAGAAAGAAAAAATGCGAGGTTTTTATGAATGTTCCTACAAATATTTAAACAACACTGAAAATATTTTTAAAATTGTACTAATCTGTGTGTTCACAGGGATTGATTAAAGGAAGGGGCCCAAGAGACCCGGGCCTTGGCCATGGACCACCCACAAAATAGGACCTCTCCAATGCAGATTTTTATAAATGACACAAAATACGTGAATTGATAAAAAATTTTTGAGAGAGATAGAGAGAGAGAAAAAAAAGAAAGAGGTTTCTACGAATGTTCCTACAAATATTTGAACAACTCTGAAAATATATTTTGAAACTGTACTAATCTGATAAAAGCATTGAACAATGAAATATTTTTTAAATATTAAATTAAAATGTCAAAAATTGAAATTAAGTGTGCTGAAATCTGGCTGGCACTAGAGCTGTGTGCCAGTCTCGCTGCGCCGCCGCCGACGATTTTTAAATTGATTTTATTGTACTTGATTATTGTTGTCAATTAATATATATCTAATAGCCCATGTCTGTGTAAAACGTCTGTGCAAGATGTTTTGTGTGACGATCTGTTATCTATGGCAAATTAATTTATATATAATAAATAATTATATAAATATATTTTTTTATATATTTTTTATAATTAAATAGATTAAAAAAATATTTACTTTACTTAAATTAATTCAAAATATAAAAAAGTATTAATATTTTAAAATATTTTTTTGGAATGCATACGAACGATAAAACAATTTTTTCATTGTAATGTAATAAATAAATAAATAAAAAAAATACAAATAAATAAATAAATAAATATATAAATAAATAAATAAATAAATAAATAAATAAATAAATAAATAAATAAATGAATGAATGAATGAATGAATGAATAAATAAATAAACAAACAAACAAACAAACAAACAAACAAACAAACAAACAAACAAACAAACAAACAAACAAATAAATAAATAAATAAATAAATAAATAAATAAATAAATAAATAAATAAATAAATAAATAAATAAATAAATAAATAAATAAATAAATAAATAAATAAATAAATAAATAAATAAATAAATAAATAAATAAATAAATAAATAAATAAATAAATAAATAAATAAATAAATAAATAAATAAATAAATAAATAAATAAATAAATAAATAAATAAATAAATAAATAAATAAATAAATAAACAAATAAATAATTAAATAAATAAATAACTAAATAAATAAATAAATACATAAATAAATAACAAAATAACAAAATAATTAATAAACTTTTATTAATCCAAAAAATGTATCCAAATTTTATCGTAATTTAAAAACATCCGTCCTTGGGACGGGAAAACCAACTAGTAATCATATATATATTCTTCTGTCTCATTGGGAATTTTTAAATATTGAAATGGTTTATTTCAGGTATAATACTTATTTTAGCTTGTATTAGTTAATAAGCTCATGTATAGTTACTGGCAGTGCTGGGTCTGTTGTGTAAATAGGCCTCCAAGAAATATTAGTGTGGTTTTTTACTGATGAATGACTATTGTTTGATTGTCTTCTCTTATTTTTATACATTTTTGCTAACTTTTTCTGCAAAGCCTTAAAGGTACACAGGTTTTTATCCAACAATGACAGTTTGGCTGTGTAGGAAATATAAACCTTTCCAACTAAAACATTTTTGTACTTTTCAGCGTGTTTTAAATCAGTTTGGAATATTTATTATGAGGTAAAGTAAAATAAAGTTAACTGAAAATTGTACTCTATATACCCAATTATAAACAAAAATTTTTTAAGATTTTCTTGGGGTTCAATTGAACCCCAAGACCCCACGCAATTTTGGGAAAAAAAGAAAAAACGGGAGAGAGAATATGAGAAAAAAGATGAAGAGAAAAAAAAGAAGTTTGCTCCCTGAAAAAATTTCTGCGGGCGCCTATGCTTGGAAGGAAAATTGCCCTACCAGGTGTAATTGTCAACTTATGATGTTGAACAGCATATTAAAAAAATCAACATATTAAAAAATCAGCAGCTTATTGAATGGTTTCTCTGTCGTTTTTGTTTTTACATTATTTTACTTAACTTGACTTCTCTGTCTGTCTGTCTATCTATCTGTCTATCTGTCTGTCTGTTTGTCTGTCTATCTGTCTGTCGTCGAATTTTGCAATCGATTTTAAACTAACTTCCCCATGAGCTAGAGACTTCAAAATGTAAACATACCTCCAAACTGATTAACAAGACATTCTATCAAATTTTCGAATCGATTGGACAAAATTTAATAAAAGAATTATTTGTGATATTTTTGTCGAACTATTTATTGTCTATGCTAATATGTTTGTTGTCTATGTAGTAAAAATATAAAAGTGTGTTTTTAAAAAAACTTTGTTTTTGCTTCACTTGTTTTGATAAAATGTTAGGTTATAAGGAATGAGAAACGATTTAAAAAAGGTTTTAACCACACTCCTGAAATATCGTACAGATGAAAACCAGAAAGCAATGAATATTTTTAAACAACCGGTGCAAAAGTACATTGGTGATTTGCAGACATGCCAAAATGATGAAATAAGTAAAGACAAAGCAGCTGAAAAAAACACGGAAAAAGCAATACAAGATCTGCTGATAAAACGTGCTAGTAACGATGTTTATAGTTATAAATTCCAATTTATAAGTTAAATTGTTGACCAATTGTTTTTTTTAGCAAATCAAAAACATACTTTTGTTATCTGCCTAATTATAGAAATACCGAATTTCTTAATTTTAAAGTTTCAATAGCTTTGTAATGCTGTTGAATGTCAATAGATAGGCGCCGCGGTGATAATGGATCAGTACTCCGCCGCCGACCAAAGCACAGTCAAACATGACATTCTTTGAATGTTTGTTTAACATATAATTTAAGTATACTACTTTAATAAAAATAGTTTTGTTATGTTAATTTAACAATTCAATGGTTACTTCATTTATTAAGTTTTTAAATTCAAAATTAGAACGGTGCCAAAACATCCGGTGCTAAAAGGGCGTATGCAAAAAATTCTAGAAATCTTTTATCGCCAAAATGTCGACGCGTAAGCGTCCCGCTTTCGTCCACTAAACTTAAAAAACCAGACCCTCATTCAGTAGCAGATTTAGCTTTAGAACATTAATCGCGAAACGCCAAAACATAAAAAACAAAAAATATTGTTATAAACAAAGAATGAGACCTTGATGCGTTATAGGTGATGAGATATTTGATGTTGAGTGTTGCAACCTTGGATGCAACTTGGAAAGTTTTGATAATAACTTCACCTGCAAATCTGTCGTTTCCTATCCACGAGTTACACAAAAAATAGTATATTCTTTTTGATTGCAGATCAGCAATTGATACTCTGCTTACAAACCTGTATGGTTGAATTTTAAGTTGGAAAAGGAAATTCTGTTGTTTTCAAAAAAATGTTTTTTCTGAACGCTAGAACTAATTTCCCATTAAATTTTGTCTTTGGAAAACAAACATTGATGATTACCAAACTAAATATAATTTATAACATAACATAAAAGGTAATGATAGGAACAAACTTTAAGTTTCTATGCCCATATTAAAACTTAATAAAAAAACAACAAATCATGCCATTATATATATAGTACCTATCCAAAGTCTAGTTCATAGTTTTGTTTCAAAATAACTGTCAATATTATTTTTTTAAAATTATTTGTATCTTTGGTTTCAATTATTTCAGCGTGGAGGCTGTTTTATGACTCTGATCATGAAGAAAAACTATTTAAACATTCCATGAAATCTTTGTTTTTCCAGTTTGTTCGACTGCATAAATATCCACCCTAAAACCTAAGGCATTCAAATCTGATGCCAAGTCTTTTTTTTTTTTTTTTTTTTTTTTTTTATGATAGTTTATAGTCCTCTACACTAAGTGTTTTAAGACTGAATTGGCTGTATGTAGGAAGTGTATAAGTACTTCCTGTCGTGGATCAAAATTTGTTCCTTTTAACTGTCCCTCCTCCTTTATCCAGGCTTGGGACTGGCTCGCAATTAGCGAGGCGGAGTTGATGCCAAGTCTCTGTGCCTTTTTTCTTTCAAGATGTTGCTGGCTTCTATGCTATTTTCTATGGCACAGTGAGTATGATCCGCTAGATATCACAATTTCTGGAAATTGTCTTTCACCAAACCTGGGACTTTATAAATTGTCTTCTTTCAAGAAGTGTGTTTTTTATTTTTGCTGTATTTTTTATATTTACGTTCTAACATTCTTTTTGACGAAGTAAAGCAATTTTCGGAGTACATGGTAATGGCGCCAAGTGTACTTCCCGCGTAAAAGTTAAAATAGGCAACAGGAAAGAATGTGAATGAGAGTTTTTGACTGCCCACCTAAATTCTCAACCTTAGTTGATTGTTTTTTTATTACCAATGCTTTTATTAACTCGTCGGCTCTGTTTCTCTGTCTATTTCTCTGTCTGTTTCAAATCTTGCAATCAATTTTTGAGTCACTTCCTGATGATAGATTTTTTTCAAATTTTTCATACATGCTCAAGATAGAAGACAATGCAATATTCAATTATTAGTTTTACAATAAGTCAATTAATTTAGTTAATTTTCTTGAGGATTTTATCGAGGTGTTTCTTGAGGGTTTTCTTGACCACAAAACGCTAACCGACTGGCAGACTATTTTACCAAGTTAACACGAACCACACTCACTGACCGCGATTCTCAAGCGTGTACAAAATTTTCATGAAAATAGTTGAGATATTTAAATTCGATGCTTTTTGATATTTTTATTATTATTACCAATGCTTTTATTAACTCGTCGTCTCTGTTTCTCTGTCTGTCTGTTTGTTTCTCTGTCTGTTTCAAATCTTGCAATCAATTTTTGAGTCACTTCCTGATGATAGATTTTTTCAAATTTTGCATACATGCTCAAAATAGAAGACAATGCAATATTCAATTATTAGTTTTACAATAAGTCAATTAATTTAGATAATTTTAATTAATTTCGATATTTCGATATAATTAAGATATTTCGACTTTAACATAAAATAAAAGAGTAATATAAGAAAAAATTGATTGCAAAATTTGTGTTTTAATTACATATAAGAGCATTGGTTTTAAAAATTCGTTTTTAATTTACTTGTTTTATTTCAAAATTTGAAACATTTCAACGCAGTGTTTCACTTCGCAAAAAATTACCTATCTGGCAACAGACTAGCTGTCGAGTCGAGCCAAAGTAAGGAGTTCTGAGCCTATCATAGTCGTAGTCTAATGTTAAGTAGCTCCGAAAGACTGAGACTTCTAGCCATCATTTTTTTTGGTGATGGTCGGTGGCTCAGTTGGTAAGAGCGCTTGCATTTAGGCGAGGCGGTGTTGCCGTAGACACGTGGGTTCGATTCCTAGTAGAGTCTTATATATATATATATATATATATATATATATATATATATATAATATATATATATATATATATATATATATATAGAAATTATTTAATATTTGCATTTTCCTATAAAAAGAACATAATTGCACTTTATAAACAATAAAACGCAAAAGCGGCCAGGAGCAGTAAAGCAGCCAGGAACTGGTAACGTGAGAGCAAACGGGGAAAGTTAGAGTCGCAAAAGAAAAACGATAAAAATCTCTAAAAACCCCGGGCGCGGGAAAGCAAGCGAGAGAGCAAACGGGAACGGGAGAGCAAACGGAAACGGGAGAGCAAGCAAAAACGGAAAACCTAGTAGAAACGGGAGAGTACGCGGGAACGGGAGAGCAAGCGGGAACGGGAAAGCAATCGGGAGATAGAACAAGCGAGAACGGGAAAGGCAGCGGGAAGGGGAGAACAAGCGGGAACGGAGAGTAAGCGGGAACGGAGAGCAAGCGGGAACGGAGAGCAAGCGGGAACGGAGAGCAAGCTTGAGCGTGAGAGCAAGCGGGAACTGGAAAGCAAGCGGGAACGGGAGAGCAAGCAAGAACGGAGAGCAAGCGAAAATGGAGAGCAAGCGGAAACGGAGAGCAAGCGGGAACGGAAAGCAAGCAAAACGGGAAAATAAGCGGAAACGGGAGAGCAAACGGGAACGGGAGAGCAAGAGAGAAAGTAAACAAAAACAAGGGAGAAGAACAATAGAAACACTTTCAAAAACCCCGGGTTTTGTACGCTCGGTTGCTGTTTGAGATTGGTCTTGATTTTTTAAATTGTCATATTTTGTACATTAAACTTTTAATAAAAAAAACGAAATAATTTATAAAGCAAAACAACGTTTGTTGGGTAAGCTAGTTTATATATAATATAGGTTTTGCATTTGATATTACAAATTTTAACTGTCCGATAAGTTTTTTAATATAGCAAAATAAATTTAAATAAAACTTTGAACACTAGTAAGAGAAGCAGCAATGAAAATAATTGCTTAAACAAACCCTAAGTAAAATGCTTAAAACAAACTTCGTTTGATAATTAAAAAAAATTGTCCTTATGTTGGTGATGAAAAATATGTATTTTTGTGGCTGTATTTTTCCGGTTAATAAACGCCGGTTACTGTATTTTAGGGAATGTTAGGTTCTACTCTAAATATAACTTACCAAGCTGGGCTAGTACCGGTATTGTGGTGCCAAAACTTGATTGCAACTAGGTCGCCCAGAGTTGTTTTAGTTCTAACAAGGAAGATGTTTGTGTGAGTTCTTTGTAGTACCTGGAATCTGTGGCACACAAGCCAGTGGGAGGCACTAACTCCTCGTGTGCCTGTAAGATTGAAAAAAACTCTCGATGTTGTACCGGCTCCAAGACGTCCTCCTGTTTTGATGATAACCAAATAGATGTAACGAGATGATGAAGCATTGTCGGCTAGATCTACTGGTAATTTCTGCATTATAGAATAAGTTTAAGTTAATTTTAGGCAGTTTTATTTCTCACACATTGACATAACCAAACAATGCGAGGCCAACAATTCTGTATAAAAACAATTATGTTTTGCTGGTGGGGAAGCGCGAGTCAAAACAGGGTTCATTTGAGGAGTGGCGACTCCGGCGTTTTGTTTAGGGTGGTTGACAGCTTCTATGACAGGAGTTTAAATGAAAGGCTTCTCCGAGGCGTATATGCGTGTGGTTTTGAAAATCTGTCTGGTGTTCAGCAGACAGTCATGTTGCCCTGTGCCAATGGTTTTGATGTGATTGCCCAAACACAGGGGCTGGAAAGACAGCTACATTTGTCGGTTGAATTCTGGTTTTTGGTAGGCTTTGACCAGAGAATTGGCTCGGCATGCCCAGAGTGGTCGAGGCCCTTATGAAGTGCACAAATGCGAAATGTCGTACTTTTCTTGGTGTCACCAGTGTCGGAGATATTGTCCACAGATTACAGTCAAACGTTTGCGTTGTTGTTGGAGCTCTTGGAAAAATTTTCGACTTGATTTAAAAAGGAGCATTGAATGCGTGGTACATCAAACTCTTCCCCATCAGCTGATAGAATGCTGTCACAAAGATTCTGGTGTCTACTGTAATTTTGTTTCAAAGAGTTACAGTGGTTTTTTTTATTAATTTCACATACTTATAACAACAAATTTTAACAAGAAAGTTTAATTAGAGAGATTTCTATTAATTTTGTCGTACTGCGCTTGTGAATTTTGAACATGTCTAAAAGCAAATGCGGTAGCTGCAGCTCCAAGATTCTTAAGAAAGATAGCTGCATTACATGCAGAGCGTGCGAAATCACTTATCGTTGCAGCTGTGTTAACATTCCAGTTGACACTGCAGAAATACTCAAGGGGCTTATTGGGTTTCACTGGTAGTGTTTATTCTGTGAAAAAGGTCGTTGCTCTTGTTAAAGAATTATCAAAACTTGAAAAAATGAGTCGAAATCAACGAACTTGAGTTTGAACACATTGGCGCCACCTTTAGCAAACACTCGTCGGAAATTGACGTTTCAAAAAATAGTTATCTATCATAAAAAAAAATAATCTATCTAAATTCTGGTCCGAAATTGTAAGAAAAAATGCTCATGGTAGATTATCTCACTTTCGAAAAGCAGAAAGAGAAAAAAGAAATGTTCTTGTCAAAGAAGCAAAACAAAGATACAGCGAAGACAAACCAGTGGAATGTTTTTACAGTGCCAGATGTTTTCTTGGCTTGTTCAGGATCAACGAAATAAAAATCCGAAACTAACATCTTGCAATCTTTCCAACAAGTCGAAATCAACGAACTTGAGTTTGAACACATTGGCGCCACCTTTAGCAAACACTCGTCGGAAATTGACGTTTCAAAAAATAGTTATCTATCATAAAAAAAAATAATCTATCTAAATTCTGGTCCGAAATTGTAAGAAAAAATGCTCATGGTAGATTATCTCACTTTCGAAAAGCAGAAAGAGAAAAAAGAAATGTTCTTGTCAAAGAAGCAAAACAAAGATACAGCGAAGACAAACCAGTGGAATGTTTTTACAGTGCCAGATGTTTTCTTGGCTTGTTCAGGATCAACGAAATAAAAATCCGAAACTAACATCTTGCAATCTTTCCAACAAAAACTTTAAACTACTCCATCTCAATGCACAATCTGCTGCCTATAAAGCCGCTTTTGACCCAGAAAACGGCACTTCATGCTTTGTAACTACTGTTAATAACATCTTTACCAATTACCCACTGCTGCATTTTTTTTTTCAAAAATTCATGTTGATACTAGTAAAGATAAAGGTTTTCTATATTGATCGTCATGTGGAGTATTTGAGGCAACGAAGATGTTCCGGACGAATAGCATTAAGGAGGGAGTAATGAAATCATATAGTCGGCTTTATCCTATACTTCAAGGACACACTATAGAAACATGAAATAAAAGATGAAAAACTAGATAAAGCTTATTAAAAGTCGTATCTGTCAATTAAATTTTGATTTGGATTTTAAACGACCATTTGTTTTGTTTTCACCGGTTTTTAAAAAAACTCAAATATTTTTTTATTGTCATTTCTAATATAATTACTAACCATGATTTTCATTCTTTTATCTTTAATTCGAGCCCATATGGCAAGTTTACCAAAAACAATCCATATAAGTGTGACCAGAACAAGAGCCCAATAGTTTGTAACTTCAGGGACCTTTAAAATGTTTTAGGAATAAAATAATAATGTGTGCCACACACATTCCAAATTGTATTATATCTATATATATAAAAATGAATGTTTATATGTATGTATGTATGTATGTATGTATGTATGTATGTATGTATGTATGTATATATGCATGTATGTTGTTTATGCATTGCTACACCATTCATCCGATCGTAATGAAATTTTTACACAACCTTGAGAGTCAATGGGAATCAAATATAGAGAAAAAAAATTGAAATCCGTCACAAAATAAGCGGAGCGGGTGAGCGAGCGGGAACTATATATATATATATATATATATATATATATATATATATATATATATATATATATATATATATATATATATATATATACATACATATATATACATACTTGTGGGGGTACCCTGTGTTACCCGGGGTTTTAAAGGTTTTTCTAATGTTTGTCTTTCTCGCTCCCATTTCCTCCTCCGCTTTTCCGTTCCGGACGCTTTCCCGCTCCCGGTAGCTTTCCCGTTCTCGGTCGCTTTCCCTTTCGATCGAGAACGGGAACGGGAGAGCAAGCGTGAGCGGGAACGGGAAAGCGACCGGGAACGGAAAGACGACCGGGAACGGAAAGGCGACCGGGAACGGAAAGGCGACCGGGAACGGGAGAGCAAACAGGAGCGGAAAAACGACCGGTAGCTGGAAAGCGGCCGGGAACGGGAAAGCGACCGAGAACGGGAAAGCAAACGGGAACGGGAAAGCAAGCGGGGAAGGAAACCTGAGCAAGAGAGACAAACATTAGAAAAACCTCTAAAAACCCCGGGCAACGCCGGGCACCCCCGCTAGTGTATTTATAAAAATAAATATCGCATGTATTGCCAAGAATTGTCAAAATTTATAAAAAAATACGCGTCTCCCAAATATTGTAGAAAATAAATAATGGTTACTTATGGTTGGTTGTCTATTATTGTATATGTTCAACAGTTCCTGGTTTTATGTAGACTCAGGGATTAGCGATAGACATGAACGTCTTAAATTTTTGTATCACATTATTTTTATATAGATAAATAATAATTACCGTAAAACCAAATAATATAAGTTTATCCTGGTCGTCAGCAAATGAAAACTGATATTTTTCTGAATCTTTCATTATTTGCACAGCTAACCCAACAAGTTTCGAATTAGAACAGTGGCAAGTTATTTCACTGTTTGCTGATTGCTGAAATTTAATAGATTATTGGAAAGTTATAAAAACGTCTTGATTTTTAACAGGGGTGACACAAATATTTCAAAATTTATCATCCTTAAAAAATAGTTGAAATGAGTTGTTAATTAATTTTATAAGTCACAAGTTTTATAAAAAATTAAACATATTTTTAAACTCAAAGTCAATCCTATTTAATGCCATGTTAAATGAGATTTAATATTGCATGTTAAACTGTTCAATACAGGAGTTTCATTTAACAGAATAAAATACAAAATTGTAGCAACCAACTCTGCATCGGTCAAATGTCCAGTTGAAGAAACTTGAGTCCGATACACATAAATACACAATAGGCTTAAACGTTAGCCTGAAAAAACTGTCAATCCAAGAAAAAAATCTGATTATCAATTGACCAGGACGAAGAAAATTTTTATCGTTTAATTTCACCAAGACACTTAACTGAACCCCATCATAAATTTGTGAAGTACTGTGAAGCAAAAATTAAAGGATGAGTCGTCTACAACATAAAGTGAAAATTTAAATTATTAGGATATTTATAGGCGCTGGTGGCAGAGCAGTAGAGCGTTCACCTGTCGATCGTTTGGTCTGCAGTTCGAACCTCAACGGCGTCACCAGCGTAACTCCCTTAATCAAGGAGTTCACTCGCATTACTAAAGGGGTAGGCGCCTATAAATGGCTGCCTTTGCAAAGACCTTTTCTCCGTCTTAAAACACATGGTGTATAGGACTATAAACTATATAATAATAATAATAATAATAAAAAAGACCCTTTCTAGCCTTTGTGCAAGACTTTTCTTGAAAAAACGTGTGCTAAGTTTTATAAAAAAAATTAAGTTTCGGATGGCGCATGCACCTGTGTTTTTAAACGCCTATCTACAATTTGAATGAAATTCAAACAAAAAATAAAATAAAATAAAACTTGAAGTTTAAAAAAATGCAAATTTTATGTCGTGAATTGAACCACAAGTTTTTAGTTTATGTAAACGTGGACGAATATGCTTTCTAGCGATTCGTAACTTTAAAGCTTGAAGTTATTTATAGCACAATATTTCTCGAATTATAATTCCGGCTTATTACTTCTTTCGCGCTGACTCAATCTAATTATATCTCACGTTTCAGAAATCTCTTGATTCTGACAACTCTTTTGATTTTTTCTATTTGCAATCTTGTTTGTTTCTTTGTTCAACAGTAACAGATACAGTACTCATATGTTTTGATGAAAGTATTTTTATTTTATTTTATTATTTTTTTACAACAGAAGGACCCGGAGGCTAATAACACTGTTTAGACAAAATAAAGCAAAAAATATGCAAACATTCGAAACAAAATTCAAAATAGAAAAAGTACAGGTAATAAAAATTTTTAACTCACACTATGGACTTCCAAATCATAGTACAATTTTGAGTTTCAGCAAATTTCTTTAAATCTTCATCAGCATCAATGTCTTCAAGCTCTCCGGGCATGATTAGCGAACTATTTTCTGGGCATATCATAATACTGACCGATCCCATAAGCGCTGGCATAATTAAACTTTTTTCATACACAAAATCAAGATTGAAATCCAAATGGAGAAAGTCACGGTTAAATATAATGTCATAGGATGTAGATTTATTCGATGGAACATAAATTACAATTGACTCAGACACATTGGAGACCGCACTTTGCTCAGGAAATGTTACCTACAATAATTTTAGTATATATATATATATATATATATATATATATATATATATATATATATATATATATATATATATATATATAATTGTTATATATAGATTATTTTTTTTTCATTGAATTCTGAATTCGTAGAGGTTGGCCAGCTCCGTAAATTTGACTTAGAAAATTTTCTAATGATCAAAATCTTAGGAGGACTTCATTTGCTTAAAAGTTGAGTTAATTTGCCCATTGTTTTTTTCAAAGAACTAGCTGTTTTTGCTTGAGCTTGATCATAGTTTCTATTTTATTAGTTTGTGCGATTTTTGTTAGAAAACACGTGCTAATTGCCTAATAGCTCTAATCTTTACTAATCCTAATATGCAAGACATTAATTCAAAGATTATTAATTGCCCAAGCTATTGTTTTGCTTAATATTATTAAATAATAATTAATATTATCGGTCACAAACAATTTGATTTCAATGAAGTGTTTAAATTGCTATAAACAAAATGAATACTGATTTTCTACTTGAGAAACATTGGCCGTGTTTTGGACAAGGCAATCATTCAGTAGCTTCGAAAATTCTGCCTGAATGGTGTGGCAAAATCTCTGCGTTTGTCTCATCACGTTCGGAGCGATTAACGCTACATGAAAGTAAAGACAAATTAAATCTTGACAAAATCTGCAAGTTGAAAACAGATTTGGCGATCGCAAAAACCGAGAAAAAATCCCCATCGATTGTGAATGACTGGGTTTAAGTGGTGAAAGCCGGTACTCAAAAAACAAAACAGCCAGCTGCTCAGCTGGTTGTTGTTAATGCTTCAATAAATGAACTGAAGGATCGTGAAAGAAGAAAAAAGAATATAATTGTTTACGGTATCCCGGAGTCGCCGAACTCAGCCCAGGCTACAAAAAAAGCTGAGGATGAAGACTCAGTTAAGCAAATCTTGAACGTAATCGGTAAGTCTAAGGTAAAACCTGTAAATTTGAAACGACTAAGATCTAACGACACAAGTAAACCAGGTCCAATTTTGGTAGAATTATCTGATGTTAGTCTCAGGAATCCGATTCTCATGGCTGCCAAAAGTCTGAGAAACAGTGACCATAAATCTGTGTATATCAGTCCGGATTTAACAGAAGCAGAAAGATAGCTGGATTATCAACTTAGACTTAAAAGAAACAAATTAAATACAAATTTAGCTAAAGATTCGCCCTTTCGGTACTGCATCCGGGGTAATCAATTGCAAAAATTCAAAAAAAATCTATTAAGGAAGTTTTTGCTGGCCTGTCTGTTGCTTTTCGAGGCCAAGGAAAAAGAATTATCAGTTTTGGGGGAATTCATATTTTGGGTAAGGGGTCCTCCAGAGGAAATGAAGATTGTAAGACTGAGAGTGAAAAATTAGATCAAAGTAAAAATGATAATTGTTAGACTAAAGAAAAATATTTAAATGAGGTAATATGCTGCAATCAAAGAAATTTAAAAATTATTTATTCTAATGTAGATTCACTTTTTAATAAGCTTTCAGAACTAAAGTTTCTTTTATGTGCGCATGATGACATTGATATTATTGTGTTTACTGAAATTAATCCAAAAAAAATTACAGAAAGTAAATATAACATTGATAATTACATTTTACTAACTGTCAATTTTATGAAACCTTCTAAAAGAGGATTATGCTGTTATGTAAGAAAAAACTTGGTTGCCACCCATATCTCATTAGAATGTAATTTTGATGAATTTCGCTGTCTCAAGATGTGTAGTCATTTCTTTGATATATCTATTTTAGTTGTGTATAGAAGTCCACATTCTAATGCATTAAACAATTCTGGCTTATTAGAATTAATATCTACATTTTCTAAACTGAATGGTAAAAAATTATCATACGAGATTTTAATCTACCTCGTATTAATTGAACATTATATAATGCACCTGGAAGCGACAAATTTTTGAAAACCAATTGATTGAAATTATTACAAAAAATTTTCTGGAACAATTTGTGCATCAACCAACAAGATTTAGAAATGATCAACAAGCCAACATCTTAGATTTAGTCTTTAGTACATATGATAATCAACTAAACCTAGATTACCTACCCCCTTTAAGAAAAAGTGATCATCTCGTACTTATAGTAAACTACATTTGGTCTAGTTGAAAAGTGTCACCAAAAGCCATATTCAAGTTTCACAGTGCAGATTATATAGCCATGAAAAACTCATTAGCAATTGAATTATTTAGATTGTCTTTGATCAAGGATCCTACGTTAGACTATTGTAACTAGTACTGTTGTCAGCACCGACGGCCAAATTTGTTCCATTAGCTTCTGATCAGGGATTTCAACCAGGAAATAAAAACGCATTTCGTTAGAACTAAAAAAATTGATCAAGTTGAAGCAAAAACTCTGGTCAGCCTATATGAAATATAAAATTACCAGAAACAAAGTTAGACAACTTTCTAGGGAAATATTACAGTCTTATCAAATGTCGGTTGCCAGCAAATGTAAAAACAATCATAAAGCTTTTTGGAAATATGTTAAAACTAAAACTCAAACCACAAGCACCATAGGAGATCTAAAATATACTGACATTGATGAAAATACAGTGATTTGCTCCTCAGATAAAGATAAATCGGAATGTCTGGCATCATTCTTCGAACAGGTTTTTGTAAATGATACATCAGATTTTAATTACGAGCAGCTGTTTTTCAAAACTGATTTTCCAATGAATGAAATATCAATTATAACTGAATTAGTTTTTGCCAAACTGTCTAAAATGAATCCTAACAAATCTCAAGGACCTGATGGTATTTACCCAAAAATTCTTTTTGAGTGTAGACATGAAATTTCTACATGTCTAGCTAAAATTTTCAGTGATTCTCTATGTAAACGAACACTCCCTGACAATTGGAAAATTAGTACCATAGTCCCAATATTAAAAAAAGTAGTAAGCATGATCCATTAAATTATAAGCCAGTGTCATTGACCTCAGTTCCGTGTAAAATAATGGAATCTATTTTAAATGATTATATACTATCACACTTTTTAAATAATAATCTATTTCATGGTAATCAGTATGGTTTCATGAAAGGTAAATCTACTTCTTTGCAATTGCTTAAAATTATGAATCTCTGGACAAATGCGCTGGATCAAGGCAAGCAAGTAGATATAATCTACACCGATTTTGAAAAGGCATTTGACAAAATGCCGCACAAAAAATTAATTTATAAACTGAAGTGCTATAAACTACACGATACTCTGATAAGATGGATTGAAAACTATTTGACAACAAGACACGTTCAAGTAAAAAAAAATGACCAGCTATCATTTAAGCATAAAGTCCTGAGCAGAGTTCCACAAGACAGTGTCTTAGGTCCATTGCTATTTGTAATTTATATCAATGACGTATTTCAAGCTTGTGACAATGAAGGTTTTAATATCTTTTTATTTGCTGACGATGCAAAAATTTTCAAGATAATCAACAGTGTAGATGATCAACAGATTCTACAATGCTGTTTAGATCTCTTTTCTAGCTGGTGCAAAGATTGGCTCCTAAAACTAAACTACAGCAAGTGTGTATATCTATCATTGCATAACACAAATAAATTTTATAAATTTGATTACAACTTTGCTGAAGGGGAGACTGAACACTACATTTCATCAGTCCAAGAAGTCAGAGATCTAGGAGTTGTAATGGACAGCAAACTAAGATTTACTACTCATATATGCAAACTAGTCAAAAAAGCTAATAGCATTTTAGGAATTGTCAAAAGAAATTTCCACAACTTATCCAAGGATTGTTTTTTGCTTCTGTACAAAGGTTTAATCCGTCCTCGTCTTGAATATGCTTTTGTGGTATGGTCCCCTCACCATAAAGGCATGATAGAAAAACTTGAAAAAGTACAAAAAGACCCACTAAGCTAGTGCGTGAATGTCAGAATTTGAAATATAAAAAAAAACTGAAGTATTTCGATTTATCTACTTTAAAGCTTAGGTGATCTAGAGAAGTCTATAAAAGATTAAACAATTTTTATTGTGCCAATTCAGTTCCAAGTTTGATAAGAAAATCTAGTTTATTCAACACAGGAGGTCACATTAAGAAGTTAGAAAAACCAAATTCTAGAATAGATATTAAAAGGTTTTGTGATCAATACATGGAATAAACTTCTTGCTTCAGTCATAGAAGCAAAAGATATTTTCCGATTCAAAAGTCTCCTTGATGCTCACTGGATGGACCACCCAACTCGATTTTGTTGATGGAATGAAATTTAACTTATCTGTTACTTTTCGATTTATTAAGGATTTTTTTTGTTAATGACAATTTATGTGCTTTAATTTATTATTTTTATGAAATTGTTTTTTGTACTGTCGGGGCATATAGGCTTTGCCTGCGTCTTGTAATAAACTATGTTATATATATATATATATATATATATATATGTATAAATAAATATATAAATAAATAAATAAATAAATATATATATATATATATATATATATATATATATATATATATATATATATATATATATATATATATATATATATATATATATATATTCTTGTACGCAAACTCCATTGAATATAATTGCCCATTTTGTATTTGTTAATTTTTTGCTAAAGACTCAAAACGTCGAACGTCAGCTAGTATATATATATATATATATATATATATATATATATATATATATATATATATATCTATATATATATATATATATATATATATATCTATATATATATATATCTATATATATATATATATATATATATATATATATATATATATATATATATATATATATATATATATATATATATATATATATAGAGTATGAGTTCGAAACAGAAAATGAGTTAATGAAGGCTCTGAACAAAATGGCGGAAGAAAACAGAGCAGCACAGGAGCAAAACAGAGCAGCACAGGAGCAAAACAGAGCAGCACAGGAGCAAAACAGAGCAGCACAGGAGCAAAACAGAGCAACACAGGAGGAAAACAGAGCAGCACAGCAGGAAATGAAGAAATTTCTTGAACTCCTCAATGGTGACACAAACAATTGCGTAAACAAAAAAGACGATCAAGATGAACCATGCAAGGATGGTCATGGTGATGAGCCTTGCAAAGATGTGCAAGATGAACCATGCAAAGATGTTCAAGATGAACCATGCAAAGATGGTGATGGCGAGCCTGGCAAAGAATGTTGAAAACGAAATGCAAAACGATGAGAATGAAAGTGATAATGATGATTTTAATAATGGCAATAACAGCGATGGTTTTTAACTACACAGCGACGGTTCTGAAACGGAAGCCTCCATAGCAGACCATGGCACCGAATATTCAGGGTCAGATTTTAGTGGCGAATCTGACTCGAATGAAGCAACTAAGGATTTAAAAACGGACGAAACTCCAATCGAAAAATACGTGGAAGCTAATTTGACAAAAAAAGAAGACACTGATTTGAGAGAGGATGGCGATGATTTGAAGAAAGATGCGCTGGACGATACGAAAGTTGACACCGATGAAAGAGCCGAGTTGGATTGTGAAAAGAAAACGTTTCATTGTAGCTTGGAAGAAAACAAAGATGACGGCGATGAACTTCTCCAAAACAACAATAGCAATGCAGCTAGCACAAACTCTGAAAAAGATGAGCCAAGAACAGAGAACGGTACCGAAGGTTCTAAATCAGATGAATCCAAAAGGATTCTAGAACAGACAGACTAAAAGTCATTTTAAAATCAAATAACAGTTTGATGAAGGGATTTAATGGATTTATGGAACGTATTTTCAAAAAATCTTTTGAAGAGTTTCTTGAGAAAGATCTAAAAGATGTGAAGGAGGAAGAAAAAGCAGACAGTTCCGATAAACCGTGCAAAGATGTTCAGGACGAGTCATGCAAAAAAGGCTGTGATGAACCGTGCAGAAATGGTGACGATGAACCAAAGAAAGACTCTGTTCATAAGTCAAAGAAGGACTGGAAGAAACTGCGACAAGCGGTCAAGAGACTTGACCATGTTGTTTGCGAATTGCGGTCAAACAACGAGTAAATATCAAGGTATTTTGGTGTTCGTGGCCGAGTCGCATTTCTCAAAAGCGACTATGCTGTTCGGGACGAACAGAATTAAGAAGGGCATAATCATGTAAAATCGATGATTTTACGATCAGTTTCCCATTGATAGAGATTAATAGGTTTTATTAAGCTTCATTAATTATTTTCTAATAAAACTGCAAAACCATTCTATTGAGCCCGGTATACGATTGGTATTATCGTAACAATATATATATATATATATATATATATATATATATATATATATATATATATATATATATATATATATATGCATGTCTATCTGTTGTATTTTCCTATGAAAAGAACATAATTGAACCTCTTGGTTTTTCTAAAATAACTTTTTAAATAATTTAAAAAAATATTTTAATTAGCCATGGACCTATCCTCAGACCTACCAAATGTACACAAAAAATTTCATAAAAATCGGTTCAGCCGTTTTGGAGGAGTTCAATTTCAAACACTATGACGATAGTGTGGGCGATAACGTGTGCGGTAAACAAATATTCGCTCTATCATTTTACTGCATTATTGGCGTTAACTAAAAGTTATTTAATAGAATTTTGCTATTAATTATTGCAAAGTAATTAATACATATGATGGCGGAAGGTTTACGCAAAAAGGAAAGTAAATTTGACGCTTCGGACGCTGCTTCTAAACTCGGACTTCACATTTGCGATAAATGTGCAAAGGAAAACATTGATAGTTTGAAATCATTGCTGAGTTCTCGAAGAATTGATGAAATTGTTGTCGAACTGATGGGAAAAGTTAACGATATAAAATGTGCTCTAAAGGAAGATATGGCGAGTTCAGAAGATGTCAAAACTCTTTTGAAAAAGTCGGAAGTTGTTGATGAAGCCCTCAAGTCTCAGAGAATTCAAATAGAGAAATTGATGGTAAATTTGCTCAAGATAAATAAAGAATCCGCTGCTAGACACGAAGAAAGTAGTAAATCAACTAAAACTTGGTCTGACTTGTTTAAAGATAAAGTTGAACTGTTGGCTACAGACATGAAAATTGTCCAGAGAACTGTGGATGTTGCTAAGACTTCAATTGATGTCAACAGTGATAGACAAAGAAGAAAAAATAATATTGTGGCTTTCAATGTGCCAGAGATGGCTAATTCAAAACTAAAGGATAAAGACATTGTTCTGAAAATCATTTTGGAAATCACTGGACAGGATATGGAGAAAGATGTGGGTGATGTGTTTAGGATGGGTAAAAAACTTGATGGTGAACAGAAGCCAAGACCAGTTCTTATCAAGCTGATTGGAATGAATGCTAAAAACATGATTCTAGAGAACAGTTTCAAGCTTAAAAAATCTGAATTATACAGGAAGGTTATTTTGAGCCACGACTTGTCCAAAGAGGACAGAGAGGAGTGCAGGAAGCTGTTGGGAGAGAAGAAAAAAGAAATCAGTACAAAAGATGATATTGATAAATGGGTTTTCAGATTGAGAGGGCAGCCAGGCGGTTTTTATGTGGTCACCCACAGAAGACAAAATTTATAAAATTGACCTGTTCAAGTTTAAGTGCTCCAAAAAACATTGTTTCAATTTTTTTTAATAATGTTGACTGCTTAACAAATAAGTTTACGGAGTTTTTGTTTGTTTTAAAGTCATTGATTGAAGTTCCAGATGTAATTGTTTTGTTGGAGGCCAATCCTAAGCACTTTACCAAGCCATTGAGTATTTCAGAGTTTCAGATTGAAGGGTACCAGGTCTTAACGAGTGGGTTTGCTAGTCAGTCCTGCAGAGGTATTGTGGCATATTACAAGGAAGAACTCCATATCTCAGAAGTGACATTATGTACACCATTTAAGGAGGCTTTGTGCATAAAGCTGGCCCTAACCAACAAGACGATGAATTTATTGTCAGTATACAGAAATCCCAATTCCTGTGGTGCGAATAATGACCTTCTCATCCAGTTACTTGAGGAGTTCATTTTATTGAGAGGTGAACATGTTATTATTGGTGATTTCAACTTCCCGGACATTAACTGGAATACCTTTAGTTGCAACGGTTCAGCTGAGAAGATTGAAAATAAATTCCTCAATTTCTTAAATGACAGTTTTTTGCTTCAACATGTTGATGAGCCTACTAGGAGGGCTGCCAATCAAACTTCGAGTGTCCTGGATCTGGTGATTACGTCTGGCGACAACATCACTGACATTCAATATTACTCTCCGCTGGGGAATGGTGATCATTCAATCTTGGGGCTTAAATTGGTTGGTTTCACAAAGAATTTGAGACCGGACGAAAAGAGGTTTTGTTATGAACTGGGTGATTATGGTGGTCTTAGCATGGCTCTAGATGAGTGTTTGTCTAACACTGACAGACCTCTGGAGTCCTCTGTGGATTCCGAATGGAGGTTTTTTCGCAATACTCTAAATGAACTCACAAGTCGATTTGTGCCTAAAAAGCAGATTTACAAGAAGTTTACCTTTCGGATGACACCTGAGCTGAAATGTCTCATTGAATTAAAACATCAGCTTTGGAGAAGAATTTACAAATATGGAGATGACATAATGACTGAGTTCCGAGTAACCAGAGATAAAGTCAAAAGGTTGTCAAAACAGCTCAACATCGAGAGTCAGAGCCGTATTGCCTCAGAGTATAGAACCTGTCCGAAGTTGTTTAGGAGCCGTGTTAAAAAAATTACCAAGGTTAAAGAGAGTATTGGTGTTCTAAATGTTGATGGTACTGACTTAATGTGTGACAGAGATAAAGCAGAAGCACTCGCTAAATTCTTCTCGTCGGTTTATGTACGGGAAGATCTCTTTGAAGGCGATGATACATTTCACTCAATTGTGCCGGCTTGTGGAATGACAGAATTGAAAATTGATAGTGGCATTGTTGAGAAAAAATTGATGGCCTTGAACAGGGGAAAGTCTGCGGGACATATGGCATACATTCAAGAATTTTGAGCGAAACAAGACTGGTTTTAAATGAACATTTGTTGAGGATTTTCAGATCATCATTGACTTCGGGGGTGGTTCCATGTGATTGGAAGTCAAGTGTTGTGGTTCCGTTGTATAAAAAAGGTAGCAAAGCTGAGGTCGAGAATTACAGGCCAATAGCTTTGACATCAGTATGTTGCAAAATTCTTGAGTCAATAATTAAAGACCACATTATGAGCTACTTTTTGCAATATGATATCTTCACTCATAGACAATTTGGATTTCTTCCTTCACGCTCTACGGTCCTGCAGTTGCTGAAGTTCTTGGACAAAGTTACTCTCTCGGTTGACTCTGGGTTGGAGGTGCATACAATCTACACCGACTTAGAAAAAGCCTTTGACAGAATTCCACACAAGAGACTTTTGTTTAAGATGAAGGAGTATGGAGTTCATCCAATATTGATAAAATGGATCAGAAGTTACTTGACGGAGAGATCATTCAGAGTTCAGTTGAGGGGCGGACTATCTGATTCCTTTCCCGTGTTGAGTGGTGTTCCTCAGGGAAGCGTGTTAGGTCCATTGTTATTTGTGATCTATATCAATGACATTTGTGGTGTTTGCGAAAACATCTACCTTTTCGCGGACGACGCCAAGTTGTTTAGACCGATCGCGGACTTCAAGGACACTCGGGAACTGCAGTCCGACATTTATAAATTGCAGCAGTGGTTCACAAGATGGCAAATGACAGTGAATCCATCTAAATGTTGTGTTTTGAATGTTGGAGGTAATTGTTTTGCAGCGGATTACTATATGCAGGATACATCAGGTTTGTCTATTGTGGTTCCTGAAGTTAGCTCGGTTACGGATCTAGGAATCGTACTGGATTCAAAATTGAAATTCAGAGACCACGTATTCTCTAGAATCAAAAAAGCCAATTCCTTGTTGGGTATAGTTGAAAGAACTTTAAAATATTTGCCTGATGATGCTTTTGTAACATTGTATAAATCTCTGATTAGATCTCAATTGGAGTACGGAGTTCAGATCTGGAGTCCTCACGGGCGTGGTCTGATTGAAAAACTCGAAAGGGTTCAGCGAAGGTTTACCAGAATGGTCAGGTCATGCAAAGGTCTCATTTATACGGAGAGGTTGAAGTAACTCAGATTGCCTTCCCTGACATATAGAAGAAAGCGAGCCGACCTAATTCTACTGTATAAAATGAAGTCTGGTCAGTTGATGGATTGCCACTGTCCGGGGTTGACACTTTGCCCTGACGAAAGAACTAGGGGACATGAGTTCAAGTTGACTACTAGGTTGGCTCATAAAGATTGCAGGAAGTATTACTTCAGTAACAGAGTGGTGGACGACTGGAATCGGCTCCCTGGGCCGGTGGTGTCTGCTGAATCGTTGTCTTTGTTCAATTCACTTTTGGATGATTTTTTTGGTGATATTCAATTTGATTTTGCTTAGGATTTTTATTTTGCTCTGTTTATTTTTCGTTATTTTTGTTGTATTTGTTTGCGCGTTCAGTTTGTGTTTATATTGTTCGGCGAGGGGCTTGCCCGTGCCTGGTTTATAATAATAATAATAATAATAATGACACGAGATATATATATATATATATATATATATATATATATATATATATATATATATATATATATATATATATATATATATATATATATATATATATATATATAATCAATAGTGGTGATGTTACATTGCGTCGAAAAAGACAGTGTTTCATAATTGGTTTTAAATAGTTCCGCCTCTGTCGGATTACAATATTTTTTATAGACTGATTTACAAAAAATTTTAATTCTTTAGTTTTGTAGTATATATTTTAATTATACATTTCAGTTCATTTTAGGTTATTTTATTTACAAATTCTAGTATATTCGATTTAAAAAACTTTCCTGTCTTCGTAAATATTGGTATATATGTCTATGTTGTTTACATTTAAACAGTTGAGTACCGATGATGGCGAATGCCGAAACCGGCCGGTCTACTCGTTTAAATAAAGATTTTGAAAATGTTTGTACTGTTTTGAACATAAGAAAAGAATGGAGACAGCTGACGAATTTGATTCAAAAGTGTTGCAATAAGAAATGGGCCGTTATATTTAATAGAGCTTGCATTCGTGAAAATCTGATTCCTAGTTATTTAAAGAATATATATATATATATATATATATATATATATATATATATATATATATATATATATATATATATATATCAGTGATTAATTCGTTTCAGAAATAAATTTAGTTTCAGTTTCAGTTTAGTTTTGGCATTATGAATTATTATTACAGTTTCGTTTTAGTTTTGAATTTTTCAATAATTTTAATTTCAGTTTAGTTTTGAATCAGTAATTATCAGTAATTATTATTACTGTTTCGTTTTCGTTTTGAATTTTTCAATAATTTTCAGTTTCAGTTTAGTTTTGCATCAGGAATTATTATTACCGTATCGTTATAGTTTTGAATTTTTCAATAATTTTAATTTCAGTTTAGTTTTGCATCAGTAATTATTATTACCGTTTCGTTTTCGTTTTGAATTTATAATAGTTTTAGTTTTAATTTCAGTTTCGTTTGTAATTTCTCTATTTTGCAGTTGTAACTAAACACAAGTCAATTGAGAAACTGATTATTCAATTTAAAAAAACTCTCATTTCTAAGTTTTTTTTTTGGTCTATGTCTCTTCCCTCCGCTCAAAAGGCCACATAATGAAAATATCCTCTCCACATATGCCTGGGAAGCAGGTGCTGCCAGTATGTCCAAAGCCAAGAGGGAAAGTTGCGGATATATAGACTGTCGAGCAATCCAAAACTGTATCACATCTTCTGCCAAGTCTTCCATATCCTAACTAACCTTTAGGTTTGTTGGATTTTTACCGGCCAGTTGAAAACCGCACTGGTTTATAGCACCATCGACGTTACTATCTTTTTTTGCTAGACAAACACTTTTATTCGTAGTGACATCATATTTAAAATAATTCCAAACTAAACTTTCGCTATTACGACCAGCAAACATTTTCGACAAACCAACGCCAGCTTTCGACATTTCTGACTCAATAAATAACAACAAACCAAAACACGAATACAATAGAAAAGGAATAAACAATTTCGTAGCGACAAAGGCATGTTAAAAGGAAGTACCATAGAAGCGAAATTAATTTTTATTTTGTTTTTAATATTTTTTGTTTTTATTTCGTTTTAACAAATTATTTTTTTTTTATTTCTATTTCGTTTCTAAAAAAAATAATTTTTATTTCTATTTCTATTTCGTTTCAAAAAAAATAATTTTTATTTCTATTTCTATTTCGTTTCGAAAAAAAAAATAATTTTTATTTCTATTTCGTTCTAACTAACTAATTTTTATTTTTATTTCAGTTTCGTTATGACTTTCTATTCTAGTTTTCGTTTCAGTTTTCGTTAACAAGAATTAATAATTATCGTTTTAATTTCTATTACCGTTAACGAAATAATCACTGATATATATATATATATATATATATATATATATATATATATATATTGCGAATAAACTGTGGAATCAATTTATCTTTGAGACACGCTCCAAGAAACACAACTCGCCATTTGGCAGAAACAACTTTTCGAGCCAAATTCTCGACCTTTCGGCACAAAACTCTCTGTTCGAGACTACAATTAGCCAAAAACTTTTCCATTAAACTTTTATTGTCAGACCGACGGACCGTTTCAGCTATGTCAGCCATCCTCAGGGTCAAAAGTAAAACGAGAAAAGTAAACAAACAGAAAGAACCGAAATTGTCAAAGAATTAGCACACTAACAAAAGAAAAAACGAAAAAACACTCTACCTATCAAATCAAAAGAATATAAAATTTATACTATTGGAAATCAATTTTTGCGCTTTCGCTGTGTTACATTAGAAGAGACAAGAATTTCCTCAGATACATTACAATGAGATTCGTCAGGAGCAGCCTCAACAGCCAAAGTATTTGTGTCAGAGGACGAGTCAGAAGTATCATCATTTATGTTATCCTCGTCGTTAGAAGGAATACAGGGTAACCGATGCATATTGCTTTCTTTGACACCCAATAAGTGGAGAATCTGTGGAAATTTATCAAATTGTTTATTAATTGCGGGTCTCATTAATAAGATATAGAGAGCCTTTTTAATTTTCAGCCGGAAAGAGTCGGATTCACTTGTTAAAATCGAAACACCTTCTTCAAGTTCTTTTCGTGTTAGCTTTTTCAAATGAATACATTCATAATGATTAAGAATACTCCCAAACTGGAGATGCATCGTGAGTCTCCTTGACAACGTAGTGGTAGTGTGACCAATGTATGTATCCACCTTACAATGTGGAATAGAACATTTGAAATGGTACACTACGTGACTTTGTTGCAACGGGTCAGTGATACTTGTTCTATCATTCTTGATGACCAAATTGAAAAGTTTCAAGTTTTTGTAATAAATATATAAACCCAGTTTATTCCTGACGGGGTCTATAACAGAAACTTCCTTTTTTATTATCTTCTTTATAATAAGATATATATATATATATATATATATATATATATATATATATATATATATATATATATATATATATATATATATATATATATATATATATATATATATATATATATATATATATATATATATATATATATATATATATATATATATATATATAGCTTGTAAAGCCAAAAAAATTAAAATTAATATTTTTGAAAGTCTTACCCCACTAATCCGTTTCTTTTGGTATAAAAACACTTTGTAAAAATTTTGAGAAAAAATTCTTATATTTAGGGGTAGCTTAAGTACCTCAAAAATTACAAAAATTATGTTCCCGGTCGCTTTTCCTTTCTCAGTCGCTTTCCCGTTCCCGGACGCTTTTCCCGTTCCCGCTCACGCCTGCTTTCCCGTTTCCGCTTACGCTTGCTTTCTCGTTCCCGCTCACGCTTGCTCTCCCGTTCCCGCTGACGCTTGCTCTCCCGTTCCCGCTTGCTCTCCTGATTCCGTTCTCGCTCATTTTTTTTCATTCTTTCCTAATTTTTTTTAGTCCTTTAAAACTTAAAATAGATTTGCTAAAACTGGCTAAAACTTGTTTCGGCTGAAAGCTTGGCAACTGTGAGTAGCTGAGAAACTCTTTTCCTTGAAACCAATATTGGCAAACGATCGACCTTCTTTTTCCAGTTGAATCAAGGACCAGTTTGCTGTCCCAGTAAACAACAAGAGGAATGTTACCTTGAAATTTGGCCTTAATGTTTGCAGATTTCTGGAGTCCGTGTTTTGCCTTGTCACGGCGAATTGAATTTCTGTTAAGAGCAATTTCATCATGGTTCTGACACAAACTTTTAGCAGTTTCTGGTAGATATATATATTGGAATACTTCGGCGCTATATGATCTTGTAAACATACTCAATTAAATGAAATCGCATATATCGCTGAATCAATTTTATAAATTAAATAAAATTGTATACATCGCTGAATCAATTTTATTTCTATGTTTTTTTAACAGTCTAAATCTGTTTAGAAGTAATTTATTATTAAACACAAACTCTAGGAATCGGCTTATAGATTTATTCAAGCAATTGTTGCTATTTTCAGTGCCGTTTAATTTTTAATTTTGTGTTTCAAAAGCTATAGATAATGTATGCGATTTTTCTTCTAGTCACGTCCTTGAAAATGACTGTAATTCTGCTGTTAAAATTTTTTTTATAGAAACTGAAACTGAAAAGGAGAACACAAATGGATAAAAACTGAAACTGAAAAACCATATAAAAAACTTTATAGATACTGAAACTTGAATGATTTTTGAAATTTGAGTATCTCCGGCCAGTGCGCCATAAACACCGCATACACTAGGCTTTCTTTCATTTTAAAAAATGGGGGGTGCTACATTCATTCATAAACTTTTTTTCAATTGCTTTAAACTGGTTTGAGACTGAGTTGGACTATTTTCAATTTGCAGTCTTTTTTTCTTTAATTAATAAATTATTAAAGATACCAAAAAAAAAACGGCCGACTAAAGATAGTCAAAAAATTGTTTTCACCTGCGGTGGGCTTTAATTTTTGCATACTGTATTTTGCTCACTATAAAATAACTGTTTGAAAGCAATGTAATTGGGAAACATATTTTATGGTATGCATTTCAAATAGAAAATTTATTTTTTAAAGAAATTAAAAATTGTAGCAAATGATTTCATGGTATGTTGTTGTATGAGATTGAAATGCTTAAAAAACCTCAAAATCTATTGCACCAATAGAGCTTTTGTTGCTTTGGCTGGGCGACCTCTTTTTCTTTTGATTCCAATTGGGATGTTTTTTGCTGCAGGTGGTGGGACTGTCAGCTTCAGTCGAATAGCTAAACCAACAATGTGTTTGCAAAGCATTTTTTTGAAGAATGCAGGGCAGTTGCATTCTCCGTTCAGTCAGTCATTTTGATCTTTTGGTAAAATTGTGGTCCAAAAACAAAAAGCATTGATTTTAAACTCATCAAAAGTATCCCAGTTGTTAATTTTATTAGAGCTTTCTGTCAATTCTTTTGCAGCAATGTTGTACACAACTCTACTCTCAGTTGATTTTGGCTATATGGTTTTTTTCATCTTTGCCCACTGGTAAGAGCTAGTCCACAGTTCCAAGTCAATTTCTGGAAAAGCTTTGAATTCCTTAATTCTCGATTCATAATTTTGGGACCATTTTTCAATCCATTCAATCAGTCCAACAGTAAATCGTGATAATTAAACTCTTTCTCTCAAAGAATCTTTATCTTTCATAACTCTGTTGAATGCTTCGAGAACATTGTTTGTGCTTGGTGTAAGTTTGTTGGCACTTTCAAACCAATTCTTATTTGAATTAAGCCATTCAGCAGAGAAGTATTTGGTAAATTCTTCGTGTACTTTCCACTTTTTCATGAATAAACTTGATGCTTTTTCAAAAACTTCTGATGATTGACTGAGTTGCAATGAATCAATGTCAGTCAAAATTTCTTGTCTGTCTTCTTTTGGAATCAATGATTCCACTTTTTCAGAACATTTTTCTTCATGTTAATTATAGTTCGCAAATATTAATTATAGTAAGCAAATATTAATTATAGTTCGCAAATATTAATTATAGTTAGCAAATATTAATTATAGTTAGTTAATATTAATTACAGTTTGCATTTATTAATTATAGTTTGCATTTATTAATTAAAGTTTGCATTTAATTATTATAGTTTGCATTTATTAACTATAGTTTGCATTTATTAATTATAGTTTGCATTTATTAGTTATAGTTTGCATTTATTAATTATAGTTTGCATTTATTAATTATAGTTTGCATTTTATAGTGTGCAAAATATTAAAATGGTGTGCATTTAAATTGAAGCGTATTCTAAAAAGTAGAATATTTATTTTAAGTCATAGACATGATTACATAAATATTCTTTTAATTGACGCAAGCGCCATCTATTGAATAAATTGGAAGTACACAAATCAATAAAAAAAGGCTTTTTCAAGATGTTACAAAATAAATATTAAAATCGTTTTGAAAATGATTGAATATTATTTCCGCAGGTAGCTAAAGTCTATGCCAAAAGTTTCAAAGTTCTAAGTAGTCTTAAAGTTGGTAAAAAATCAATCCAAAAATTTGACCACAGAGAGACAGAAGTCGAGTTAAATAAAAGTGTGTAACAAAAGATTAACAAACCTCCACGTCATGTATTTCATCTTCAATTACTAAAAGAACAGGTGTTACAACTGAAAAACTTCCTTCGTCACTATTGAAAGACGTATTTTCAAATAAAGCAAACTGCCAAAATTATAAAAAAACAAAAAGGTAATGCATCGTTTGTATTTCAAACATTTTGAAAAGATAATTTTTAAGTTATTTTTGCCTTTGTTTTTTTAAATATTTTATATTAAGTTCGTTTTTCTGTTGTAGTACAAACCCCTTTCCCGTTATTAAAACGATGTGAAACTTGGTCCATAGACTCGTGAGGACCAAACATTAGTTTTGAGATGGTCAATCACAAAAACTAAAAAAATTTAAATTTTTTAGTTGAACGCTATGATAAAAAATCTACGCGATATTGCGTCATTGTTTATTTCATTGAGAGACATAGACTTATATATAATATCTAGACACGCAGCACATGCCAATTTAGGGAGTACAATTGAAAGGCTCTGGACTAAAGTCAAAAGGTATACCTAATAGTCGCATGCATTTTCGCCAATGTCCGACGGTATAAGACAGGAAGATAAATAATGCCACCTGATTGGATAATTTTGAATTCAAAAAGTCACATAAATTATGCAAATATATAGACGCGCTTTGTTTTCCGATGTTGTTTATTTTACAGTCGTTGGCCGTTATGGGTTTTTCCGGTGGACAAAGTTGCCGACTAAGTTATTCGACACTCCATGTATGTAACTAAATAGTTAAATAGACTAGAAAATTCAACTTGTCTTTCTGTCAATCAGAAATAACCAATATTTGGAATAAAGTTTTTCCAATCATACAAGCCAAGCCTAGTCAATAAACTGAAACACAAATAAACTATTTTAATTATTAATTGACTGACAAATAATAACTTGACAAAAGTTTACCAAATTGAATTTGATTTTTTCTAAAAAAATATATCATTACAAAGTTATTCTAATCAAAAAAATTATGATACTGTGCAATTTAACTCATTAGTTGTTTATTTAATGCAGAAATGGCTTAACTAAGTTGTTCATGGAGATAAATAGGACTAGTTAGAACATATCTAAAACTTTCCCAGGAGATTGATAATATATTTTCAACCAAATTCTATTCTGTCAGCCTGCTAAGGACAAGCATGTGTAAGAGTGCATAGTAACACTGATTTCTTTAAGACCTAAACAAACAGACACATAAGCAAAACAGCGTAAACAATTTTGCTTCATTGCTTTGATCCAAAACATTTTTTCAAAGTTCAAACTCTAGCATTATTTGTTTTAATAAATTCATGAATTGTCTTGAGTTGACAATATTTCAGTATTCAGTGTTGTTTAATTATTTGACTTCCCAGTTATTAGTGCAGAAATAATTGTGTTTTAATTTTTTATATTGGCCTCATAATCAAGAACTGAGATAATTTTGTAATATAATAAAGCTGAATAGTTATTCTATTGTTGTTCTCAATTAAAATCAAAGAAATCAATAAAACTGATAAGTTTCTAATGATTTTTAATCATCTAAATCTAAAATGTCATGTTACTCGTAATACATTTGAAGCCTAAAAATGTTGCATTAGTTTAAAAATATCTAAATTTTTGTTAGTAACTAAAATTTGTTAGTTTTTTCATATGCATGTCAGATTAGCTGAGTTATTTATTTATCTGCAACAGAAACATGACAAAAGGTCTTTAATGTTACAGGTCCAACAGGCTTTTATTTGGTGTATATGGCAAAGGCAGTTGTAAAAGAATAATTGTGGAGACAAGCTATATCAAAGTAGATACAAAAATGTGTATGGCCTTTTTTGTCTAAATGGCTCAATATAGAAGCCACATACAAATATTAGAATGATTGTAAGAACTATTATAAGTATCAATAAAAATAGTATTAAAACAATAGTATTAAAATAGTATTAAAACAATAGTATTAAAATAGTATTAAAACAATAGTATTAAAATAGTATTAAAACAATAGTATTAAAATAGTATTAAAACAATAGTATTAAAATAGTATTAAAACAATAGTATTAAAATAGTAATAAAACAATAGTATTAAAATAGTATTAAAACAATAGTATTAAAATAGTATTAAAACAATAGTATTAAAATAGTATTAAAACAATAGTATTAAAATAGTATTAAAACACTAGTATTAATATAGTATTAAAACAATAGTATTAAAATAGTATTAAAACAATAGTATTAAAATAGTATTAAAACAATAGTATTAAAATAGTATTAAAACAATAGTATTAAAATAGTATTAAAACAATAGTATTAAAATAGTATTAAAACAATAGTATTAAAATAGTATTAAAACAATAGTATTAAAATAGTATAAAACAATAATTTTTAGCTGTAAATAACTTATGGCCTACAGTCCATAGATACTACAATCATGTTAATTTTAAATAAAAATTATTATTAATCATAAAATTATGTATAGTTGTTTCTAAATAAAAGTGTAAAGGTTAATTTGACCAAAATAACAAAAAATTCAAACGAAAATATTAGCAAGCTTCAAGAGCATAATGTATGCAAATATGGATAGATATCTATGGTTGTATGTGACCTAGTCATTTAAAACTATCCAATCAGATGATAGTATTTGCCTCCCTGTCTTATACCGTCGGACATTGGCGAAAATGCTAGCCGCATGGACTTATAGGTATGAATAAAAAATCAATAGGGTAATCCATTTATTAAAAATAAAACTAAAATTGAAAAAATTAAATTTGTAATAAAAAAAAACATTTCGGCGCAGTTAGCTTAAATTTACTATAGGAAAAACTTAATTAGATAGCCTGATCAATATTTCATATTATAAAAATAAAACTTAAATTGACAAATTTAAATTTGTAGTTTCTGAAAAATTAAAAATTTAAACTTTTCAGCTTAATGCTTTCCTTAATGAATATTAATTAGGCCCGTGCTGGTTGCTCAGTGGCTAAATTTTGTTGTATCAGCCGTACCGGCATCGGCAATCTGTCTAAAAGTGAGTTTTGTTGTTTACAAGCACTAATTATCACGTGACTAAGGTCAAGAAATTTTGCCTTGATATTGATTTAGCTCGAACAGAGGGATTAGCCTGCTGCTGCGTGTCTAGATATTACATATAAGTCTATGTTGAAAGACAACAAATTTTGAATTCCACTTTTAATCGTTTCATGTAATACTATCGATCTGAAGTTTTTTTATTTTGATTATTTATTTATAATGGAATATTGTTTTTATACCAATTTTATTAAAATTTTGGATTTTTAGATTTTCTTTTCATGATTGCAGATATCAATTTTACACTAAATATCTTCTTTTAATTTATGTGGTTTTAAAAATTATAGAATTATATCTCCATGAAATATATTTGCATAAAATTCGTATCTTTCTATTTCAAAAATATACAAGATTTTTAATAAACGAAGTGTTTACGGTTTACTTGTTTAAATGACGCATGTAGTATGTTTTTTATTTTACTAACCCCAAAAGAAAGCTGATTGACTGTTGGTTTAAATGACAAACGAATGTTTTCTTTTGTAATTGCAATGGTGGTTGTTTGATCAAGTGACATTTTGTAGGAAGCGATGATAATTCCATTACTAACGAAATGGAAACTTTCGTGCGGTACCATGGTTTTTAACGCACATTTGATTAGGTAAGAAGTCATCTCTAGCACTTTGTGGTTCTAAAAAAAGTGATTAAGTTTTTATAACATAAATTAAATTGTGTAACTATGTTATAATAAAAAATTGAAAATATGTCCTAAAAATGAGATTCAACTTGGTCGGTAATAAGTTAGTTTTAACCATATACCTGAATATTTAGAAATCAACTTCTATCAATTCAAACATTAATTTTTTATGACAAACACTTTATTGTATTTAAACACTTGAATACCAAGCGCGTGTTATGTAGTCGGTTCCATGTCACTAATACTCAGAAAAACAAAGAGCTTAGCCACTAACAGCACAATTCTAACCAATATATTAATATCTTTTGCTTAAAATTTAGCTAAAAATTTAACAATATAGAACAGAGACGTGAAAACCAATTATCTTCAAATAGTGTTTTAATGACTAGTTTCGGTAATGTGTATGTACAGTATCGAACAGATTAATTGAAACAAAAAAATTTTCGGCATTTCTTGCTTTGGCAATATTTGATTATTTGTAATGGCAACACTGTCAGTTTTTTACTTCCTTACGCAGTCTAGCGAGCGTTGCGCATAGTGATTGGTTGAGGGATTTAATAATGACAGATTAAAGAGTTTATAAAAAATTTCATCTTGTTTCAATTAATCTGTTCGATTGTACAATTAAACTTTTGAAAATCATTTGCGTTGGATAAAAATAGTTTTTAATTGCAAAATCTTATATGCTATATATATATATATATATATATATATATATATATATATATATATATAAAAATGAATGTTTGTATGTATATATGTATATATATATGTATATATGTCCTTTATGCATTGCTACACCATTCATACGATCGTAATGAAATTTTCACACAACCTTGAGAGTCAAGGGGAATCAAATATAGAGAAAAAAATGTTGAAATCCGTCAAAAATTTTTTTATAAATATCCTTGGAAAGATTTTTGTAAGATTTTTAATTTTTAAAATATTCGCCAGGTTTTTAATTTTAAAATATTCGCCAGGTTTTTAATTTTTAAAATATTCACCAGGTTTTACCTATCCTTACACTTTTCTTTATAAATTACTAGCGGGGTTACCCGGCGTTGCTCAGGGTTTTCAGAAGTTTTGTTATCGATTTTCTCTCTTGCTCGCGTTTCTTTCCAAGCTTGCTCTCCCGCTTCCAGTCGCTCACCGCGTTCCCGGTCGCTTTCCCGTTCCCGGTCGCTTTCCCGTTCCCGCTCACGCTTGCTCTCCCGTTCCCGGTCACGCTTGCTCTCCCATTCCCGGTCACGGTTGCTCTCCCGTTCCCGTTCACGCTTATTTTCTTTTAATTCCCCTTGACTCTCAAGGTTGTGTCTTTCATAACTTCTTTTAGCCCATAAAACGTAAAATAGATTTGCTAAGACTATATATATATATGAATGTTTGTGGGTTAGTTTGTCTATTATAGAAACGGGAAAGCGACCCGGAACGGACAGCGAGCGGGAACGGAAAAGCAAGCGTGAGCAGGAACGGGAGAGCTAGCGTGAGCGGGAACGGGACAGCGACCGGGAAAACGACCGGGAGCGGGAATACGACCGGGAGCGGGAAAGCGACCGGGAGCGGGAAAACCACCGAAAACGGGAAAGCGAGCTGGAGTGGGAAAGCAAGTGGGAAAGGAAACGGGAGAGAAAGAGACAAACATTAGAAAAACCTCTAAAAAACCCGGGCAACGCCGGGTATCTCCGCTAGTTTATATATATATATATATATATATATATATATATATATATATATATATATATATATATATATATATATATATATATATATATATATATATATATATTGAGAATAGTACCTAATCAAAGATATCTAGAGCAGAGGTTAAGCCACGCCCCTCTTAGGCTTCTAGTCGACCTTTGCATACTTCCATTTAGAAATATGCGAACCGGCATCAACAATTATGATTATGTCAATTTAAAAAAATCAATCTCGAAGAGCAATCGAGTGTACAATGTGTTTTGCCAGTCCATCTTTAGCCAACACAAGCAAACTGGATTGTTTGCCCACGCGAGAACATGCCATGTATAATTGTCCGTGAGAAAAATATGGCGTGCCCAAATCTAAGCCCCAAACAGACATCGTTTGGCCTTGCGACTTATTAATTGTCATTGCGAACGCCATTCTAATTGGAAATTGAATTCGTTTGAATTCAATATGCACTTCTGTGGAATTCATTATGATCTGTGGCAGCAAAACACTTTCGCCTCGGAACTTGTCATTCAAAATGCTGGCTTCGAAAATGTTTTTAATCAATTTTTTAGTTAATAATCGCGTGTTATTGCACAGCCGCAGTGGGTTCAAATTCCGAAGTAGAATAACCTGAAATCCAACTTTAAGTTGTAGATGATACGGTGACATGCCTGGCAAATCCAATAAGTTCAAAAACTCAGTTGGATAATTTACGGCTTCGCTGGCATCGCAAACTGTATCAATCGATTTGTATGACACCAATTCGCCTGGCAGCAACTGCTGTATCTTGAAATTTAAATCATTGACGTCCACATTTTTTGCTGCCAAAATAACTCTTTCTGCCAGCCACTCATGATTCATGTATTGTGTGTGTAAATCGGGAAATACGCTGTCAATGAGAGACTTTTGCGAATTAACAATTGTACAGAAATCGGTTGGCACTTTTATGCAGCCAGTATTTTGATGGACAGCAACTTTTCGATCACCGATATCTAACAATTGTTTTGAGAATGTGTCGGCAGATGGATCTTGAAGCATTTGAACACGCATGTACCGATAAGTAAGCCGTTCAATGGTTCAGGTGGTGTTTCAATTTTTGGTAGCTGCACTTTTCCTGATGCGCAACACATCCCAGCTGACTCATTTTTGAACTTAAGCGCATGGCAATGGGGACATTCCTTGTCCATAGCACCAATCGTCACTTTCGAATGAGAATAATATTCAATATCCGGCTCATACTGAAATGCTAGACGAAGGAACGCATCAGATAAGAATTCTCGATATAGTTGCTGGCTTTGTCGACCACTTGCCCTGCGAGTGTTAACTACTAACCGGCGAGCTTGCCTTTGTTCCACTTGTCGTTGTTGATTTTGTTCAGCTCGTGCCTTTTGTGATTGTGATTCACGCAATTGCACCATGTTCACACGCACATTTGAATCATGTTGTAGGATTAGTTCGTCTGTTCTTTGAGCTCTACAATTTCAGATGTTTTTAGCATTATTTGTTTTACGACTCTCAAATTGGCTCTTTGGCGTCTTGCTGGCATTGTTCACTGTAAGTCAAGCACAGAGTATAATAGTAATAACCAATTACTTATTAATAATACAATTGTTTTTTTTTATAATAGTTTATAGTCCTTTACACCAGGTCTTTTATGACTCTAATGGCTGTATGTAGGAAGCAATTAAGTATTTCCTGTCGTGGATCATAATTTGATCCTTTATACTTTTCCCTCCTCCTTTCTCCAGGCTTGGGACTGGCTCGCAATTAGCAAGGCGTTTAATAATACAAATAATTTTCTTGCGCCACTTCATACAAATGTTTTCAATTACTCATGATAAAAAAAATTTACACATTTAGTTTAAATTATTCATAATAGGGCTGGAACCGACTGGAACGTAAAACGTGATGACGAAAGCAAAATTCTACTTACCTGGAGTCCAAGATATATTGCGATTCCATCAAATAGATACCTATAAATTATTGTTATTCATCAAACGTTTGCCATGCAAAACGAGTTCATACAAAATTAAATTACATTTTAATATTTTGCGAAACTTACCTAATAGAATTTTGAATTTCTTTTCGATGATCTAGATGATATAGCTGAATCTGTTCAATAAATAATGACATGTAGTGCTTAACGTCTTGAACCCAAAGCATTTTGTCTTTGTTTAAAAATGAAAAATTGGAGTCAACAGGGCTCTTGTAACGTAAGAATCGGAGTAGCCTAACTCGAGTTTGAAGCAAATTATTGAACTCATTCAACGTCATTCTGTATTTATGGTCTTTTATTTCAGGATATCTTTGGTGAAGACAAAGGTCGATGAACTTGATTGATCGCGTAATAATTCCGTGAATCTGTTTTATTGTTTTCATAAAACACTTTTAATAAGATATAATTATAACAAAAGAAAATAAATTAATTTATTATTACCTTGCCCCATTTTTTCATCTTCGAAGTAGAACTAATGCGCATGTTTTTTTTATTCCCATCAAAAAACTCTTCCAGCGCACCAAGCATTTCCATTATTTTTGCAATTTTTTCTTTTTTTGAAGAATAAGAAGCAAATCCATGATTATTAAAAAATTCTTTTTCTCTTCTATGGCGAGAGATCCGCTGGATATTATAATCATCAAAATCTGGAACTGTTTCACCAATCACATAAGCATCGTCGTAAGCAGCTGAATCTTCCAATTCACTGTTGTTTTGTTTGTTAGCAGTCAAATCACGACGACGAAGAGTATGAAAAAGTAATAATTTTTCGACCGAAAAAATTAGTTGGATTAATTTTTCTAATAAAACTGATTCGTTTATTGGTAATACCTGAAAAAGATCAGAATTATTGTTTAAAAAAACTCGTTTATTATCAATTAATTAAAAAATAATAGAGAAACTCACTTTAAAAAATCAAACATTATAAATACAAACATAAAAGTAAAACATTAAGTTAAAACTGAATAAAGATTACAATTGCAGCAAATGGAGTTATAGAACAACAAAATAATCCAAGTTTAATGCAGTTATTTTTAACTGCCTGTGCAAAAAATTATTAACTTTTATTACTTACAATGATGAAAAAAAATGCGGTGAAGATGGTAGCAAAGGAAAAAGAAAGCTTCCAACTCCCCGACCCCAGCTGCAAAAAGACCGGAGGCGACGCCTTCTGTGGAGAAGCCAGCACCGACTCCTACGCCCAACCCCGCGAGGAGCAGGACCAAGGAAGCAAAGTCGGTCGTGAGCAAGGCTACCGGTGACGTGACAGATGTCCCATCAACGGAAAGAAAAACCTTGCCTACCCCTACCGAAAAAACCAAGTATATTGTTTTAATTAACTGCATTGTTAAGTTTACAATAGAATTGATTAATAACTGTGGGGGTAACATGGCAAATGCATTAGTGCACTGCAAGTCGCTCCTGAGCTTTTGTTGGAAAGATACTCAGATGCACTCTCTGAGACCTTTCCAGTTAAGGTTTAACTAGTTCAACTAGTCGTTTCAGGTTCACACTCAACAGTTTCTCCAAACCGACAATGGGAGACAACCTGCTGATTCTACAGTGGAACTGCCAAAGTCTGAGAGGAAAGCTGGATGAACTCAAAGCCTACCTCGCGGAGACCACCGAACTTCCAGACCTACTCGTCCTACAAGAAACTTGGCTGACGGACAAAGTAAGATTAAACTTCCCAGGCTATAACGTCGCTCGACTAGATCGTGTATCTACGCCGGGTGGGGGAGTAGCGACGCTCATCCGGTGTAGTATTTCGTATGTTAGCGATATCATCAGTCATTCGCCAGAATCATTGAGGGTAACTATCCAAACAAGGAAAGGTGCCTTCATAAACATCATCAACGTTTACATACGATACACTACGCGACTCATTATACAAATCATTCGATCACCAAAACTCAATCATTCTTGGAGATTTTAATGCTTACTCGGTCGTATTTGGTGCAAAGCGTTCTGATAAGAAGAGACAACTTATCGAGGAACTGATGGATCGATATGTCTTAGTTGGTCTTAATCATGGAGTTGGCACCCACATGACTCCAAAAAGACAGACAACGCCCATCGATCTATCTATGTGTTCATCTGGTTTGTCCAAAAAAGCTTCGTGGTCGATCCTAGGGGAGTCCTTTGGGAGTGATCATTTCCCGATTGTTATCAAGTTCGACGGTAGAGCTTATCGGGAAAGGGTCACTAGAGAGTCGTGGAATCTTGAAAAAGCAAACTGGGACGAGTACCGGCGTGTCACCAAAATTGCGCTGGAAAAAATCCCACTTTTTTGCTAGGTGCCAGAATGCCTGGAAGGCAATGTCGGAAGCGCTACATGAGGCAACTTCCATATCTATCCCGCTGAAACGGCGTGGGAGAGAAGGCTTGCAACCTGTACCGTGGTGGAATGAAGCGATCGCTGCGGTCATAAAGGCTCGAAATCGTGCGTGCAACGCCCTTAAACGTGGGTATTCGCAAGATAAACTCGAGGCCTACAGACAGTTAAAAAAAGAGGCACAGGCAGCAGTGAGAGATGCTAAAATAAACCACTGGCGTAGGTTCTGCTCCAGTCTGAACTCACACTTCAAGTTGGGAGATATGTGAAAGGCAGTTAAAAGTATCAACGGTACTCAGTCTGGATTCAGCGTTGCGGCGTTGAAAAATGACAGAGAAACCGTTTTTACCGATAAAGGCAAAGCCGATATGATTGCTCAGACAATCAGCTGGAATGCTTCCGACGCAAATCTGTTGCCCGAGTTTGTAGACCTTAAAGCCGCGGATAAAAAGAGAATCCATTATGCTCTCCAGGCTAGTGTGCTGGAAAATGATGACGTGCATGGTTTGAATGCCGACATCACACGGAAAGAGTTGGAGGAAGCTTTGCTTAAATGCTCAAAAGGCAAAAGCCCGGGGCCAGACGGTATTTGCTATGAAATGTTGAAGGAAATCGGTAGTAGTGGGTTGAATAAACTACTGGAGTTTATTAACCTTTCGTGGGCGAAAGGGGAGGGACCAGACATGTGGAGAGAATCTACGGTCGTTCCTCTACTCAAGCCCGGGAAAGATCCGTCGGATCCAAACTCCTACCGACCAATTTCTTTAACATCGTCTCTGTGCAAACTGGCAGAACGAATCATAGCAAACCGCCTAAGGCACTACCTAGAGGTATCCAACCTGATTAACCGTGAGCAATCCGGGTTTCGAAAAGGACGAGGATGCACAGACCACATCCTAAGACTCCAGAACGACGTGAAGCAATCAATGTGGAAAAGAGGTGGCACACTGGCGGTTTTTCTCGACTTCGAGAAAGCTTTTGACCTTGTGTGGAAAGATGCATTGCTATGGAAAATGTTTACCCTTGGCATAGGCGGACGAATGCTAAAATGGATCCAGGCGTTTCTGAGCGACCAAGTAGCCAGGGTGACAGTTGGTAACACGCTGTCTGACACTATTCAGATAACAAATGGCACTCCCCAGGGCTCGGTTCTTAGTCCACTCCTGTTTCTATTATTGCTGCATGACCTACCAAGCAGAGAGGTCCATGGGCTACGAACGTCTGTTTTTGCTGATGATGTTGCGGTGTGGGTTACCGGTAAAAATTCCCACAATATGCAGCATCACCTTCAAGAACGGATGAACCAGGTTCAAAACTTCTTTGCAAAGTGGGAATTCAAGCTATCAGCAAAAAAATCTGTAGCGGTCTGTTTCACCCACTCTCGAAAGTTCCGTCAGAACTCTCCGAAAATCCACATAGGTGGCTACGCCCTGGATTGGAGCACATCAGTTTGTTTTCTCGGAGTAATATTCGACAGTAAACTAAACTGGGGTCGTCATATTGACTTAATAGCCAAACGGTGCAAACAAAGATTGAACGTGATGAGGCTATTAACTAGTCTCACGTGGGGCTGCAATAAGCAGACCCTAATGCTCTACTACCGAAGCTCGATTCGGTCAGTAATAGAGTACGGTTGCAAAGCATTCGATAGTGCCTCGTCTACCTGCAAAGGTAGACTTGACAGGCTACAGCACGCTGCCCTAAGAACGGCGTGTGGGTCAATGACCTGTACAGGGCTGGCCGCTCTACAGGTCGAGTGTGGTGATCCACCCTTAGACCTGAGGCGCAAAATGCTGATAGCCAATTTCTCAACCAATACAAAAATCATCCCAAACCACCCGGCGCGGGAGATTTTTGAGCCAGTCGGAAACAGCAGACACAGAAATGGAATCAATTTTTGCATCGATACTGCTTCAGGAAAAAGCAAAGAGTTTCTAAAGCACCGATGGCCAAGCGGGTGTCGGTACTAAACGAAATGGTTGCAAGAATGAAACCAAAGGAGCTGGCGACTCCTGCGATGCCACCGTGGAAATACAACCCTCCTCATTTTGACGAAGGGCTTGTAGGGTTAACCAAAGAAGACCCAACGCTCTTACCAAAAGCGCTGGAACTTCTGGATACATACCGGGAACACAGCCGGATGTACACCGATGCCTCCAAGATTGGAATCAAAGTCCAAAGTCGCAGTTGGTGGGTTTGTCCCGAGATCTAGCTGTCGGTTCAGCCTTAGAGTGACGGACGATGTCTCGATCTTTCAGCCGAACTGACAGCGATCAAAAAAGGAATCGAGTGGATGGCCAGACCTGACGGTCCAGCCAAGTTGGCGCTGTTCACGGACTCGTACAGTTCTGTACTTGTTCTTAAAAACAGCGCTAACGCTAACAAATCCTTATTAGTTGCTTCAACCTTAGCGTTAATCGACTCGATTATGCGTGAAGGTAGAGAAGTAACGGTGATCTGGGTTCCCAGTCACGTGGGCATTACTGGTAACGAAGCTGCTGATCGACTTGCTAAAAGTGCGATCAAGCATGCAGAAGTCGAACTTGTGATCGAGAGAGAACTAGTAGACTTCAAGAGGGCCATCAGGAAAGAGATAATGCGTGAGTGGCAAAAGAGATGGGATGAGGAATCCCATAGCCGCCACTACTGGTCTATTGAGTCGAGAGTCTCTCAAAAAATCAAGTTCGCCACAACGCCCCGGTGCAAGGAAGTTGCCATTACCAGACTCCGTCTAGGTAAATGTCGACTGAACCATACTTAAAAATTTTGGACTTGCATGATACGGGTTTGTGCGAAACTTGCAGGAGTCCGGAAACTGTTGAACACTGGGTGCTCAACTGCAGGGCAACAGGTCAACCTAGAGCCAAGATGAGAAGAATCTGCAGACGGTTTAATCAAGAACCCACCCTGCCAGTCGTCTTAAAGTCTCCACGATGCCAGGACGTCATCTACTCCTGGATCAACGACCGGCCATCCAGCTTAATCCGGGATTGAGGATGACAGCAGGACGGCAATCCAGGAACGGTTATAGTAGGAAGAGGAAAAAGGAAGGAAAAGAATATTTTAGATTCATATTCTACTGAATTTTTCCTCTTCCTAAAGTGTTATTATTTAGCAATTTTTCTGGCTCTTCTTATTTTTTCTTTTCTTTCCATTTTGTTTCTTCCCCACCCCTACCCTTCCCTCCCATTCCCCATGTCTAAAAATATTGTGTATAAGGACATTAAACTATCATAAAAAAAAAGAAAAAAGATTGGATTTTCAGTTCTCTTCTTCGTTCGATTTTGAGAGGTTAAGCTCTGTCCGATTAGTGTCGTTTGTGTTATATTAATAAACTTTTAAACCTTGTTAGTCTCGAATCAGTTGTTTCGTCGTCAGGCATCAATACCCGAGCAGAATCCCGTCACAGTGTACATGTTGGAGGATGGTGCTGTTCTTCTGTCATTGACTGTAAATACCAGACATTTTAGAGCCGCCAGTTTCAGTTACATCTTTCACTTCATCCAGAAACAAGATCAAGAGCATTCTGAAGGCTCACAAGTGAGGACCCAAAAATGGATAGGGCATACAATATATTTAAACATCATCAGCAAATAATTTGCAAGTTATATCTAGACTTGTAAATATTTTTGGCAAATCGTTGATGAATAAAAGAAATAAAGTAGGGCCCAGCACACTCGCTTGAGGAACCCCACTGATCACTGAAATATCTTCGAATTGGAAATTTTTCACCTCAACTCGTTGAAATCTAGAGTCCAAAAAATCAGTAAACCAGCTCAGTAGGTCCCCCTTAACTCCATATGCCTTTACTTTCTGCAGGAGTTTGAGATGAGATACGAATCAAATGCTTTTTTGAAATCCAAGTATATGACATCTAGCAACTATCTTGCTTGTATCACCTCACTCCACCGGTCAGCACATTCAAGGATGTTAGTAACTCTCGAGCAGCCAGGAGTAAATCCGTGTTGACTTCTATTAGTTAGATTATTTTTCAAAAGAAACTGCATAAGAGATTGATTGATTTGCTCCATTGCTCTGCAGCTCGTAGAAATTATAAACATTGGTCTGTAATTCTCAGAAACTGACGTCGGCCCTTTTTTGTGAATAGGAATAACTATCGCAATTTTCCATTCCTGTGGCAACTTCCGCTCTCGAAACGACATTTCAAAAACGTGAGAAAGAGGTTGAGCTAATGATGCAACACAATTCTTTAAAAATATATTGGGAATGCCGTCACATCCTGAAGACAGAGATGGCTCAAAGCAAGACAAGACGTCGAAAACAACCTCAGGCGAGAAGTTGATGTCATGCAACTCGGCCGATGTCTGAGAAAAAAAATCATGAATTTGACCAAAATAACGATTGAAGGTATCAGCAATAGCTCCCTGATCTCGTGTATTGGTTCCATCTGCTAGCAATATCTCATCAATACTTGTTCGAGAATAGATTTTCTTACCAATATAACGATAGAGGCTTCCAATTTTTTTGCTTTTCATTAAATTTAGCTCAACATTGGAATAGAAACATGGTATTTTTTTTGCGATATTTTTCATAATTTCATTACAACTTGACCTGTCTTCTTCAGAGCCGGTTGATTTCTATTTCTTCCACTTTTTAGTTTTTAATTTTTGCATTCTGATAATAAACATGGGATGTTTATGAGATAAATTACTCATCACCTTTGGGACTTTCAAACGAATTATCTCGCATATGTGGCCTCAAAAAACCTTCCAGCAGGCCTCCACAGAGAAGCAGTGTTGAAATGTAGAATTCCAGTTAATGTGTTGCAAACATTCATTTATTATGGAATAGTCGGCTTTTTGAATCCATATCTGTACGACAGCGTATTGATTCCGCAGCACTTGAACGAGACATATTCGGTTGGAAACTAACAACTTTATAACCGTTTCTAATTCATATACGATGAAAACTGTTGGGCACATATAAGCTACAACATCAAAACCTTAGTAAAACAAATAGTTATAAAAAATAATGCACCCGCAACGTTTTTCGTTGTACATGAATTAGAAACTGTTATAAATTATGTTACCATATCTCTCGAGCACAGAAGACTTCTGTTGGACCTCGGTTTTTGCTACAAAATACTACATGGAATCGTGAACACTGACTTAGCTCAGCGCTTCCACCCTTTTAAATATCTATTAACCAGGGGTCATTGCTATAAACTGCGAGCCAATTTGTTCTCTGTCGATGTCACCAAGTATTTTTTATTTAACCGGATTGTTGCTGCCTGAAACTCCCCACCTGAACATGTTGTGTTATCAAGTACCTTTTCGAAATTCAAGTGCCTTGTTGCTCAAGTTGACCTAACTCGTTTTTTGTCTGTCATTGAAACTGTGCGAAAGTGATTATTCTCCTGTATTTGATGGTGATGCTGATGTCTGAGTAGTTAATGACAAGGATAATGTTGCGCGATGATGATGGTGTCGATGAAGAAAATTGTGATGATGATGATGGTAGTATTGTCGATGAAAATTGATCTGATTTTCCTGTTTGGTTGTCGTTGCTCCTCGCTTTTGTTGTGTACTTAAAGGTTGAAATAAACCATCATTTCGCGTCTTCTTTCTTGTTTCATTTTTTATTTCGATTTTGTTTCGAACGCTCAATTACTCTTTTTCTATTTATATTGCCATTCAAATGCTATTTGAGAACGTTATAAATAAATAAATAATGTGACCAAGTTCTTTAGAAATTCTGCCAGGCTCATAGGAATATAATTTTATACTTTTTAGGGAGCAAGAAAAACGTTGTTTTAAAAAAAATGTATTTTGCATGATGTAAAAATTTTATATAATCTATTTTCGCGGACAGAAAAACAAACAATGAGGTGACTTAATAATAAACTCGGACAGACATAAACTCGGACAGACAAACAAAAAAATTACTCAATAAAAACGTCGTAAAAAGAGAGATATGATAAAATTGTTCAAAGTATTTACGAATTGTACAAAGAATCATTAAAAATACATTTTTTTAAAACAACGTTTTTCTTGCGCCTTAAGAAGTATAAAAGTCCTGTGAACCTGGCAGAATCTTTAAATAACTTAATCACATTATGGTAACATACTTTATAACAGTTTCTAATTTATAAACAATGAAAAAAACGTTGAGCGCATTATTTTTTTTTATAACTATTTGTTTTACTAAAGTTTTGATGTTGTTGCCTATATGCGCCCAACGTTTTTTATTGTATATGAATTAGAAAATGTTATACCATAATGTTACCAAGTTACTCAAAAATTCTGGCAGGCATGACAAATATTATTTTATACTTTTGAGGGCGCAAGAAAAACTTTTTTTTAAATGTATTTTTTATGAAGTAAAAATTATTTTCTACTTTTGTAAGCATTTGAGTTTTTTAATTAAATGTAATTTTAATGTTTATTTTTTTAGTTTTTTTGCTTGGTGGCAAACCTTAGCCCGTTGAATTTAAAATATAACTTTCTTACTTTTTTTCGCTAGGTAGCAATATATCTATCTGGGACAATGTTTAGAAAAACACCATCGTATTGAATTCGCGGACAGATAAAAGAACAAACAAACAATCAAACGACAAAGTCACTCCGCCTTGCTAACTGCGAGCCAGTCCCAAGCCTGGATAAAGGAAGAAGGACAGCTAAAAGGATCAATTTATGATCCACGACAGAAAACACTTAGGCGCTTCTTACATATAGCTATTTCAGTCTTAAAACACTTGGTGTAAAACCATTATAAAAAAAGAGACGACAAAGTGGCCTAATAAAAACGTCGTAAAAACGTCTACCCATTCTTCCTATTCCAGTTGAAAAAAAGAACAAGAACAAACAACTTGAAATTAAAGAAAGCACCGGATAGAACAGGTATTAAAAAGTTTTTTTAATGAAAGAAATGATTTTTCAGAAAAATCGAGAGCTAAAAAAATATAAATGAGTTAAAAATTAATTGAATATTTTTGAGGTTTGAAATATGGTGACGTCAAAGATGAAAAAACAAAACAATCATCAAGACATCATTACAACATGAACCAACCTGAAATGTCACTAGTTTATTAATGACAATCATTTGTAAATCTTTGATGAGTACATTTATTTCTCGATGATAATTTTTACTGGCTCTTCCTTGAAAAAAATAGCTTTTGATCTGACTTTCGTCACTTTGTTTGAAAACCGTCTGAGCTGTTTTAATGAAAATGTGATGCAAAACTACTTAATATTACAACTGACGCAAAAAAATTGTAGCCGTTAAAAAAATCAATTTAATAACTTTTTTCTTAAAATGCTGATCAAATGCGTTTTACACCAAAACCAAGTTCAGCCATTCTGATCGGCTGGTTATTTGTTTTTGATTATTGTCGTTGTTTTTCATCTACATTAGTTTTCATAATTGTACTGCATTTACTATGATTTTAATTATTGCTAAAAATTCTAAAAATTACTAACTTGATGATGGGTAGTCATAACTTATATACAAAAAAAACTAATACTAGGGGATAGTCGTAAATTTTGCATGTGTTTGGTTTAGATCAATTAAAAAGTTATAAAACAAAACACATTTTGTTATTTCATCAAAAAATACGGTTCGGGTTGTTTAGGTCCAGAACGTGACCGATCGGGTATGAATAAGGCGTCAAAGGGTACAGGTCCACCTGTATAATTTTCAATCCGTCATAGCAGCAATTAATGCATCAATTGAAGTCAATAAACAGACTGGTCCGCCAGTGAAGATACCTCAACGTATTTTGCCAAATTCAGATTCCGAGGATTAAGGAAATGCTGCAAATATGATGACATAGACTGAGACTGCTGGTGAAGAACAAGCACTTCAACCTGACAGCTCACAGCTACAAAATGAGGTTATTACAGTTTTGGAAAACGCAGGCAGCAAACAATACAATTTTTAAACTGGCAAAACTTGCTCGCAATTTATTTGCTATTTTAGCATCAGATCGGAAGTGAGCTGCAAGTAACACTTTGACCAACTTGCGTTTAAGCTTCGATTCAGAGCATTTCGTCAAACTGTTGCTGATCAGATCTCAATAGAAACAAATTCGGTTAGACACAGCTACAAGGGCGTATGTGAACAAAATTGAACACAGCGACGTTGATTGACATTTTCAACTTTGAAATAGTGTTTGAACAAGTAGCGGTGTTCCCAGCGTTGTCCGGGGTTTAAAAAATTTTTCTTATCGTTTTTCTTTCTGCCGCTCATGTTTCATTCTCCGCTTGCTTTTACGGTCAAACTCATTCTCTTGCTAATTTTGTTTTCCTACGTTTTTCTTTTTCCGCTCCTGCTCACTCTCATGTTCTTGCTCGCTCTCCTGTTCTCGCTTGCTTTTCCGACCTCTGGCAACTTATACATAAACAACTTATTACAGTCGCTAGAAGGCAAGAAATAATTTGATTTGATTAATTTTAATTGATTTCAAGCCTATTTTATGTCGGAGACATTCAATTCATTTATTGTCATCCAGAATAAAATTTTCCGGAAAGTTTTAGAGCTCTAGGTGATCGAAAAGTGGGTGAATTTTAGTTTTTAAAATTTGATCACCACAGACAAACAAACAGAAGGTCTAGTGAAGTTAAATAAAAGCATTTAAAAAGCGTTTTATCCTGTTTGAAAAATAGCCGTTGGTTAGTTTGAGTAAAAAACGCCCTACGCTTTAAGTTTTAAAAAATTATGGCTTGTTCGTTATACGAATGTCTACAACAACTAATGCAAGCCTTTAATAAAGACAATTTTAACACAGCCCAGAGAAAAATAATTTTCTTCTTTTTATTTTACAATTTTTTTTTATTATTTTCATTTATGTTTACAAACTTGATATCTGCAAAATAAGGTTTCAAAATACTTTCTATTGTTTTTGCAAGACCTCAGAATACCTTAAATAAACTTAGTATAGATATACTGAAAATTTGAAAAGTTTAATACAAACTGCTTTAATCTATTGTTGATGTGTGCGTTATAATACGAAAACACTTAAACTTCATCTTATAGTTCTAAAAATTTTAAAAATTGTTTTTATCTAAACTTAATTGATTTTCTAAATATTTTTTGTGATGCAATTGAATTAATGTGTTTGTTTGATGATGATTGTTTAAAAAAAAACTAATAACATTGGTAATTTAACAAAAATAGTTAGGTTCAATTATTGATTGAACAAGTATATTTTTACTATATTCCTAAATAGCAAAAAACCTGACTTGTCTAGCCAATCCTAGCGACTAAATTACGGACCGCCTTAATATACTTTCGAAAAACAAATTAGTGTTGAAATTTACATTCAAAATTAATGATATATATATGTATATTATATATAATTAAATATATAAATATGTGTTATAAATAACCTTTTTTATTAGAAATGTATGTAAATGATGGGAAAACAAGTTTCTCAAAGCCATGACAAGAAATTGTAAATTCTGTGGTCAGGGAATATCCTACCGGTGGGACGGCAATGCAGTGACCTTCTTCCTCAATTAAAAAATTTCTTTCTGCCACTATTTCATAGGTTAATTTCATTGATGTATTTCTATTTTCATTATACGCTGAAATTTATTAGTAAAATAAACGCATTTAGATATTTTTAAAATTATTTCACAGTTCTAATTAAAAAAAAACGACCGTACATACTTATCGACAAAATTGAACAGGAAGAAGACAAAGATAGCATTTTCAAGATTTCTGGTTTTATTATTAAAACTCGATCATAAGTTTTTTCTGGCCAATTGTAGATGGAATAATTTGTGTGATCCAAAGTAATGTTTTCTTTAATTATGAAATGATTCAATTTTTCTTCTTGAGTTTTTATTCTAATTGCTTCTGATGTTCCCGTGTCCAAAGAAACGCTTTTTTCACCAAAAGCAGTGCATTTGTGACAAGTTATCTAGCAATTAAAAAAATTGTTGTTTAAAAAATGTATTTAAACTCAAATTAATAATGTTGTGTCTTTTTTTATAAGTAATTAATTGTTTCAGCATCTAATGTTTACATATCTCGGTTAGAAATTAATAAAACCCGAAAAAATTCGAAACAAACAAAAAAACTGTTTTGATTAGGGAATAGTGTCTGTAACAACATGGAAACGTTTTACCAAGATCAATTGCAAAAATATTTTTTAGAAGATCTTGACCAATATAATACAGTCATCAGAAGTTTATCATTTGCAACCGTATTGCAGTTTTTAAACAAGAATAATTGAGTAATGTATTGTGCTACTGTTGAACAAAAAAAGCAAGATGACAGATGAAAAAAATATGGCAGATGGAAAAAAATGGCGGATGGAAAAAATATGATGAATGGAAAAAAATATGGTGGATGAAAAAATATATTGTGGAAGGCAAAAATATGGCGGTAAGAAAACATTACAAAAACAATGATAGTAGTAGTAGTAATAGTAATTAAACAAAAATAATTGAGTACCTTACTTTTTAGTGTTGGATAATAATAAAAAAGAGGCTGGATAAAAATAAAAATGTCAGATAACAACAAAATACCGGATAGAAAAAACATAGCTGTTCCATAACATTACACACACAAAAATAATCAAATTGAAAGATACACAGTAAATCATGTTAAAAAAACTAAAGAAATTTATTTTTGAATAAGAGATATAAGAGATACAAACAATAACTTTTTAATTTTCTTTTTCAAATCTGTAAAGCACAAAATAATATCTGTTAGAGGCTAGAGCGATAATAATAATAATCTGACACGAAACAAACGAAACAATTTAATAGATACACAGTAATAATATTTTAAAAAAATAAAGAAAATAACAATAGTAGCTTTGCCTCTTATTTTTATATAATTTTGATTTCGACAATTCGAGGAGGTCGACAGCGTGATAGAATTGAATACAAACAAAGATAGTTAAAAGTAAACTGACTAAACCGCAATATAATAACATTGACGAAACATTTTTCAGACCATTCAAAAAAAAAATTTCTTTGACCAAGGTTTTATCGAGGTGGCAAATGTGACTATGTCAAATTTTGTGCAAATCTTTTCATTGGTTTTGGTATTGCTTTCTGTAACGGTAACGTAATCACGTTCAATGCAACAAACGAAACAAATTAAAGCATGTTACAAACTGAAGGAATTTACATTAATAGCTTGCCACTTACTTTTAAATGAGAGATACAAACAATAAATTTTTAATTTTTTTTTTTAAGTCTGTAAAGTACAAAATAATATCTGTTAGAGGTTAGAGCGATAATGATAATCTGACAAGCAACGAACGAAACAATTTAATAGATACACAGTAATAGTAATTAAAAAAGTTTAAAAAAATAATGGCAGTAACTTTTTCACTTACTTGTATATTACTTTGATTTTGAAAAATCGAGACAGTCAACAGCATGATACAATTAAATAAAAAAAAAGAGCGCGTTAAAACATAGCTCGCTAAGCGCGATATAACAACATAGACAAAAATATTTTTAAAAATTAATTTTCTTACATTAAAAAAAATTTTTCTTTGACAAAGACATTTTCAAGGTGGCGAATGTTTAATATGTCAAATTTCGTGCAAATCCATTTATTGGTTTTGGCGTGTGGACCGAACAAAGTCCACTCATTTGCCTTTTATATTTATAGATAATAAGCACTTAACAAGACTATGTACGTTTAAATAGCTGTAATTATAACGTGTCTAATCAAAAACTTATGTAGCTTAAGATGTATAATTATTACAACTGTCAAAAACAACTTTCTATCTGTCTCTATAATTATTTTATTAATGCTGTCAGCTTCAATCTAAAAAAACAGGTATTGTAACAACTAACCCGTAGAAAACGAGGTTTTTTGTCACATGTCCCCTATATTTCAGGATTTGCCGGTTTTTGATTTGATGCTATTTTGATTATACATTTTTTAAATTTAGGTATGTAAATATCTATATAACTATGATTGGTTTTTTTTGTTTCAAAACATAAATAATTATTTTAATTAAAAAAATTTTATTTAAAAAAAATTATATTTCAATAGAATGCATTGTCATGATGAGCTAGCCAATACTTCAAATTTCAGCTTATTTAGATGGCGGTAAGTTAGTTAAATTTTATTTTCAAGGTTTGCAAACATTCAAACAAGCAAGCAAACAATCAAGGAACCAAGCAAGACCGGTGGCATTTACGCCAATGTCCGATGGTATAAGACAGGAAGATAAATAATACCACCTGATTGGGTAATTTTGAATAATAAAGTCATATAAATTATGCAAATATATAGGCGCGCTTTCTTTGTTTTCCGACGTTGTTTATTTTATATTCCTTCGCCGTTATGAGTTTTTCCGATGGATATAGAATTATATATCATTATAAGAATATTTTGTTTATTTCAAATAAATACAATTAAAATTGTGTTTTATATTTTTGTGCGACTGCTTAATATAGATTGACAAAGTTGCCGACTAAGTTATTCGACACTGCTTGTATGTAACTAAAAATTCAACTTGTCATTCTGTCAATCAGAGATCATAAATATTTGGAATGAAGCTTTTCCAATTCTATAAACCAACCCTATTCAATAAACTGAGACACAAATGTACTAATTTAATTATTAATTGACTGACAAATAATAACTTTTGACAAAAGTTTACAAAATAGAATTTGGTTTTTTAGTAAATTAATAATGCAAGAGGCTTCTATTCTAAAGAAAATACATCATTACAAACAGTTATTCTAATCTAACAAAATTATGATACTGTGCAATTTTTTTCAAGTTCAAACTCGAGCATTATTTGTTTTAATAAATTCATGAATTGTTTTGAGTTGCAATATTTCAGTATTCAGTGTTATTGAATTATTTGACTTCCCAGTTATTAGTGCAGAAATAATTGAGTTTTATTTTTTTTTATTGGCTTCATAATCAAGAACTGAGATAATTTTTTAATTTAAAAAAGCTGAATAGTTATTCTATTGTTGTTCTCAATTTAAATCAAAGAAATTAATAAAGCTGATAATTTTTAATGATTTTTAATTATCTAAATTATTCTAAATCTAAAATGTCATGTTTCTCAAAATACATTGAAAGTCTAAAAATTTTGCATTAGTTTAAAAATATACAAATCCTTGTTAGTAACTAAATTTTTTAGTTTTTTCATAACAATGCATGTCAGATTAGCTGAGTTATTTAATTTATCTGCAACAGAAACATGACAAAAGGTCTTGAATACTTTAATGGTACAGGTCCAGTAGACCTGGTGTAAATTGAGTAGGATGTGGTGTAAATAAATGGTAAGGGCAGTTGTAAAAGAATAATTGTGGATTGTGGAGACAAGCTATATATTAGAAACAAAAATGTGCATGGTCTTTTTTGCCTAAATGGTTCAATATAGAAGCCACATACACATTTTTGAATGATTGTAAGAACTATTATAAGTATCAATAAAAATAGTATTTGAAAACAATATTTTTCAGCTGTAAATAACTTATGGCCTACAGTCCATAGATACTACAATCATGTTAATTTGAATTAAAAATTATTATTATTCACAAAATTATGTATAGTTGTTTCTAAATAAAAGTGTAAAGGTTAATTTGACCAAAATAAACATTTTCAAACGAAAATATACGCAAGCTTCAAGAGCATAATGCATGCAAATATGGATAGATACGAGTGTGTATGGTGTATGTATGTGACCCAGTCATATATAAACAATCTAATCAGATGATAGTATTTGTCTCTTTGTTTTATACTGTCGGACATTGGCGAAAATGCAAACCGGCGGTGAAGTTATATAGGAGATTTAAAAATATACATTTACATGCTAGCATAGCAGGAGCCAGTCGATAAAATGCAGAAAACGTGCACACACGTCTCGCACATGAAAACGAACACAACTTTTTTCCTAACTGTGATCACGATGAAATTTTCTATGCGTGGTTAGCTTTTATAATAATGATAATAATAAATAATAATGATAAATTTATATAGCGCCAGATAAGTCAGAGGCGCTTACGAAGGTTCCTTTGGATCGGAAACTTCGAAGAACACGCTATTTTCATAGACATGAGAAAGCAATGCGAGTGAACTCCTTGCCTAAGGGAGTTACGCTGGTGACGCAGGTGAGGCTTGAACTGCCGACCTAACGATCAACAGGCGAGCGCTCTACCGCTCTGCCACCAGTGCCTCTCAATACTAAATGATTTCTCAAAAATGACTTTTTTCGACTTTTTCCGGCTTTTGCAAATTTTTTTTTTGTTTCGACTGGTCTATGGTTATGATATAAGCTGTTTAAGAGTTACCTTTAGAATAAGTTCCTGCAACATTTGGACGGGTGATTGACAGTTTGCAAGACATGTCACAGTTAGAAAGGGTGATGACGGCAAATATTTTTTTTCAATGGGAACGTACTGTGTTCTTTTTATAACAGTCTTCCCAAGAAATACGGCTGTCACATTGGCATAAAAATATGCTAAATTCAATTTTGGCGATTCTTCATAATAGATGATGTCACTGTTTTTTATTATAATTGTAGGAACAGCTGACAGTTTTTCTTCTGAAGAATTTACACCAACTTCTGAAATAATATGTAATTTAGTTTAAGAAATTACAGTTGTACAATTTTTATTGATTGCAATGATAATTCAAAAAACATAAAAACCTATAAAGAATTCAAGACACATAAAAATGTACAAAAACATTCATTAGGATAAGAACGGAAAAGTAAGATGAACTGATTCAAAACATAAAATGCGAGACAGATGTATACGTGCACGCCTACGAGTAAATACATATACATATATAATAGAAGTTTAAAAAGTTTTTTATGCAAAATAAATATAGACGAAGCTTTAGAAAATTGCTGGAAAATATATTTCCGACTACCCATTTTCTTTCCGGTAATTGGGGGCAAGGGGCGGTTAGCACACCAAAGAATTTTTGAAAAGAAAAAAAAAACTTTTATAAAATAAATACAGTCAAAGTTTTAAAAAATTGTTGCAAATTGTAGCTCTGACTACTCCCCCCTGCCTCCGGTCATCAACTGTTATCCGAGGTAAAAGAGTATAGATTTTGACTTTTAGGATTTTTTTGAAAAATGCACCTCATATATTTATAAGAAAAATAAACATCAATTTGTAAATGAGCACATTTTTGTTTTATAAAAATTAAAAACTGTTATAAAGTCTTTAATCAAATGTGAACAATTTATTCAGAAGTTCTGCTGGGTTCATAGGAAATTTATTTATACTTTTTAGTGCGCAAATTATATGCTTTTTATATTTCCAATTTTGAATTTTGAATTCGTATGACTGTAAACGCTCGACCCCCTTAGCTACTTGCTTTTTCGGTTTTTGAAATCTAAGAGCCCAAAGCAGCATGATCTGTCCTTAACAGAACATTTCGACTAAACAAATGCTTGTGAAAGCCAATCCACCATTGGTAATAACTCACTTCTGGTGACGCAATAAATGCGCTCTGGTTTTGACAAGGTTCTGCTAAGTTGCAACATTGTTATCACCGTCAACATGCTGACTTAACGCTGTCCTTTTTACAATGCTTCTCTTAACTTATTTTGTTAAGGTGCCGGTTCTCGTCCTACCACCGAGGTTAAGCACCGTCGAGCCCGGTTAGTACCTGTATGGGTGATCGCCTGAAAAACTGAGTGACACAGACTTTTAAAAATTTTTGTTGACAAGCCACAAGAAAACAAATATTTTAACAATGCTTATTTAGCTTCGTTGTTTGTTTCATAGCATTTTAAAGCTTTCTTAAGGCACATCTAATGACAATACATTATTACGTTTTTAAACTGAAAAAAAAACATTTAAACACTAAAAGATGAAAAATAATACAAAATATAAAAACTTAGGTTCGGAAATTATCAGCAGTCAACCGTTCCCTGTGGCTCATTCAGATTCGCAATTATCGTCGTTTACTCAACAGTAAGCGCAACAGCTTCTGGTTCAACGAAATCAGCAACACCTGGTCGGCGCCTCGGAAGCTATGGCGGACCGTCGACAAGATTCTCGGTCGCCGTTGCATGCCGGAGAACGACTCAATACATGCCGACAGTTTCCACGACTTCTTCAACAAAAAGGTTATTGACATCAGGACGGTAGCCGCCGGTGCCGAGGCTCTGGCGTTCTCTGCCACATTGCAGAGGCTCGCAACTTTCTCTTCTGTCACTTTCTGTGACGTTATCGCTGCTGTCAACCGTGCTCCTAATAAACAGTCTAATGTCGATCCTATTCCAACGGGATTTTTGAAAGAATGCGCACCTACTATTGCACCTTTTATCACAACCCTCTTTAACAACTCTTTAGCTACTGGCACTCTGGCGTCAGTTTTCAAATAAGCCGTTATCACCCCTCTCGATCCATCCAACGTTTCACACCATAGACCAATTTCAAACTTTCCTGTACTTTCCAAAATGTTGAAGCGGATGGTGGCTCGATAATTTGTTAACTACATCAAGTGTAGAAACGTCTTCCCAGAGTTATTATTATTATTATTATTAAACAGTTGATAACGCAACATATGCAGTCTGCATATTGTAAGTTACACTCCACGGAGACCGCCCTGACACAGGTGTTATCCTACATCCTCTCTGCCATCGACGGTGGCTGTCTCGAACTACTATCATTGTTCGACATGTCTGCTGACTTCGACACGGTCAATCATGACATTTTATTTCAGCGGCTGAATACTTATTTGGGTGTCACATCTACGGCGCTGGAATGGTTTGCGTCGTACCTTCTGGACAGGCGACAACAAGTGCGCACACCGGTTGTGTCCACCACCAAATCACTTACTTGTGGGGTTCCTCAAGGTTTCGTCCTTGGCCCTATCCTTTTCATACTGTACACTGCCGACATTGCCAAAATCATTCAGAATTACGATCCTCTCCATCATCTGAGAAAGAAAATGATATGGTGACTGATGAAGTCAACCCAACGTCAAGGACATAGAAGATGACGTTTTTGAAAATCGCACCATCCTGAAGGAAACTACGCCAGTCAAGATAAATGGAAGGTTTGTGGATACTGAATTGATGAAATGTACATGCTTAAAATGGTAGAAAACATGAAAACAGAAATCAAACCAACAATTCAATTAACAATACACTGAGACGAGAATTTGTTGGAAGATATCAGTGCCAAAAAATAGAACTGGCTTCTAGTCCTTGTGTCTAGACTAGGAGTTACCATTTTCTCTACGTACAAAAGCTCCCATCTGTAAGTGGAGAAGCTGCCGCGACAGCAACTGCAGGATGCAACTGCAGCTTTGAGCATATTTGATCATTTCAAATGCTTTGGCTCTACTTCCGTCAATTGCAGTCAAAGAATTAATCCAAGACAAAAATTGTGCTAGCTGTCATCACATTTCATAAGTTATTTTACTACTGCCTGCACTTAATTGTAAAGATGTACACTACTGTACACCCAAAGATTTCCTGATAGAGCGAATTAGACTAACACCGGTCTAACTAGATGTTTTTTGTCACTTTGATAGTTTCAAAGCAGAATGACAACAATTAATACAATATGTTACAGTTGTTTAAATGTGCTCAATAAATCAATGTTATCTTTGTAGTTAATTGTTTCTTAATTATTTGTATTTTAGAAAACCGAGCGTATATGCTTTCGGAATGCACTTCTTAAGATGCAAGTTTTTTGGTAGAGACCTTTAAAACATATTTTATTTAACTAAAATTTTTAGTACATTTATTTTCTCACAAAGGTCAATTATTTGAAAAGGTGCCCCGCCAGAAAACACAAAAAAATTTTTTTTGGCCTAATAAGGACCACCCTAATATATATATATATATATATATATATATATATATATATATATATATATATATATATATATATATATATATATATATATATATATATATATATATATATATATATATATATATATATATATATATATATATATATATATATTATTCTGGCGTTGATTTTTGAGTTGATCTTATAATATTTGGCGCATGGTAATTTCCGTTCACAATTGCTTCGTAACCTGTTTTGTCCACAACGTACTCAAGAGGCTAGCCAACCATCCTTTTAGGCAGCATTTTCAAACTGAGTTTTGTAAGCAGACACAGTCCCGACAATAGTTGGAGTCCTGGCTCAACAAATTGAATTTTTTCTGGAGTCCGCAACTAGACCGTACTTGTTTTATCAATTTCCTCTAGAAGTGTTCACGGTAATGGGGACAGCGGGAATACCGCGGATTTTGCGGTATTACCGCGGTAATGGGGATGACGTTGCGGGGTTACTGCGGGGATGGAAACAAACGTTGCGGGACTACCGCGGTGATGGGGACGAGTTTTTGCGGTATCACCACAAAAATAAAATAAGTTTTTTATAAAACTAAATTGTTTTCAATTAACCGAAAATGTATCATTGTTTAAGTTTTTTTAATCTTTGCAGCGCGCTGTTGTTTTATCGCTGATGAGTTACCGAAAGTCATGGGTTGCATTATTTGTTAAATTTCCGAAGTCCTAGTTCGAATTTTTATTAAAATTTGGAAAAGGCTGAAATTCAAAAATTAGCTGCAACAATCAGTACTTTGTTCTTGCGCCTTTACATTTCACTCTATAACCCCGGTGAAAAGCAATACGAGAAACTGCAATTAAAGGTTTGATTAATTTGAAAAATAAAATAAATAAATAAAAAAAATAAAAAAAAGTTTAGTTATAAGACTTAATGAACAGATGAGTTTTAAGAGCTTTTTTAAAAACCTCAACAGAACAAGATAAACGAATAGATATGGGAAGACAGTTCCATGCTTTAATAGCAGCGACAGAAAAGGCCCGTTGTCCAAACTTGGTAGTCGTCGCAGGCACGACCAGGTCTCCAGCGGTCGCAGAACGCAATCGCTGACGGGATTCAACTGAACTGACGGGCAAGGACATTGACGTGATGTATTCAGGCGCGACTCCATCCATGGCCTTGAAAACCAGCAGACACAGTTTAAATTCAACACGCTCTCGAGCCCTTAACCAATGAAGTTTGTCACGCATGATATCTAAGATGTGGTCAAATTTCTTCAGACCAAAACAAGTCTCGCTGCATTGTTGAGTACTGACTGAAAGCGACAGAGGACACAGTCAGGTTGATCAGCGAGCAGAGCGTTGCAATAGTCGATTTTTGAGACAACAAAGCTATTAACCAGTGACTAATAATATTACTATTACTATTATTATTATTTTATTATTATTATTATTATTATTATTATTATTATTATTATTATTATTATTATTATTATTATTATTATTATTATTATTATTATTATTATTATTATTATTATTATTATTATTATTATTATTATTATTATTATTATTATTATTATTATTATTATTATTATTATTATTATTATTATTATTATTATTATTATTATTATTATTATTATTATTAACCAGTGACAACGCAACCGATACTGGTATGCATCGTCTGCATGTCTTGAGTTGTGCAGCTTGTAATAGCACTCCCCGACCACCTTGCCCACGTGACCAGTCATGGACATGTCTGAGCTGAGCAGCACACCAAGGTCCCGCACCTTAACGGGTGGAGTGACAGTTGAACCACCTAGGTCAATTGGGCAGCAGTCAAGAATGAGCTGTCGACGCGTCGTGGCACACCACATACATTCAGTTTTGCCAGCATTCAGTTGAAGCCTGTTGGAGGCCATCCACTGTGCCACCTGTTGTACTGACTCAACAGTTTTTCTTTTAAGGGTGGCTGCATCAATCGGTCTGCTGCTACAATACTGTTGAGTGTCATCGGCATATAAATGTACAGATAAGCCAAATAACTGAATTATTTTTTCAATGTCAGCAGTATATAAAATGAAAAGTAGTGGTCCAAGGACAGATCCTTGTGGTACACCACAATAGACAGTGTCGACTTGTGACATAGCCCCGCAAAAACTGACAGTGTAAGATCGTTCTGACAAATATAATTTTATCCAGGATAAAGGCGTTGATTGGACGCCAAAGGATAGCTTAAGTCTCTCCAGCAGTATACCATGATCGACCGTGTTATTAATTAATTATGCTTATATGAGCAACTAGTTTCACAATGTTAATAATTATTTTAATAAGGTTGCTGACTATTTGGCATCCAACGATGAAGGTGCCCAAGGCGATTTGCTGAGTTTTTTGGAAAAGAAATGGCCAAAACTGTCTCAAATGGCAAGGATTATTTTGAGTGTGCCAGCAGCAAGCACGTCCTCTGAGAGAGCATTCTCTATGGGTGGATTAACCATTAGTGATCGAAGAACTCAGCTAGGTGGAAAAACATTGATGGACTTTTATTTAGTCATGGACTTAAATAAATAAATTGTATTGAATCATAACACGTAAGCTATAATTGCATTTAATCATAACACGTAAGTTATAATTGCATTGAAATGATGTACAGAAAAATAATGACTAGTACAGAATTGATTAAAAATGGAGATGAACAGCGCGGGGATGGATGTGGATGGGGATGAAAGATTGAAAGACTGCGGGGATAGTTGGGGATGGGGATGAAACACTGCGGGGATAGTTGGGGATGATACTGGTTTTTCTACACATTTTTCTAGGTTATCTATCCTTTTTATTAACTTTTTGAACAAAGCTGACTCATTCTTTTATTTATTGTTGTACTTCTTTCGTCTTTTGCTGGGCTTCTTTGTTTTTTCATGTTTTCCTCTCTCGTGTTTAATTAATTTTTTCCATAGCTGCTTTGTTCTTTTTCAATACAGCTAGACCAGGCTTTATTTAGATTTATTTTCATCCCGATCCAAACGATTGCTTTCTAATGCAGTTCTGAGGCGGTCCACAAGCTCAGTTTTGTTTTCTTTAAAGTCGAGTTCTTGTTTTCGTGGCGTAAATCGTTAGAAATCTAAGCGACGAATCACTTTCTCAAGCTTTTATTTTCTTTGTCAAACCTTTATTCACTCGTGGGTCCATTTTACGAAACCACCACAAACAGCCATTTAAAAGCGCCTACCCAAATCCCTTGCAGACGCTTTTGACGCAGGCGGGGTCCGAGCCGCCGACTTTTGGAAAACTTCTCTAAAACTGACTCCTTATTAATTTTATATACAACAAGTTTTTTACAAAAGTTGGCCACTTCATAAAAAGTGTTTCCCGGGGCGGACTACCCCGCTGCCTCCCTACGCTACGCTACTGGTATAAAACTAGACGGGCCAAGTTGCCGACGGCCGGGCCGCGAAAAATCGGCTCGTGCAAATCAACACAAACCAGGTCGGGCCTTAAAATTTGTGTTTCCTAGACGAGCCTGTCGGGCATAGCTGTCTTGTAAATATTTCCAAATAGCATATACTAATATACTATTGGCAGTAACTTTATTTTTTATTAATTGGAAATGATATTTTTAATATTTTGATGAAAAGTATTGACTAAATATAGCCGATATTTTTAATGCAAAAATTAACTAATGCCCAATGCCAATATTTAAGCAAATTAAAAAAATATATGCTATATTATTAGAAAAATTTCCACATTTGAACATGAAAAGTTTATTTTCGTACATTTTCATTGTTAACTTATTTCCGTTTTTCGGTGTGTTCGGAGTGTTCCCGATAAGTTCGTCTTGTAAAACGTTATAATGCCTATGTCGACAACTATTAATGATCATTTCCAAGAAATATTTTTGAGGAAAACGTTTAAAAATTTCAAGATAATAACAAATACTATCATCGGCTTCCTTTTTGTCTGTTTTCATTCGGAAATAATTTAGAGATAGGCTTAACGCTACAGCTACAATAGCACATAAATTAATTCAGCTCTGACTATGCAAAAAGACTAATTAAAACCTAAGAAGGCCGAAATGTGGGCTGAAAATTTCCACTTGTAATACACATCTTGTGAAGCAGCGTGACAAAGAGGCGATAACCATTCAACTAAGATTCTGACATCATCCTCTGAAAATTTAATAAAAAGCGAGATATAAAAACAAATTCTTTTTTTTCAAATGAAATCAACAATTTTATTAAATAATTAAGTAAGAAGTTTTTAATAAAATGAAATGAAAATACGTTTTGTAGCTCTGATGAAATTTAGGCAGTCGTTATCCATTTTCAAGGGTTTAATAACTTTTACTCGGGTAATATTTTCAAAAACTAGATTCTGTAAAAAAGGCTATTTAAAAAAAAATAATAAACAATCAAATATTAAACAATGACAATAATTTTTTTTTAAGATAATGCTTATATACAAATATACTAAAAACTTAAAAATAATATTTAAATGTACGTAATACAAGTTTTTGAACCAAACTTTCCATTTCGCAGATTAAAGCATTGGGCGTGATTTATATATCTACATACATAATTTCCTATGTCTATATGTATGTATGTATGTATCTACGTATGTATGTATGTATGTATGTATGTATGTATGTATGTATGTATGTATGTATGTATGTATGTATGTATGTATGTATGTATGTATGTATGTATGTATGTATGTATGTATGTATGTATGAATGTATGAATGCATTTATGTTAGCAATTTCGCATAACGCGGGGGCCGCGGTGGTCAGCAGTTCAGCAGTCAGCAGTTGCTAAAATTAGTGCGCGCAGGCGTGTAGTAAAAGTTATTACGTAATTGTGCACTGTCAGTCATAATCATTATAGTGTAAACAACCAACAAGATAAGTTTTTTAAGCTTTTGCTCCTGAGGGGATGAAACAATAAATCAAATATTTTGATGAAACTGTTGACAGTTATCTTCTTTTAAAATTGTTTTGTACAATTGTGTATCATCTGCAAACAACAACAGTCTACCACCCTCTTTCATCACGTTGACCATATAATTGACAGAAATCACAAACACGATTGTTCCCAATAAACTACCCAGAGGAACCCCACTTTCGACCTTTAACCAGTTTAAATACAAATCATTCATTCGTACCTAAAAAGATCTGTTGACCAGGAAGTTATTAATTCATGACAATGTTTTTTCATCTATTTCTTCGACTTATATAACAGCTTGTTATGTGGTACTCAATCAAATGCTTTTTCAATATCAACTATATTCATTCCCGTCATCATAACTCTGAGACACATTATCGGAAATCTCAGAAGTTGAAGCACAGTAGATCTATTTCTCAAAAAACCATAGTGTTTTTTACAAACGTTTATTTAGCTTAAAATCTCTGTTTGTGTGTGTGTGTGTGGCATTCTCTTTACGCAAATCTTGCAAGTAAAATTTATCCAGCTTTTTGACTAGCTAGAAAACTGAAACTATCAGCATAGTTTCATATTGGATGACAATTCAATTAAAAAAAAATTAATTTCAACATCTTTCGTATTTCTAAATCGAGTGTAATTGAAACAAAAGTTTGTGTTGAAAAACTCGTTTTTTCTTTTAATTGTTATTTTTTTTTATAAAATAACTCAGCAAATGTTCTCTCACAAATGTCTCTTTCACCCTACATCACACACATGTCAGGGATATAGGCCTGTAGTTCCGCACATGAGTCCTCAATCTTTTCTTGTAAAATCCAACATATGACTCTGTTTTCCTTCAAGGAAAGTTGTTAATTTTCAAAAAATTGCAGACCATCCGGACCCTGACTTTTGAAATTACTAAATTGTTTAATATAAAGTAAAAAATTGATATCTTCAGTGTGAATGGGAAAAAGATTTTGCATTTAGGTACTGATAAAAGTAGTAAACAAATTTGCATTATCTGCAATACAACATTCAATCCTCATTTCAAAGCTAGCAATTTAAAATATCATTATAAAACAAATCATGAACAATTTTCGTAGCGATGTCCATCAATATCTGAATTAAAAAAGTAGAGGTACAACGATTGTCGGCTTGTTATCGGTATCAGCCAATTATCGGCCTTTTTGCCGTTAATCGGCATCGGCCGACAATCGGTATTGACCGATGATCGGCCGATCAGTGCTAATTTTATCTTGCAAAATGGATTCAGCCAATAAATCTTAATAAATAAATTTTCGTACACATTTTTAATGAAACAAACTATTAAATGAAAGTAAATTCAGTTGTGTTGAATGACTTTAAGTTTAACAATTATTCAATTAGGATCATGAAAGTTAGCTGTTTTCAAGCAGATGAGTGGCGATTAGAAAAAGATGCTTGCTTGGTACTCCAGTAAGTGGCAAACTTGCAGCGGGAACCAACATATTACAACCAAAATCATTATATCTCAAACTGTTTTTCTGTTATAAAAGGCTAATTTAAAAAAAAATTAAGCAAAGCTTTAATTAAAACCCCGAGCCCAGAGGCTTAGCTGAAATTTTTGGTGTCCGGGGACAAGGTCTAAAGTAGAAAACAAAAACTACGGCAAAAGTGAGCGTGAAATCAGCTGTTTGGCATGCTGGTTGTGTACTTAATTTGTATTTTAGTGAGACTTTGGCTGAACGCGTCGACACTTGTTTACTCACTGAAAGCGTGTTTATTAATACTCGGCTACTTTTATTGATTTTAGTCTAATTCAGCATGTATTGAAAACAAACTAATTGCTGTTTAATTAACTTTATTATTATAATTTGAGAAAGTGTTTTTTCGATTTTAATATATACCGTTTTATTATTATAAATGAAGCTCTGAAGATGGTTAAATTAACCGAAACTGGCCAGTCAGCTGGAAAAAATAAAGATTTTAAAACGTTGCTTGGTGTAGTTTCAGAAAGGAAAGATATTGTTGTTTTGCAAGGTTTATACAAGAAACTGTTGAATGCAAAATGGGCGACAAAGTTCAATGAAACTTGCTTGCGGGAATATATATATATATATATATATATATATATATATATATATATATATATATATATATATATATATATATATATATATATATATATATATATATATAATATATATATATATATATATATATATATATATATTTATATATATATATATATATATATATATATATATATATATATATGGATACTAGCCCATTCGTCGCAAAGCCGTTTCGTCGCAGGGTACATTTTCGTCGCGACATTGCGACGAAAATTCCCACTTTGCGACGAAACGGCCCAGAATGCGACGAAACGGCCGACCATTGCGACGAAAAGTCTAGCAATTTTGGTGGGCAGTATTCCGCTGTATGGCGAAACTGTTGGCCACCTTATTGCAAAAGACCACTAGACCGCCAAATGGAAGGGGAATTCCGCAATCTGCACGAGCCATGTCATTACAAGAGGTTGCTGGACGCTTCCTACCGTTGCAACTGGGTTGTATTTATGCCATGTTGCATACCAGACAAAGGTGTCGGATTAAATGGAAGTCGTTTTGTTATATTCGCCAGGGAAATGTGATTTTTATCGCTACGCGGCCCTATAATTCTAAAACGATATAAGTTGCTAATTAGCCTCAAATTTCTAGAGTACAGTCATAATTTAAATTAAATTGAGAATATTAAAAAGAAATCCAAATAAACAGCCCATTTAATGAAAACTTAGTAATTCAAATAACACAAAATCATAATAATAATCATTTATTGTTCAATTTTAACAAGTTCGTTAGCTGACTATTCAGCTGAATTGAATCAATTTTTTTTGTTGAAAAATTAAGATAGAGTTTGTTGAGTTCTTCTTCAAACTCTTTGGCAACTCTTCTTTGAGCCCTTTGAACCTGATACAAGCTCACAAATTGCTCGTTTAGAGCTATGATGCGTGCCTCCTTTTCTAAAACTGAACACAAAGCATAAAGGCTTGTGTTGTGGTTGGCCATTTGCTTTAATCCATTGTTCCATCTTTCCAGGTCGTTGTTGGTCCTTATTTTCACATCAAAACAGGACCAGGTAGACACTGGATAGGAACCATTCAGCCACGTTTTTTGAAAGTATTTCATAAATTGCTAAATAAAAACATTGTTATTAAAAAGTATGAACAGTAAACACTAATAATATAGTAGCACTTACTTTTATTTTTGGCATTATGTTCCAACAAGGATTCCATAACAATTTGTTTGGATCCTATGTGTGGTTGAGCTTTGCCTTTTTCGATAATAATATGATGTTTTTCTGTTCTGGGATAGATAGGTTTGGTAGGCAGGTATGGAACTGTGAGCATTTGTAGTTGGAGCCAGTTTGAATAACTCTTCCTCTGCTCGCTGAGAAAATAATAATATTAATTAACATGTTCAGGGACTTACGCTGAGTTAATCATTGACTTACTTTCACTGTTTTTCGAAGATTTCGAACGATTGACACACGTCCAAAGCATCGTGTAGCGATACAAAATCACATTCCTCTGGCGAATATAACAAAACGACTTCCATTTAATCCGACACCTTTGTCTGGTATGCAACATGGCATAAATACAACCCAGTTTCATCGGTAGGAAGCGTGCAGCAACCTCTTGTAATGACATGGCTCGTGCAGATTGCGGAATTCCCCTTGCATTTGGGGGTCTAGTGGTCTTTGGCAATAGGGTGGCCATCTGTTTCGCCATACATCGGAATACTGCCCACCGAAATTGTTAGACTTTTCGTCGCAAAGGTCGGCCGTTTCGTCGCATTCTGGGCCGTTTCGTCGCAAGGTGGGAATTTTCGTCGCAATGTCGCGACGAAAATGTACCCTGCGACGAAATGGCTTTGCGACGAATTGGCCTGCACCCTATATATATATATAAATATATATATATATATATATATATATATTTATATATATATATATATATATATATATATATATATATATTGAAACATGCTGTCGGTTCCCAGACTAAAAATAGTAAATAATGGGGCTACAGGCTGTTAGGAAAACCGAATTTAAAGTGGGGATAATAATAGTTATAAACTTCTGTTGTAGATTAGGTAGATTAATTAATCAATGTTGATGAATCAATTGCAAATATTCACAGTTGTGACAATCGTTTATTAAATATGTATGACTTTCGTTATTTATTGGAAATTATTTTTTTTAAATCTCGGTATTAGTTTCGAGACTTTATACGATAACCAAATTTATGTCTTGCTATTTTATTTCGATACGAGACTTCTTCCGCAGGCTGTATCGTTTCAATGGCGATACGGGATCTCCCGTATTGTATAGAAATCTCGATTGATTTCGAGATAACGATTACGGGACGAAGATGCTTAATATCAATAAAAACACCTCTTTTTCTAGAGATGCACCGATACCATAAATATAAGATTTTTTGCTAGACCTGTCCGTGAAAGTCTAAATGGTTTTTCAATTTACACATATTTTAGCAGTCACATATGTTTTTCTTTTGCGGAGTGGTGACACCCACCCAATGATTATGATGATAAATTTTAAATAAAAAATTTAAGAGCAAATTAAACTAAAAAAAAATTTTAAGAGAAGCGTTGAAAAAAATTGAAAGACATAACAAATATTTTAGTTATTTTTTAAAATTATTTAAGGCTAAAACATGTTTGCAGTAAAAAAAAAGAGAAACCTCATGCAATGCTCTTTCTGTGTTGTTTCCATTAAGTCTGATATTTAAAATTTCCGTCAAACAGTCTGAAAATGCAATATGCAATATTCAAACTTCAGATTTATGATTATTTTCTTAATGGTAAACTCATGAACCTCACAACACAAAGTTATCTTCTTAGTACTAAAAGTAGTCCGTCAAAAATTATGGTTTTTGTTAATACTAGAGATACCCGACAAAAACGACGGATTTTCAAATACCATCGCGATTGCAGCATTTGATGCAATGTAATCAGTCAAAAACGTTCCGAATAATGTTTGATGTCATACAATTGCGTAATTTGCTTTAATCGTGTGCCTTTACACTTTGCACAAGTTTATCAGTGTAGATCCAAGCATTTTCAAAGTGCTCTTCATTTCTACATTGATGGAGAGTGTCTCTGGCTGCTGTGGCTGTTTTCTTCGCTGTTATCATGTCGAAACATTTTTCCCTGCAATTATCTGCTGAGTCTATTTGTGTTTGATAGTATCATTTTTAACACAACCAGCTCAAACAAAAAATCAAAGTCACATATTGGTCAGTAAAGCTGTATTGCTTATATACGTTTTGGGATCGTGATCATTTGTCAGAGTAAGCAAGACCATTATGATATTAGGCAACTGCTCTAACACGGCTTTTACCTAATCATAAATTTATGACCACCTGGTTAACCTTTGAGATGTAAGTGTTTGTGACATTTTTTCACCGTCTAACGTAACGCTATGTAAAACAGCGTGTCTTTTAGGGCTAGCCTCCAGAAAGTTGTACAGACTTTGAATAGCACTTAAAGCTTTGCGAAGTGGTTTAATTTCTGTTACTGTATCTTGTATTGCTAGAATTAACAGGCGCCCATAGCAATGAACATAAATTGCCAGTGAAGATAACTCTTTAATTCTTGTAGCCAAATCTTTGTGAATGCCGTTCATAGTTGCTGCGTCGTCAAAACATTGTCCTACAATTTTGTCAAGGGGTAGCTCCAGCTTGCCGAGTGCATTTTTTACCAATTCACATAAAACTTTACCTTCGGTTGATGGTGTATCATACAATCAGATAAAAGATTCTATCGCTTCTCCTTTGATGATAAATCTAAGACATATTGACACTTGTACGGTCCTGCTGATGTCCGACGTTTCATCAACAATAATAGAATATCAAGGAACTGTTTTGCCCGAATTTTCAGTCATTTGCCCGAATTTTTGCCCGAGACTGAAGTAGCTGCAGCCCCCCGCCCCCGGCTCGTACGCTACTGCTCTACATATTGGACAACACTTTAGAGCCACTGACCTATAGGAAATATTGATAAAAAAATTTAGTGGAGAGAAAAGTCTTGAGCAAGCTGCGAAACTCCGTTTTGAATTATGCCGCTTAAACCGTAGAAGTAGGGCTGTTCCCGATCTTGAAACCAATAAAGCTGTAATTTCTGCCACCCAGGCGGTGTGCACCGGGAGACTGGTACCAAGATATTTTTCATGGATGTCGATCTACGTTTGGCGTCCCTGCATAGCGCTGTTCGACTGTAGACGTCGGATCAGGTATCACGGGAAAATTTCTTGCAAGCACTTAAACACGAGCAAGCAGTCCTCAGAGAAAAAATAGTACGTGATCAACTTTCTTGCTGTTGACACTTATTTTGGCAGTATTGTTGATTGATTAATTTGAGAAAGATGCAGAGCACCACTTACGCTTCAAATCAACCGGAGCATAGCAAAGCATGTACGTATGTAGTTGTTGATCTGTGACCGCATGGACAAATTGAAATTAATGTGAATTCTCAAGTTTTTTACTTTTGAATTTGGTTCTACATAAGTGTTGCATCAACCGGAGTCCGATGGAGCTTACGTTTAATGAGCACCACAAGACCTCCAATTTGTACGGGTCGAGTTGCAAGCGGTTTTCGATCATCCAACGACCAGCGTTCTCGACGCATGCCAACATCTCACGGATACTTTTACTGTTTGGCACCGAGAGTAGTGCCTATAACTCTGAGTGTCGTCTGTATAAAAATGATACAGGAAACTGCGGCCGTCTAATGTTTGTCCAATTTCTCCACTACACAAAAAAACAGAAGTGGCCCAACACTAACCCCTATGGAACGCTACAGTCCTGAGAAACAGCTGGGAGCACTCGATCTGTCAAGTACAACCAAAACCAGTTGATAACAGTCTGGCCAGTCTTGTAGAATGACTCAAGTCGCTGCAACAAGATGCCATGATCTAAGGGGTAGTATGCTGCAATCATATCAAAAATAACAAAAAGCAACAACATGCTCGCGTCAGCCGCATGAAGCAGATCTAATTTAACTTTGAGAATAACTGTCTCCGTTGAGTGACATGAGCGGAAAGCAGACTGGAAGGCTGAAAACAGGTTGTTAGAATAGAGATACGTAAGAGCTCTAGAAAGCACGAGCTTTTAAAAAAGCTTAAAAACGACTGAGAGATTGGATAAAGCGGTAAGAGAAAATCTTGTTTTTGTCAAGTTCTGGTCTTCTTTAACAGTGGTATGACATACTCTAGTTAGAACCCGTCTAGTACAATTCCTGTTGTAAGTAAGGAATAGAATAACATAGTGAGGTACGAAACAATAACGTCTAGCATTTTTTTGAGAAGCCATGTTGGCATCGGGATCAGTGAACATTGTTTGTTTGGTAGCCGACGTATGAGAATTATCATTCGTTTTCATCCGTTGGCTCAAATCTCAACAGGCCATGTCTGACTTAAAAATCAGACAAACCCAACAGGAGAAATTTGGCGCTGGTGGTTGGTGCACAAACACGGGCAATTTCGACAAAAATGTGTGAAATTGGTCGGTCGTGACGCTGTCGCCTGAAAGCATCATGCTTCTGCCCATTATGTTTTTGAGACCGCGCTATCTTGGAGACCCAGATCAGACATCTTTTAGATTCAAAAATTTTGGTAACTACGCATCTGGGCCTGACATTAATTAGTGTTATTTTTTATTTTTGCAATTTTTGCTTTAAGGAACGTATTTTTCGCTCAGCTGTAAATCATTTTCTATCAAACAAAGGATCAGACGCTTGAGGTTTAAAATTTACGGAGTGGGTTGATACGAGCTGATCGGCTATTCTTGTCAATTCGTCGGTCAATAAAACAGCCAACTCGTTTGGGTTTGTAGGACTCGGATGGGATACACTTATCAACTGTTCAATATCTGATAGCACTTTATATCAATCAATAACATGCACACCATTTAAGTAAGGTTTGAAAAAAAAGGTTGAATTTATTTTTAATAGTTAATCCTAATTTAAAATATTTTCTGGCAAACCAACGTTCCCTCTAAGCTGCGCACCGAAATTATTTACCGCGAAGTAAACTCACGTTTACTTATTAATGAATTTCTGGCGCCCAATAACAACATTAACAAAATCCTCAATAATGTAATCATAGTTTATGTTCTTTACTATTTTATATTCTATGATCAAAACTGTGAGAGCATTGAGTCTTTCTAGACCAATTGTTGACCTAAAATAGTTCTTGACTCTCTCTAGGGTAGAAAATGACCGTTTACCTGAGCAGTTGGATGCAAGTGTGCAAAAAAATAATTGAATAGCAATGTCAACGTTTGGAGAAGAGAGTTTGGTCTTATGATTTTGGGTATTCAATTACAGTCAAATATATTGAAATAAATTAAAAATTGAATTATATTATTGCGTTGCCACAACGAGAATCAAAACACAGAATTCAAATAAATGAAATGGTATAAAAATTAAATGCAAAACCTAAAGCCATGGAGGCCAGGCCCAGGGGACGCCATAAGAAAAAAGTCATAAAAAACTAAAGTTTCAGATGACTTTACATTTTTTTCTTTACTTTCTTGTTTTCTTTTTTTTTCTTGTGGTTCCCCCTGGCCTCGTGGCGCCCATAGGCTGCAGCCTATGTAGCCAGGGCCGGATTAACATTTATAGAAGCCCTGGCGCACTGAGCAAAATGAGACCCCTTGCTTCCAAAAAACCGGAGGGGGATAGTCGGAAACATTTTTCATGAAAATTTTTGAAACCCTCTTTTCATTTTTCTTTCCAAAAATCCTGATGACCGGGGGGAGGTAGTCGAAAGCATTTTCCAAAAAAAATTTTTTTTTTGAATTTGGAATATTATTTTTTTTATTGTAAGATGTTGAGACCCCGAAGCTCGGAGGCCCTGCGCCATGGTTAATCCCCCACTGTGTGTAGCCTATGCCTAAATCCGCCCCTGATTATGTTCACTTTGGACGGAGCGTCAGTTATGCTTGGCAAGCGAAATGGGGTTTCTGCTTTGCTCCGTGCTGAGGTTCCTCATTTATCCGAGCAGTACTGCGTGACAAATCGAGAAGACTTAGGCATAGACGATACCTGGATATGCTAATGAGAATTAAATTTTATCTCACAAGTGGACAAAATGTTAATCTTGATTCAGTTTATAAACTTTGGAAAATAGGAAAATCAGAAGGCAGAAATTAGACATCCCTCCAAATTTATTTTTTAAATGTAATGTGTATTATTTTATTATTGTATATTGTTTCTTGCCAGTGGCCACTTGCCAATTTGCCATCCTTTTTGTATCCCATTAAAATTAGAGATGGGGATCGAACCGAACCCGAACCGAACACACCGAACTCGAACCCTACTTTTTACCGAACCGAATTGAACCCGAACTTAGTTGTTGACCGAACCGACCGAACCCGAACTCTGTTTCGCTAGGAACGAACCGAACCCGAACGACCCCATGCTAAATTCATCGAACCTATTTTTAAAATTAAATTATGACTATGAAATATTCTTGAATAAAAAATCCTTATTTTGTTTTCTGTATTTAATATCGTTGTTATTGTTTGTCTTATGAAAACTTATGCACATTTTTGTTGTTATGTTTACTTTCTTTTTGGCGTAGCTTATTACACCGTGCGGTCGTGTTGATTGAATTACCTATTTTGTTGTATTTATTATTTAGAACAACTTAAATAATATAGCAAATACTAATAAGTTAGCAAACGGTTCTAAATGGAGCAAGCAAGAGCTGGAAAGTTTGTTACAGAAGAAAAGGAATGCTTATTATTATTATTATTATTATTATTATTAAACAGTTGATAACGCACCATATGTCAATAACATGACTAGGAGTGAGCAAAGAGCTCGAATGAGTACAGAAACATTAAAAATGTAATTTTTTTTTTAAATACAACATGGAACCTTAATTTTTTTAAATGTCTTGAATTAATAAACTTTGACTATATTTTAATGCAATTATCATCAAATCTAGCTTGAGCCATAGCTATCCCGAACCGAACCCAAACTTTAACAACTAGCGAACCGAACCGAACTCAAACTGTAAGCACTACCGAACCCGAACTGTAACCACTAGCGAACCGAACCGAACCCGAACAATAGCCACTACCGAACCGAACCGAACCCGAACTCTTAAATTAGGGTTCGATTCTCATCTCTAATTAAAATAATGCAATCATCATATTATTATAATTTGAATTCTTCAAATTTCACTAGTACGCAAAAACTGCAGAATATCAGTGTATAACAATAGTAGATCGTTTTTAAACGCTAAAAATCACATTATAGCATTTTTAATGTTCACTTGATTTTAAAAGCAGCTCATGGCTTAGTTAGAGGGAACGTTGGTAATAACGAGTAATTCGTAGCAAAAGTCTATCGTTTTTGCGCTGGTTTATTGAAGCAACGGCACTTATCTGCGTGTTATTGCTCGGTCACTAAATACCTCTAAAATAATTAGTGAATATCTTTTAAATTAGAAACTAGCATGTCATTAAGATCCAACAGCTAACCGCCCACTGAACTTAAAATGCTAATAAAATACTCTTGTCGCGATTTATTTTTGGGTTTCGTATGTAAAGTACTAAAAAGTCTTAGATAGATAAGCCGGTAAATTTTCGAAAAAAATTACTTAACCTGTAATGAAATTTCCAAAAACCAAAACAACCAAAACAAAGCAAAAAACATGTGTTACAATTGACATTTAAAACAAAATCTTGGACGAAACCGTCGAGTGGAAAAAACAGTAAATATTTTAGTAAACAACTTTACGAAGAAAGCGCGATGTGCAGTCAAAGACTAAAAAACATTTGGTGAAAAGTTGTATCAGCTTATAATTTTAATTTGTTCTATAACGAGGAACTATTTGTATTTTTAAATACGATTTTATTTTATAAATGGCATAATAATTTATTTTATTTGTAAAGTGTTTCAAATAAGTCAATTTTAAGTTTTTTTTTCAAAATAAGCGACATTTTTCTAGGTTCAATACCTATTAAGCCAGCATCCGTAATAACTATGTAGAACTGTGAAAGATGTAATTTTGTATCCTCGCAATTGCTTTAATAAAAATTGTTTTTACAGAGATTTAAATGGCATTTAATCAGATGTGGCTATTTCAAAAGGTAAACGTGAATATAAATGAGAACCAAACATTGAATGACAAATTTTCTAAATGTCGTAATTGCAAATTTAGCTAAAAAATAATTGACAATGCGCAGCTGATGAAAGTAAACTTCGAATAATCGAATACAAATATTTATCAAAAGAAGCAGGCAACAAGTTATTCTTAAATTTATACATAAATACAGCTCTTTGAAACAAATTTAATGAACCAAAATTAAGTATCTTATTATTTTTATTGAGGACTCTGATGATAACATAGGTTGATGTCTACCAGAGGTGTAAATAAAAATATATAAATACGTATTTTCAAAATAAAATACGTATTATTTAAAATAGGTATTTTCAAAAATACGTAATAATGATAATGATAATGAATCCGAGTTTTATTAAAGTGGCGTATGTTCTTCAAAAGAACTTCAAGACCACTGAAGACGTTAGGGAAAAGATTTAGTAAACAGAAATGTCTTTAGTGTTGTGTGGAAACTGGCTGAACTGGATGTAGAGATGATGTGGTAAGGGAGTTTGTTCCACATTTCAGGCATAATCACGTCGATGGATCTTCCGTCGAGCGTCGCGCGATAAACCGGCGGTGTAGTGAGGAGGCCCCTGGATGCTGATCTGAGCCTTTGCCGACCCGGTACATTGGCAACATGAGCAAAAGACAGGTATGGAGGAGCTTGGCCGTGCAGAGATTTGTGTACTATTGTGGAAATCTTGTACTCGATTTGTTGCCGAATGCGAAGCCAGTGGAGATCTTTGAGAAGAGGGGTGACATGGTCATATTTCCGAGCATTGTAGATTATTTTGGCGGCTGTATTGATGAGAGTTTGAAGCCGATCCAGATGACAAGAAGAAAGGCCGGCAAGAGTTGAATTTCCGTAATCAATCTTTGGAAGAACCAAGGCGGTTATAAGAATTCTCCGGGCAACAATTGAAAGATGAGAGGAGATACTGCGAATCTCTCTGAGAGAAGCATAGCAGGAACGGGTCGTGTTGTCGATGTGACTGGCCATAGAACAATCTGAATCCAGCCAGAAGGAGAAATCGACCAGTTCAGAAAAAAAATTGACCAGTTCAGAAAGAGAAATCGGCTAGTTCAGAAGGAGAAATTAACCAGTTCAGAAGGAGCAGTCGACCTAGTCAGACGAAAAAGAGTTACGATAACTTTGTCTGATTCATTACGCGGTTGTACTTAGGTATTTGTGTTATTTCGGGTGTAGGTTTTGTGTTGCAGTAAGATGTCGTGATGTCTGAGAAGTCTTTAAGCGGGACGGGTAGAAACCATGTTTAGTGGAGTAGAATCTCATAGTTCTAGAGGGTCACATGATAACCTAGATGAAGAGGGAGCCAGTGGAGGTTTTATGGCAGAACAGGGTAGAATGGTAAAAGATGATTTAGAAGTGGTGTGATTACAACTTCTAGATAAAGAGAAGGAGAGACAATTAGCTGAACGAATGCAGAGAGAAAAATTAGAAGCGAAGAGAGAAGAGAGGGAAGCAGAGGATCGAAGAGAACGAATAAGATTAAAAGAAAAAAGAGAAGAGAGGGAAGCAGAGGAACAAAAAGAACAATTAAGATTTGAGAGAGAAGAAGCTAAGGATCAAAAGGAAAGAGAATTGACTAAATTCAGTATCGAAACGGCACACCAACCTGATATAATCAATAAAACAATTAAATTAGTTAAAATAATAGGAGACCTAGTCGGAGCTCTTCCATCCGATCCATTGACTATACCGAGTTTTTTTGAATTTATGGGAAAAAAATTCATTTCATACGTAATAGAAGATAACATAAAACCTAAAATGTTATTGGCTAAATTGAATGAAAGGGGCCGAAGTCTCGTTAACCATTTACCATTATCCCAACTCGAAGACTATTGTCAACTTAAGAGAATTATATTATTGGGATATAGGATAAGTCCTTTAATAATAAGGCAACGCTTTCTGTCGATGTTGAAGATCTATAACCAAACCTTTATAGAATTTGCGTCACATTTACATGCTTCTTTAACATATTGTAGTAACTGCCTACCATAGACAAAAAAGAATTAATATAAATCACTGTTTCCGCTTTTATCGAGTTCACGCTGTCAACTTGGCAATTTGATTCATTCTAAATAAATTATAACTTTTATCTTTCAGAAGCAAAAGAAGTTAACCTTTGTACACACTTCATTGGTTACCCCGACTTTGAACAATTATGGAGTCACAAGCAGCATCAGTAACAATTAAACCGATTGCCTTCAACCCAGCCGAGGCACTGGCTTGGTTCAAGATAATGGAAGCGCAGTTTGCCCTCTCGAACATAACGGTTAGTTCTACTCGTTTTAATCATGCATTATCAGCTTTACCAGGTTCGGTGGTCATGTGCCTTGATGATGACACTATCGAGGTAATGGACTACGATAAACTGAAGATCGAAGTTTTAGAACAGACCATGCCAAACAGAGCTGAACTCTTTGACCAGTTCTTGCAAAGCAACCCGTTAGCAGGCAGACCTTCCCAGCACTTACGAACAATGAAGAGATTAGCGCAACAAGTCGGAGCATCTGAAGAGATGGTTCGACACAAATTCCAAAAATCGCTGCCTGCGCATGGAGCTCTGATGCTTGCAACACAGAAAACTTTATCCCTGGAAGAGATTGGAAGACTAGCAGATGAACTGATTGCTATATCGCCAGTACATCACACTCAGGAAGTCCGGGAATCCTCACTGGACGTAGATGTCATCAGGAGACCCACCAAAACAACCACCTCTCTGGAGCCGTTTACGCCCGATCAACGACCAAAGGTCTGTCGAGCACACATCTATTTTGGGCCAGAAGCAAAATCCTGTCGTCCGTGGTGCTTATGGCCAGACAAACGTGGGGTTCAAATTACCCAATCCCGAAATTCGTCCCCGATGTTTCGAAAACAAGTCTCGGAAAACTGAAAGGGGCCGTCTCGGTTGCGACTATCGACTGTACCCCCACATTTTATGTCGCATTTTACACAACAGTCAACACCACACGCCATCAGTTTAAGTTCTTGATTGATACCGGATCAGCGGTGTCAATAATACCCCCAGCAGCGTTGTCAAAAATGTCAGTTCCCATTCATAAGACTAATATCAGATTAAACACTGCTAACGGCATGCCACTAGAGTTTCGCGGAGAAATGACATTGACGGTTAGTTGCCAAGATCTCAGAAGAGAATTTACATGGACATTCATAGTGGCCGTTACCACACAACCAATACTAGGGGCGGATTTCCTTACACATCACCACCTACTAGTTGATTGCCGCAGTCGTCAACTTCTGGACAGAAAAACGTCCTTTTCCACAGCCATGATAACAGCGGTTGGAAAGACCATTGCCCCAGTGTTTGACTGTCCTGTGAACATTCCTTCACCTGTTAAGACGTTAGTAGACCGTCACACTGCCTTGGTTGGTCCTTGGCAGATCATTCACAATTCGCCTTCATCAATGACCCAACACACAATTGAACTAATGTCAAACAAACCAATCTCTTCTCGCTTCCGACAGCTCCCACCCGACAAGTTTGAGGCCGCTAAGCAAGAATTTGCAATATTGTTGAAAGCTGGAATTGTTCGTCAATCAAATA